>CM077318.1:75247010-76447010 GCA_039655065.1 Glossophaga mutica | reverse complement strand
CCAAGTCAGGGCACATGCCTGGGTTGCAGGCCAGGTCCCCAGTGTGGGGCATGTGAGAGGCAACCACACATTGATGTTTCTCTCTCTCTCCTCATCTCTCTCTAAAAATAGACAAATAAAATCTTTAAAAAATAAATAAAAGTATATGGAAAGGCAAAAGAAGTAGAATAGCCAAAGTGATTTTGAAAAGATTAATAAAGCTGGAGGAATTACACCACCTGATTTTAATACTTATGTATAGCTAGAGTAATCAAGGCAGGATGGTATTAGCAAAAGGTTATACATATAGACCAATGCAGCAGAATAGAGAATGCAGAAATAAACCCACACAAATATGTTCAATTGAATTTTGACAAAGGTGCAAAGAATTTAATGGAGAAATGATAAATAGTATTGGAGGAATGGGACATTCATATATAAGAAATAAACCTTGACCAAAACTTCACACCTTATATAATAATTAACTCCAAATGTATTGTAGATCTAAATGTACAGCATAAAATTATAAGATTTTTAGAAGAAAATATAGGAAAATATCTGGAACTCTTTATATTGCTGGTAGAAATGCAAAATGATACAGCCATCCTGGGAAAGTTAGGCAAATTCTTACAAAGTTAAATGTACACTTACCATGAGACCCAGCAATCCTAATCCTAGTTATATCCTCTGGAGAAGTAAAAACTTATGTTCACACAAGACTTGTACATAAAAGCTTAAGGCGATCTATTCATAAGCACCAAAACCTGGAAACAGCCCAAATATTCCTTAGGGATGAATGGATAGACAACCTCTGATGTTCCCATCCAGTGGAATACTACTCAGCAATAAAAAGCAATGAACATGCAACAACTTGGATGAGTCTCAAAGGCATTATACTGAGTGAAAGAAGATGATATCAAAATATTACACATTGCATGCTTCTGTTTATATGACCTTTTTTGAAAGAATATAAAAATAGTAATGGAGAACAGATCAGTAGTTAGTAGGGAGAGGGTGTGACTTCAAAGCAATAGCATGATGACGTTTTATGAGGTGATTGAATTGTTCTGTATCCTGATAGTGGTGGTGGTTACACAAATCTATTCATGTGTTGAAATTCATGGTACTATACACAGAAAAATCAAATTTACTGTATAGTAAATACACAAAAATGATGGTAGCATTAGAATGACAACTGCAGCTTTGTTTAACCATTTGTAACCTTACATTTTTTTTTTCTGGGAATTCTAAGCTCTCTATAAAATAGCATAAGTATAGATAGACCTCTGTACCCAAACTAGTTAACTCTGTCATGGCCTGCAGGGTACATCAATCAGCACTCTTTCAGTTGCAAATAATGGCAAAGCCAAAACAAAGTGGATCAAGTTGGACCAATAAGGCTACTTTATTATCTCAGATACAGAGGGATTCAGAAGTAGGTAATTCAGTAGCTCAGCAATATGATTAAGTACCCAGTTTCCCTCCATCTTAGTCCACTGTCTTCGGCCTGTTGGTCCTTCACCTTCTGATTCGAAGATGGCCGCAACAACTCAGGCATTACATGGTCATACAATAACATCAAGAGGCTGTAACAAAGAGTGTACATGTCATGTGTCCTCAATGAAGACAGGAGAAACTTTTCCCAGGTGCCCAAGTAGTTATCCTCTCTTATGCCAATGGCCAGAAATCATGTCTCTTGGGCATGCCTAAATCAACCGTTTGGCAAGGGAAATGGAATCACCATGATTAGTTAGTTCAGACCAGTGTCACTTACAGTGTGGTCCCTGGACTGGTACTAGTCTGCCAACTGTTGGTTGCTAGTCCATGACAAGGTGCAGAAATTGAGATTAAATATTTAGAAAATTTTATATTGAGTTGACCAAGTAATTGTTATGTTTTTGATATAATAAAAATTGGGGGCTCACATTTTGTAGGTCTTCATTTGAGAATACCAGCTCCTGTGATGCACAAGATCACCCTAAATATCAACAAAAATTGGGGCTCTATTAGGGAAGAAGAAAGTGAAGGATGGCTGCTGGGTAGGGAAGCAATAGTACGAGCCATGCAAAAAATGATGGGAATGATGTTGCTCCTAGACACCCTGGAAAATTCCAGACGAGAACAGAATTTGGGGTCAGCTCTGTGGAGCAAGCTCTCTGGCTTCACTTGCACACTCACCCACAGTGCTACCACTCCCAGAGGGTAGAGTCTCAAGCAGTCAGGTGACATTGTGCCTCTCCTGAGAAGCCACACCCCAAAACCTGTTTCCCAGCTGGCCCAACATTACCTGTGTTTTTTCTGATACCAGAGACTCCTCCTTAGAAGGTTATAATTGGCCTACATCTGCCATTCTTGCTCACAACAGCAAACATGAAAGAGAAAAAAAAGTCCACCACGCATGCCAAATTTGGCACATCCAGTTAGCTTGTCAAAATGACTGACTGACTCTGTAGCCTGTGACAGGGGCTTTCAAACATTATGAGCACAATTCACATAGTAAGAAACATATTTGACATCACAACTCAGTACACATGCAACTGTGCACACGCACACGTACACATCTGCAACCAACATTTCATAAAACGGCATGTACTGTATGTAATGCACTCTAGTTTTGAAAACTTGTATTCATTTTTTAAATTTAGAAAATGCCAATTTTGTCCCCCTAAATTAATTTCATAGCCCACCAATGAGTTATGACCTACAGTTTGGAAAGAAGTGCCCTTAAGGAAGGAGATATAATTGTTCTCAATTCCGGAGGCCATTTGAGTGGCCACCAGTAGCTTTGTGTAACATGTGGCTCCTTCTGCCTCTATTACCAAGACTTATATTCTACACCAGTATAATGCTTCCGTAACCTTATCTTTTTTTCTCATAAGCTTCCCTGACCTCAGAGTTCTAGCCTTCTAAATCAGCTGCCTTAGTAGTGAGAAGACCAGAGGCCCTCCAGGCAGTTCATGAGGCCTGAGTTGCCTTAGCAACACTTGGCTGTAATTGACTCCCACTGTCACCTGCTCTAGCCTAGCCTGCCCCTCCACACTTCGGGCTGTGGCCCTCTTTTCTCTTGCTTTTCATAACAATTTCTGCATCCTCATTACATAGACAGATGTCTTCTCATCCCTTCCCTCTTGATGACTGGTCAGATTTTTGGCACACACCTCCCTGGCTCTGTCCACATTGCCAAATACTCGCTCTGGCATGATTAAACACTCATGGAGGTGGATGATTTGAATTGCTTTTAGATAACAGTCTATAACGTTGGTCAATTTAGTTCAGAGATCACAAACTCAAATGTAGGCAGGGGCTAGGTGCATCACACAAAAGCCTAGGTGGGGACTGTGCCCCTCCACAAAAGAAGTAGTGGCTACCCCGTCCAGCTGATTTTGCCATACAGAAATGCACATCCACAAATCCAGAATCTACCAATTTATCCAGAGAAACCATAAAATCTGAGTTTTTATGTGAACTTTGCCAATTTTATATGCTGACAAATAATTTAAAAATATTTTAAAAGTTCTTATGGAGCAAATCAAACACATCTGTGGACTGGAGTTCTTCAGCAGGTTACCAGTTTGCAAGCTGTTTTAAGCTCTCTTTTATCCTCTGTCTTGCATTTGGACTTGGTATCTTTTGCCATCTGCTCTCCCCAAAAGCCCACAAAACGCAAACATAACAAACAAACAAACCACCCTTACCAATAACAGGTTTGACTTAGCTCTAAAGATTTCTCCCTCCCTGATGGTCACAGTAATCAGGCTAGACTCTTAAAAGATGTTCATGGGATGAAACCGGTAGGTTCCACTCTTTCTACTGGGCACTGGAACACCCATTTCTACACATTACTGCATTCTAGTTTGTTCCAGGCGTGAGTAAGGTTATAAAACTGGCCATTGAAGAAAGCAAACCCTGGGGAGGGGAGTAAGCCCTTCTCTTGGTTCTTCCCCTTTGACCATATCTTTTAGTTATGTGATGTTTTACTTTCTAGCATTCCCATCTATACAGGAATTACCCTTTCAGAAGTATTGGGAAGAGAACTTCCCAGCTCTGGTCGGATAGCTCAGTTGGTTAGGGCATCATCTGGATACAACCTTGTGAGTTTGATCCTGTCCCGGGTCAGAGAAAATACAAGAATCAACCAATGAGTGAATAAATAAGCATAACAACAAATCAGTGTTTTTCTCTCTCACCCGCTCCTCCTTCCCCTCCTTCCCTCCCTTCCTCTCTTTCTAAAATCAATACACACAATCTGGTGTGAGGATTTGAATTTTTTAAATAAATAAAAAAATTTAAAAAGTATATTGGAATATTATATTTTCATAGGATTTTCTCTACTTCTTCTAGGTCTTTAAAACAATTTGCATAGAGTTGTATGAGGAAGTCTTTAATGCTGTTTAAAATGTCCTCATACTATGGCTATGTACAACTTTTCATTTCCAAATTTGTATAGTTGTGCTTTCTCCTTTTCTTGATTATGGTATTTACTGGCTTATAATTTTTTCTCACAGAATTGGCTCATGTATTTATTAGTTCTACTCTTATCTGTTTTCTAAGTTCTTTATTTGAACTTTTCTCTTTGTTAATTCTTTCTATTCCCCTTACGTTTATTTTGTTTTCCTTTCTCTAATTTTTTGAGTCAGACACTTACTTTTTCCTTTTTCCTCATTTTTACTGTAAGTATTTCAAGGCTGTGAACTTTCCTCTGACCACTTTATCTGTATCCACAGATTCTGATATGTAGTGTTTTCATTACCATTATTGGCTAGAAATTCAGCAACTTTGCTTTGAGTTTCCCCTTTGACCTGAGAGTTGTTTGATAGAGTTTTGAACATATTCAGATGAAAGATCCATTTTACATTGATTTCTAGTTTTATCACACTTGTAATCAGAAAACATTGTATTAGTTCCACTTTTGAAATTTACTGAGATTTTTCTTCTTGGCTTTAATAGTGATTTTTTTTTGTTTGTTTAGATTTCCTATATTCTCACTGGTTTGCTGTTGTTGTTGCTGATTTGACCTGTCCTGGAATGAGAACGATGAGTTAAATTTCTCCTGTTTTTAGCATATTTCAATCTATTGTCCACTTCTCCTTGTCCTTGTACCTTTTAACATTTCAGCTTTGTGAAAGTTGCTGTTATTTGGTACAAAAATAGTCATAACTCTATATTCTCATTGTGAATCATGGCCTTTTTGCCTCGGTTAATGCTTTTTTATAGTAAGCTTTTTATTTTGGAATACTTTTAGATTTACAGAACAATTGTAAAGACATAGCTGTCACCTAGTTGCCTGTCATATAAATGTGTAACTTCATTTTTGAAACTAAGAGATTAGCATTGGTACATTGCTATTAAGTGAACACCAGGCTTTATTCAGATTTTAGTTTGCTTTTTTTCTGTTTCAGGATCCAGCCGAGGATCCCACATTGCATTTAGTCACCATATCTACTCCAGTCTGTGACAGTTCCTCAGTCTTTCCTTGTTTATAATGATCTTGACAGTTAACTAATGCCTTTCATTCTGAGGTTTCAACTTGTCTGATCATTAAGACTGCAACCCCTGCTTTATTTATTGGCATTTGACTAGTACACCTTTGCCTTTTCTTATATCTTTAACATTTCTGAATAGATTTGTTTTAGAGTCAACTAAATACAGCAGTTGGGTTTTGCTCAGTCATCCAATGGAAAATGTTTTTCTTTAACTATTTATACTTACTAATACAAAAGATGTTTTGGTGTTAATATAGTCATATTATTTTAAATCTTTTTCTTTTTTAGTTATATGTTTACATATTAAAAGGATTTTACCATGCAATCTCTTCTGTTTGTTTTTAGTTATCCTGACATTTAGAAAAGTTTTTATTTTGGTCTAGTGATTAATTTTAGGTATCTTTTTTATTAATTTTTTCCTAGTTCTTTATTGCTAATGTAAAGAAATACTGTTAAGGCCTGGCTGGATACCTCAGTTGATTAGAGCATCGTCATGATATGCCAAGGTTGTGGGTTCAATTCCCACTCAGGGCACATACAAGAATCAACCAATGAATGCATACATAAATGGAACAACAAATTTGATGTTTCTCTTTCTCTTCTTTCCTCTCTCTGTCCCCAAAATCAATCAATGATTTTTTTTAAAAAAAGAAAGTACTTCCCATCACCCCTCCAGACCCTTTTTACTCATTACCTCCGCCCTATAGGGACTGATTGGTGAGATTCCAAAATGTAATTGAGGGCTTATTGCTCAACACCTGCTTTTTACTTTTCAGAGCTCCCTTGTGTATAGCATGTTTATGTCTTCTTCTTTGATCCTCCATGTGGTCAGTCCCACTAGAGAGAGCTCAGCTGGGTGAGGGGCTGCTGTGCAGACCCACCTGTTCCCTCAGGAAGGTGCAAAAGTCTAGGCTTGGGAACAAAAATTTGTAAATCCGATTCAGGCTGCAGACCATAGACCCATTCTCTAAACCAATCTTGTCAATACCAAATCTCAATATTCTGATCACTCTTTGGCTTCTGTGTGTATTTCTTAATTAGTTCAGAATTCAAGGGAGATAGTGGTGTGATTATATGACCTTTAGAGAGACCCCAGTAGTTTATGGGTTGAGAAACCTTGAGAAATGGAAACAATGACTGACATTTGCCATCCAAAGTAACATTTGAGGGAGTCAGTTCTCTTTATGGGAAAGTGGTAGCTGGTATGCACAGGTGTTGCAGTTGCCTTTCTCCCCCATAAGGGCAGATCTTAGAAAGCACTGGACATGTGCATCATTGACTTTGGGAGTTTGCAGCAGTTTATATTATGATGGGTGTCTGTTGCACTTAATTGCTTTTAATGGACAACAGCCTTAGAAAGCACAAGCCTCGTACATTTTTGACTTTACAACTGTGGCTGGTCTTTAAAAGCAGGTGGACCCAAATGTACCCTAGTTAAAACAGACTATGCATGCTTTTGTGGCTGAGATAAGGCTTAGAGTATCAGAAAAATAATATTTTGGTCCTGATTAAGGTTTACCTCAAAACAACGTCAATAATCAGGTTTTTTTCAATATCAGAGGGCAGAAAAATTTTTGCTCCACTTTTCCTATTTCTCAGCCAGGACTATAGGCTGGGGCTTTTAACTGCAATAGTAGCTAAATTCCATGTGAACCACAAATTCCTACAGAGTGTGATGATATCTTTTATATTTAGTAGGTAGCATTCTATCATTGCTGTTCTACCTGGATTTGAATTGCATCCTGTTCCAGAGACAAGGAAAAAACTATGGAAGAGCCCTCTTGAATTTTTGTGGTACATCCATGGACTCCTAGACTCACTCCTCCTCTGCTCCAACCACCATCTTTGCATGGTCTCAGGCTTGCTCTGGATTTATTAATTATACAAGACATAATTATGACTTTGGATTTTAAAGACCCAGACTATGAGTTTAACCTAGGAAGGCAGGTGATTTTTGTCAAGATACGGATAGAGAAATGGTAGCCCTCACCATATATAGGACATAGAATCTTCTTGTATTGCAGTGGAGAAATGTCTTAAAATTATTAAAATTCTAAAGCTAAAGAAAAAAGCTTTAAAGTCACCTTCTATAAGAATGGTTTGCTCACATAATAAAGGAGGTACTGGATTTCTTTCAAAATAATGCTTCATACTAATTTATTTGTGAGTGATATGACATGATGTCTGAGATTTGCTAAAATATATTCCAGAAAAATATATGAATAGATGAGTTAAAATTGGCAAAGTGTTGATAATTGTTGAAGCTGAATAATTCATTATATTATTCATAGGGGTTTGCTATAGCGTTCTTTCTGATTTTGTGTATGTTTGAAGAGTCCCATAATAACACATGAAAAATAAAAATAAGCTTTGGTTTTACTTACAATAGCCAAGTGTTGGAAACAGCCTAAGTACTCATCAGTAAATGAGTGGATCAAAAAACCATGGTACATTTATACAACAGAGTACTGGGCAGCAGAAAGAAAGAAGGAACTCTACCTTTTTTTTTTTTTTAATATTTTATTTATTTATCTTTAGAGGAGAAGGGAAGGAGAGATGGAGAGAAATATCAATGTATGGTTGCCTCTCGTGCATCTCCTGCTGGGAACTGTTGCTGGAAACTGTCCTGCAACCCAGGCATGTGCCCTGACTGGGAATCGAACCGCAATCCTTTGGTTCGCAGGCCCGCGCTCAATCCACTGAGCTACACCAGCCAGGGTGGAACTCTACCTTTTGCAACAGCATGGATGGAACTGGAGAGCATTATGCTAAGTGAAATAAACCAGGCAGTGAAATGCAAATACCATATGATCTCATCTGTAAATGGAACCTAATCAACAAAACAAACAAGCAAGCAAAATATAACCAGAGACATTGAAATAAAGAACAAACTGACAGTAACCAGAAGGGAGGGGGAAGGGGTAATGGGGGAAACAAGGGGAAAGGTAATCAAGGAACATGTATAAAAGACCTATGGACAAAGCCAAAGGGGGGAAGGATTGAGGGTGGGAGGTGGGGGTGGGTAGGGAAGGGGAAAGTGGTGGTGGGAAAATGGAGCTAGGTGTACTTGAACAAAAATTAAAAAAGAAAGAAAAAAGAAAAATATCTAAGAAGATACACTACTTAAGCTGGAGAAAGAGGGCTTTTCTTAGGAACATGTGATCTTGGAGAACTAATTAAATAGATAAAAGGGGAAAAGAAGATATGCTCAAATATAAAGAATCTTAAAAATGGTCCTGGCCAGGTAGTTCGCTTGGTTAGAACTTCGCCAGGATACACCAACGCTGCTGGTTCAATCCCTAGTCATGGCACATGCAAGAAACAACCAATGAATGCCTAAATAAGTGGAACAACAAGTTGATGTTTTTCTCTCATCTTCCTCTCTCTCTCCAAAATCAATCAATATTTTTAAAAAAAAAACAGCATTAAAAAAGATTTTTTAAAAATGTTACTAAACACAGGGAGGTATTTTCATTGTTATTAGGGCAGAGAGGTTGCCTGGATTCCAAAGAAATCAAGGGAGAAGAGAATTAAAAGTGCACTGGAATTACTCTACCAGTGAGAATCCAGAACTACAATGCTCAGAGCAGGTATTAAAATATAAAGGTATTTTCAGAAAGCTTACTTTAGAGAGTCTGTATTTAGAACAAATGGAAAGAAAGACATAGTAGGCAAAATGCAATACCCTGCGAAAGATGTTCATACTCTAATCCCTAGAACCTATGAATATGATATACTATTACATGACAAAAAAGGACTTTGCAGGTATAACTAAGGGTACAGACTTAAAAATAAGGGGATTATTCTGGATTTTCCAGGTAGGCCCAATCTAATAGCATGAGCCTTAAAAGCGGAGAACCTACCCTGGCTGGCAGCAAGAGAGATATGGCAGAAGAAGTCAGAGGGATTCCAAGTGTAAAATGTAGGGGCTACCCTCAGCTGACAGCCAACAAGAAAACATAGTCCTCAGGTCTATTCGTGGAAATAACTAGATTTTAACAGCAAGCTAAAAGAGTTGGGAAGCAGATTCTTTGCAGAGCCTCCCAATAGGAGTCTACCTGGCTGATACCTTGATTATGGCCTTGGGAAACCTGGAGCAGAGAAACCAGTTCAGCCAATCTGGACTGCTGGTCCACAGAACAGTGAGATAAGAAATTTGTATGGTTCAGTCTTGGAATTTGGGGTAACTTGTTTAAAAAAAAGGCAGTAGAAAACTACTATATACCATGATTTAAAGTGGGTACAAAAATTTGGACAGATTTATAAAAGGGAGACTAAAAAGACGATTGTAAAATACTTAAGGTATTTAAGATGCGCTCCTAGGCAACACAATTATGAGTGGGGAAGCTGGTAGAACATGTTCTCATGGGCACATGCTCAGAATACATATGGGATTAAGACTCCAAGAAAAAGAAATCAGGGAAGATGAGACAAACAACAGGGAAATCAGGTAAGATGGTAATAGATTGAGTTAAGCCTAGACTAGATGTTGATTTTAATAGGAGAATACCTCCTGGTGAAATTACCCAATTCTATGAGGTTAAAGTAGACAATAATTGTTGAACCATGGATGTTTTTGCCAGGTCCAGAATTCCTGTCCTTCCCCAGTTTTATTGAGATATAATTGACATATAACATCATAGTAGTCTAAGGTGTACATCTTACCAATTTGATATATGTATATATTGCAAAATGATCACCATATAGGTTTAATTAACTAGAATTTTTTGAGTGTATCTTTTTCCTTATGATGGACCTCACAAGACAAGATACTGAAGAGTTTGTTATAAAAAGAAGTGGCTGCATCTGAAAACAAAATTAAAGAAAAAGGAAGTAATGCAATTCAAAAAGTAGTAACCATTGTATCAGACACTGCTAATTGTCCCTTAATATATGTTCTCACCTTCTTTCAAAGTAATTACATTTTTAGGTATGCACATATCTGCCCAGCTAAAGATTGCATTTCCCATTAACCATTGCAGCTAGGTGTGACTAAATATTAGTCAATGAAATGTGACTGAAAAGGATGTGTACAACTTTTAGATCCAGTCCTTAACATGAAAGCTCTTCCCTTCTTCATCCTACTGGCTAAAATGGGAGCGATTTTGTAGCACATGGATGGGAGCACCATTCTTGTGATGACAAGGAAATTGAATTTCTGAATAACCCCATAGAACAGCTAGCATGCAGCCCTGGACTGCTTTCTTCTGGTCTATTACATCTTAGGGAAATACGTTTGTTTTATTTAAGCCTCTGTTAATGTAGGTCTCTGTTACAAGAGGCTAGATCTCTATCCTAACTAATATAGCCATGCACACATTAGAGAAGGAAAGGTAACCAACTTATGAAGCAGATTAAAATGTGAAAAATTTAGCTGAGCTTCTAAGCATTTTTTGGGTTTTTTTTTTTTAAGATTTTTATTTATTTATCTTTAGAGGGGAAGGGAAGGAGAGAGGGAGAGGGAGAGAAATATCAATGTATGGTTGCCTCTCCTGTGTCCCGTGCTGGGAACTGGCCTGCAATCCAGGCATGTGCCCTGACTGGGAATCAAACCTCGATCCTTTGATTCTCAGGCCTGCGCTCAATCCACTGAGCTACACCAGCCAGGGCTAGCTGAGCTTCTAGCTCAAGATGGTGACTTAAGCATTTGTTAAAACCTGCCATCATCCCTGTTTCAAATACCTAGAAACCTAGTGTAAAATATTTCCAGTCTTTTTATTGTAAAAAATCGCAAATTTATAGAAAAGTTCAAATTAGTACAATGCATATCATTATGCCCTCCACTCAGTTTCAACTGTTAACATTTCCTTATATTTGTTTTATCTATCATCTATCTATCTATTCATCTGAAAGTGAGGTGACTTAACATCATCCCTAAACTTCAATGCACATCTTAAAAAGACATGCTCCTACTTAGTTACAAAGCCTTTATCACACCTAAGGAAATGAACAATAATATTCTCGCAATAACATTTTAATGTCATCTAATATCAGGCCATATTAAGATTTCCCTAGTTGTGCTTAAAATGTCTTTTCATAGCATTTTAAAAATTCAGGATTCAGCCCTGACCGGTGTGGCTCTGTTGGTGTTGGGCATTGTCCTGCAAAGCGAAAAGTCACTGGTTTGATTCCCAGTCAGGGCCCATGCCTGCGTTTCAGGTTTGGTCCCCAGTTGGGGTGCATGGAAGAGGTGACCAATTGCTGATTCTCTCACACATTGATGTTTCTCTCCCCGTCTTTCTCCCTCTCTTCCCCTCTCTCTAAAAATAAATAAATAAAATCTTTAAAAATATCCATTATTCAGTTAAGTTTTCTGCATTGTACTTCATGCATTTAGTTTATTTGAATTTGAAACAGTTGTTCCATGTTTTCATAAAATATTTTTAAAGTTCAAAATGGACATTTGAGCTTGAAAACAAGCAAGCAAGCAAACAAACAAACAAAAAAGGAGCTCTCCAGGAGCCGGAAGCAGAGCGAGACTCCCTAAAGGTGAGATGGACGTGCGTGTATGTTACAAGGGAGCCAGGACCAACACAGGCTGTAGGGCCTGGAGTATCAGTTCCTGATGAAGCTGAGAAGCCAAGCCAGGCCCTACCTAAGTCAGGAAATAAGCCTAGAGCAAGCAGCACTTCAGAGAGGAGCATGAAAATAAAAATGAGGTATTGTTTCTTACCATTAGGCAGACAAATACTTTAAAATCTGACTATTGCAAGTGTTGGGAAAATGTGGGGAAATAGGCATACTCCTACACTGCTGGCGGGAACATCAACTGCTTCAAACCAATTTGGAGAGCAATATGTCAAAATGCTGTCAAAATAAAATGTGGTGATGTTATACAATGGAATACTGCACAGAAATGGTGCTAGACCTCCACGTAGCAATATGGGTCTCACAAATATAATACTGATTAAAAATGAAACAGATATATAAATGGATAGGAACAAAAATGCCATATACAGTTTATGGGTGTCAATATGGTTATAAGGCATGAAAATGGATAAGAATACACTTCAGACCACAGTGGTTGCCTCAGAGGGGAACGGCAATGCAGGTGGTATTTAAAAGGAAAATCAGCTATATCTCTAATATCTTTTAATTGAAGGAAGCAGATATGGCAAAATATCTACAATTCTGGGTGAGAGGAATGTGGGGTTTTGTTACAATATTCTTTGTACTTCTTTTATATAGGTTTTGCATCTCTCACAATTAAAAGAAGAAGAAACTCAGTTGAGCCTGCCTCAGAGAAAGCAAGCCATAAGAGTAGAGAGAAAGAACTGTTTCCACGTCAGTAAAGTGATATTTAAGGCCTGGAAAAGTCAAAGCGTTTTCTTAAGGGTAACAAAGCCAAGGCAGATGGAGTTTTCCTCATCAGCACCCAAGAAGACAAGCTTCTGAATGCCTGTTTTAGGAATCTACTGAGGGTAATTCATGAAGAAAAATAAATGGGGGTGGGGTGGGGGGGGAGAGAGAGAGAGAGAGAGAGAGAGAGAGAGAGAGAACCACATGAAGAGACAGGCTTCACACAACCAAGAAACTTCAGAGCAAGAGGCAGTAGAGTTTAAACTGAGAAGTTATGGGCCCTAGGCAACCAGCACCATTTAACTTGCCTACTGTTGAAGCTGCGAGAAAGATTTCTTCTTTCTCTCACGTTTTCTATGTTTACATTTCTTTCCACTAGATACTGTTGTCTCTGGTATAATCTCTGTTTTCTGATGGCAGTGTGAGGCTGGACTGTATTATGTACTAGTTTCTAGAAACATAATTTTCCTTGGGATAATTGCTTCAGGGGCTGAGGTTTGATTGTGACTAAGAATTTTTTCTTTTTCCTCTTTCCCCTCTGTGGTGGGTGGAGGAAGCTCAAATGGTGCTGGGCACACTCTCCTCTTCCTCTCCCTCAGGCACCCCCCTCCCCCCGCCACCTTCACACTGCGTGTAATCTCCAACACAAGACACAAAACAGCCCAGGCCTGGGTATTGTTCATGGGCAGCAGAAGATTCGGTCTCGGCAGAGAAATGCCAAAAAGCAAGCTGGACAAAAGAAGAAACAAGGACATGACCAAAAAGCTACTGCCAAAGCTACCTTAACATATACTTGCACTGTCTGTAGGACACAAATGCCAGACCCTAAGACCTTCAAGCAGCACTTCGAGAGCAAGCGTCCTAAGTCTCCTCTTCCTCCAGAATTGGCTGATGGTCAGGCATAAGACTGTTTACAGCTGAATTCATGACACCTTTGACTCTTCTGCTGTCTCAGACCTTAGGTAACAAACCAGCAGCTGCTTTTCTAACAAACTGTTGATCAGCAGAAATAAAGGGGCTACAGAAACACTCATTTTTATGCAGTTCTCTTTTGGGCTTCATGCAAAGACAATTCTGTATACAGTTGACTTTGATTTGGAAATCTGAAAATTAGTCAGTCCGTCCTTGTTATAAAAATGTTTTTACAAATGTGATTATATTGATGTTCGTACTGCATAAAATAACTCATGTAATAAAGTAGTACTTTGGTGTTACAAAATCACAGGAAAAAAGAAAATTTTCTTTTAAATAACTTTATATTAATACAGAAACATTGTAAAAAAGTAAACAATATAAGCAGTGGAAATATAATAAATAATTAAACAAGTAAAATTTCTACTACCCAGAAATCACCACGGTAAGATCCTAGTGCATGACCTGCAGGGTCTCTTTCTCTTCCCTGACCCCGTCTGTCTATATATGATTTTGCTTTCTTACCAAACTGAGATCTTACTACCCATACTGTTCTGTAGCCTGTTTTTTTTTTTCAGTCATCAACCTCTATTTTGCCATTTCAGTAAATTTTTAACTGATCTAACACCCAGATCATATTCACATTTCCCCAAATGACCTAAAAATGTCCCTTGCTGTTGCTTCATCTAAAGCAGTACTCAATCCAGACCATGCATTGCATCTGGTTCTTATGTCCCTTAAGTCTCTTTTACTCTAGCACAGATACCATTTTTAATGATGCTGATTTGCTGAAGATACCAGGCCAATGGTTCTGCAGAATATTTCACTTAATGGGTTTGTCTGCTTCTTTCCTGGCATTATTTTCTTCTAAACTTTTGTCCATGTGGCATTGGTGCCAGGAAAATCTTGTGTCCAATTAACTTTTTGAACTCTTAGACAGCAGGACATATGAGAATCTTAGAGTTGGATTAACTCTTTTTTGGAGGGCATGCATGAATTTTACCTGTTTTAATAATGACAGTCCAGGTTCCAGTTGCCAAAGAAACCTCCACAATCTTCACACCTCAGAGTAAGACTCTTATAACTAAGAGTCAGCAGAAACCAGGGAGGAAATACTTCTGGACTTAAATTTCTTTGGAGTTTTGCAATTTATTTTCCTCCAAGGAACTTCACATTGTTCAAATTTTGGACATGTATACGTTATATTTTATGCTATAATTTGTGCTGAACATGTATGTAACTTCTGGTTAACCATTATTGGACAATGTGGCCAAGCATACTTTAGGGTGGGAAATACAATATGGATAGACTGTATAGCCTAGGATGCAGCTGGGAACTTGGAGTTAAATTGATTAGTGTTCTGCTCTGATCCACGCAGAGCCTTCTGGAGACAAATCAGAAGTGCCTAAAGTTGGTCCTAAGAGGAACAGTGGTTGGCAGTGAATGGTCTCCTGAAGGTGGAACCGACTGCCCTTTTGAACTCTTGTCTCCTACGTCTAATGCGGGCAGCCACACTCCCAAAAGACCCTGAGGTTGGCTATTAAAGCCAATAGGTTAAGATAACAAAACTGTTGAGGAGTATTAGAGGCAGCTTAATCGTCTTTGTTATGGGCTGAATTGTGTTCCCCCTTCTTCATATGTTGAATCCCTAACCCTCAGTACCTCAGAGTATGACTGTATTTGGAGATAGGGAATTTCAAGAGGGGATTAAATAAAATGAGGCTGTTAAAGGGGCTCTACTCCAATCTGAGTAGTGCCTATATGAGTAGAGGAGAGTAAGACAGAAAAAGACATCAAGGGCCTGTTTTCCCAGAGGGCTGACTGTGAAGAGGCAGCAAGAGGGTATGTACATGCAAGCCAAGGAGAGAGCCCTCAGGAAATTGACCCTGAAGACACCTTGATCTTGGACTTTCAGCCTCCAGAACTGTGAGAAAATACATTTCTGTTGTTTAAGCCCCTCACTCTGGCATTTTGTTATCGTGGCCTGAGAAGACTAATACATCCCACTTCCCATGTTCGTACTTGTCTATAAAGTAGAAACATTCCCCCTTTTAGAATTATAGACATCACCTGAAGGGTTTTGAGTAAATACTGATGTTTGCGCCCCATGCCCCAGAGATTCTTTTCCAATTGGTTTGGGTTGTGGCCTGGGTATCAGGTGATTCTAAAGTATAACCAAGGTTGAGAACTACTGGGATAGGAGATCATCCAAGAGTTGTGTGGTATAGTAGCTGAAGATGATTGATACCAGGGCTTCACCAGCAAAGCAGAAGAATTGTAGGTATCCATCCACCCTGCAAAACTTTTAGAGAAAGTTGGTCCTATTACTGGGAATTTGGACCCTATTGACTATACAGTGTAAATTACTTTCTAAGCATTCAGTGATTCTACCAATCTTTCATTATGCACACAAATGCCAGTTTTTAGGGTTTGGAAATAAATCATACTATATCAAGATAAAAGGGGAACAGATTTTTTCAGCCTTCAGCAGGAACCTGAAGAAAGCCACACCCAGTAACCTCCTCACAAATTTGAATTCCTGGCCCTTAAAATGGGCAGTCACTCACAGATTGTAGAATTTCATATTTGAGGTGGTTATTGAAATGTCACCTGACAGGCACACTGTGCTTTCCGATCAGGTGGAGACACTGCCCCCACTGAGGCCCTGGGTCTGCAAGCTGCACTACTGCACAGCTGCGGTTCGCACAGGGAAAACAGATCTTACAGCACCAGAGTTCTTCCCATTTTGTCAAATTGATTTTTAGTTTACAGACAATAAAAATCACTATTACTAGTGGATAGTTCTATGGGTCTAGACAGAGCCTAGAGTCATATAATCACCACTACAATCTAGATATAGACGAGTTTCATCACACTCCAAAATCCCCTTCCCAGCACATACGCGCCTGACATGCAGACACTCTTCATGTATCCCCACAAGCCCCAGAAGCTTAGGACCTCTGTGGACATTTTTGGCATAACCCCCAATGCAGCCCACTTTTGGCCCTCCTGAACCGGGCACAGCAGAGGGAGATAAGAGAAAAATGTGAGTTGTGGCAGTTATCAGAGGGGTGATGGCCCCATGGTCTTCCCAGACAGATCCACATGGCTGAAATTCAAAGTTTCAGCAAGGGGTGGCCTTATCTTCGCCAGGCTTTGGGGCATTGCTAGTGCTTATCATTTAAGGCTAGAGTCTGTAACCAGAGCTTAGAGAGAGAACCAATAGCTTACCAGATTTCAAATGTACCAAGATAAACTTTGAAAGCCTTCCTGCCAGCACACAGCAGAGCAGCAGACTCAATGTGAGGCACACATTGCATCATCTCAAAAGAGACACTCTTAGAATCAATTAGACTTTTTATCATTTGAATATTCAGTTCTTGTCAAAACACATTTAAAAATCCCAATTTCAAAATAATATGTTCACAGAGATCAGGTCTACTATATAAAAGACACCATGAAACTCATTATTTCTAGAAACATTATGAAGTCTTTTTGCCAGGGCAAAATCTCTTTAAAAGGGGCTTTCCAGCATTACTCAGAACATAAGTGCTCACCGACACTAAACTAGATACTGTGTGACAATGGTGGGTAGACCTACTGCTTCTAATTTTAGTATTCATAACAGAATGGACATTTACAAAGAATCCCCTTCAACTCTCCCTCAAGACAAAGAAAGCCCTTTGGAACTTCTCAGAAGTAGGACAAATTCCTGAAGGAGATACAGCTGTGTATCAGTCCATGTCCTTGATTGCAAGCAATAGAATTGGACTCTGGATGAATTAGGTAGAAAAATAATTTATTAAAAGGATATTGGGCAGCTCCCAGAATCAGCAGGCGGGCTGAAGAGGCAGGTTTGCAGGCAGGAACAAAACTCAAAGCACGTCGCAGAACTGGTCTGGTGAGGAGCCTACTGCAGCACTCCTCCAATGCAGCTTTCAGCACTGTGGCCCTGCCCTGAAGAGACCTCTATCTTAATATGAATGGCAGTGCCGCCCGACGGGGGGGTTGGGGGGGTATGGGGGTGGGGGGTGGAGGGTGGGGGGTGGAGAGAGAGAGACCTGAGACTGCCTGTGTCCCTAATTATTTGTCTCTAACTCCTAAGACAAAGTATAGGAAGATTGGTCTAAGTTACTGTGCCAGCACCCTAGGAGTAAGGCTAAATGTGGCATTCTTAAGTCTGTAGAGGGAGGCGGGCTCTCTCCTTCCAAGAATCATGAGATGGGGAAGTCCCTAACCAGAGGAAGTGGGTTCAAATGCACACCCAAAAAGAGTAGCAAAAGACCCAACACAGGCTGACGGTTGGGGGCTACTTGGTATCACATGGCACAAAGTTAGTCTTTGCTACTTCATTTGGGGACAGGATAGAGAACTCTGAGCTGAGGAAAGTGATCAAAGAGAGAAACAAGGGCTCTTTACCTCAGGGCCTTAACATTTTGCTGCAAGATTTGAGGGGAGGAGAACTGCCTAATGGTTGGGGGTGGGACTGTGCTGGGAACTTCAGAGCCTTGTACAAGACAGAGAAAGCAGTAGGTGTTGTCCTCAGAATGTACCTTCCTTGTCTAGAGACCCTGGCCTGATGACCTGGGTGATCTAGGAGCAAGTGGGTAGTAGTAGTAGGTAGAAGGAGATAATTTAGAGAATTTACTCAACAAGCCATTGCCTTTGATCCCTTGATGGAATGCACCTGAATATACCTGGGGACAAAATCAGGTACCATAGCATATTTTCTGATTGCAGCTATTAGATTCCAAAGATATGAAGTCTATATATAACAACTCTAGGGAATTTCTGCTCTAAAATTCTCAGCATATAAACTCTCCCCTAGTTTTACATTTGCTGACAACGGTACTTCATTTAGAAGTTCAGGACTGAGCCACTGTCCCTGGGGACACCCACAACCAGAGAGGTTTATCTGACTTTTATTAAGTATGTTTGGGATGCTCAGGCCTTATCAGAAAAGACAGTGAAACCGATATGAGCCATTCTTGGCACAGGTCTGAAATTCCATCAGGACGAATGAATGCCATCAGGATGAATTAATGCAGTAGGTTTTACCACTGCTTTTTGTTGTTTGGAATACACTTGGCTGCTCACTGATCTCTGATTTGGAATGAGCGAGGGAGGAAAGACTACAGGGAACTTCATTCAGTGTTCACCTACTGTTAGTATTCTTTTTTTAAGTACTTTTAAATTTTATTGTTGTTCAAGTACAGTTTTCTGCCTTTTACCACCATTAGTATTCTTAGTAGAGGCTGGTAAGGTAACTACTAAGGCTTCACAGCATAAGAAAAGAAAAAAATACAGGATAAGGGGCTCAGATACTGCTGTGAAATTTGGGGCTGCCCAGTTTTCACTAGACAGCTACTTCCTAGCATGTGGGAAGGAAATTCGAGTCCCTCTATACTGTGTACAAAGTAGAGTCAGAAAGTAGGGTAAGTCTAGATAAAGTGATCTATCAAAATAACTTATTTCTCATAAAGGAATTGGTTAGGAACACTACCCCCACATACCCCAGTGTTGACAGGGTGCAGTTTCTCCACACCCAGAACAGAAAGCAAGAACAAATCCTTTGAGGGATTCAGCCTTGTATCAGATTGAGGGAAACAACACCTAACCGTCAAAGAATGAGGGATTTGGGTGGTGACTTTGAGTAGAGAGATGGAGACAGTCACTTATCAAGCTGCCCACCTATTTAACAGTCCTGGGGAATCCTCTGCAGCACCCTCTGAACCAAACTGTCCATATGTGAGGAATCTGGAAGTAGGTGGGTAAAGAAGACAGTGTTACTTGTTTGCCCAAAAGTATTTCTCCCCCTTTTTTCCTTTCTGGCATGGTCCTGAAGTAGTCACACATTCAGGAAAAGAGCTCTACCCCAGCCCTGTGTTGAGGTGATGGTGGAATCTTGGATAGTTAATGCCCATCATTGATGGGTTTATTCTCCTGCTAGTGAGTAGTTTAGGTATAGGTATGTGACCCAGTCCTAGGACCTGAGAGGAAGTCTACTGGGGGTACTTTTTGGGAATATTTTCCTCAGTAATAAAAGGAGATGTATAGAGGGAAACTCCCCTCTTAATAGGATGTTGCTGTGCCTGCATGCAATGCTGGAACTGCTATAGTCACCTTGCAACCAGGAAGAAAGATCTTCTGTCAGTAGAAGAAGACAAAAAAAAAAGTAGTAGAAGAAGAAGAAGCCTCTGTGCCTTTGATGATGTCATCTGATGAGTGATTAAATCAACCCTGAAACTACCACATAGGAATTTTTGAACCAGTTCTAGAGAGTGACCCACTCTTTTTTCTCTTGGAGAGGGCTGCAGGATAGGGAGTGAGTTTTCCTTATGAAGGAACAAAGGTTTTTTTTTTTGTTGTTTTGTTTTTTTTGTTGTTGTTGTTGTTGTTGTTGTTTTTAACTGGGAAAATAGTACAGTAGGTTATGAAAGCTCAGATTGTGACACACATACTGTAGCAAGAAGTCCTTCTAAGGGGTACGCTGAAATCTTGAAAAATGAAAACATTTACCTGTCTTTCAAGGTAATGGAGACCAGCCACTGGGGGTAGTTATATAGATGGTCAGTAGCCTGAGAAGGGCCAGGTCAATGGATCAGTATTGTCATGAGAAGCACTGATTTGGAGCAGAACGCAGAATCATGGTCAGGGGCTAAGCTCAAGGGTGTCCATCCTGTGAATGGAAGCATTGCCTTTTTTTTGCTTTGAGATCTTGCCACATAAGCATCTATATGAAAACAGTTATCCTGCCTGTATCCCAGGACCTCACCTTCTCACTGCCCTCTTGTCACAGGAATGGAAATAAGATCCTGTCTGGGCCCTGAGACCTTGTACCACAGTCATCTAGCCAATGTCTGAGGACCCTTAGCAATGGCACCTGAAAGTGTGCTTTCAGATCACTCTGGACATCTACTGGTGTCAGAGAGGAGCTCCTATATCTTCACATTAAGACAAGGAATGAGACACGTTAACATATCAGTTGCTGTGGACAGAGGGGGAATAGATACTGTTATACACACCTGACAACTGAAATAATATGCCTTGGTATCAACTTTACTATAAAAAGCAGTGGTAACATGGGTTATAAAATTATATAACTGGACTTCACTGTAAGGCAATCATTCAAATCTAGAATTATAATTGTTGTACTTAGATTATCAACAAAAGAAAAATACAGAATTAAAATATTTTATGAAGAATTTATGGACAACTGAGAATACACGTTTCAACCCCTCACAGACCATGGACCCTAGTTTGAGAAACACTAGTTTCTGACAGTCTCAGAATGGATTATCAATATGAAAAGAAATAATATTGAAACCTAAATTAGACTTTTCTTTGTATAACATGAGGGTGACAATTAAAGACTTAATCCAATGTTTTCTAACTATAGTATACCTAAGAATCACCTAGAATGTTTGGTAAAATGTAGATTACTAGTCCTGCTCCCAGTAATCCTGATTCAGTAGTTCAAGGGTAAGGCCCAGGAGTCTGCATTTTAAACAGGTAATTCTAATTCAGGCAGATTACATAACATGCTTTCAGAAATACTGAACCTGGCAATAATAAGTGGGTCACTAAACTGATACAGCACCAAGAAAAAGAGTTTTCCCCAATAAGTATCTTCTATGGGGCCAAGGAGGACAACAAACCAGAGAAATTCTCCCAAGACAGACACACAGGTAAGAGCAGATACATTGGTTGATCAAGGACTGATAGCAGGGAAGGGAATCTTTGCTACCCCAGTAGAGTCTGGACTTTGGACTGATAATGATTGCTGCACACTATTTCCTTTCCTTTTTATCTAGTTTCAATTTCAATTATCTGGTTTTCATTCTACCATTGTGCAAGTAAATTGGAGATCAGTTAAATGTATCATTTAGACATAATTTGCCTAACTATGATGGCCATCTCAGTTAAAATTTTAGCTAAAAGTAATAGAAACCCCACCTAAACTTGTGTAAATGATGATTTTATTTTAAGAGTTTTGGTGAGGTGCAATTAACATGTAATAAATTGAACATAGTTTCATTGAATATATATGTGTGTATATATATTCAATGAAACTATCACCTCCATCAATGTAATGAATGTATTCATCATTACTCAAAATTTCCCTTTGAGTCTTTGTAATCCCTCCCACCACCCTTGCCCTCCTGCACACACCCCCATGCAACCGCTGCTCTTCTTTTTTTTCACTATAAATTAATTTCAACTTTCTAGATCAGTTTTACATATGAACTTTACATAAATGGAGTCATGCAGTATATAGTCTTTTGGGGGGGGTGCATGGTCTGGCTTCTTCTACTTGGCACACTTTATTTTGAGATTCATCTATGCTGTTGTATCAGTTGTTCACTCATCTTTATTGCTGAGTAGAATTACATTGTACAGCTGTATCTCAATTTGTTTATTCACTCACTTGTTGATGGACTTTGGATTGTTAACAGTTTGAGACTATTAAAAATAAAATGACTATAACCTTATAATTATTTTTGGCATCCCTGGCTGGTGTAGCTCACTGGATTGAGTGTGGGCTATGAACCAAAGTATCGCCAGTTCGATTCCCAGTCAGGGCACATGCCTAGGTTGTGGGCCAGGTCCCCAGTGGGGGCCATATGAGAGGCAACCACACACTGATGTTTCTTTTTCTCTCTTTCTCCCTCCCTTGCCCTCTCTCTAAAAATAAATAAATAAACTCTTTAAAAAAATAATTATTTTTGGCAACTATGTCTTAGTGTTGACCCACATTAAATTTGCTGTCAATTAAAACTCAATTCTCCTTAATGTGTGAATTCTGTCCCATCCTGTAATGGAAAAAAAAAAAACCCTTTCAGAAGATACTGGGACAGTGCTTCAGTGTTTTTGTGGCTATCAGTAGATAACTCCCCAAATCTACTGTTTTTCCTGTGCTCTTTTTATATTTTGTTTATGCTATTACAGTTATCCCATTTTCCCCCTTGTTCCCCTCCACCCAGCCCATCCCTCTCTTCCATAATCAGTCCCTTCACTGTCATCCATGTCCATGAGTCCTTCATATGTGTTTTTTGACTAATCCCTTCACCTTCTTTCAATCAGCCCTCTCCTCCCCTCCCCTGTTACAGTTGTCCTTCTGTTCTACGATTCTATGCCTATGGTTCTATTTTGCTTATTAGTTTATTTTGTTAATTATATTTTTCTTATAAGTAAGATCATATGATATTTGTCTTTCACTGACTGGCTTATTTCACTTAGCATACTAGTCTCCATTTCCATCCATGCTGTTGTAGGACGTAGGAGTTCCTTCTTTCTCTCTGCTGTGCAGTATTCCATTGTGTAAAATGTACCACAACATTTTTATCCACTCATCTACTGATGGGTACCTAGGTTGTTTTCAAATCTTGGCTATTGTATTGCATTGGCCAAAAAGTTCATTTGATTTTTTTCTGTAAGGTGGCTCTAGTAGTGCTTAGTTGTCTTTAACTTCATTTGAAACAATTTTGTTAGAATGTATTGTGACAGCTGTCATATCAGCATGCACTTAAAAAACTTATCAAAATTGAATTTTTGTATAGCTATTTTAATATTGAAGGTGGAAGAAAATATGCAACATTTTCAGCATATTACGCTTTATTTTTCAAGAAAGGTAAAAATGCAACTGAATCATGAAAAAGAGATTTGTGCAGTGTATGAGAAGGTGCTGTGACTAATTGAACATGTCAAAAGTGGTTTGTAAAGTTTTGTGCTGGAGTTTTCTCGCTGGATGATGATGCTCCATGGTTGGGTAGAGCAGTTGAAGTTGATAGCGATCAAAATGAGACATTAATTGAGAACAATCAATGTTATACCATGCAGGAGATAGCCGGCATACTCAAAATATCCAAATCAGTAAAGTTATCTGTGAAAATGAATAGCTGGATCAAAAGATAGTTCCACTTTTAGCTTTTTGAGGAAATTCCATACTGCTTTCCACAGTGGCTGCCCAAGTCTGCATTCCCACCAACAGTGTACCAGGGTTCCCTTTTCTCCAAATCCTCACCAACACTTGTTGTTTGTTGATTTATTAATGATAGCCATTCTGACCTGTGTGAGGTGATATCTCATTGTGGTTTTAATTTGCATCTGTCTTATGGCTAGTGATGCTGAGCATCTTTTCATATGTCTGTGGACCATCTGTATGTCCTCCTTAGAGAAGTGTCTCTTCAGATCCGTTGCCCATTTTTTAATTGGAGTGTTTGTCTTCCTGGGGTTGAGTCAGATGAGTTCTTTATATATTTTGGAGATTAAACCCTTGTCCAAGGTATCATTGGGAAATATGTTCTCCAATATGGTCGGTTCTGTTTTCATTTTGATGATGGTTTCTTTAGCTTTTTTAATTTGATGTAGTCCCATTTGTTTATTTTTCCTTTATTTCCCTTGCCCTAGGCAATTTGCTATTTGAGATATCTGAAATTTTACTATCTATATTTTCCTCCAGGATTTTTATGGTATCACAACTTATATAAGTCTTTTATCCTTTTTGAGTTTATTCTTGTGTATGGTGTAAGTTGCTGGCCCAGTTTCATTCTTTTTTTTTTTTTTTTTTTTTTTTTTTGCATATACCAGTCCAATCTCCTAACACCAGTTATTAAAGAGACTGTCTTTACTCCATTTTATGCTCTTGCCTCCTTTGTCAAATATTAACTAACCATAAAGATTTGGGTTTTCCCCAGTTAAAAAATGGGCAAAGGACTTGGGCAGACACTTCTCCAAGGAGGACATACAGAGGATCCAGAGACACATGAAAAGATGCTCCATATCGCTAGCTATCAGAGAGATGCAAATTAAAACCACAATAAGATACCACTTGACACCGGTCACAATGGCCCTCATAAACAAAGCAACAAACAGCAAGTGTTGGAGAGGTTGTGGAGAAAAGGGGACCCTAGTGCACTGTTGGTGGGAGTGCAGACTGGTACAACCACTATGGAAAGCAGTATGGAATTTTCTAAAAAAACTAAAAATGAATATACCTTTTGACCCAGCAATTCCACTGCTTGGATTATATCCTAAGAACCCTGAAACACCAATTCAAAAGAACCTATGCACCCCTATGTTCATAGCAGCACAATTTACAATAGTCAAGTGCTGGAAGCAGCCTGGGTGCCCATCAGTAAATGAATGGATCAAAAAACTGTGGTACATTTACACAATGGAATTCTATGCAGCAGAAAGAAAGAAGGAGCTCATACCCTTCACAACAGCATGGATGGAACTGGAGAGCATCATGCTAAGCAAAATAAACCAGGCAGTGAAAGACGAATACCATATGATCTCATCTTTAACAGGAACCTAATCAACAAAACAAACAAAAAAACATAATATAACCAAAGACACTGAAATTGGGAACAGGCTGACAGTCACCAGAGGGGAGAGGGGAGGGAATTTCAGGGGAAAAGGGTAAGGGTTTACAGGAACAAGTATAAAGGACACATGGACAAAAATTATGGGTGGTGGAAATGGGAGGGAGGTGGGGAGGGCTAGGGTGGTGGGCTGGGGTGGGAGTAAAAGACAGAAAACTGTACAAGATCAACAATTAAAATAAAAATTTTAAAAAAGATGTGGGTTTTTCTGTGTTTTTAATTTTTTTGTGTGGACACATGGACCTTGGCAACTGTGCTCTTAATTTCTATTAGTGATATCACCATCTACTCAGGCTAGATTCTAAAAAAATAACATTCAGTGTATGTAACATATATATGTAATTATCTATGTAGGATTCTATATACACAGAAATATTTGTTTCTTAAATGTCAGAGGATGCTGCATACTAGATTCTTGGTTATGAGAGAATATTTTTATTTGACAAAAAAAAGTCAGTGTTGAAAGAAATCACAATTCCCAAGCCAAAGGGGGATAGGGGAGAGAAAGAAGAATCCAGATAGATATCAAAATAGCATGGATATTGGGAATAAAGCAAGGGAAAAAAGTAGCTATAGGGGTGACTCCTGGCTCCAGCGGTCTCTTCACTTGCCCTTCTCAATCCCTCTAACCCCCAGCTAGCTCCTCCAACAATGGCCAACTTGGAGTGCACTTTCATTGCCATCAAGGATGGCATGCAGTGAAGACTAGTGGGCAACATCCTTAACCGCTTCAAGCAGAAGGCATTTGGCCTTGTGGTCATGAAGTTTCTTCAGGCCTTTGAGGTACTTCTGAAGCAGCACTACATTGACCTGAAAGACCACCCATTCTACCCCAGGCTGTTGAAGTACATGAATGTGAAGTACATGAACTCAGGGGCCTACAGTGACCATGGTCTGGGAGGGGCTGAATGTGGTGAAGACAAGAAGAATGATGCTTGGGGAGACCAATCCAGCAGATTCTAAGCCAGGTACCATTCAGGGAGGCTTTTGTATTCAAGTTGGCAGGAACATCTTTCACAGCAGCAATTCAGTAAAAGGCTGAGAGAGAAATCGGGCTATGGTTTAAGTCCAAAGAATTAATTGACTATAAGTCTTTTTCTTTTGACTGGATCTATGAACAAGAAGTGAACAAAGCATCAGCCACCTTCCATTCAACTTGGATGTGTCCCTAGACACAGCTCTTCATTCCGTTGACTTGGAAGCAATAAGATCAATCTTTCTTTTCTAAAGCATATTTACCAATAGAGCCTTTGGAAACAAAAAAATGGCTATAAATATTCTTGTACAAGCCTTTTTGTGAAAACGTGCTTTAATTTCTCTTGGGTAAATTCCTAGGAGAAGAATGGTTCAATCACATCACAGATATATATTTAGCATTTTAAAATTAAATTTACTGGAGTGACATTGGTTAATAAAACTATGTAGCTTTCAAGTGTACAATTCTTTTCACCCTTTTATTGAATTTATTGAGGTGCCACTGATTAGCAACAATTACACAGATTTCAGATGCACAATTCTATAATACATCTGTACACTGTATTGTGTGTTCAACACCCCAAGTCAAATACAATTCTATGATGTACCATCTGTATATTGCATTGTGCGCTTACCACCCAAAGTCAAATCTCCTTCCTTGCCATATATTTGACCCCCTTTACGCTTTACTACCCTAACCACCTCCCTTTTCCTCTTGTAACCACTATATTGTCTGTGTCTACGAGTTTTTATTTGTCTTGGTTGTTCATTTGTTGCTTTCAGTTTTACGTTCCACATGAGTGAAATCATATGGTTCTTGACTTTTTCTATATGACTTATTTCACTTAGCATGATATTCTCAAGATCCATCCATGTTGTTGCAAATGGCATTGCTTTATCTTTTCTTATTGCTGAGTAGTATTCCATTGTATATCTGTACCACATTTCTAGCCAATCATCTATTGAGGGACACTTCAGTTGTTTCCATGTCTTGGCCATTATGAATAATGATGTAATGAACATAAGGGTTCACATATCTTTATGAATAAATGTTTTCAAATATTTTGTATAGATATGCAGAAGAGGGGTTGCCAATTCTTTGAGAAACCTCCCATCTGTTTTCCATAGTGGTTGTACCATTTTATATTTCACAAGCAGTGTATGAGAGTTCCAGTTCCTCTATATTCTCCAACAATTGGTTTGGTTAGCCTTTTTAATTTTAGGCATTTTAATAAGGAGTGGTGATATGTCATTGTGGTTTGCATTTCCCCAATGATTAAAGATGTTGAGTATCTTTTTGTGTGTTTATTGCAATCCATGTATCTCCTGTGGTAAGGTGTCTGCTCAAATCTTTTGCCTGTTATTTATTTTAATTGTGTTTGTTTCTTATTATTGAGTTTTCAGAGCCCTTTATAGATTCTGGACTCAAGTCCTTTATCGAATATATGATTTGCAAATATAATCCTTTATCGAATATATGATTTGCAAATTTTCTCCCATTCTGTGGCTGTATTGTCATTCTCTTAACAGCCCTTGTCAATGACCAGAATACTTGTTTTCATGATGTAAAAAGAAACTAGAATTTTTGACTCGTTGTTTTAATTAGGATGCCTAATAGAAACTATAACTTGGTAAGAAAACAATAATTAAAGATAAGAAAATTTTATTATCTCATATAAAAATTTCTGAGCCCTGGGCAGATAGCTCAATTTTTTTGAGAGTTCTTCAGATATGCTAAGGTTGTGGGTTTGGTCTCTGGTCAGGGCACATATAAGAGTCAACTAATGAATGCATAAATAAGTGGAATAACAAATTGTTTCTCTCTCAAAATCAATGAGTAATTTTTTTAAATTAAAAAATAAAAAGCTCTAAATAGTATGGCTGCAGTGTTTGTTAATTTAGATGCTTGATAGTGTCCTCAAGAAACAAAATTCTTTTCATTTTTCTGCTCTGCCATCCTTAGCCTCCTGACATTACCTTCAGGCTAGTCCCCTCAGGGTCGCAGAGTGGCTGCTGAAGTTTTGTGTATCATGTTTAGACGTGCACCATCAAAGTAAAGAATCTAAACTGTCTTTTCTGTGTATCTCTCAGAGTGAGGAAACCTTTTTTGGAAGACCCTCCACAGACTTTTCCCCATAAGACATGACCATCCATAAACTAGCATTAAATCCCTTAGGTCAAAGGTTGGCAAACAACCACCAGTGAGCCAAATCCAGCTCACTGCCTGCTTTAGTACAGCCAGTGAGGTAACAATGGTTTTTACATTTTTAAAGGAATGAAAAAGTCAAAAGAAGAATAATATTTTGTGACATGTGAAAATTATGTGAAATTCAAATTTCAATGTCTTAAGACCTTCCATTTTCTACTTGAAGAAGTAGAGAGCTAGAAAGCTGTCGTTCCTGCCCTGATGAGAAAAAAAAAAAAACTGAACAGAGTGCAAATTAAGGACTCCATGAACCCTTCAAAGACCTGAAGTCACAAGTCAAATGACCTGGAGAGAGACAAGCTTGGAAGGACATACAGGACCTGAATATTTGCTTCCCTGGGGCAGGTACTACTAGATACCATATAAGAGAGTAAGAAATTTCAACTAGAAATTTTGATGGATTGCTGGAGGCAATTGTTGAAGTATGAGCTAGCCTGAGAGTATGGATCTCCTGGGGGCTGTAGTGATAAGGACATTCTCAACTGCTTACTGCATTTATTTCCCTTCAGCAATCCCTCCACCTCAGGCTATCACAAAAGAATGGGAGAATAAGCTCCTTTTCTCTCTTAGGTGCTGACTGGGGGAGGGGAACTGCAGATATTGTGAAATCCAAAATTCATTCAGACTTCCCCCCCTATCTCTTTAATGAAACAAACAGTTTAATCTGCAATGGAAAGGGATCCTATGGAAGATTCGGATGGGGGACTCATAACTGAGATTTTTAGGGGATTGAAATAAATCTGTGCCCCTTCATTAAGCACTGATCTCCTTTTGAGTAGTACATCTTGCTTTGCTCTGGCGGAGACTGAATGCTTTACCCTAGGCATACAATACCCCTAGGCACAAAACCTTAGATGCTTATCATTAATTTTTATTTCTGATCTACCAAGCAACAAAATATGGTGTTCCCACCAGTATTCCATAATGAAAGGAAAGTAAATACAAGATTTCACTGAAGCAGGTACTAGAGGCACAAGTAAGTTTCATGAGCATGTGGCTCACATTCCCTGGATTCTATACCTATGGGATCATGAAGAATTACCTATGGCCAAATTATATAGGAATAAAAAAACAACCTGGCTTAGTTTACTGATTTTTCTATGACGTTTGCTATCACCAGTTAGAAGTAGACTGCTACAGTGTTACAGTTCTACTCAGGGAGGGCAGTGGTGAAGCAACATCTTATCAGTGAGCAGCACTTTAAGCAATAAAACTGATAGTACATTTTGTTAGGAAGGAAAGATAGAAGTGTGCATCTACACTAAGTCATAGGCAATTTCTAATGGTTTAGTTGGAGGGTTGGGAACTGAAAAGGAGCAAGATTGGAAGTATAATGGCATAGAGATCTGGGGAAGAAGCATGTACACATAACTCTCAAAATGGTCCTAGAGTTTGGGACTATTTATGTAACCTGAGAATACTCACCAAAGGCCCCAACTACAGAAGGGGCTCTAAATACTCAGGTGGACAAGATGACTCAGCCATGACTATCAGTCAACCTCCCTTCCCAGTCACCCAGTGCTTGCTCAAAAGACTTGTGAACAAAGGACCAACTCCTCCTCATAAGGCTGAATTGATCTTTGCTGACTGACATTTTATTAAACCTTATTGCTTGTCATGAGCTCCCAGTGAAGCATTATGGCTCAAGAGGATAAAGCAACTACACAGTGGCATGTTGATTATACTCTGCCCCCTCACTTGTGGAGGAGGCAGTGACTTATTATCTCTCTAATGTCTATTCTGTAAATGGATTTACCTTCCTTGTCAACTATGCTTCTGCAAATCTCACTTATTGAACACCTCACTTACCATTATGATATCACATAGAACACTGTTCTGACCAAGAAACTCATCTTACAACAGAAAAACTCAGTCAATGACCTGGTATTCACTGGTTTTACCACATATCCCATCACCCAAAGAAACTAGCTTTATAGAATGGGAAAGGTAATAGTAGTACCAGTTGGGAGACACCACTTTGCTAGATTGGGGTACCATTCTACAGTAACTGATAAATATGTGGGGCTTTTATTGCATAGCTAGAACACATGGATCCAGAAATCAAGGGATGGAAAGAGGAGTGACTTGTCTCACAATTACACATAATGAATCACTTGTAAACATATTGCTTCCTGTCTTTGTGACTCTGAACTCTTCCAGTTTAAAGTTTTTAATACTGAAGAGAAGAATGCTTCCCCTAAGGTATTATTTGACAACAGCTATTTTATCAAATCAAGCTCCTCATGCCATTGGAGAGACAAGCCAGAAAAGAGGGAGGGAGTTACTGATTAGGTTGGCATGATTGACTCTATCGAGGGGAAATAGAGCTGCTGCTGCCCAGTGGGGCAGGGGTGAGTATGGATGGTACCATCTCCTGGGCACTTCCTGCTACCACCATGTCCAGAAGTAAAAGGTAGTGGAAGACTAAAGTAACTCCATATTATAGGCAGGACCACCAAGGGCTTAAAATATAGAATGGGCAGTGGGGGAGGGAGGTCATAAATACCAGTCACAAGAAAATTATAAGACATTGAAGAAGATACAAATAAGTGGAAGCACATACCATGTTCATGGATAGCAATAATTAACATCATTAAAATGTCCATATTACCCAAAGCAATCTATAGATTCAATGTAATTCCTATCAAGATTCTAATGACGTATTTCACAGAACTAGAACAAATATTTCAAAAATTTATATGGAATCACAAAAGGCCCTGCATAGCAACAGCGATCCTGAGAAAGAAGAACAAAGTTAGAGGAATCATGCTACCTAATATCAAACTATACTAGCAGGCCACAGTAATCAAAACAGCCTGGTAGTGGCACAAAAACAGACACATAGATCAATGGAAAAGAATAGAGAGCCAGAAGTAAACCCACACCTTTATAGTAAATTAATATTTGACAGAGGAAGCAAGCACACATAACGGGCTAAAGATAGTTTATTGAATAAATGGCGTTGGGAAAATTCAACAGACACATACAGAAAGATGAAACCAGTCCACCTTCTTATGCCACACACAATAAATTCAAAGTGGATCAAAGTCTTAAATGTTAGACCCAAAACTATAAAAATCCTAGAAGAAACCATAGGCAATAAAATCTCAGACATTGCTCATAGCAATATTTTTTCTCATATATCTCCCCAGGCAAGGGAAACAAAAGAAAAAACAAACAAATGAGACCGCATCAAACTCAAAAGTTTTTGCACTTTTTGCACAGCAAAAGAAACCATTGACAAAAAACAACAACAACAACAACAAAAAACCCCACTGAATGGGAAAGCATATTCACTGATGCATCTGATAATCTGATAAGGGGTTAATATCCAAAATTTATAAAGAACTTATAAAACTCAATACCAACCCCCCCCCCAAATGATCCAGTTAAAAAATGGGCAAAGGACCTGAATAATCACTTTTCCAAAAAGGACATACAGATGGCCAACAGACATGTAAAAAGATGCTCAACGTCACTAATCACCAGAAAAAAGCAAATTAAAACTGCAAGGAGATATCACTAATTCAAAACACTAACTTGAAAGAACATAAGCACCCTTACATTTATTGCAGAGTCATTTACAGTTGCTAAGATATGGAAGCAGCCCAAGTGTCCATCAGTAGGTGAATGGATAAAACAACCACAGGACATTTGCGCAATGGAATACTACTTGGCCATAAAAAGAAGAAAATTTTACCCTTTGCGACAGCATAAATGGACCTGGAGAACATTATGCTAAGTGAAATAAGCCAGTCAGAGAAAGACAAATGCCATATGATTTCACTCACATGTGGAATCAAATGAACAAACTGAACTAATAAGCAAAATAGACCAACTCATAGGTAGCAGATGACAGCGTTTGGCAGGTAGTTAAGGGGTGGAGGGATCCAAATAAAAGGAATAAAGACTCATGGACATGGACACCAGTGTGGTAATTGTGGGGTGGGGAAGGAGGTATAAGGGGAATAAATGGTAATACAAAATGCAATTAAAATTAATAATAAAAAACAACAAACAAACAGATAATAAATAAAGACCAGTCACAGTCTCCTGATTGGTTGTAGAAATAAAGATTTCTATTTGCATAACCTTGCTTTATGTGTTGCACACATGTATGCATATCTATAAATATTTTTTATATTTTATTGAATTTATTTGAGTGACATTGCTTCATAAAATTATATAGGTTTCAGATGCACAATTCCATAATGCATCATCTGTATATTGTATTGTGTGTTCTCCACCCAAAGTCAAGTCTCCTTCCATCATCATTTATCCTCCCTTTACCTTCTTCTACCTGCCCCCTTAACCCTCTTTCACTCTGGTAATCACCATACTTTTGTCTGTGTCTATGAGGCTTTTTTTTTAGTATAATAACAGAAAAATAGGAAAACATTGCTGGAAAATATCTCAACAATGGCATCCTGTCCAAGTGATTACCTAGATCTTAGAAGCTGACCTGATTCTTGTCCTTTCTGAGGTTCTGTTCAGTTTTTATTTATTTATTTTTTAATCAGTATTTTTTAAAATTGTTGATCTTGTACAGTTTTCTGTCTTTTACTCCCACCCCAGCCCACCACCCTAGCCCTCCCCACCTCCCTTCCATTTCCACCCCCCATAGTTTTTGTCCATGTGTCCTTTATACTTGTTCTTGTAAACCCTTCCCCTTTTCCCCTGAAATTCCCTCCCCTCTCCCCTCTGGTGACTGTCAGCCTGTTCCCAATTTCAGTGTCTTTGGTTATATTATGTTTGTTTGTTTGTTTTGTTGATTAGGTTCCTGTTAAAGATGAGATCATATGGTATTCGTCTTTCACTGCCTGGTTTATTTTGCTTAGCATGATGCTCTCCAGTTCCATCCATGCTGTTGTGAAGGGTAGGAGCTCCTTCTTTCTTTCTGTTGCATAGAATTCCATTGTGTAAATGTACCAAGTTTTTTGACCCATTTACTGATGGGCACTTAGGCTGTTTCCAGCACTTGGCTATTGTAAATAATGCTGCTATGAACATTGGGGTGCACAGGTTCTTTTGAATTGGTGATTCAGGATTTTTAGGGTATAGTCCCAGAAGTGGGATTGCTGGATTGAAAGGCAGTTTCACCTTTAGTTTTTTGAGGAAATTTCACACTGTTTTCCACAGTGGCTGCACTAGTTTGCATTCCCACCAACAGTGTACTAGGGTTCCCTTGGCTTTGCATATTGGCTTCTTTTACTTAGCACTTTTCAAGATTTATCCAAGTTGTGCCATATATCAGTACTTCATTCTTTTTTATGGGTGAATAATATTCAACTATATGGATACACCACAATTTGTTTATAAATTCATTAATTGACAAACATTTTAGTTGTTTCTACTTTGGAGCTATTATAAATAATGTTGCTACGAACATCTGCATATAGGCAATTATGTGGACATGTTTTCACTTTTTTGAGTATACACCTAGGTGTGGAATTGCTGGGTCATATGGTAACCTTATGTTTCACTATTGAAGGAATTGCCAAACTGTTTTCCAAAGCAGTTGCACCATTTACATTCCCACTAGTAATGTATGATGGCTCTGATTTCTCCATGTCCTCACCAACATTTGTTATTGTCCAATGTACTTATTTTTGTAATTAAAATCATTGATAGACACCTATTAGGAGGACTTTGGGAATCATGCTGGATATACAAGTGTGAGCTTCCAGACACCAAGTTTGTAAATATGACCTTGTTCTCTGGACACAGATAATTGGACTGAGAGTGGTCACCTGATCCTAACAGAACTAATAAGCCTTTTCTCTTTAGCTCTTGGAATTGAGACTCTTTCCAGTCTCAGTTTAACAGCTCTCTTAAACAAAGGGGGAGCTGGAAACTCTACAGCTGTTGGTAATCATTTCTCACCCTGTGGACCAGGAAGCAGCAAGAATCAATGGTCAGTAAGAGAGAAAGGAATGCAGCAAATAAGTGTTGAGAAACAGAGATTAGATATGGGAAGAGAGGACTTCCTGGGTGTTTGAGACTTTGATTCCTTCCTGAGGCCCAGTTTCTTCCTGCCTTTGGGTTTTTCAAGCCACTCATATCTTTATAAAACATTCTGTTTCTTGCATAAGCTAATCTGAGTTTGTTTCTGTTACTTACAACCAAAAAATATATGAACTAATACAGAAAAAAACACAAAAATGATTAAAAAGGGGGTCTTATAAAACAAAAACAATAGGCAGCGTCTTTAGATAACCAAGAACAGGAAAATACATCATTGTTTTTCTTTCCTTCTTTTTCTGAATATGCTCCATTCTCCTGCTTCTTTCTGCAAATCAGATTCTTCCTCTTAGAGCCCCACTGCTCCACCATAGTTTCAGTTTGCAGGTTTACAATGCTAGGGACTCCCAACCTGAGTCTGCATGACATCTATATGACCTCTCTGTTCAAAATGCCTAGACCTGTCTTCCTGACTGGTCCCTCAGAATGTCATTTCCAGTTCTCAGAATAACCTAATTGGCTTAGTTTGGGGTATGTTTCTAGCACTGGTTCCAAGACCTGTGGTCAGATGTTTGAGGCCTCCTTCCACAGTCTGTGTTCGGGGAAATTTCTTTGCGAAGAAAGATTGGGCATGGAGGAAATAGAGAATACAGATTGGTGCAGCCAGTGTGGAAAGCAGTATGGAGTTACCTCATATTAAAAATGGAACTCCCTTATGACCCAGTATTCCACTTCTAGGAATATTTGCAAAGAAACCCAAAACACTCATTTGAAAGAACATAAGCACCCCTATGTTCATTGCAGCATTATTTACAATAGTCAATGTTTGGAAGCAGCCCAAGTGTCCATCTGTAGCTGAATGGATAAAACAACGATGGTATATTTACACAAAGGAATACTACTTGGCTATAAAAAAGGAGAAAATTTTACCCTTTGCGACAGCAGGAATAGACCTGGAGGACATTTTGCTAAGTGAAATAAGCCAGTCAGGGAAAGACAAACATCGTATGATTTCAATTATACATGGAATCTAATGAACAAACTGAACTAACAAGCAAAGTGGTGACAGACTCATAGATAGAAACCAGGATGACAGCTCCGAGGTTAGGGGGTCGAGGGATCAAGCAAAAAGGAAAAAGGATTCATGGACATGGACAACAATGTGATGACTGTGGTGGGGGGAGGAGGGGAGTTAAATAGTAATAGAGAAAATACAATAAAAAAAGAAAATAAGTCCTGGCTGGTGTGGCTCAGTGGATTGAGCATTGGTCTTTGAACCAAAAGGTCACCAGTTTGATACCCAGTCAGGGCATATGCCTGGGTTGTGGGCCATATCCCTAGTTGGGGGTGTGCAAGAGGCAACCAGATGAATGTGTCTACTGAACATCGATGTTTCTTTCACTCTCTTTCTCCCTCCCTTCCCTTCTCTAAAAAAAAAATTAAAAATCTTTATAAAAAAGAAAATAAAACAAAAAACAAAAAAAAGTGTATACCTTCTGAGTCCCTGAACACCTGGGAGCATTTTTTTCCTGCCTTCATACATGAGTGATAGGTTAGTGGGATATAGAATTCTTGAATTACAACCTTGGTTTTCCATAAAACTATAGATGGTGATCAATGGTCTTCTCATATTTTGTAGTGTGGAAGACAAATCTGAGAGTGACCTGATTTTTTTCCCTTTGTGGTTAACCTGCTTTTTTATTTCTGGATTCTCATAGAATTTCTTTCCTTACTCCAGAAATTTTTTCATGTTTTCCTTTTGAGTCATTATCATCATATTTTTATTTTATAGATTATAGAAGAATTTCTTTAGCCTTTATTCTCAATAGCAGACTTGGTTTATGGGAGTATCCGCTGTACTGTTCACTATCTCCACTGTGTTTTCAAATTTGATAATCATGTTTTTTATTTGAAAGTAAGCTTAGATTATTCCCTCTTCAAAGATGGAATGTCCTCTCAAATCTCAATGAGACTATTTCAAAGGTAAACATTTCCTCAGAATGTTCTCCGCTCTTAAATTTCTGAGACTTTTCACAAGCTCATTACTTGTCTCTGTTCATTCTCAAGGGGGTTGGGCTGTTTGTCTATTACTGACATTAGAGATATGTTCCTTCAGAAATGGTATCCTAGACAGAGGGTAGAAGAGAATGCTTTATTTGCTATATTTGGGGAAACCAATTGGGACATGAAGAGTATGGAATTGGCTACCAAAAGGCAATCGTATACCAGGAAGATTACTGTATTTTGCTGTGTATAATGTGCATCCATGTTTTGAGCCCAAACTTTCAGGAAAAAGCCCTTTAACTTTAATTTTTTAAATTCAATTTCTCATTTATTTACATTTAGATATTTGTTTTTTGTAACAAAAATTATAGAGTAATTTTACCATTTACTTTTGAACATATTATGGTACAAGAATGTTTTAAATTATATTTATTGATTATGCTATTACAGTTGTCCTGATTTATCCCCCTTTGTCCCTCTCTACCCAGCAACTCCTACTCTTTCAGGCAATCCACCCACACTTGTTCATATCTGTGGGTCATGCATGTAAGTTCTTTGACTACTCCACTTCCTATACTGTACTTTACATCCCCATGGCTATTCTGTAACTACCTATTTCTATCTCTTTTTTATCATTGATCAGTTACAGTTGCCCCCATTCCCCCCAATGGCTCTCCCCTGCCCTGTCCAATCCCCACTCCCAAAGACAGTCCCCACCCCATTATCCTTGCCCATGGGTCCTTTGTACATGTTTCCCTTCTTTCCCCCATTACGCCCCTCTTCCTTCACCTCTGGTCACTGTCAGTTTGTTCTTTTTTTAAAAAAAAATTTTATTTATTTATTTTTTAACATATTTTTAATTTTAATTGTAGATCTTGTACAGTTTTCTGCCTTTTACTCCCACCCCAGCCCACCACCCTAGCCCTCCCCACCTCCCTCCCATTTCCACCCCCCATAGTTTTTGTCCATGTGTCCTTTATACTTGTTCCTGTAAACCCTTCCCCTTTTCCCCTGAAATTCCCTCCCCTCTCCCCTCTGGTGACTGTCAGCCTGTTCCCAATTTCAGTGTCTTTGGTTATATTATGTTTGTTTGTTTGTTTTGTTGATTAGGTTCCTGTTAAAGATGAGATCATATGATATTTGTCTTTCACTGCCTGGCTTATTTTGCTTAGCATGATGCTCTCCAGTTCCGTCCATGCTGTTGCAAAGGGTAGGAGCTCCTTCCTTCTTTCTGCTGCATACAATTCCATTGTGTAAATGTACCACAGTTTTTTCATCCATTCATTTACTGAAGGGCATCTAGGTTGCTTCCAACACTTGGCTATTGTAAATTGTGCTGTTATAAACATAGGGGTGCATATGTTCTTTTGGATTAGTGTTTCAGAGTTCTTAGGATATAGTCCTAGCAGTGGAATTGCTGGGTCAAAAGGTATATCCATTTTTAGTTTTTTTAGAAAATTCCATACTGTTTTCCATAGTGGTTGTAGCAGTATGCACTCCCACCAACAGTGCACTAGGGTCCCCTTTGCTCCACAACCTCTCCAACACTTGCTGTTTGTTGCTTTGTTTATGATGGCCATTCTGACCGGTGTCAAGTGGTATCTCATTGTAGTTTTAATTTGCATCTCTCTGATAGCTATCGATATCAAGCATCTTTTCATGTGTCTCTGGATCCTCTGTATGTCCTCCTTGGAGAAGTGTCTGTTCAGGTTCTTTGCCCATTTTCTAATTGGATTGTTTATCTTCCCCGTGTGGAGTCATGTGAGTTCTTTATATATTTTGCAGATCAAACCCTTGTCTGAGGTATCAGTGGCAATTATGTTTTCCCATACAGTTGGTTCCCTTTTCATTTTGCTGATGTTTTCTTCAGATGTGCACAAGCTTTTTAAATTTGATGTAGTCCCATTTGTTTATTTTTCCTTTTATCCCTTGCCTTAGAGGACATATTGGTAAAATATTGATGCATGGGATATCTGATATTTTCCTGCCTATGTTTTCCTCTTGGACTTTTATGGTGTCACAATTTATATTTAAGTCTTTTATCGATCTTGAGTTTATCTTGGTGTATGGTGTAAGTTGGTGGTCTAGTTTCTTTCTTTTCTTTTCTTTTTTTTCTTTTTCTTTTTTTTTCTTTTGCATGCGTCAGTCCAGTCCTCCCAACACCATTTGTTGAAGAGGCTATCTTTACCCCACTTTATGCTTCTTCCCCCTTTGTCAAATATTAATTAACCATAGAGACATGCATTTATTTCTGGGCTCTCTATTCTGTTCCATTGATCTATGTGTCTGTTCTTATGCCAGTACCAGATTTTTTGATTACCATGGCCTCGTAATATAGTTTGATACCAAGTATTGTGATCCGTTTGGAATTAGGATGATGCTGGCCTCATGAAAAGGGTTTGGGAGGCTTCCCTCTTCTTGGATTTTTTGGAATAGTTTAAGCAGAATAGGGGTTAACACTTCCCTGAATGTTTTGTAAAATTCTCCTGTGAAGCTGTCTGGTTCAGGGCTTTTGTGTGCCAGGAATACTTTGATTACTGCTTCAATTTCACCAGCTGCTATTGGTCTGTTGAGGCTTTCTGCCTCTTCTTGATTCAGTTTTGGAAGATTATATGTTTCTACAAATTTGTCCATTTTGCTTAGGTTTTAAAATTTCTTAGCATACAGTTGTTTGTAGGAATTTCTTACAATCCTTCATATTTCTGTGGTATCAGTTGTACCTACTTTTTTGTTACTGATTTTATTTTGGGGGCCCTCTCTCTTTTTTTTGATGAGTCTGGTTAAGGGGTTGTCATTTTTGTTTACCTTTTCAAAGAACCAGCTCCCGAACTTATTGATTCTTGAATTGTTCTTTTAGTCTCCATGTCACTGAATTCTGCTCTGATCTTGATTATTTCCTTCCTTCTACTACTAGCTCTGGGCTTTGAATGTTGTTGTCCCTCCAGTTCTTGCAGGTGTAGAGTTAGGTTGTTTATTTGAAATGTTTCTGTCTTCTTTGGGTAGGCCTGTATTGCTATGAACTTCCCTCTCAGGACTGCCTTCACTGTGTCCCATAGGTTTTGGAGTATTCTGTGTTCATTTTCATTTGTTTCCATAAACTTTTTGATTTCTTCATTGATCTCACTGTTAAGCTATTCATTATTTAATAAAATGTTAAACAGTCTCTAATATTTGAATGTTTTTGACTTTTTTCCTTGAGGATGGTTTCTAGTTTTAAGACATTGTGATCTGAGAAAATGCTTGATATGATTTCAATTGTCTTGAATTTCTTGAGGCTTGTTTTTTGTACTAACATGTGATCTATCTTTGAAAATGTTCTGTGTACATTTGAAAAGAAGGTATTTTTTCCTTCTTGAGGTGAAGTATCCTGTATATATCAATTAAATCTATCTGATATACAGTGTCATTCAATGCCACAATATGCTTGGTGATTCTTTGTTTAGAAAATCTATCCATTGTTGACACTGAAGTGTTAAAATCCCCTACAATGATTGCATTGCTGTTGATGTCTTTCTTGAAGTCCTCCAACATTTTCCTTATATATTTAGATGCTCCTATGTTGGGTACATATATGTTTACAAGGATTATATACTCTTTTTGGACTACTCCTTTAAGTACTATGTAGTGACCTTGTTTTTGTATTGTTATGCCCTTTGTTTTGAAGTCTATTTCATCTGATATAAATATTTCTACCTCAGCTTTCTTTTCATGTCCATTTGCTTGTAATATTGTTTCCAACCCTTCACTTTCAGCCTGTGCAGATCTTTTGTTCTGAGGTGAGTCTATTGTAGACCGCATATATGGAGATTGTGTTTTCTTATCCATTCAGCTACCCTATGTCTTTTGATTAGAGTGTTTAATTCATTTACATTTAAGGTTACATTTATTATTGATAGGTACTTACTCATTGTAGTCTCTAGCTTCTCTTGCAATACTGGTTTGGTGGTGATGTACTGTTTTAGCTTTTTTTTTTTTTTTTTTTTGGTCTGGGAAGCTTCTTATTTTGCCTTCCATTTTAAATGAGAGCCTTGCTGGGTAGAGTAGTTTGGTTGCAGGCCTTTGCTTTTCATTACTTGTAATATCACATGCCATTCCCTTTTGACTTGTAGTGTTTCTGCTGAGAAGTTAGGTGCTAGCCTTATTGAGGCTCCCTTGTATGTTACTAGCTATTTCTCCCTTGCTGCCTTTAAGATTGTCTCTTTGGCCCTGGATGGTGTGAATCAGTGGATTTAGTGCTGGCCTGAGAACTAAAGTGTCACTGGTTTGATTCCTAGTCAGGGCACATGCCTGAGTTGCAGGCCAGGTCCTCAGTAGAAGACACACAAGAGGCAACCACACATTGATGCTTCTATCCCTTTCTTCCTCTTTCCCTCCCCCTCTCTCTAAAAATAATTATTTTTTTAAAGATTGTCTCTTTTTCTTTAAATTTTTTCATTTTAATTTTGATGTGTCTTGGAGTGGACCTCTTTGGTTCATCTCCATTGGGACCCTCTGTGCTTCTTGGACTTGTGTGACTTTTTCCCTCACACTGGTTATAAGGATGCTCAAGGAACTTAGTGAGGACCTCGATAGCATAAAAACAACTCAGTCAGAAATGAAAGATACACTAATTGAAATAATGAACAATTTACAGGTAAACAACAGTAGAGTGGATGAAGCCAAGCATCAAATGAATGATTTGGAACACAAGGAACCAAAAAACAACCATGAAAAACAACAAGGAGAAAAAAAACCTAAAAAAAAATGAGGATAGTATAAGCAGCCTCTGAGACAACTTCAAGAGCTGCAACATTCACATCATAGGGGTGCCAGAAGGAGAAGAAAAAGCAAGATATTGGAAATCTATCTGAAAAGACGTGAAAGAAATCTTCTCTAATTTGGTGAAGGAAATAGACATGCAAGTCCAGGAAGCTCGGTAAGTCCCAATTTTGATGTATGCAAAGAGGCCCACTCCAAGACACATCATAATTGAAAGGCCAAAGTTCAAAGATAAAGAGAGACTCTTAAGAGCATGAAGAGAAAAGAAGTTAGTTACCAAATGGTTGTCAGATTGGAGGCGGGAAGGGAGAATGGGTGAAGAGGTGGGGTAATTAAGAAGTATGAATAAGATATCCAAGATGGTGGCAGAGTAGCAGGCAGCTCTGTTTATCTGCTCTCAGACACCAGCCAGTTTTGAAGTCAGAACACAGAGGGGAGAGTGAATGAAATCATCTGTGAGTGAGAGCATATGCAGAAGAGAGCATGGGGAGTGCATGGGAGTACCAAGGATTGGCCCACCTGCAGAGCATCCAAGGGCCAATGGCCCAAGCTTTCTAGGCGGACTAGGAGCTGATGTCCTGGGCTTTCTAAGAGGACCATCACCGCTGTCCAGCCTAGCACTGTTGGCTGCACAGAGTTAGGGCCACTGTAGATCGGCTCCGGACCGGTCAGCTACCAGGGCAGTGAGAGAAGACCTGGGAGGTGCAAGCTCCTGGGAGGTACAGCACAGCAGGAATAGGCAAGCCCAAGGCTGGAAACCTCTGGAGGGAGCAGGGACAGTATGACATCACTGCCTTGTGCTATAGTAGAGCTGAGGGAATCTTCCCAATGCCATCCAGGAAAGATTCAGAGAGAAACTGTCTAAAATTGTCAGAGGACCTGTAGGGAGGTGACTAGCCCTGATTGTGAGAGACTGTGATTTTGGGGGAGAGGCAGCATATGGAGAACAGGACCCCCAAGGACCTGCACTGCAGCATGGGGGTCATAGAGAAATTCTTTTAAAGGGGAAGCTGAGGCATATCTGAGGCTTGGCAGGGACCCAGGCATGCAGGCCTGTGCACGCAGTTGGGACAGCAGCTTTGCTAACCAAAAAACTCAGAGGCAGAGGATACACTGAAGGAGTGGGAGGACCCGACCCAACACTGCTCACAAGCAGCAGACAGAGCAGAATGGAGAATTCTGACCTAACCTTCTGTGAAAGTGGCAGGCTTGGGTCTGGAAGGCAGAAGCTGAATGCCTGAGATTTGCTCTACTCAGCCAGAGCCTTTCACGGTCCAGCGAACCCAACCCCCATCTGCAGGATTACAGGCTGGGCAGAGCAATGAGGGCAGAGCAGTGAAGTCAGGCCCAGGAGTTTCCTGCAGTATACATTTCCTGAGGGGAAAGGAGAAAAAAGCTCTTCACCAGACACTATGTGCTACAGATCCTCAGGCCCTGATTTACTAAACCCAGCAGAGTAGAGAAAATAGAGACAGGGGCAGTAAGACGTTATCTTCTCTCCTGCAAAGCTGTTTATTTCATATCCTTCATGTTTGAGCATAATGTGGCAACAGGTTTTATAATACAGTTTATTTCAGATCTCATATAATGCTCTTCCCTTCTCTTACTCCACACTACCTCCTTCCTCCTCTTTCGTATGTTTGTTTTAAATTCTATTTTCTCTCTTGTTATGACTTGTTTCTATTCCAAACTATTACTGTTGCTCCCCACTCCAGCCTCTCAAAACCATTTGTGATTGTCATTAGTCATCTCACCCTTCTTCACCCATTCTTAAAATGCCCTTATTCTCTCCCCAACTTTATTAATCTTTACTCATAGGTTGTAGATAAGGTGGTTGTTGTTATAGTTCTTCAATCTTATTTCTAGATAGTGATTATCTTTGTAATTCAAATCTCAAATTTCACTGTTCCCTTTTTTCCTCCATTTTGCCTCCCTCCTGCCCTTCCCTTTTTTCATTTTAAATATGAATTTTCCTTGTCTTAGCCAGGTTTTCATCCTGCACTCTTAGTATTCCCTCTCCCTCTATCTTGTCAAAATAACTTCTCTTTCCTCTAGACATCTCTTAAGCTCTTCTTTCTTTCCTTGTGCCCTCGTATTCCCATTCCACCTATATGAATCTTAGCTCACTGGTTGCTGATAACTCTATGGTGGAGATTTTTCTGCAATTAGGGCTATATTATTTTATATATAGATATATATTTTTGTTGTGGTTGTCTGTTTTTTCTCTCACTAGATATATACAAATATACATATATTTTTAATTTCAGTTTTAACCTAATACTACATGATTCTCCTCTCTTACTGTATTCTACTTCCCCTCCTCCCTTTTTTAGTTACAAAGTAAATTTTATTTTCTTTCCTTCTTTGCTGTTTCTCTATTCCTTACTCTTGTTATTGCCCCTCTTTCTACTCTCACAAAAATCTCTTTTCTTTCAGTTAATCATCTCATATTCATTTTTCCATTCTTACAATAGTCTTAATATCCTCACACTTTTATTAATAGTGGTGTGTTGGCTGTTGATAGTGTAATTGTGGGTGGGGGATATCTTTGCGTGAATAGGTCTGTTTCCTGGGCTGTTCGGTTTTTGTTCTGGCAGTACCTGTACAACAGTATATAAGACGTGGAGGGCGGAGTGACTCTGAACTCAGTCAGCCAGAGGAAAGAATCCACCAAAGAATGACCCAACAACAGCCAAAACCCAATTACAACCACATAAAAGCCATAAAAGGCAGCACAAGAGCATCAAGCACAGGTGATAAAGAAGACTGTACCACTGAGTCCCAAAGGGTTCCTACCACAGAAGATCACACCACAAAGATAGGGAGTCAAAGCACATAAATTTAACAAGCAGAAACAAACAAGAAGAATCACCTAAAATGGGGAGACAGAAAAATGATCCCCAATCAAATGGAAAAGAGCAATCCACAGAAAGCATGTTAAAAAAAATTGAGACAACCAAATTATTGGACATCAAGTTCAAAATAATGGTTATAACGATGTTCAAGGAGCTCAGTGAGAACTTCAAAGAACTCCAGGGAAGCTTCAAGGAACTTACTGTGAAGTACACCAGCATGAAAAAGGACATAGAAACTATCCATAAGAGACAGTAGAAAATGAGTAAAAATACAATATCTGAAATGAAGAACAAATTAGAAGGAAATAAAAATAGGTTAGATGAAGCAGAGGATTGAACCACAAAGATGTATGGCAAGGTAGAGAACAATTCCCAAGCAAAGATAAAAAATGGAAAAAGACTAAAAAAGAATGAAGAGGGTATAAGGGAGCTGTGTGACAACATTATATATAATAATATCCATATAATATGGATAGCAGAAGGAGAAGAAGAAGAGCAAAGAATAGAAAACAAACCTGTTTGAAAAAGTAATGACAGAAAACTTCCCTAACTTGATGGGAGAACAAATAACACAAGTCCAGGAAACACAGAAGGTCCCAATCAAGGTGAACCCAAAGAGGCCCACTCCAAGACACATCATAATTAAAATGGCAAAATTAAAAAACAAAGAGAGAACCTTAAAGGCAGAAAGGGATAAACAGGAAGTAACATACAAGGGAGCTCCAATAAGGTTAGTGGCTGATTTCTCAACAGAAATACTACAAGACAGAAGGGAATGGCATGAAATATTCTAACTAATGAAAAGCAAAGGACTGCAACCAAGACAACTCTACCTAGCAAGGTTTTCATTTAAAATGGAAGGTGAAATGAGGAGTTTCCCAGATGAAAGAAAGCGAAAAGAACGCACCTCCACCAAACAAGCATTGCAAGAGATGCTAAAGGGACTGCTTTAAGAAAATGAAGAAAAAAGTGAGAGAGAGGGGAACACAAGTACAAAAGGCAAAAATGAGAATGAATATGTACCTATCAATAATAATCTTAAGTGTAGCTGACAGATTATATGCTACAATCAAAAGACATCAGGTAGCTGAATGGATAAGAAAACATGACCTGCACGTATGTGGCCTACAAGTGACCCTCCTAAGAATGAAAGACTTACACAGACTAAAACGGAAGGGTTGGAAACAATATTCCAAGCAAATCGACAGGAATAAAAAGCCAGTGTAGCAATACTTATATCAGACAAAATAAATTTCAAAACAAATGTCATAAAAAGAGAGAGAAAGTCACTTACTAATACTGAATGTAAGAATTAATTAAGAAGAAATAAACATTCTAAACATATATGCACCCAACATTGGAGCACCCATATATACAAGGAAAATCTTGGAGAACTTTAGGAAAGAAATAGCAAAATGACATTTATACTGGGGGATTTTAATACCCCACTGTACACAACACATAGACCTTCCAAACAAAGAATCAACAAGGATTTTGTGGCAATGAATGATAACCTAGATCAAATGAACTTAAGTGATATATACAGAACCTTTCATCCCAAAGAAGCAAAATATACATTTTTTTTTTCAAATACACATGGAACATTCTCAGAGATAGACCACATAATAGGACACAAAACAAATGTATTCAACAAATTCAAGACAATTGAAATCATATCAAGCATTTTCTCAGATCACAATGTCTTAAAACTAGAAACCATCCTCAAGGAAAAAAGTCAAAAACATTCAAATATTAGAGACTGTTTAACATTTTATTAAATAATGAATAGCTTAACAGTGAGATCAATGAAGAAATCAAAAAGTTTATGGAAACAAATGAAAATGAACACAGAATACTCCAAAACCTATGGGACACAGTGAAGGCAGTCCTGAGAGGGAAGTTCATAGCAATACAGGCCTACCCAAAGAAGACAGAAACATTTCAAATAAACAACCTAACTCTACACCTGCAAGAACTGGAGGGACAACAACATTCAAAGCCCAGAGCTAGTAGTAGAAGGAAGGAAATAATCAAGATCAGAGCAGAATTCAGTGACATGGAGACTAAAAGAACAATTCAAGAATCAATAAGTTCGGGAGCTGGTTCTTTGAAAAGGTAAACAAAAATGACAACCCCTTAACCAGACTCATCAAAAAAAAGAGAGAGGGCCCCCAAAATAAAATCAGTAACAAAAAAGTAGGTACAACTGATACCACAGAAATATGAAGGATTGTAAGAAATTCCTACAAACAACTGTATGCTAAGAAATTTTAAAACCTAAGCAAAATGGACAAATTTGTAGAAACATATAATCTTCCAAAACTGAATCAAGAAGAGGCAGAAAGCCTCAACAGACCAATAGCAGCTGGTGAAATTGAAGCAGTAATCAAAGTATTCCTGGCACACAAAAGCCCTGAACCAGACAGCTTCACAGGAGAATTTTACAAAACATTCAGGGAAGTGTTAACCCCTATTCTGCTTAAACTATTCCAAAAAATCCAAGAAGAGGGAAGCCTCCCAAACCCTTTTCATGAGGCCAGCATCATCCTAATTCCAAACGGATCACAATACTTGGTATCAAACTATATTACGAGGCCATGGTAATCAAAAAATCTGGTACTGGCATAAGAACAGACACATAGATCAATGGAACAGAATAGAGAGCCCAGAAATAAATGCATGTCTCTATGGTTAATTAATATTTGACAAAGGGGGAAGAAGCATAAAGTGGGGTAAAGATAGCCTCTTCAACAAATGGTGTTGGGAGGACTGGACTGACGCATGCAAAAGAAAAAAAAAGAAAAAGAAAAAAAAGAAAAGAAAAGAAAGAAACTAGACCACCAACTTACACCATACACCAAGATAAACTCAAGATCGATAAAAGACTTAAATATAAATTGTGACACCATAAAAGTCCAAGAGGAAAACATAGGCAGGAAAATATCAGATATCCCATGCATCAATATTTTACCAATATGTCCTCTAAGGCAAGGGATAAAAGGAAAAATAAACAAATGGGACTACATCAAATTTAAAAAGCTTGTGCACATCTGAAGAAAACATCAGCAAAATGAAAAGGGAACCAACTGTATGGGAAAACATAATTGCCACTGATACCTCAGACAAGGGTTTGATCTGCAAAATATATAAAGAACTCACATGACTCCACACGGGGAAGATAAACAATCCAATTAGAAAATGGGCAAAGAACCTGAACAGACACTTCTCCAAGGAGGACATACAGAGGGCCCAGAGAGGTATGAAAGGATGCTCAGCATCACTAGCCATCAGAGAGATGCAAATTAAAACCACAATGAGATATCACTTCGCACTGCTCAGAATTGCCATCATGAACAAATCAACAAACAAGTGCTGGTGAGGTTGTGGAGAAAATGGAACCCTAGTGCACTGTTGGTGGGAACGTAGACTGGTGCAGCCATTGTGGAAAACAGTATGGATTTTCCTGAAATCTGAAAATGGAACTGTCTTTTGATCCAGGGATTCCACTGCTGACATTATACCCTAAGAATCCTGAAACCCCAATTCAAGCGGACCTATGCACCCCTGTATTCATAACAGCACTATTTATAATAGCTAAGTGCTGGAAATAGCTTAAGTGCCGATGTGTAAATGAGTAGATCAAAAAATGGTGTTACATTTGCATAATGGAATACTATGCAGCGGAAAGAAAGAAGGAACTCCTACCTTTTGCAACAGCATAGATGGAACTGGAGAATATTATGCTAAGTGAAGTAAGCCAGGAGGTGAAAAATAAATGCCATATGATTTCATCTGTAAGAGAAATCTAATGAACAAAATAAACTAATTAGCAAAATAGAGCCAGAGGCATGGAAGTATGGAATAGATTGACAATGACCACAGGGAGTTTGGGCGAAGGATAATTGGAAAGAAAAATAGGGAGGGGAATAGTCAGAAAATATTCATGAATGACCCATGGACTTGGACAACAGTGTGAGGATTGGCTGTGGGAGCAGTGGGTGGGCTGGGTGGAGGAGTGCAAAGGGGGAAAATTTGTACAACTAATAGAAAAACAATAAAAAATTAAAAATAATATGGTTTAATGGATATGTATTTGATAAAACAAATATAGCTAAATATTAGTTATAGAATACATGAGTGTTTACTGTATAATTCTTACAATTTTTCTGCATGTTTGAAAAATCACAACAAAATGTTAAAACATATTCCAACTGGAAATTCATTCTTAACTTTGTTTTACCATTTGTTTGGAGATCATCTTTAGGTAACTTTCACAAGGAGGTACCGGGTGTATTATTTTTTGAGCTCATGTGTATCTTTGCCTTTTCAAGAACTTCTCTTTTTGGGTTATCCCCTCTCTTGCATAATCGTATTTTTTTTAAAACTAGATTGACATACACTAGTTTCTCCAGCCTTAAAAATCCTTCTTTGATTCTTTATCCAGACACTTTTCCTCTGTAAGGCATGTCATAACCTGTCTTATTCACAGATATATCTCTAGATCTTAGAACAATGCCTAGCCTATATTAGTCATTCAGTAACTATTTGCAGAGCAATTGAATGAATCTCTCTGTTCTTCTTTACAGGTACACTTTTCAAAATGGTTGTCTATATTTTTCTTTATTGCTACCACTTCTTGACTTCCCTTTACTCAGACCATTGAAATTAAGCTTCTACCCTCATAACCCAACTGCAACTTCTCTTGTCAATATGACGAGTGAACTTTGTGTCAAGTCCAATGGCCACCTTGTTGACTTCTAATTCCTGCTTGCAGCAGGATTTGGCACAGTTTATCACTCCTCCTTTTTTGAAATGTTTTCCTTCTCAGCTCTGTGATACCACAGTCACAGAAGATTTGTAGGCTTGTCCCTATATCTCTGGTGCCCTCTTCTCATGCTTCTTTTTTCAATCCCACTCGAGGACATATTCACCAATTTTAAGAGAGATTGAGCAACTGCTCCCCCACACCTGGAACACACCCTGATTGTGTGTAGAACCTGCAACTATGGCAGATGACCTGACTGGAGATCAAACTGCAACTTTTTTTTTTCTTTTTGGTGTATGAGAACAATGCTCCAACCAACTGAGCCATTCCACCAGGGCCTCTCATACTTCTTTTATGACTTTTCTTCCTCTACATATTGGAGCTCCTTAGGACTTGGCCTTGGCCCTCTTCTCTCTTTATGTGTTCCCCATTTTGTCTAGTCTCCTGACTTAAATCTGAACATTCATAACTTAAACTCTCTAGCCAAGACCATTCCTCCATGCTTTACATTTATACATACAACTGCCTACATGATATATTTGCTAGGATGTCACACAGACATTTCAAATTTAACATAACCAAATGAAAATGCTGCTTTCCTCTCCCCCGCCGTGAAACCCATCTCTGCTCCATTTTGTCTGTTCTTAGTATAGCCATTATGGTTTGTTTTAAGTACTGTTTCCATGGTATATCTTTTTCTATTCTTATGCTGTCAACCTATGTGTGCCTTTGAATTAATGTTTGTTTTATGTAATGGTAGATAATAGGGTCATGTTATTATTTCATCCATTTTGCCAATCTCTTTTTGTATTGGGGTGTTCAATCCATTTACATTTAAGGTAATTATTGATAAGATAGGATTTCACTGATTTTTTCTATATGTCTGTTGTGCTCCTCTATTCCTCTATTATTGCCTCATTTTGTGTTAAATGTTGTCTTGCATACCATTTTAATTCTCTTATTGTTTCTTTTACTATATTTCTGAAGCATTTTTCCCTTTTTTATTTCTCTAAATTTTATTTATTTATTTTATTTTTAGAGGGAGGGGAAGAAAGGGAGAAAGAGAGGGAGAGAAACATCAACATGTGGTTGTCTTTCCCACCCTATACTGGGGACCTGGCCTGCAACCCAGGCACGTGTCCTGACCAGGAATTGAACCAGTGACCTTTTGGTTCATAGGCTGGTGCTCAGTCCACTGAGCCACACCAACCAATGCTTTGAGGCATTTTCTTAATGATTGTTCTGGGGGTTAGAATTAACATCTCTACTTTAAACAATTGAGATTGGGTTAATTACAGCTTAATCTCAGTAATATACAAAAGCTATACTCCAATACATCCTTGTTTCCCTCTCCCCTTTCGACCATTATTGTACACATTATATCTTTAGAAGATGTAAAACCAAGAATTGTAGACTTCACTTGAATTTACTGTTTATTATGCCATGTATGTTTTAATATATTTTAATGAATCTCCCTTTTAATCTTTTTATTTCTTTTTTCTTTCATTTTTTTCTTTCATTTTTTTAAATTTTTATTTTAATTGTTGATCTTGTACAGTTTTCTGTCTTTTATTCTCACCCGAACCCACCACGCCAGCCCTCCCCTCCTCCCTCCCATTTCCACCCCCCCATAGATTTTGTCCATGTGTCCTTTATACTTGTTTCTGTAATTCCTTCCCCTTTTCCCCTGAAATTCCCTCCCCTCTCCCCTCTGGTGACTTTCAGCCTGTTCTCAATTTCTGTGTCTTTGGTTATATTATGCTTGTTTGTTAGTTTTGTTGATTAGCTTCCTGTTAAAGGTGAGATCATATGGTATTTGTCTTTCACTGCCTGGCTTACTTCACTTAGCATGATGCTCTCAAGTTCCATCCATGCAGTTGCAAAGGGTATGAGCTCCTTCTTTCTTTCTGCTGTATAGAATTCCATTTTGTTTTCTTTTTGTCAATAACTTCATGTGTGGGATTTTGGTAGTGAGGGTGAAGTTTACAATTTACTCCATAGTTCCAGAATATTGAGATAGTACTGCATCAGAGTTAGAGGAAGGTAGAACATTACTGAGAGATTTTGGAACTGGAGCCAGATGTAGTAACCGATGAAACTTTGAGATGTTCCTGATTTTGGAGGGCAAATAAGCTGATTTTCAGTTATAGGAACTTTAGCTGCATTATGTTAGGTGGGAGAAATTTGGGGCACAGAGTAAAAACAAGTACAAAGTGTATTTACTTTGAGCATTACTTCATGTGTGGAAGACTTCAGCGGGCATTTAATATTGGGCGCAATACTTAAAATTAAAACATCTTTTCTATGCAAGGATTACCTCCCACTGTGACTCTTAGTAAGAGATAGGACTCTAGGGTTCTCCCATAGGATGCTTCCATCACAACGTTAAAGAGTGTGATGCAGGGGCACAGAGAATGTTGAGAAAGTATTTACAGAAGTGACAGCAGCATCAAGAGTCCGTTGAAAGTGGTGGCATGTCAAGAGTGGACTTCTTACCAGACTTCCTATGGAGTGATTTTGGATATACAGTCAATTCTCATTATTCATGGATCCTGTACTTATGAATTCACTTACTCTCTAAAACTTATTTGTTACCCTAAAATCAATACTCACAATACTCACAGTCATTTGCAGACATGCATGTAAGCAGAGTGGCAAAAAATTTGAGTTATCTAATGTGCATGTTTACAGTTTAGGTCAAACAATGTTACACCCTGTCTTCTTGTTTCAAGTTTTATACTGTAAACAAGTGTTCTTTCTGGGGGATATTTAGTGCCACATTTTCCACATTTTTGTGCTTTTTGTGGGTGATCTAACTGTTTAAAATGGTGCCCAAGCATAGTGCTGAAGTGCTGTCTAGTGTATCTAAGTACAAGAAGGTTGCGATGTTTTATAGAAAAATTATACATATTAAGTGAGCTTGTGCTGTTGGCTGTGAGTTCAGTGTTAATGCATCAATGATATATATTAGACAAGGTACTGTTAAACAGAAACACACATGAAGAGATTTCACTGAAGAGGATATATGGATGGTATATAACATATGAAAAGACATTCATTATCATTAGCCATTCTTAAAATTCTGAAAGGAGTCTCCTCTCAGATTGTTTCAGAATCCTACGTTCTTGCTCTACATTGAAGAAAACAAAACTATAACCCATAGAAAATGCATTGTGAATATGGTTTATATAGGAAAAATATAACAGAAGGCCAATTAGTGGAAGCATACACAAAGAAAAGGCCTTGGTCTTAAAGATTTGTGAATAGATGTGCATTTACATATTTTTACATAAAATAAATATTTTAATATATTAATGTATCATTTGTATGACTCCCTGCCTTACTGACTTTTTCTATTAGCTGGCTGACTACAGCTGTAATTGCATCAAATAAGAGAGATTCTATCCTACCAAATCCCTCTTTAGAAATGTTGTCTTAATAAGCAAGTGTTTCAATAATTTTGTACCTATATTCTTCACCTTCCTATGAAATTTGACATTCTATATAGCTGCTACCTAGAGCCTTAGAGTTCTGCTCTCATAGGACACACAGACAAATTAATGCTGTATTAGTCATCACATCATATCATTTTTCGCTTTGGGAGGACTAATATGATTTACAAATAGACAAGAATACTTGAGCAGTGTGTCCATGGGAACCGTGTGATGATTATGCACATTATCCACTTTCCTTTTGTTCCCTTTACACTTTAAGTTGTTGCTCAGCACAAACATCCTGGAACTGGCTCCAAAATGTGTCAAAATCATCTGGGAAGAGTCTCCATTTGGGGCTTCTCTGGCATGTTTTATTTTGTAATTTTTTAAAATATAGAAAGTACAAAGAATACTATAACAAATAACCATACACCCAGGATTATTGATTGTTAACATTTTATTACATCTACCTCAAATCGGTGTTTTGAGAAGTAATTTTAAAAGCAATTAAGCAATTGCATCAAAGTATCCTCTGCCCACCCATCCTCAATCCTGTTCCCTTCTTTCCACCCAGACACAAACACTACTGTGAATATAGTGTTCATGTTTTGATAATATTTACATATGTTTATGACTATATAAACAATAAAGTATTGTGCTATGAACTTTTCAATTTTATAAAAGTAGTTTCAGACTATACATACATAAATAATATATTATTTCATAATATGCATATACATTTATAATAGATACTATTTTGCAACTTGATTCTTTCACTCAACTGTTGATAATACATATAAATCCAGTTCATTTTTTTAGCTACTGTGCAGTATTTAATTGTAGGAACATACCACATTTTATTTATCCATTCACTTTCTGAAGAACATTTACACATCATCCAATTTTACACTATTACAATTCTGTGATGAACATCTTAGTACATTATCCTTCTGCACATGTTGGAGAATTTCTCTAGGGAAAACAACTAGTAGTGAAATTACTGTGAAATATGGTAACTATGCCTTTTATATTATTAAATAATCACCAAAATGGTTGTTTCGATTTACATTTCCATGAGTAGCACATGGGGCTTTCTGTTCTCATATCCTGCACCAGAAGACTTAAAAATTTTTGTCAGTGCGATGAATGTGAAATGGTTTTTCATTGTTTTAATTTATATTTTCTTGATATTTAGTGAGGTTGAGGATCTTTTCATTTGGTTTTCTTTTCTTTTATGTAATAGCATTTTCATATACTTCTTTCTTCATTGAGTTTTTAAATCATTTTTAACTTTGAATTACACTTGACATACTTATTATATTCGTCTCAGATGTACACGCCAGTGATTACACATTACATAACTTAAGTGATCATGCTGATAAATCTCACACCCACCTGACACCATACATAGTTATTAGACTATTATTGATTATATTCCCTGTGCTGTACTTTATATCCCCATATCTATTCTGTAACAACCAATTTGTACTTCTTAATTCCTTTGCCTTTTCACTTATTTCTCCAATCCCCCTCCAACCTGGCAATTGGCAAAACGTTCTCTCTGTTTACAATTCTATTTCTGTTATGCTTGCTCATTTATTTTGTTTTTTTTTTTTTTACTTGCAACTATTGATAGGTATCTATTTATTGTCATTTTTTAATTTTTGTTCATATTTTTGATCTTCTTCTTCTTAAAGATGATCCTTTAACATTTCTTGCAATACTGGTTTGGTGGTGATGAACTTCTTTAGCTTGTTCTTGTTTGGGAAGCTCTTTATCTGTACTTCATTTCTAAATGATAGCCCTGATAGGTAGAGTAATCTTGGTTGTAGGTCCTTGCTTTTCATTACTTTGAATATTTCTTGCCAATTCCTTCTAGCCTGCAAAGTTTCTTTTGAGAAATCAACTGACAGTCTTATGGGACCTCCCTTGTAGGTAACCAACTGCTTTTCTCTTGGTGCTTTTTTGATTGTATTTTTCTCATTGCATTATGGAAATTCTTTTTTAAAAAAGATTTTTAAATTTATTTTTAGAGAGAAGGGAAGGGAAGGAGAAAAAGAGGGTGAAAAAATTTAGTCATGAGAGAAAAACATTGATCAGTTGCCTCCTGTAGTCACCCCAACCAGGGACTGAACTCATAACCCAGGCTTTTGCCTTGACTGGAAATTGAACTGGCAACCTTTTGCTTTGCAGGACAAAGTCCAACCAACTGAGCCACACTGGTCAAGGCATGGGGATTCTTTATACCATTTTCTGTCTGTTGTGTGTGTTACAAATATTGTTTCCCAGACTGACACCTGTCTTATAAATTTGTTTTATAGTGCTTTTATTTTAAAGAAGTTTTAATTTTCATAGACTCAGACTGATCCTTCTCCTTTATGGTTTGGGCTTTTGTAACTTGGTTAAGAAAGCCTTTCTGACTCCAAGGTCATATTATATCTTCATGTATTTTCTGTTAATACATTTTTAAATGCTTCTCACATTTAGAGTTTTAGTTTATTTAGAATTGTTTTTTGTATAAGATACAAGGAGGTGATCTAATTTTATTTTTCCATATAAAAATATGTTATTTTAACACCACTTATTAAATATTCTTTCATTTCCCTGGTGTTTGAACTTCCACTTGTGTACTATTCTAAGTTCCATGAACCTGTTTCTCAGTTTTCTATTCAAGTAGTTAATTTGTTTATTTCTATACCAGACTCACACTGTTGCAATTACTATCGCTTTAAAATAAACCTTAATACCTGGTAAAACAAATCACCTTTTCCCCTCATTCTTTCTCAGAACTGAATTAGTGATTCTTAAACAAATCTATCCCAAATGAATTTTGAAGTAAGTTTGGCCCTGACCAGTATAACTCAGTTGGGAGGCATCCTGCAAAGTGAAAGGTCACTGGTTCCATTCTTGGTCAGGGCACATGCCTGGGTTGCGGATTTGGTCCCTAGTTGGGGCACATATGAGAGGCAACCAATTAATATGTCTCTTTCACATAGATGTTTCTCTCCCTCTCTTTCTCCTTCCCTTCCTCTCTCTCTAAAAATAAATAAAAATTTAAAAAGTCTTTAAAATCAGGCCTGCCTGGTGTGGCTCAGTGGATTGAACACTGGCCTGTGAACAAAAGGGTGACCAGTTTGAATCCCAGTCAAGGTACATGCTTGGGTTGCAGGCCAGGTCCCCAGTAGGGGGCGTGCGAAAGGCAACCACACATTGATGTTTTTCTCCCTCTCTTTCTCCCTCCCCTCCACTCTGTCTAAAAATAAATAAATATTATATTATGCTTGTTTGTTTGTTTTGTTGATTAGCTTCCTGTTAAAGGTGAGATCATATGGTATTTGTCTTTCACTGCCTGGCTTACTTCGCTTAGCATGATGCTCTCAAGTTCCATCCATGCAGTTGCAAAAGGTATGAGCTCCTTCTTTCTTTCTGCTGCATAGAATTCCATTGTGTAAATGTACCACAGTTTTTTGATCCATTCATTTACTGATGGGCATCTAGGTTGCAAGCATAATATAACCAAAGACACAGAAATTGAGAACAGGCTGAAAGTCACCAGAGGGGAGAGGGGAGGGAATTTCAGGGGAAAAGAGGAAGGAATTACAGGAACAAGTATAAAGGACACATGGACAAAAACTATGGGGGGATGGAAATGGGAGGGAGGAGGGGAGGGCTGGGGTGGTGGGTTCGGGTGAGAATAAAAGACAGAAAACTGTACAAGATCAACAATTAAAATAAAAATTAAAAAATGTAAATAAAAATAAATAAAGAAAAATCTTTAAAGAAAAGTTTTAAATCAGTTTGACAAATTCCATTAAAAATCCTATTGGAATTTGAAATTTAATTCAATTTAGAGATTGATTAGGGAGAGTTAATAGCTTTATGATACTGAGTCTTACCATGCAATAACTTGTTATAGCTCTTCATTTATTCAAATAGATTCTTTCTTATGTCAAATCGTGTTTGATATTTTTTTCAAAATTATTTTGCACATTTTTTTGTTATATTCATTCTTAAGTGAGTAGGCAGAATTCTAAAATGACCCCTAATATTTCCACTGTCTGGCATGCATGTCCTGTATAATTACCTTCCTTTGATTGTGGATATGAATATGATGTGATAGTCGCTCCAATGATTACATTACATTAGGTAAGACTCCATAAATAGGTGTCTCCTTTTTATTTCCTTATTATTGTAAATGGGCTTGTTTCCTTTTATGAATGGCTTCTTTTTATAAATTTAATTTTTAATAGATTATGACTGGTTATAGGGGTGCTATTTTTATATGTTGATCTTAATCTAGCAACCCTGGTGAACTCTCTTATTACATCTAATAATTTGTAGCTTTTCTTGGATTATTCTTTTTTTAATGTTTCTTTTTTAAAAAAGATTTTATTAATTTATTTTTAGAGAGAGGGTAAAGGGGGGAGAAAGAGAGGGCAAGAAACATCAATGTATGGTTGCCACTCACGTGGCCCCCGCTGGTGACCTAGCCCCCGCTGGGGACCTGGCCTGAAACCCAGGCATGTGACCTGACTGGGAATAAAACCAGTGGCCCTTTGTTTTGCAGCCCGCACTCAATCTACTGAGCTACACCAGCCAAGGCTCTGTTTCATTTTTCAATTTAATCTTTATTATATTTTTTCCATTACTGTTTACTCCCCTTACACCCCTTTCGCCCCAGCAATCACCACACTGTTCTCCATATACATGAGTTTTTTTCTTTTTTGCTCAATCCCTCCACCTCCTAACCTCCCCCCGCACCTGACTAGGTGTCATCTGCTCTGTCTATGAGTCTGTTTGTGTTTTGCTTGACAGTTCAATTTGTTCATTAGATTCCCATATGAGTGAAATTATATGGTATTTTCTTTCCTTGACTTATTTTGCTTAGCTTAATGTTCATGCAAACTGTTGGAGAGGGTAATTTTTTTCCTTTTTATGGGCAAGTAAAATTCTATTCTATAAATGTCCCATAGTTGTTTTATCCACTAATCTATTGATGGACACTTGGGCTGCTTCCATATCTTGGTGATTGTAAATAATGCTGCAATGCACAGTTTACAATAGCCAAGTGCTTGAAGCAACCTAAGTGCCCATCAGTAAATGAATGGATCAAAAACCTATGGTATATTTACACAATGGAATACTACACAGCAGAGAGAAAGAAGGAGCTCCTACCCTTTGCTACAGCATGGATAGGACTGGAGAGCATTATGCTAAGTGAAATAAGCCAGGCAGTAAAAGACAAATACCATATGATCTCACCTTTAAGTGGAACCTAATCAACAAAATAAACAAGCAAGCAAATATAACCAGAGACATTGAAATAAAGAACAATCTGACAATAACCAGAGGGTAGCAGGGAGGGGATAAAGGGGGGAAGGGGGAAGTGTTTTCAGGAACAACTATATAGGACACATGGACAAAACCAAGAGGGGGTGGAAGCAAGGGAGGGAGGTGGGGATGGCTGGGGCTGGGGGAGTGTTGGGGGGTAAATGCAGACAACTGTACTTGAACAACAATAAAATAATTTTTAAAGTAAATTTTATTGATTATGCTATTACAGTTTTCCCAAATTTTCCCCCTTTATCCCCTCTCCACCCTGCACTCCCCAACCCTCCAGCTTTCCCTCAGCCTTAGTTCATGTCCATGGGTTGTACATATAAGTTCTTTGAGTTCTCTGCTTCCTATACCATTTTTGACCTCTTCCCATCTATTTTATGAGTACCAATTATGCTTCTTCTTCCCTGTACCTTCCCCCCATTCCTCCCTTTCCCCTCCTCACTGAAAACCCTCCATGTGATGTCCATTTCTCTGATTCTGTTCCTTGTTTGCTTATTTTTTCATTGTTTTTCTTCCTTTTATTTTTTTAGGTTCATTTGTTGATGGTTGTGAGTTTGTTGTCATTTTGCTGTCCATATTTTTTACCTTCCTTTTCTTAGATACGACCTTTAACTTTTCATATAATAATGTTGATGAAACATTATTATATGATCAAAAGGATGGATGAAGAACTCCTTTTTAAAAATATATTTTATTGATATGCTACTACAGTTGTTCCATTTCCTCCCCTTTATTCCCCTCTGCCCTACACATCTCCTCCCACCCACATACCCCTTCTTCAGTTCATGTCCATGGGTCATACATATAAGTTCTTTGGCTTCTACACTTCCTATACTATTCTTAACCTCCCCTTGTCTATTCTCTACCTACCAATTACGTTACTTATTTTTTGTACCTTTTTCCCCTCTCTCCTCCTCCCACTCTTCCTGATAACCCTCCATATGATCTCCATTTCTGTAATTCTGTTCCTGTTCTAGCTGTTTGCTTAGTTGGTTTTTGTTTTACGTTCACTTGTTAATAACTGTGAGTTTGTTGTCATTTTACTGTTCATATTTTTATCTTCTTTTTCTTAGATAAGTCCCTTTAACATTTCATATAATAAGGGCTTGGTGATGATGAACTCCTTGAACTTGACCTTATCTGGAAAGCACTTTATCTGCCCTTCCACTCTCAATGATAGCTTTGGTGGATAGAGTCATCTTCGATGTAGTTGCTTGCCTTTCATGACTTTGAATATTTCTTTCTAGCCCCTACTTCCCTGAAAAGTTTCTTTTGAGAAATCAGCTGATAGTCTAATGGGAACTCCTTGGTAGGTAATTGTCTCCTTTTCTCTTGCCTTTTTAAAGATCTCTCCTTCTCTTTAATCTTGGCTGATGTAATTATGATGTGCCTTGGTGTGTTCTTCCTTGGGTCCAACTTCTTTGGGACTCTGAGCTTCCTGGACTTCCTGGAAGTCTATTTCCTTTGCCAGATTGGGGAAGTTCTCCTTCATTATTTGTTCAAATAAGTTCTCAATTTCTTGCTCTTTCTCTTCTCCTTCTTGTACCCCATATGATTTGGATGTTGGAATGTTAAAAGATGTCCTGGAGGTTCCTAAGCCTCTCCTCACCTTTTTTTTTTTTTGAATTCTTGTTTCTTCATTCTGTTCTAGATGAATGCTTCTTTCTTCCTTCTGGTCCAAACCACTGATTTGTGTCCCAGTTTCCTTCCTATCATTGTCGATCCCCTGTACATTTTCCTTTATTTCCTTTATTTTCTTTTATTTCCTTAGCATAGCCTTCATTTTTTCCTCTGATTTGCAACCATAGTGAACCAATTCTGTGAGCATCCTGATTACCAGTGTTTTGAACCATGCATCTCATAGATTGGCTATCTCTTTGTTGCTTAGTTGTATTTTTTCTGGACCTTTGATCTGTTCTTTCATTTGGGCCATTTTTTTTGTCTTGGTGTGCCTGTTACATACTAAGTGGTGGAGTCTTAGATGTTCACCAGGGTGGGGCAATTCTGTTTGCTGCATTGTGATGCTGTATGTGGGGGAAGGTTCCAAGAGGGAACAGTGCCCCTTGCTCTGCTCTTTGCCAGTTTTCAGTCACTTCCCCCACTACCCACAACCAAATTTGCCACTTCTGGTGCTTATTCCCTGGTGGGTGGGTTTGTGTACATTCTAGGACCCTGTGGGTCTCTCCAACGAACTCTCCTGTGAGGCTGGGAGTTTCTCCCACTGCCGCCTCAACCCCCACAGGAGTTTTCGGTCAGAAGCTTTGAGGCTTTATTTCCTGGTACTGGAATCCCAGGTTGTGTGGCCTATCTCACTCCCCAGTTGTTCTTCCTTGGTTATCTGCACACGAATGTAGTACCATCATCTCCGCAATCTGCTGCCTTGCCATCTCTGCAATCTGCTGCCTGGCCGGGTCTGCCAGCCACTGCCTTGCCAGCAGTCCTCTTTGCCCACCTGCTCATCTCCACCCCTCCTACTGGTCTGGATGAATGTATCTTCTTTAACTCTTTGGTTGTTGGACTTCCATATAGTTCGATTTTCTGTCAGTTCCGGTTGTTTTTGTTTTTAAATTTGTTCTTGTCCTTATTTTGGTTGTGTGAGGAGGCACAGCATGTCTACCTATGCCTCCATGTTGGCGGGAAGTCCAAAAAATAGATATTATAACAATGAAGTATGTAGAAATTCTTGCATTTAATAATGGTTTAATAACTGAAATGAAAAATTCACTAAAAAGCCTTAATAACAGATTTGTGTTGGCAAAAGTACACATCAGTATATTTATAATAAGACAACTGAGATTGTCCACTCTGAGGAAAAGAAAGAAGAATAAAGAAAAATTAACAGAGCCTCATGGACTTGTGGGAAACCAGGTATAACTACCTATGCACAATGGTAGCAAGTATCTGATTATGAGACAAAATATACTTTAAGGCATAAATTATCATTAGAGACAACTAAGGACATTTCATAATAATGAAAAGATCACCTTTAACAGGAAGCTAATCAACAAAACAAACAAACAAACAAGCATAATATAAACAAAGACACCGAATTTGAGAACAGTCTGACAGTGTCCAGAGTGGGAGGGGAGGGAATTTCAGGGGAAAAGGGGAACGGTTTAGAGCAACAAGTATAAAGGATTCATGGACAAAAACTATGGGGGGTGGAAATGGGAGGAAGGTGGGGAGGGCTGGGGTGGTGGGCTGGGGTGGGGTAAAAGACAGAAAACTGTACAATATCAACAATTAAAAAATACTGATTAAAAAAAAAACACCTAAAAAAAAAAAAAAAAGATCAACCAGAAAGCCATAACAATTATAAATATGTATGTACTTAAAAATAGAATCCAAAAACATATGAGGTGAAAAATGAAAGATCCACCAGCTTAGTCTACTCTATATGTGTACACTTAAATCACCACCACTTCAAATTTGCATACTTATTTCAGACTCATTATCTTGTCTACTGCATTGATTTCTATTTTGGGCTTTTTATTGTTTGTTCATGGTTCCACTATTATTTAGTTACTCTGGCTAAGTAAATAAGGGCCATATTTTTAAAAAAGAATTGAAATGTAAAGAGACAACTGAAAATAATAATTGGAAGCTTTAATATCCTACTTTTGATAATGGATAGAATTCTTAGGAAGATCAACAAGGAAATAAAACACTTGTGCAATGCTATAAATTAAATAAACCTAACAGAACATCCATAGAACACTCCCCAGAACAACAGTAAACTATAATTTCTTTTCAAATGCATATGTAACATTCTCCAGGATAAACCATATGTTAAACCATGAAACAAGCTTCAATAGATTTGAGGCTAAAAATCATGTATGTTCTTTGACCACAAGGTACAACATCAGGAAACAGTAAGAGAAGGGAATTTTGGAAATTCACAAAGTATGGAATTTCCTCAAAAAAAAAAAAAAAACAACTAAAAATGGAACAGCCCTTTGACCCAGAAATTCCACTGCTGGAATTATACCTTAAGAACCCTAAAACACCAATTCAACATAACCTATGTACCCTAATGTTCACAGCAGCACAATTTACAATAGCCAAGTGCTGGAAGCAACTTAAGTGCCCATCAGTAAGTTGGTGGATCAAAAAACTGTGGTACATTTACACAATGGAATTCTATGCAGCAGAAAGAAAGAAGGAGCTCCTACCCTTTGCAGCAGCATGGATGGAATTGGAGAGCATCATGCTAAGCAAAATAAGCCAGGTGGTAAAAGACAAATACCATGTGATCTCACCTTTAACAGGAACCTAAATAATAAAACAAACAAATAAGCAAAATATAACCAAAGATCCTGAAATAGAGAACAGGCTGACAGTGACCAGGGTGAGAGGGGAGGGGATTTCAGGGGAAAAGGTGAAGTGTTTACAGGAACAAGTATAAAAGACACATGGACAAAAACTAGTCGGGGGGGGGTGGAAATGGGAGGGGGGAGGGCTGGGGGGATGGACCGGGATGGGAGTAAAAGACACAAAACTGTAATTGAACAACAATTAAAAATTTTTTTTAATTTTTATTTTAATTGTTGATCTTGTACAGTTTTCTGTCTTTTATTCTCACCCAAACCCGCCACTCCAGCCCTCCCGACCTCCCTCCCATTTCCACCCCCCCATAGTTTTTGTCCATGTGTCCTTTATACTTGTTCCTGTAAATCCTTCCCCTTTTCCCCTGAAATTCCCTCCCCTCTCCCCTCTGGTGACTTTCAGCCTGTTCCCAATTTCCATGTCTTTGGTTATATTATGCTTGTTTGTTTGTTTTGTTGATTAGCTTCCTGTTAAAGGTGAGATCATATGGTATTTGTCTTTCACTGCCTGGCTTACTTCACTTAGCATGATGCTCTCAAGTTCCATCCATGCTGTTGCATAGGGTATGAGCTCCTTCTTTCTTTCTGCTGCATAGAATTCCATTGTGTAAATGTACCACAGTTTTTTGATCCATTCATTTACTGATGGGCATCTAGGTTGCTTCCAACACTTGGCCATTGTAAATTGTGCTGCTATAAACATAGGGATGCATAGGTTCTTTTGGATTGGTGTTTCAGGGTTCTTAGGATATAGTCCTAGCAGTGAAATTGCTGGGTCAAAAGGTAGATCCATTTTTAGTTTTTTTAGAAAATTCCATACTGTTTTCCATAGTGGTTGTACCAGTCTGCACTCCCACCAGCAGTGCACTAGGGTCCCCTTTTCTCCACAACCTCTCCAACACCTGCTGTTTGTTGCTTTGCTTATGAGGGCCATTCTGACTGGTGTCAAGTGGCATCTCATTGTGGTTTTAATTAGCATCTCTCTGATAGCTAGCGATATCGAGCATCTTTTCATGTGTCTCTGGATCCTCTGTATGTCCTCCTTGGAGAGGTGTCTGCCCAAGTCCTTTGCCCATTTTTTATTGGGTTGCTTGTCTTCTTAGAGTGGAGTCGTGTAAGTTCTTTGTATATTTTGGAGATTAAACCCTTATCTGAGGTATCATTGGCAAATATGTTTTCCCACACAGTCGGTTCTCTTTTTATTTTAATACTGTTTTCCTTGGCCATGCAGAAGCTTTTTATTTTGATGAAATCCCATTTGTTTATTCTTTTCTTTATGTCCCTTGCTTTAGGGGACATATCAGTAAAAATGTTGCTGCGTGTAATATCTGAGATTTTCCTGCCTATGTTCTCTTCTAGGACTTTAATGGTGTTACTGCTTATGTTTAAGTCTTTTATCCACCTTGAATTTATTTTTGTGTATGGTGTAAGTTGGTGCTCGAGTTTCATTTTCTTGCACGAAGCTGTCCAGTTCTCCCAACACCACTTGTTGAAGAGGCTATTTTTACTCCATTTTATGTTGCTGCCCCCTTTGTCGAATATTAATTGACTATAGAGACTAGGGTTTATTTCTGGGCTCTCTATTCTATTCCACGGGTCCACGTGCCTGTTTTTATGCCAGTACCAGGCTGTTTTGATTACAGTGGCCTTGTAATACATTTTGGTATCAGGTATTGTGATCCCTCCTGTTTTGCTCTTCTTTCTCAAGATTGCTGCCGCTATTCTGGGTCATTTATGGTTCCATATAAATTTTTGAAGAGTTTGTTCTATATCTGTGAAATATGCCATTGGTACTTTAATAGGTATTGCATTGAATCTGTAGATTGCTTTGGGAAGTATGGACATTTTGATGATGTTAATTCTTCCGATCCATGAACACGGTAAGTGTTTCCATTTATTTGTGTCTTCCTAGATTTCCTTCTTCAGTGTTGTGTAGTTTTCTGCATACAGGTCTTTTACCTCCTTGGTTAGGTTAATTCCTAGGTACTTTATTTTTCTTTTTGCTATATCAAATGGTATTTTTTTCTTGATTTCTGCTTCTGTTGTTTCATTGTTGGTATACAAAAATGCCTTTGATTTCTGGATATTGACTTTGTATCCGGCTGTTTGGCTAAATTCATTTATTAGGTCGAGCAGTTTTTTGGCCAAGACTATAGGATTTTCTATGTATACTAACATGTCATCTGCAAACAATGATAGTTTTGTTTCCTCCTTTCCAAGTTGGATGCCTTTTATTTCCTTTTCTTGTCTAATCGCTGTGGTTAATACTTCCAATACTATGTTGAATAGAAGTGGAGAGAGTGGACAGCCTTGTCTTGTTCCTGATTTTAGTGGAAAAGAATTTAGTCTTTGCCCGTTGAGTATGATGCTGGCTGTAGGTTTCTCATATATAGCCTTTATTATGTTGAGGAATGCTCCCTCTATTCCCACTTTGCTGAGTGTTTTTATCATAAATGGGTGCTGTACCTTATCAAATGCTTTTTCCGCATCTATTGATACGATCATGTGATTTTTGTCTTTGCTTTTGTTTATGTGATGAATTACGTTTACTGATTTGCGAATGTTGAACCATCCTTGCATCCCTGGGATGAATCCCACTTGGTCGTGGTGTATGATCTTTTTAATGTGTTGTTGGATGCGGTTTGCCAATATTTTGTTGAGGATTTTAGCATCTATGTTCATCAGCGATATTGGCCTGAAGTTCTCCTTCTTTGTTGTGTCTTTATCTGGTTTTGGGATTAGGATGATGCTGGCTTCATAAAAAGAGTTTGGGAGTCTTCCATCTTTTTGGATTTTTTGGACTGGTCTGTGGAGAATAGGGGTTAGCTCTTCCTTAAATGTTTTGTAGAATTCTCCTGTGAAGCCATCTGGTCCAGGACTTTTGTGCGTCGGGAGTGTTTTGATTACTGATTCAATTTCACCAGCTGTTAATGGTCTGTTCAGGATTTCTGTTTCTTTTTCATTGAGTTTTGGAAGGTTATGTTTTTCCAGAAACCTGTCCATTTCACCTAGGTTTTTAAATTTCTTGGCATACAGTTCTTCATAGTAATTTCTTACAATCCTTTGTATTTCTGCGGTGTCAGTTGTAATATCTCCTCTTTCATTTCTGATTGTGTTTATTTGAGTCCTCTCTCTTTTTTTCTTGATGAGCCTGCTTAAAGGCTTGTCGATTTTGTTGATCTTTTCAAAGAACCAACTCCTGGATTCATTGATCCTTAGGATTGTGCTTTTAGTCTCTATGTCATTTAATTCTGCTCTTATCTTGGTTATTTCTTTCCTTCTGCTTGCTCTGGGCTGTCTTTGTTGTTGTTCCTCGAGTTCTTGTAGGCGAAGGGTTAGGTTGTTTGTTTGAGATGTTTCTGTCTTTTTTAGGTAGGCCTGTATCGCTATAAGCTTCCCTCTGAGGACTGCCTTTGCTGTGTCCCATAAGTTTTGGGTCGATGTGAGTTCATTATCGTTTGTTTCCAGAAACTTTTTGATTTCCTCCCTAATTTCATTCTTGACCCATTCATTGTTTAATAGCATGCTATTCAATCTCCATGATTTTGAGGGTTTTGGGTTTTTCTCCTTGGGGTTGGTTTCTAGTTTCAGTCCCTTGTGGTCAGAGAAAATGCTTGGTATGATTTCAATTTTCTTGAATTTGTTGAGGCTTGATTTGTGTCCTATCATGTGGTCTATCTTTGAAAATGTTCCATGTGCATTTGAAAAGAAAGTGTATTTAGTTTCTTTGGGATGAAGGGCTCTATATATATCAGTTAAGTCCATTTCCTCTAGAGTGTTGTTCAATGCCACAATATCTTTGTTGATATTTTGTTTGGAAGATCTGTCCATTTTTGACAGTGGGGTGTTAAAATCACCTACTATAATTGTGTTGCTGTCTATATCTTTCTTGAAGTCCTCTAAAATTTTCTTGATGTATTTAGGTGCTCCTCCATTGGGTGCATATAAATTTACAATATTTATGTCTTCTTGGTGGATTCTTCCCTTGAGTATTATGAAGTGGCCTTCTGGGTCTCTCTTTATGGCCCTTCTTTTGAAGTCTATTTTGTCTGATATGAGTATTGCTACCCCAGCTTTTTTTTTCCTGACCATTTGCTTGGAAAATTTGTTTCCAGCCCTTCACTTTGAGCCTGTGTATGTCTTTTGTCCTGAGGTGGGTTTCTTGTAGGCAGCATATGTGTGGGTCATGCTTTCTTATCCATTCAGCTATTCTATGTCTTTTGATTGGAGCATTTAATCCATTTACATTTAAGGGTATTATTGATAGGTATTTATTCATTGCCATTTTCGTACCTGTGTTCCTCTCTCTCTTTCTCTCTCTGTCTTTTCCTTTCTTCCCTTAAAGCAGTCCCTTTAGTATCTCTTGCAGCATTGGTTTGGTAGAGGTGTATTCTTTTAGACTTCTTTTGTTTGGGAAGCTCCTTATTTGGCCTTCAATCTTGATTGAAAGCCTTGCTGGGTAAAGTAGTCTGGGTTGCAGGCCTTTGGTTCTCATTGCTTGGAATATTTCTTGCCATTCTCTTCTGGCTTGGAGCGTTTCCATTGAGAAGTCAGATGCTAACCTGATTGGGGCCCCCTTGTATGTTACTTCCTTTTTCTCCCTTGCTGCCTTTAAGATTCTCTCTTTGTCCTGGACTTTTGCCATTTTAATGATGATGTGTCTTGAAGTGGGCCTGTTTGGGTTCCTTTTGATTGGGACTCTCTGTGTTTCCTGGATTTGTGTGGCTTTTTCTCTCACCAAATGAGGGAAGTTTTCCATCATTACTTTTTCAAACAGGTTTTCTATCTCTTGTTCTTGTTCTTCTCCTTCTGGTATCCCTATTATACGAATATTATTCCGTTTCATGTTGTCTTGCATTTCTCTTAAACCCTCTTCATTCTTTCTGAGCCTCTTTTCCTTATCTTGCTCATTCTAAGTGTTTTTTTCTATTTTGTCCTCCAACTCGCTGATCCGATCTTCTGCTTCATCGATTCTGCTTTTCATTCCTTCTACTGTGTTCTTCAGTTCAGAGATTGTGTTCTTCATTTCCTCTTGGCCCTTGTTGATAGTTTCTATTTCCTTTTTTATGTTGATATAGTTTGCTGTGAGTTCATCATAACTTCCCTGTAGTTTATGGTAGCTCATTGAGCTTCCTGACAACCATTGCTTTGAACTCGATATCTGATAGTTGAGTTGCCTCTGTTTCATTTAGCATTCTTTCTTGAGCTTCCTCCTTTCCTTTCGTTTGGGGATTGTTCTTTTGTCTTCTCATTGTTTGTAAGACTCTTGTTGTTAGCCTCAACTTCTTAAATTGATCTGTTCTGGCTCCCTGGGTTTGTGGCATGACCTTCTGTGGTAGAATATCTGTGAGATTCAGTGGTGGATTCTCCTTCGGATATCCTGTTGTTCACCGCTTCCACTGTCTCATCAGCTGGAATACCCTCTTTTGGGGGCCAACTCTGGTTTTTGGGTTTTTTTTTTCCCCCCACAGTTCCAGGCTTGCTTGTTTGTTTGTTTTGTCTCACTCGTGGGTATTTACAAAAAGAAGAGGGGGGAAAATGAAAAAAAGAAGAAAGGAAACAAGAGGAAGGTAGAAGAGATAAAATTGAAAAGAAAGGAAGAGGGGATAAGAGAAGAAGGAATTCAAGGGAGGCAAAAGGAGTTGGGAAGTAAAGAAGAAGATATAAACAATGAAGAAGGAGTAGTTAAAAACTCATATAAATAGACAGGCTTACAAACAAAAAGACACTAACAAACTGGCAAAACAAAAAAGAGACACGCACACAGACACCCCCACACAAATATAAGCAGCCAAAGGAAAAAAAAAAAAGAACAAGCAAAGCACAACAAAATATTAAAAAATATATATATATTAAAAAATAAAATAAAATAAAGAAAAAAACAAAAACAAAAACATAAACAAAAACAAAAACGCTCTTGTTGTTATCAAACTTGCCAGCCGGTTTTTCAGGTCTTGCTGGCTGCAATGGCCGAGGGGTGATCTTATTGCTTTTCTCTGTGTTCAGAACTCAGTCCTCATTGTGCTATGTATCCCAGCGTTAGTGGGCACCTCTCCCCACAGGGTTTTCAGCGTGTGATCTGAGCCTCCTGGTGTGTGCGCACTTCTCCCTGTTTATGGGTGTGAGCTAGGTTCTCCAGACATGCAGAGCTGCCTGCCTTTGTCCCTGGGAGGCTTTCAGTGTTCGGGCACAGCTGCCTGCATTTGCTTCTGAGAGGGGCCTGCGTTCCAGCTGCTATCCGGCGCCTGCACCTTGGGCCTGAGCTGTCCGAGTTTGAGCACCCGCCCGTGAACTGGCACCTCTGGCTCCACAGCTGTCTCCAGCGGCCTGCGCCTATGTTTTCACGAGTGTCCACTAGCCTGCGACCGTGTGCGGTCCCCTGAGGGTGTCTATTTTCCTGCAGCTGTCTCACTTCACCGTGCCTCTGTCTCTGTTGGGGCGCCTGTGCTTTCTTAGTTGCCCGGCGACCACGAAAACTCGGTTCAAAGTCGCACAGTGACCTGGTGCGGGGCACCCACTTTCGCTCCCTCTCGGGGCACCCACTTTTGCTCCGGCCGCAGTCGCGCAGTGGCCCCTGAGATCTCCAAACCGGTTCAGCGGCTGACCCAGCTCCCACCCCAGGGCCCTGGGGCAGGCTTGGCGGAGCGCCAGGCCGGGACCTCAGCCGCCCCGTTCTCTGCGAGCTGGAACCCTGGGCTCTTATTGTTCCGAAGAGCTCTCCTTACCGCTTGTTTTTCAGTGTCCGCTACAATTTCCAACCTCTTATTCTCCAATATGCTGTGTTACTGTTCCTTGTCTGTTCTGATCTTTCATAGATTGGCCCGGTTTTTCTCCTGTGTGTAGAGGGGAAATAGGGTCTGCTCCCTCCTACCACGCCACCATCTTCTCCCCTAATCCACAAAACAAGTTTTAATAAATATAAGGAGACTGAAATGATACCATTTGCCTTTCCTTACCATAATGGTATGAAACTAGAAACCAATGATAGGAAGAAAAATGAAGAATTTACAATGTGTGGAAATTAAACAACAGTCTCATGGACACTCAATGATCAAAGCAAATAAAAGGTACATTAAAAGTATTTGGATACAAAGGGAACACTAGTGCCCTGTTGGTGGGAATGCAGACTGGTGCAGCTACTGTGGAAAACAGTATGGAATTTTCTAAGAAAACTAAAAATGGATCTACCTTTTGACCCAGCAATTCCACTGCTGGGATTATACCCTAAGAACCCTGAAACACCAATTCAAAAGAACCTATGCACCTCAATGTTCATAGCAGCACAATTTACAATAGTCAAGTGCTGGAAGCAACCTGGGTGCCCATCAGTAAATGAGTGGATCAAAATACTGTGGTACTTTTACATGATGGAATACTATGCAGCAGAAAGGAAGAATGAACTCCTGCCCTTTGAAACAGCATGGGTAGAACTGGAGAGCATTATGCTAAGTGAAATAAGCCAGGCAGTAAAGGACAAATACCATATTATTTCACCTATAAGTGAAACATAGTCAACTAAACAAACAAGCAAGCAAAATATAACCAACCAGAGACATTGAAATAAAGAACAAACTGACAGTAACCAGAGGGGAGGTGGGAAGAGATAATGGGGGAAATGGGGAAGGGTTTTCAGGAACATGTACAAAGGACACATGGACAAAACCAAAGAGGGGTCGGATTAAGGATGAGGAATGGGGATGACTGGGGTGGGGGGGGGGGTGGGGGGGGAAAAATGGAGACAACTGTACTTGAACAACAATTTAAAAAAAGGAAAATAAAAAATAAATAAATAATAAAAGACAAGATATTAAACCTTATGGGATGCAGTAAAAGCAGTTCTAAGAGGGTATTTTATAGCAATAAACGCCTTGATTAAGAAAAAATTAAAATCTCAAATAAACAACCTAAATTTACACTTCAAGGAACTAGATAAAAAGGGAAAAATGAAGCCTAAATTTAGTGAAAGTGTCAGGCCAGTTTCCCAGCCCGCCAAAGTGCTCATGACCCAGTCAGGCCAGTTTTCCAACCCACTGGACTGCTCCTGACTCAGTTATTCTGACTCAATTGATAGCCCCAGGCTTAATTGAAACTCCCACCACACATAATAGACATCTGGCACCAGCCACAATGGCTGGTGGGCAGACCGACCCTCCTGTACCTGGGAACAGCCTGGCCTTTTACCTAACTCATCTTGGCTCACATCCTGAAACCCTGAGGCACCCGCCCAAAAGAACAAGAGACTAACCCTTCCCCTGTCCCCTCACAAACCCCATGCTTTTTCTTAAAAAATCCCATTCCCTTGAGCGCGGGCCTGTGAACCAAAGGATCGCGGTTCGATTCCCAGTCAGGGCACATGCCTGGGTTGCAGGCCAGTTCCCAGCATGGGACACATAAGAGGCAACCATACATTGATATTTCTCTCCTTCTCCCTCTCTCCTACCCTTCCCCTCTAAATAAATAAATAAATAAATATTTAAAAAAAAAAAGTCCCATTCCTGCCTCCCCTCAGGGCTTCAGTCAACCTCAGCATCAGATAGAGGCATTTGGATCAGATCAAACAGTTCCAACCACCTCTATTTCTCAGTGCATTTCTAACAGTTAGCAGAAGGAAAGAAATAACAAAAGTTAGAGCAGAAATGAATGAAATAAAGAACACAAAAAACAATAGAAATTATCAAAGATACCAAACCAGGTTTTCTTTTTTGAAAGATTAAACAAAATTGGCAAATTTTGAGCTAGATTAAGTAAGAAAAGCAAGAAATTTAATTAAATAAACTCAGAAATTAGTGAAGAGTCATTATTACTGATAACAGAAATACATAAGACAACAAGAGACTACTGTGAACAATTATATGGCAACAAACTAGATAACCTAAAAGAAATAGATAAATCCCCCAAAACATGAAATTTACCAAGACAGAATCATGAAGAATTAGAAAATCTGAACAGACCAGTAACAAGTAAATAGATGGAATCAGTAATCAAAACCTTGTAGCAGAAAAGTCCAGGAACAGATAGTTTCACCACTGAAATCTACCAAACATTTAAAGAAGAATTAATGCTGATCATTCTTAAACTCTTTCAAAAAATTAAAAAGGGGGAACACATCCAATCTCATTTTATGGGACCAATATTACCCTGATTCCAAAACCAGTTAAGGACAATACAGTAAAACTATAGGCTAATATCCCTGATGAAAATAGATGTAAAAATGATCAACAAAATACCAGCAACAAGAGTCAACAGCACATTTAAAGGATTGGACACCATGATTCAAGTGTGATTTATTTCTGAGATGCAAGTATGATCCAACATACAAAAATCAATAAATATGATTTGGCACATTAATAGAATGAAAGAAAAATCATATGATCATCTGAACAGATGAAGTAAAAGCATTTGAAAGAATACAATATCCTTTCATGATTAAAAAAAAAAACCTCAATAAATAGTGTATGTAAGGAACATACCTCAACATAATAAAGGCCTTATATCACAAGCCCACAGAAAACATCATACTCAAGAGTAAAAAGCTGAAAATGTTTCCATCAGAAACAAGGCAGTGGGTTTGGCTGGAGTGTGGGGGGGAATTGCAGACAACTGTAATTGAACAACAATAAAATAATTTTTAAAAAAGAAACAAGGCAAAAGTGCCCACTCTCACCACTCATATTCAACATAGTAATGCAATATGTTAGACAAGAAGGTAGACAAGAGGAAGAAATAAAAGGCATACAAATAAAAAAGAAAGTACTAAAATAGTCTCTGTTTCCAAATTATATGATCTTATATAAGGAAAACCCTAAAGGTGCCAACAAAAAACTTGTTAGAACTAATAAACAAATTCATTAAATTGCAGGATACAAATTTCAACTTACAAAAACTAGCTATGTTTCTATATAGGAATGAAAATTTTTCTGAAAAATAAATTATAAAAATTTCATTCACAATAGCATCAAAAGCAATAAAATATTTAGGAATAAATTTAACCAAGGAAGTAAATTCCTACATTCTGAAAAGTTTATGATATTAATGAAAGAAATTGAAGAGGACACAAATAAATGAAAAGATATTCCATATTCATGGGTTGTTAGACTTAATATCATTAAAATATCCATAGTACACAAAACAATCTACTGATTCAATGCAATCTGTATAAAAATTTCAATGGCATTTTTTTCACAGAAAAGAAAACCTCGAATTTATATGGAACAACAAAAGACCAAAAATAGCCAAAGCAATTTAAGAAGAACAAATCTGGACTTTCAGCCAAGATGGAGGTGTAGGTGGACACTCTGTGCCTCCTGGCACAACCAAAATTAACAAAGATTTAGAAACAAGAAAACAATGAGAACTTATAGAAAATTAAACTGTACAGAAGCCCAATCACCATTCATCTAGACTGGTAAGAGGGGCGGAGTCGCAGCAGGAAAAAGTGGAGGTTGGCAGACACAGGCATACAGGTGGTGGCTAGCAGACCCTAGGCATAGGATGGCAATGTTGCAGACCCAGTGAGGCCACGCAAGGCTGCTGGCTGACCAGGTAGTCTCACATTCACGCACAGATAATCCAGGCGAAGGGGAAGCAGCGGAAAGGACTGGAATCTGAGAGAGAGCAAAGCAAGTGCCATTGTTCCCTCTCGGACCCTGCCCCCACATACAGCATCACAACCCAGCCACTGGGCTGCCCTGCCCTGAGGAACACCTAAGGCTCCATCCCTGATAACATAACAGCAGTGACCAAAACAAAACAAAACAAAAACCAAAAATGGCTCAAATGGGAGAACAAATCAAAGCCCCAAAGCCAATTCATCTAAGCAACCAAGAGATAGCCAACCTATCAGATGCTCAGTTCAAAGCACTGGTCATCAGGATGCTCACAGAATTGGTTGATTTTGCTCACAAATTAGATGAACAAATGGAGGCTACAATAGGTGAAATGAAGGAAAACACACAGGGAACCAATAGAGATGGGAGGAAAACTGGGACTCAAATCAATGGAGTGGATCAGAAGGAAGAAAGAAACAACAAAACAGAAGAGAAGGAAGAAAAAAGAATTCAAAAAAATGAGGAGAGGCTTAGGAACCTCCAGGACATCTTTAAACATCCCAGCATCCGAATTATAGGGGTACCAGAAGGGGAAGAAGAAGAGTAACAAGTGGAAAACTTATTTGAACAAATAATACAGGAGAACTTCCCCAATCTGGCAAAGGAATTAGACTTCCAGGACGTCCAGGAAGCTCAGAGAGTCCCAAAGAAGTTGGGCCCAAGGAGGAACACACCAAGGCACATCAGAATTACATTAGCCAAGATTAAAATGAAGCAGAGAATTCTAGAAGCAGCAAGGGATAAGGGGACAGTCACCTACAAAGGAGTTCCCATCAGACTGTCAGCTGATTTCTCAAAAGAGACCTTCCAGGCAAGAAGGAGCTGGAAAGAAGTATTCCAGGTCATGAAAATCAAGGACCTACATACAAGATTGCTCTATCCAGCAAAGCTTTCATTTACAATGGAAGGGAAGAGAAAGCACTTCTCAGATAAGGTCAAGTTAAAGGAGTTCATCATCACCAAACCCTTATGATATGAACTATTAAAGGGACTTGTCTAAGAAAAAGAAGATCAAAAATAGGACAGTAAACAGACAGCAAACTCACAGATATTAACAACCACACCTAAAACAAAAGCAATAAACTAGAACAGGAACAGAAACAGAAATGGAGATTATATGGAGGATAAGCAACAGGGGAGTGGGAGGAGGAGAGAGGGGGAAAAAGTACAGAGAATAAGCAGCATAGATGGTGGGTAGAAAATAGACAGGGGGAGGGTAAGAATAGTGTGGGAAATATAGAAGCTAAAGAACTTATGGCACATGGACATGAACTAAAGTGGGGGAATGTGGGTGGGAGGGGGTGTGCAGGGTGGAGGGGAATGATGGGGGAGAAATGGGACAACTGTAATAGCATAATTAATAAAATATATTAAAAAGACATCTAAAAAAGAACAAATCTGGAGGTATCACATGTCATGATTAAAACTATATTACAAAGCTGTGGCAAGGAAAACTATGGTATTGGCATAAAGATAAACAGTTAGAGAATGGAACAAAATAGAGAGCCTGGGAATAAACAATAGATACATGGTCAACTAATCTTTGATAAGAAAGCCAAGAATATACAAAAGGGAAAGGATAGCATCTTTAATAAATGGTGTGGGAAAATTAGATATTCACATACAAAAGAATGATATTGGGCTCCTATCTTACACCATTCAAAAATTAATCCAAAATTGATTAAAAGCTTAAATGTAAGACCTAAAACCATAAAATCCCTAAAAGAAAACTTAGGAAAACACTCCTTAAATTGTTCTTGGCAATAAATATTTTTGGATAGGTCACCAATAGCACAAGCAACAAAAGCAAAAATAAACAAGTGACAATACATCAAACTAAAAAGCTCCTGCACAGCAAAAGAAACTATCAATAAAATGAAAAAGCAACTCATGAAATGGGACAAACTACTTGCAAATCATCTATCTGATAAGAGACCAATATCCAAAATACATACATATATATAACTTATATAACCTAATATCACAAAAACAAATAGTACAATTAAAAATCAGCAAAGGACCCGAGTAGACGTTTTTTTCTAAGAAAGACATACAAATGGCTAACAGGTATATGGAAAGGTGCTTGATATCACTAATCATCAGAGAAATGCAGATAAAAACCACAATGAGGTATCACCTCATACCTATTAGAATGGCTACAATAAAAGAGACAAGAGATAAACATTGAGGAAGATTTGGAGAAAAGGGAACACTTGTGCACTATTAGTGGGAATGTAAATTGGTGCAGCCACTATGGAAAACGGTATGGAGATTCCTCAAAAAATTAAATATAGATGATCCAGGTATCCCACTTCTTGGTATTTATCTGAAGGAAATGAAATTACTATCTCAAAGAGAGGTGTGCACCTCCATGTTCATTGCATCATTTTTCAACATGGCCAAAACATGGACACTATTTAAGTGTCATATATATGAGGTCTGACCAGAAGGTATCCAGCCATGTAACATGAAAAACAGAGACATTTATTGAAGAACATACAAGACAGAAGAAACACTGTACAAAGGACAATGATACCTCAGTCCTCTTCAAAGTAGGCACCTTGGAACCTCATGCAGTTCTCCCAATTGCCATCAACAGCCCTGTCATATTTTCATGAACTCATAAAAACAGAGATTAGAATGTTGTTCCCTGGGCTACAAGGCATGGCAGAAATGGGGAGTTGTTGGTTAAAAGGCACAAACTTCCAGTTAAAAAACAAATATGTTCTTGAGATTTAATGCAAAGCATGATGACTACAGTTAACGATACTGAATTATAGCAAGGTCTGTCTGGGAAAAGTCCAACCATTGTTAATATAATGAGAATGGTTTGCACAACACTGATTTAACCTGGCAGCCAAGGAGAGTAGACTGGAATGTACATGTCAATGTGAACAATGACAACTTCACTGTACTAGTCAGTAGGGGCAGTAGATTACATTGAATGAGCACGTGTACTGTGTCCCCATTGCATTCAAAATGACTGAGCAAGTAGAATAATAAATCTGCATCAGACTTTGTGTTAATCTTGAACATTCCTCTATGGAAACTATATGGATGATTCAGAAGGCCCAAGCTATGAACAACCGGTGATTGGCAGCTTCATCATGACAATGTGTCCACTCATGCATCACGTCTCCTGAAGAGTTTTTTGGTGCAAAATTAAATCACCCAGGTGACTTAGGTCCCCTACAGCCCAGATCTGGCACCCTACAGCTTTTGGCTTTTCCCAAAAGTAAAATCACATTTGAAAGGGAAGAGATTTCAGACAATCAATGAGATTCAGGAAAATACAATGGGGCGGCTGATGGCAATTGGGAGAACTGTGTGAAGTTCCAAGGCGCCTACTTTGAAGTGGACTGAGGCATCATTGTCCCATGTACAGTGTTTCTTGTACCTTGTATGTTCTTCAATAAATGTCTCTCTGTTTCATATTATATGGCTGGATAACTTGTGGACAGACCTCATATACTTCAAAGTTGATAAAAGAGTGGATCTTAAAAGTTCTCACCACACACAAAAAGGGTGATTAGGTGAGGTGATGAATGTATTGGCTAATCTTATTGCAGTAATTGTTTTACAATACATACATGTATCAAATCATATGGTACATCTTAAACATATAGTATATTATGTTATATGTCAATTTAATCTCATTAAAGCTATGAAATAAAAGAATTAACACCAATCCTTTACACGTTTCCAAAATAAAAAGAGAAGGGAACGACTTCCGGCCAAGATGGAGGCGTAGGCGGACACACTGTGCCTCCTCTCACAACCAAAATTAAGGACAACAAATATTTAGAAACAAGAAAACAACCAGAACTTATAGAAAACTGAACTGTACAGAAGTCCAACAACCATTCATCCAGACCGGTAAGAGGGGCGGAGTCGTGGCAGGAGAAAGTGGAGGTGCGGACCCAGGAACGCAAGCAGCAGCGGCTGGCAGTTCCCAGGTGCACAGGCGGCGGCTGGTAGTCCCCGGGCCCACAGGCGGCAGCTGGCGGACCCCGGGCACAGGGGGGCAACTGTGCAGACCCAGTGAGGCCGCACAAGGCGGCTGGCTGACTGACCAGGTGGTCTCACATTCGAGCGCTCAGACGGTCCAGGCGGAGGGGAAGTGGCGGAGGGGACTGAATCCAGGAGAGAGCGGAGCAGGCGCCATTGCTCCCTCTCAGGCCCCACCCCCACATACAGCGTCACAACCCAGCAACTGGGCTGCCCCACACTGGGGAGCGCCTGAGGCTCCACTCTTCACTACATAACAGCACGCGCGTGTGCGCAGATAATCCAGGTGAAGAGGAAGCAGCGGAAAGGGCCGGAGTCCGGGAGAGAGCGGAGCAGGCGCCATTGCTCCTTCTCAGACCCCGCCCCCACCTATAGCGTCACAACCCAGCGACTGGGCTGCCCCGCCCTGAGGAACACCTAAGGCTCCACCCCCTCACTATGTAATAGCCGCGACCAGACTAAAACCACAACAACAACAAAAAAAACCCACCAAAAATGGCTCAAACCGGAAAACAAATAAAAGCCCCAGAGCCAATTCCTCTAAGCAGTGAAGAGATAGCCAACCTGTCAGATGCACAGTTCAAAGCACTGGTCATCAAAATGCTCACAGAATTGGTTGATTTTGCTCATAAATTAGATGAAAAAATGCAGGCTACAATCCGTGAAATGAAGGAAGATGCATGGGGAACTGATAGAGATGGAAGGAAAACTGGGACTCAAATCAATGGAGTGGACCAGAAGGAAGAAACTAACAACCAAACAGAAGACGAGGAAGAAACAAGAATTCAAAAAAATGAGGAGAGGCTTAGGAACCTCCGGGACATCGTTAAACATCCCAACATCCGAATTATAGGGGTCCCAGAAGGGGAAGAAGAACAGCAACGAGTGGAAAACTTATTTGAACAAATAATAAAGGAGAACTTCCCCAATCTGGCAAAGGAAATAGACTACCAGGACGTCCAGGAAGCTCAGAGAGTCCCAAAGAAGTTGGACCCAAGGAGGAACACACCAAGGCACATTGTAATTACATTAGCCAAGATTCAAATGAAGCAGAGAATTCTAGAAGCAGCAAGGGATAAGGGGACAGTCACCTACAAGGGAGTTCCCATCAGACTGTCAGCTGATTTCTCAAAAGAGACCTTGCAGGCAAGAAGGGGCTGGAAAGAAATATTTGAAATCTTGAAAAGCAGGGACCTACATCCAAAATTGCTCTATCCAGCAAAGCTGTCATTTAGAATGGAAGGACAGATAAAGTGCTTCTCAGATAAGGTCAAGTTCAAGGAGTTCATCATCACCAAACCCTTATTATATGAAATGTTAAAGGGACTTATCTAAGAAAAAGAAGATAAAACTATGACAGTGAAAAGACAACAAACTCATAGCTATCAAAACCACACCTAAAACAAAAGCAAACTAAGCAAACAGCTAGAACAGGAACAGAACCACAGAAATGGAGATCATATGGAGGGTTAGCAACAGGGGCGTGGGAGGAGGAGAGAGGGGGAAAAGGTACAGAGAATGAGTAGCATAGATAATGGGGAAAAATAGACAGGGGGAGGGCAAGAATAGTATGGGAAATGTAGAAGCTAGAAAACTTATGACCCATGGACATGAACTAAAGGGGGGAATGTGGGTGGGAGAGGGTGGGTAGGGTGGGTAGGGTGGAGGGGAATGATGGGGGAGAAATGGGACAACTGTAATAGCATAATCAATAAAATATATTTAAAAAAAAAAGAGAAGGGAACACTTCTCAATTCATTTGATGAGGCCAGTATTACACTAATTACCAAAAGTAATCACAATAGAATAGTACTCAGCTGTAAAAAAGAAGAAAATTGTACCCTTTTCGACAATATGGACGGACCTGGAGAACATTATGTTTAGTGAAATAAGTCAGTCAGAGAGAGACAAATACTATAGGATTTCACTCATATGTGAAATCTAATGAAGAAACCGGACTAAAAGCAAAATAGAGACAGACTCATAGAGAGCAGGATGACAGCTAAGTAGGGTGAGCATTGGGAGGGTTTTGAGCAAAAAGGAAAAAGGACTCATGGTCATGGGCAATGGTGGTGGTTGCTGGGGGAAGGGTTGTATAAGGGGACTGAATGATAATGGGAAAATAAAATAAAAATAAATTAATGAATGTTTAAAAAGTAGTCAAAGAAATGCAAGAAAACTACAGACCAATAAGCCATTTGAATATAGATACAAAAACCTTCAACAAAATGCTAGCAAACCAAATATGGCAGTACATAAACAGTATTCTATATCATGACCAAGTGGGATTTTGCCAAGGATTGCATAGTTTAATTTCCAGAAATAAAGAGAATAAAAAACAAAAATCATATGATTATTTCAATAGATCTTCAATAAAGGATTTGCAAAATCCAACATCCATTCATGATAAAAATACTCGACAAACTATGAATAGAAGAGAACTTCCTCAATCTGTTGAAGGCAATCTACAAAATCCTACATGTAGCATCACATTTATTGGTTAAAGACTAAATAATTTCTTCTTGAGATAAGAAAGAAAATGGGATGCCCTCCCTTGCCACTTACGTTTAACCATGTGCTGGTGGTTCTACCCAGGGCAACGAGGCAAACAAAAGTAATAAAAGCATCCAATAAAAAGGAAGAAATAAAGTTATCTCTATTAGTAGAAGATATGATCTGACATATAGAAAATCCTAAGGAATTCACAAAAATTATTATAGCTAATAAATTAATTCAGCATGGTTGCAGATACAAGATCAACACATGAAAAGCAATTGCAATTTCTTATTTGCTGACAATAAACAATCCAAAAAGGAAATTAAGAAAAAAATTTACTTACAACAGCATGAAAAAATACTTAGAAATGAAGTTATTCAAAGAAGTGGAAGCTTTGTACACTGAAAGCTATAAAACATTGTTGAAAGAAATTTTTTAAAAGACTTAATTAAATGGGAATACTTCCCAGACTTCCACTCAAGATGACAGTGTAGGCAGACATGGCTCACCTCTTCACACAACCACAACAAAATTATAACTAATATATAGAACAGTTGCTCAGAACTCACAGAAATTGAGTTGAATGGAAGTCTTACAACTATGGAATTAAAGAAACCACATCCATCCAGACTGGTAGGAGGGGCACAGATGTGAAATGAGCTGGTCCCACACTCATGTGTGGTGGATAAAGATTCAGGAGGGATATCTCAGGAGTGAGGAGTCCCAGCTCCACACCAAGTCCCCCAGCCCAGGGTTCCAGTGCCAGGAAGATAAATCCCTACAACCTCTGGCTGCAAATACTAGTGGGGATTGAGTTGGTGGAAGAAACTTCCAGAGCCTGAAGCACTTCCTTTTAAAGAACTCACACATGGACTCACCTACTCAGATGCACTCCCTCTGGACTCTGGCGCTGGGGAGATGGCTTGAGGGGCACCAGTGTCATGCAGGGGGAGGCTGAGGTGTCTGGCATCAAGGTGATCAGGAGCCATTGCCCCTTTTTGGGGCCATCCCCTCACAGAGCCAGCAGACTGGTGCCATATCTAAGATTTCTTCAACATGGCTAACACTGTTTGACCCACCTTGGAGATCCCCAGAGACTGCCTCACCCAACTCATGGGCCTGCCCAAACTGCTTTTCCATATGAATGGCTGGTCTTGGCTCATGCTTCACAACTTCCTAAATCCTCTCAAACAAGCAGCAGGTGACCTCAGTGAGCCCCAGGCCAGGAACTAGCAGCCTAAATTCACAGTTTGGCTTCTCCTGAAAATCTCCAAGCCCAGCACAAGTAGCAGCCATCTCAGATTGCTATATAACTCAGGCAGGGTGACCCCAGGCAAAACATAGCTGGGGGGTGACCATGGCCTGTACCACCCAGGAAACCCCAGGGCCAGAGCAACCAATGGACAGCTACAGACCACATCAGCACACCACTACCCTGCCCCTGCACAGCTGATCCTCCACAGAGGGAGGAGGTTGGTGGTCAGTGGTCACAGCCAGTCCCTGCAGCTGACTGGCCTGGGTAAGTCTCTCCCATTGATCTACCAACAGCAACCAAGGTTCAACTACAAGAGGAATGTGTACTCAGCCCACATGAAGGGCGCAACTCAGGTACCCAGCTTGGGTGATAGGGGAGGCTGTGCTACTGGATGCTACAGGACACCTACTACATTAGGCCACACTACCAGGACACACTACCAAGAAAAGCAGCCCTACGTAATACATAAAAACATACACAGGGAGGCTGCCAAAATGAAGAAACAAAGAAACATGGCCGAAATGAAAATGCAGATCAAAATTCCAGAAAAAGAGCTAAATGAAATGGAGATAAAAAATCTAACAGATGCAGAGTTCAAAACATTGGTTATAAGGATACTCAAGGAACTTAGTGAGGATCTCAGCAGCATAAAAAAAGACCCAGTTAGAAACGAAGAATACACTAATTGAAATAAAGAACAATTTACAGGGAAACAACAGTAGAGTGGATGAAGCTGAGAATCAAATCAATGAATTGAAATATAAGCGAGTGAAAAAACAACCAATCTAATCAACAAAACAAACAACTAATCAAAATATAACCAAAGACACTGAAATTGAGAACAGGCTGACAGTCACCAGAGGGGAGAGGGGAGGGAATTTCAGGAGAAAAAGGGAAGGGTTTAGAGCAACAAGTATAAAGGACACATGGACAAAAACTGGGGGGGTGGTGGAAATGGGAGGGAGGTGGGGAGGGATGGGGTGGTGGGCTGGGGTGGGAGTAAAAGACAGAAAACTGTACAAGATCAACAATTAAAATAAAAATTAAAAAAAAAAACAGTCCAGGATAGATGAAAACAAACAAACAAAGAAACAATCAGAACAAGAACAAGACAAAAAGAGAATCCAAAAAAACAATAGTGTAAGCAGCCTGTTGGACAACTTTAAGCAATTCAACATTTGTTTCACAGGGATGCCAGAAGGAGAACAAGAAGAACAAGAAATTGGAGATCTATTTGAAAAAATGATGAAAGAAAACTTCCCTAACTTGGTGAAGGAAATAAACATGGAAGTCCAGGAAGCACAGAGAATCCTAAACAAAATGATGCAAAGAGGCCCACTCCATTCCACATCATAATTAAAATGCCAAAGGTTAAAGATAAAGAGCTGGGAGGAGGGGGTGTGGGAGAATGGATGAGAGGTGAAGGGATTAAGAAATACAAATAGGTAGTTACAGAATAGCCATGGGGATGTCAAGTACAGTATAGGAATGGGAGTAGCCAAAAAACTTGCATGCATGACCTGTGGACATGAACAAGGGTGGGGGGATTGCCTGAGGGAGTGGGGGGTGCTGGGTGAAGGAGAGCAAATGGGGGAAAATCAGGGCAACTGTAATAGCATAATCAATAAAATGTAATTAAAAATAAATATATCCCATGTGCATAGATTGGAAGACTTAATATTTTTAAGATGGTAATACTCCCCAAAGTCATTTACAGATTCAATGGAATCCTTTTCAAAATCCCAGCTGCTTTTTTAAAAAAACTGACAAAATTATTATAAAATTTATATGGAAATACAAGCGCCCCACAATAGCCAAAACAACTAGGAAACCATTGGAAGACTTAGGCTTTAATTTGAAAACTTACCACAAAATTATAGTATCAAGACTATGTTCTACTGGCAAAAGGATAGACATAGAGGCCAATGGAATAGAATTGATAGCTCAGAAATAAATTTTTACATTTATGGCAAATTGATTTTTTTTAAGAGTGCCAAGACTATTCAAAGGGGGAATCTTTCCAGAATAGTGCTGGAACAACTGTATATTAACATTCAAAAGAAAGAAGTTGGACCCACTCCTCTCATCACGCGCAAAAATTGCATTATAATTTAATTGAAAATTTAGAAGCAGAAACTATAAAACTCTAGAAGAAAATAGTCATCATCATGAAGCTTTCCCACTGTTTATTTCTAAGAGCTTTATAGTTTTAGCTCTTATTTTAGGTCTTTGATTAGAATTAATATTTGTATATGGGTCCAACTTCATTGTTTTGCATGTGGATATCCAGTTTTTCCAGTACCATTTTGTGGAAGACTTTTGTATCCCCACTGAATGGGGATAGTGCCCTTTATCAAAAATCATTTGACTGAACATATGATGATTATTTCTGGGCTCTGTTTTTTATTTCATTGATCTATATGTCTGACTTTATGTCAATACAATACTGTTCAATTACTGCAGCTTTGTGGTAAGTTTTGAAAGCAGGTGCGTGAGTCCTTCCATTTTGTCCTTCTTTTTCTTTTTTTTTTTTTAATTTTTATTTTAATTGTTGATCTTGTACAGTTTTCTGTCTTTTATTCTCACCCCAACCCACCACCCCAGCCCTCCCCACCTCCCTCCCATTTTCACCCCCCCATAGTTTTTGTCCATGTGTCCTTTATTCCTGTAAATCCTTCCCCTTTTCCCCTGAAATTCCCTCCCCTCTCCCCTCTGGTGACTTTCAGCCTGTTCTCAATTTCCATGTCTTTGGTTATATTATACTTGTTTGTTTGTTTTGTTGATTAGCTTCCTGTTAAAGGTGAGATCATATGGTATTTGTCTTTCACTGCCTGGCTCATTTCCCTTAGCATGATGCTCTCAAGTTCCATCCATGCAGTTGCAAAGGGTATGAGCTCCTTCTTTCTTTCTGCTGCATAGAATTCCATTGTGTAAATGTACCACAGTTTTTTGATCCATTCATTTACTGATGGGCATCTCGGTTGCTTCCAACACGTGGCTATTGTAAATTGTGCTGCTATGAACATAGGGGTGCATAGGTTCTTTTGGATTGGTGTTTCAGGGTTTTTAGAATATAGTCCTAGCAGTGGAGTTGCTGGGTCAAAAGGTATATCCATTTTTAGTTTTTTTAGAAAATTCCATACTGTTTTCCATAGTGGTTGTACCAGTCTGCACTCCCACCAGCAGTGCACTAGGGTCCCCTTTTCTCCACAACCTCTCCAACACTTGCTGTTTGTTGCTTTGTTTATGAGGGCTATTCTGACTGGTGTCAAGTGGTATCTCATTGTGGTTTTAATTTGCATCTCTCTGATAGCTAGCGATATCGAGCATCTTTTCATGTGTGTCTGGATCCTCTGTATGTCCTCCTTGGAGAAGTGTCTGGCCAAGTCCTTTGCCCATTTTTTAGTTGGGTTGCTTGTCTTCTTAGAGTGGAGTCGTGTAAATTCTTTGTATATTTTGGAGATTAAACCCTTATCTGAGGTATCATTGTTAAATATGTTTTCCCACACAGTCGGTTCTCTTTTTTTTTTCCTTTTTTTCATTTTGTCCTTCTTTTTCAAGATTGTTTTGGCTATTTTATTTCTATTAGGATTTATTCAAATTTTGAGGTGGATTTTTCTGTTTCTGCATAAAATGCCACTGGGGTCAGTTTCTGCCAATTAATTTTGTCCATTTGAATGAAGCGTATTTTTCTGTTCTTTGTTTTCCTTGGGATCTTTGTTGTTTTTGTTGTTGAAAATTGGGCATCTGATTATTATAATGTGTAACTTCAGAAGTCAGGTGCTCCCGACTTCCTCAGGGTTTGCTGGGTTTCTTTTCTTTTCTTTTCTTTCTTTCTTTTTTTTTTTTTGTTTGTTTTAAATTTTTATTTTCATTGTTGATCTTGTACAGTTTTCTGTCTTTTATTCTGACCCGAACCCACCACCCCAACCCTCCCCACCTCCCTCCCATTCCCCCCCCCATAGTTTTTGTCCATGTGTCCTTTATACTTGTTCCTGTAAATCCTTCCCCTTTTCCCCTGAAATTCCCTCCCCTCTCCCCTCTGGTGACTTTCAGCCTGTTCCCAATTTCCATGTCTTTGGTTATATTATGCTTGTTTGTTTGTTTTGTTGATTAGCTTCCTGTTAAAGGTGAGATCATATGGTATTTGTCTTTCACTGCCTGGCTTACTTTGCTTAGCATGATGCTCTCAAGTTCTATCCATGCTGTTGCATAGGGTATGAGCTCCTTCTTTCTTTCTGCTGCATAGAATTCCATTGTGTAAATGTACCACAGTTTTTTGATCCATTCATTTACTGATGGGCACCTAGGTTGCTTCCAACACTTGGCTATTGTAAATTGTGCTGCTATAAACATAGGGATGCATAGTTTCTTTTGGATTGGTGTTTCAGGATTCTTAGGATATAGTCCTAGCAGTGAAATTGCTGGGTCAAAAGGTAGATCCATTTTTAGTTTTTTTAGAAAATTCCATACTGTTTTCCATAGTGGTTGTACCAGTCTGCACTCCCACCAGCAGTGCACTAGGGTCCCCTTTTCTCCACAACCTCTCCAACACTTGCTGTTTGTTGCTTTGTTTATTAGGGCCATTCTGACTGGTGTCAAGTGGTATCCCATTGTGGTTTTAATTTGCATCTCTCTGATAGCTAGCGATATGGAGCATCTTTTCATGTGTCTCTGGATCCTCTGTATGTCCTCCTTGGAGAGGTGTCTGCCCAAGTCCTTTGCCCATTTTTTAATTGGGTTGCTTGTCTTCGTAGAGTGGAGTCGTGTAAGTTCTTTGTATATTTTGGAGATTAAACCCTTATCTGAGATATCATTGGCAAATATGTTTTCCCACACAGTCGGTTCTCTTTTTATTTTAATACTGTTTTCCTTGGCCATGCAGAAGCTTTTTATTTTGATGAGATCACATTTGTTTATTCTTTCCTTTATGTCCCTTGCTTTAGGGGACATATCAGTAAAAATGTTGCTGCGTGTAATATCTGAGATTTTCCTGCCTATGTTCTCCTCTAGGACTTTAATGGTGTTACGGCGTATGTTTAAGTCTTTTATCCACCTTGAATTTATTTTTGTGTATGGTGTAAGTTGGTGCTCGAGTTTCATTTTCTTGCACGAAGCTGTCCAGTTCTCCCAACACCACTTGTTGAAGAGGCTATTTTTACTCCATTTTATGTTGCTGCCCCCTTTGTCGAATATTAATTGACTATAGAGACTAGGGTTTGTTTCTGGGCTCTCTATTCTATTCCACGGGTCCACGTGCCTGTTTTTATGCCAGTACCAGGCTGTTTTGATTACAGTGGCCTTGTAATACATTTTGGTATCAGGTATTGTGATCCCTCCTGTTTTGCTCTTCTTTCTCAAGATTGCTGCCGCTATTCTGGGTCGTTTATGGTTCCATATAAATTTTTGAAGAGTTTGTTCTATATCTGTGAAATATGCCATTGGTACTTTAATAGGTATTGCATTGAATCTATAGATTGCTTTGGGAAGTATGGACATTTTGATGATGTTAATCCTTCCGATCCATGAACACGGTATGTGTTTCCATTTATTTGTGTCTTCCTTGATTTCCTTCTTCAGTGTTGTGTAGTTTTCTGCATACAGGTCTTTTACCTCCTTGGTTAGGTTAATTCCTAGGTACTTTATTTTTCTTTTTGCTATATCAAATGGTATTTTTTTCTTGATTTCTGCTTCTGTTGTTTCATTGTTGGTATACAAAAATGCCTTTGATTTCTGGATATTGACTTTGTATCCGGCTGTTTGGCTAAATTCATTTATTAGGTCAAGCAGTTTTTTGGCCGAGACTATAGGATTTTCTATGTAAACTAACATGTCATCTGCAAACAATGATAGTTTTGTTTCCTCCTTTCCAAGTTGGATGCCTTTTATTTCCTTTTCTTGTCTAATCGCTGTGGCTAATACTTCCAATACTATGTTGAATAGAAGTGGAGAGAGTGGACAGCCTTGTCTTGTTCCTGATTTTAGTGGAAAAGAATTTAGTCTTTGCCCGTTGAGTATGATGCTGGTTGTAGGTTTCTCATATATAGCCTTTATTATGTTGAGGAATGCTCCCTCTATTCCCACTTTGCTGAGTGTTTTAATCATAAATGGGTGCTGTACCTTATCAAATGCTTTTTCCGCATCTATTGATATGATCGTGTGATTTTTGTCTTTGCTTTTGTTTATGTGATGAATTACATTTACTGACTTGTGAATGTTGAACCATCCTTGCATCCCTGGGATGAATCCCACTTGGTCGTGGTGTATGATCTTTTTAATGTGTTGTTGGATGCGGTTTGCCAATATTTTGTTGAGGATTTTAGCATCTATGTTCATCAGCGATATTGGCCTGAAGTTTCTTTCTTTCTTTCTTTCTTTCTTTCTTTCTTTCTTTCTTTCTTTCTTTCTTTCTTTCTTTCTTTCTTTCTTTCTTTCTTCTTTCTTCTTTCTTTCTTTCTTTTCTTCTTTCTTTCCTGTTGAAGGTTATAGCAGTTTGTATGTTTTTAGACCTTTCCAAATATTTTTCAAAGACTATCCCTTGTGTGTGCTCACTGATGTCTCTGTCCCTTCGGCTTTTGTTCAGCTAATTTTTTGACACAGATTGCCTTAAACTGCAGGAGGGGAAACAGATAAAAAACAAATAAAAAAGAGATCAACCACATTTCCCTATCTTTCAGACTGGCTCTCTGCTGTGGCAGTCCTTACAGACAAGTTACTCTTGCTCTGGGCCTATGTTTCACCTAAGGTGAAAATTTAAGGGTGTCTCAAATCATGTGTGTGCACACCTGAGCATATGTGTGGTTTTCTAAATTCTTCATATAGGTGGCCACTTTATGAAAGTCTCTTTCCTTACTTCTTTAAGCAAGGTATCTTTGAGTTCATTAAATATATTTAGAATGGCCACTTTGGAATCCTGGTGCATTAAATCTGATATCCGGCCTCTCGCACAGGCAATTTCTATTGTCTGATTTTTTTCCTTTGTATGGTCACATTTTCCTGTTTGTTTGTACATCTCACTTTTTTTGTTGTTGTAAACTGGACATTTTAGGTAATATCTTCTAGCAACTCTAGATAATGATTCCCCTCACCTCTCTCCAGTGCTTGTTTTTGTGGCTATTTGTGTGTTTATTTTTTTTACTGGCTTGGCTAAGCAACTTTAATGGAGGCTATTTCCCCCACAATGTTCACATTGTGGTGTTGTTCCTCAGGGTTCTCAGCCTTAGGCATGCGCCCAATCCCTATGGGATGGCAGTGAGTGCTTTTAACAGCAATTGTTTTGACCCTTTCCCAGACCTCCCTGTTAAACTATGCATCTCATTTGATATCACACACAGTTGTCAGTCTCCACTAATTAATGACTAATTGCTCTATTATGTTTGACAATATGCTGGGGCATAATTTGCTCCATAGTCAGGTCCAGTTACTTCTGTATAGGCATAGTTTTTGAGGCCAGACTTTGAGGTTTGTTGTGATCCCAACAGGGCTCTTCTTAGCTATATGTATTATTTCCTTGGTTCTGTTTAGTGAACTAGCTGGCCTATGATTTAGCTAGTTGTTCTTAATTAAGAGGAGCTATTGTTTTCAAAAGTGCTCTTGGGCTTGAATTTCCCGTGCTTCAAATACAGTCGGTGCTGTTGGGGAGAGCTCTGGACCTCTTTTCTTGTGGATATCCCTGTCCTCTATCCCTGGGAAAAATCTCTGAGCCACTAATCTGTGTGCTGAGCAGGGCAGGAGACTCTTGTCTTCTCAGCTTGCCTCTCTCAATGTGGAATCGTTCCCCTATGAGTGAGTTTGGATAGGGTTGATTGGGCCACCTGTATTCCTGGCCTGTCATGCCTTGGGTAGAGCCTCTGCCATATGAGTACTGGGCTGGGTGGAAGAAGAGAGCCCCCTGCCTCTTGACTGCACTCACCACAAATTTAGTCTCTTCAACTCAGATTTGAAAGGGATGAGAAAGGCAGCTCTCTTGAACTCAAATTTGAAAAAGATAAGAAAGCCTGTCCTTCCAGCCAAGATACAATTTTTCGATGAACGCTGAGGAGAGAGGAAGTCCCACTTTCTTGGCCACACCCGCCCAGCATAAAGCCTCCTTCAAACTGAGTGGGAAAGGGAGGAAAGAGGCAGTGGGTCATGGTTCAAAAGCCACAGGCTGTCATTGTTCTTACTTAGTGTTAATAGATTTTTTCTTGAATGAATCATTCTTCATTTTATGTATTACCTTAGGCCAATTTCCAGAGATTTTAAATTGTTGTTTTTAAAAACCATTTTCACCAGTTTTGTTTGTATGCTAGGGAAAAGATTCGTGGAGCTCCTTACTCTGCCATTTTAGAAGTGGACTCTTTGTCTTAGCAATAGTTTTTTTAAGATGCAAGAGACTCAAAATGTTTAAAAGCTGAGTCAGTAGAAAGGGAGAGGCTGAAATATAAGAGGGAGAGAGGGAACTGATTGATGAAGTTTCCTGATGAGGTCGCAGGAAATAGGACACAGACCACTGGTGGAAAGATTATTCACTGGGAAAAAGGACAACTCTTTTCACTGTGACAAGAGGGAAGGAATGAGTTTTTAGGTAGTTTGTGACAAGGAATTGAGGACATTGATGTCTGGTGACTTCAATTTTCAATGCAATAGGAGGTGAGGCAAGGGGTAAGGGTTAGGTAGAGACGTGCAAGGGCTGAGGATAATGGGAGTTTGGCAAAACTGTTGTGGAAGATTTGGGATGGAATTTCACATTTCTCTCTGCCTCCAGAGGGAGATGCTCAGAATCGTGTGCATAAATAAGCCTCTCAATGTCTCATGATATCACAGATGAATTGCTAGTCCTGGATGTTTGCTGAACTGGCCACAAGATCAACTCCTCTGGAATTTTAGTCCAAGACAAATGTCCATTTAGACATGTCTATGTGCCACCTTTTATCCAGAAAATGGAAACTTGGGAATTCTGCCACCCCACCCCTTTCTGCTACAGCTGTCAGGAAGCTTAGGGGCAAACTGAGGCCCCATGCTCTCTGAGGAGCCTGCTTACATACATTCCCTTGACTTCCTTCCTTTCAGAGGTCTTTGTTCTGTTTTTATCCCCACAGGATTGGCTCTACCCTCCGTTTTAACCTTTAAGGAGCAGGGGGAGGGAGCTGCCATTTTTAGCTTAGGGCGTAAGAGTGCACACGCTAAGGACTGAGGCTGCCTGTGAGGCCCCGGAAAACTATTCACATTCACTAAGCCTCAGTCTCCCCATCTGTGGTACAGGAACAGTAGTAGCTCCTATTTCATAGACAGCATTTGTGGGGATTAAGTGCAACTTCATGTAAAGCATTTTGGCACCATACTTGGCTCTTAGGAATTGCTCAACAATTCCAACAATCCCAGTTATCATCAAATCTTCATACTCTGCACCAGTGATTTACAGGGAGGAATTTTCTCAAATTCTCAGTGTGGTCCTGGGCCACAGACGGCATCTGCTCATTGCGCAGGTGGGAAAAGCGAGGCAGAGCCTTTGAGTGATTTGCCTGCACCCCCACCATAGGGGAAGGTCAAAGCTGGCATTGGAACCCATGTCTGTGTGTCCGTGTCTCCTCTGCAAGTACCACACCGTCACTCTGGGTTACCAGGGTCAGATTAGGCAGGAACTCCAAGCTCAGCAGCTTCGTGAGGGTGGCCATGTGACCTGGGTGATTTCTCTGTGCTTGTCCACTCATGTCTCAGAGGAGGTGGTTAGGCCAGGTGAGTGGTTCTCTGACCTGGCCAGACATCACGTTCATCTGCAAACTGCTCAGAAACAGATCCTTGGGCCACTCCCCAACCTACCAAAGTGGACTCCAGAGAATAGGGCCCAGGAATCTGTATTTCTAACATAGTGATTCTGATGTAGCCAGTCTGGCCTTCAAACTCCTCTAGTTGGAATCTGAGCAAGGCTGGCAGCCAGGACATCTCCCAGTCTCACGGTGCTTGAGAAGATATCGTCAAGGACATTCTGCATTTTATACTCGTCCTCCCACTGCCCTTCCATTCTGGTGGCGATTCCGGAGGAGAGCCAGATTTGGCCAGTGTGGCTTCCACAACACTTAGTGGAATAAATAGGGAGTTTCAGAGAGCAACTCATTCTGTCACCCCTCATTCACACTTATTTACTGATTCATTCATGCAGTTACTTATATCATTGTACATTCACCCACTCTTCTCTTTACTCACTCATTTCCTTTTCCACTCACATTCACTCTCTGTGTCAATCAGAATGCTCCCCAAAACAGATGGCACAGTCCATGAGTAATGTGAAGACAAACTAGCAAGACATAATTTTCAGAGATGTGAACAGGGTTAAGGAAACCCACAAGGGTTGGGTATATCCCCAAGGATTGCATCAATGCAAAGCCATTTCTACCCCAAGAAGGGAGGGGTGAAGGAGAGGGAGCAGTTGTAAGAAAGTGGCCAAATTTATAACCATGGGGGAGGGAACTTGGACACAGCCAAAGCACAACCCAGTAGATAGGGAAGCATGGGAATACATAGCTCAAACTCCCACAGTGAACACCCCCATCACGAGCCAATGTTTCTTGTTGGCAGAACAAGGGAGCCCAGATCATACAATCAACAAAAGTCAGTTCCTGGGGCACAGAATGGGATGGACATGGGTGGAGAGAGGGTCTAGAGGAGCAAATGGGGAGGAACAGAGAGACCCCAACTTCAGCCCCAAGCTGCACTTGCTCTTGCTTGTACTGGCCCACAGCAAGATCTGTGATGAGGGCATGCAGTACATCGTGACCCAAGCGCAACACCACAGCAAGAGACACAGTTTAGTATCTCAGGAACATCCACGTCATACCCCACTCCGTCTATGTGTGATGGCACAGTGAGCGTGAATACAACCTAAGAGGCTGTATCAAAGGTGATTGTGACCTCTCAGCCCAGGGACAGCATGCAAACAGAGCCCCATGCTCCTGCTCCCCAGTCTGGTCCAGGAAGCCTTCCCCTGTCCTCTCCTGCCCCCAGGCAGGTCACCAGGCCCCGGGCTCCATCTCTCCCAGTACTGGCCCAACTCTGACTCTATGGCATGAGCCCCTTCCATCCAGCCAAGCATTATGGATGCTGCACATTATGGGTGCTGGCTCGATAAAGGGACACATCCTCCCCAGGGTTCAGCCCTGAGCCTGGGCTTGTTAGCACAGGTTCTTGCTGGAGGAAATTGCCTGGGGGATGGGACAAGTGGGAAGTGGGGTGCAGGATGGAGTGGGGTACCCTCTTTTATGGGACACTTGTGCACAGTCGCAGCACCATCTGCTTCCACCTGTGTGGCCTCATTTAATCTTCGTGGCAGCTCTGCAGGCTGGACAGTACTGTCGCCAGTTTATGGATGAGGAGGCTGAGCCCCAGACAGGAGCAGAGAGCAGCCCCAGGTCACACGCAGCTGGAGCCAGGACTGAAAACCAGGCCTTTCTGCCTGCCCCTCAGCATCCCCCACTGCAGAGGTGGCAGTGCCACGGGCAAGGCACCTCACCAGCAGCCGCGTCCTCGTGTCTGCCTTTCCGTTGCCTTCAGACTGCCAGCCTCCTCTCGAGGTGGACCCTGACCTCTGACTCTTCACCTCTCTCACTCCTTAGAGCAGAGTCAGAGGCCACCAGAGGCGTCAACCCCACCTTGTGGCACCACCTGCTGCCAGGGGTCTCCTAGTTGGGGCTGGCCACGGCCTTGCCTGCATAGCTCAGCACCCAGTTGGGACACGTGGCCGTCTGCAAATGGCGCGCCTCCCTCCACACAAATGTGGACATGTGCACACACTGCCTGGCCCAACCTTCACACTCATGGGCACAGTGCACCACGCAATTTCCCGTGGACCGTCACCCACATCAATCACAGCAACTCTCAGCTCCGGGTGCTGCCCATCCACTCTCTGATCTCCACTCACAGAGACCAGGCTGGGCGACCGCATGCTGTTCACATCTTACAGGCAGGAGATCCAAGGCCAGAGAGGTGCCGGGACGCATCCCAGGCACATGGGGACTGTGTAAGGGAGCTGGAGCAGTTTATCCCCATCACCTACCACCCAGCCAAGGGCTCCTCCCACCAGAGCACACTGCCTGCTGACTCAGAATCCACCACTAGGATGTGTGTACACAATGCCCATGTTTCTGCATCTAAATGTGTGCCTGTGTCTCTGCATTTGTGCAGACGTTCCTCACACACCATCTGTGACTAGTAACAGGCCTGTACACAGAAGGAGAGTGAATCCCTCTTTCATCTGGGCACCCGCAGCCCTGTGTGGTTTCCCTTGGTGCTGTCGTTGTTCCCCTCACTGCACTGATTGTCTTGAGAACAGGACACCCTGGCACTCAGTACTGGCTTTAAACCCTGTGGTTACTAATGCATGTTTGTGAAATACGTGTACATGCCTTAGTGAGTCGAGTGAGTGTCTGACAGATTGGGATGCTGCATTGAACCTCTGGAGAGCCCCAACTGGAGAATCAAAGCACAGGCCCCTTGCCCAATAACTACTCCTTTTGAGAAACAATTCCTGGCACCTGATGATTAACAAAATTGAATTACTGGTCCTGGTAGTCTTTGAATGCCTAACCGTGTGACCTCAAATGACTATGCTACCTGAGCTGCCTGGCAATCCTGGCCTTGGTGCCGTGTGATCCACCAATCCACAAAGTTGGGCAGGCAGTAACAACACTCCATCACCAAAGGGTGGTGGTTTAACCAAAATCAGTGTGGAGCAGGTCCTGAAAGCACAAGTGAGCTATGGGAGGCTCACGCTCCCGTAGCACCTGCTCCTGCCACATTGCTTTCTCTCCCTCAGCTCACACATAGGTCCTTGTGGCAAGGTCCTAATAACAGGCTCACTGAAGAAGAAACAAACCCAGGAGCATGGTTTGCAGATGGCGCTGCATGGTAGGCAGGAGCTACTTGGTAGTTGACAGCTGTTGTGTTATGGCCCCACTCAGGTGCGAGTCTGATGGGAAGTAAGGGAGGAAAGTCTTCCTAGGAGGCAAAACTCAGAGGCAAGCATCTGGTTTATCTCTATCCACAAAGTGACCTGGCTAGGGGCACTGATCAATAGCAATGAACATTCTGCCAGATGATCAGGCTGGGAAGGAACAATATTGGAGAACTGATAGCAATAACAATAATGCGACAATATTTAAAGAGCATTTATTATGTGCAAGGCACAGTCTAATGTCTTCATCTATATATACATAGGAGGAGTAAGTGAATGGATCTCTCAGGATGGGCTGAGTGTGAGAATACTTGTGTCCCATCTAAATGTTTACCGAAAGGAGCATGATAATCCACCCTGTGGAAATCTGTCAATAGACCAGTGCTTGTTTGATGAGCCAATGAACAAAATGACCACAGTAGAAGGGGTGGGTGTTACAGAGGGGTTCAACACAGACTTACCTTCACTTAGGTTGACTAGGCTACCAACACTGTTGAGTGCTCAGTTTCTCCACAGCAGAAACCCCATATGTCACCATTCCTTGGGGAGACCAGGAAGTTCTCAGGTGACAGAAGAATTACACTGGACCCTTTCCATGATGGAGTGGGCATCAATCCATCCTTCCTGAAATGATCACGTGTTCTTGAATGGATTTGCCTTCCCTGCCTACAGTGCTTCTTAGCATCATCCTCAGATTTTCTAGTTTCTTTATACCTTTTATACACCATTTAAATATCCCACACAATGAACTTTATAAAGGGGGGAATGTGGATGGGAGGGGGTGTGCAGGACAGAGGGGAGTGAAGGCTGGGAAATGGGACAACTGTAATAGCATAATCAATAAAATATATTTTAAAAAATATCTAGTATCAGGATTCAATAAATGAAATGGCCTTACTTTAAAATAAATAAATAAATAAATAGATAGATAGATAGATAGATAGATAGATAGATAGATAGATATCCCACACAATACAGTGGGATCATCAGGAAAAGACTAAAGATTACACTGAAGGGGAAAAATAGAAGCAACATTTCAAAGACCTGTATAACAGGTGCTTCATCAGCTGGTAATACATGAGTCCAAAATAGCCAACAGCTTGGTTCTTGAAAGATCACTGAATCATGTGCAGTTATTTGGGCAAGTGGGTCAAGACCCTGTCATGAGACAGGTGGAAGGGAAAAACCAGTCACAATATTTTCTCTAGCAACAAATGAGACATGGAAATCAGGAGGAACTGAAGCGTACCAAATGGGTGATGCCAGTCAAAAGGTGACATGGCACAGAATTTGAGTATTCCAACCAGGCCTCAGAGATGTGGCATATCTGCCTGTGAAAAAGGGGTTTCGAATTTATGTGGAGGGGAAAGTAGACTGTGGTGAATGTGTGAATAAAAATAATGTTAAGGAGACAAGCAATAATGATCATAGTTAATGACATTATATACCTGAGTTACCAGACAAAAGAGAAGCATAGAGTGGACCATTCTTCTCAGGCCACAGTCTCATTTCTAAATCATGTATAGTCTCCATAGATTCTAAGGGCAAGAATTAAAATATTCTTTTATGTATAAAAAAGAAACATCCACCACAATACACTTTGTAAACTGTTGAAATATCTTGTACAATATTTTTTTCTGGTCAGGAAGACATTTCACAATGGAAGAGGCAAGAATGATCTAATGGCTATGGGCTTCCTTGCTCTCACATTCTCTCTGTCTCTCTCTGTCTCTCTATATCTCTCTATCTCTCTCTCTCCCTCCCTCCCCTCAGGATTTATTATACGTTGTTTATTCAGTCCAAGTGTAATAACATTACTCTAGGGCTTGCATTCTCATGGAGTGTTGGGTAACCACCCGCAAACAGCATTCTCAAGGTGTTTGCCCATGGTAGTGAGTAGAGGTAGGGCAGAAGCTAAAGTGATGAGTGGTTGAAACAATGTTCTTGTTTTTAAACATTTTAGTGAGGTATAATTACATAGCATATTCAGCAGCTTTAAGTATACAATATAATACATTTTAGCTTGTTTATGGCATTGTACAACCCATAGCTACAATGCACTTTTGCAGTATTTTCATCACCCTAAAAAGATCACTTGTATCCATTTTCAATCACTCCCTATCCTACTGCCATCTCCAAAAACCCACAAATCTATTTTCTGTACCTGTAGCTATGCCTTCTTTTGGGGGGAAAGGTTTTGTATAAATGGCACCATACAATACATGTTCTTTGTGTTTGACTTCTTTCACTGAGCATAAAATGTTTGGGATTTTTTTTCATACTGTAGCATGTATCAGTCCTTGGTTACTTTTTTATTATTGAATTGTATTTCATTGAATTTACCATATTTTTCAAAAAGCATTCATCAGTTGAGTGACATTTGGGATGCTTCCACTTTTTTTGTATTCTGAATAATGCTGCTGTGAACATCCAAGCATAAGCCTTTGTGTGGACATATGTTTCCACATCTCTTGGGTAGATACATAGCAGTGGACTTGCTACATCACATGGTAAAGCTAATTTTGACATTATAAGAAACTGAAAGAATCATTTTTTGTTTTGTTCTTTTCAAATTCAAGAGACTTAAACATGTTTAAATGTCAAGTAAAACAAAGGAAAAGTATGAAGATACAGGAGAAAGGGAAAGGGGGAGTTGACAGATCAAGTTTCCTGAGAAGATAGAGGGAAATTAGGGCACAGAACTCTGGTGGAAAGATTAGTCGAGAAGAAAAAGGGCTCCTCTTCCACTGTGACAAGAGGGAAAGAGCAGGATTGTTCAGGTGCGTGTAGTTTGTGGCAAGGAATTGAGAACATTGCTGTCTGGGGCTCTCTAGTTTAAGTGCAGTGGGAGGTGAAGCGAGGGGAAAGGAAGGGGAAGGCGTAGGAAGGCTGAGGAAGAGGGGATTTGGCAAAGGTGCTGTGGAGTCTTGGAGAACTGAGCAGGGAGACGGGATTGCAGACAGCATGCAGGACTGGGCAGAGGTTGGGGACCATGACTTCTCAGTGGCTCCCATCTGAGCAATTGTTTGAGACTGGGATTGACATAAAGAAGGTGGGGTGTTGCATTCATCCAGGGTTGGGCTGTGATGGAAGGACAACAAAACATATGCTCGAGGACGTTATTGCCTAGAGAACAGCAGATTGGACACATTTCTGCTTTTCAGGGAGAGGCAAGTGTCAGTTCAGTCAAGGAGATGAAAGGTCTGTCAGTGAAGAAGCTGAAGAGTGAAGTGAACATTCATATTTTGGCTGCTTGGCATTCACACACTCTTGCTCTTTAGGGAGAGCCCAAGACAGGTTTGGAGGCAGGGCCCTCCCATGTGCTACTGAAACCAGGGAGGGGGCACATATTTCTTCTCTCTATACCCCGGTAGCTAGTGCATGGGCATGTGACCTCAGCATGGCAAATCACACGATCCTGCCTGGGACTTTGAATGTTGAGGGAGTGATAGAAGGTGTGCAGGGCCAACTAGAGATATTTCAAGGCAGCTACCACAGAGTCAAAGATCTGATAGGACAGAAGTAGTATCAGGCAACAGCAAGATACAGTTATAGGGACAAGTGTTATCAGCAACGGGGGCGGAAGCCTCATCCTGTCAGACCATCCCTGCAGCACAATCTTTGCTATGTCATGTCAATGTCACCCTGGGCTGCTGACCCCACCTGGCTCTCCAGGCTTCTCCTGGATCACGTGGATTACCTGATGCTCTTTTCTCTTAGTTGTGATAGGGTGGTTCGTGCTTATCAAAGCATAGCAAGCTCCACATCTCAATGACTTACGCATACAAGTTTATTTCCTGTTCGCGCCAAATCTACTACATGTCCGGTGGCTTTTGAAGATAGCCCCTTCCCAAGTGGTAACTCAGCGATACAGGCTGACATCTTGTGGCTGTCTAATCTGGCATCTGAGCCCTCCCCAGCTGCCAGAGCAGGGAAGAGAGAGCAGGAGGATTGAGCACCAGTTCTTAAATGCACAGCTCATTGGCCAGAACTAGTCACATGGCCCCATCTAACTGGGAGGACTGGGAAATGTGGATTTTGAGCAAACAGTAAGTGACACTGCCACACTTTTCAATCCTTTCATTTTCTGCTGCAGTTAACCAAAGTCATCACTGGTGTTCCCATTCAACTACCCTGGCTAGTAAAGGATATAGGGCTTACACTATTTAAGAAGGTATATCTTTCAAAATTGTTGTTATAAAGTGATACATGCATTTTATAAACAGTTGAATATTCCATAAACACAATGTAGAATGTGAAAAGTCCCTCATGACCCCACATCCCCAAGATAACTATGATCAGTAGTTTGTTAGTTAGTGTTTCTCTATATGTTTTCATGCTAATAGTAGTGTTTTATCGAACATAGGATCATTCTGTAGTTCTGTTTTGCCAGTGCTTTCTTCACTTAACACCATATATTTGACATTGTTCCAAGTTATGTAAATCTAATGCTTTTCTTGCTTTCTCCGATTTTTATTTTTAATAATTCTTTTAAATTCTCGCCTGAGGATATGTTCTTTTAAAATTGATTTTAAAGGAAGAGAGAGAGAGAAACATCGATCAGTTGTCTCCCGTACACACCCTGACCAGGGATTGAACCCACAACCTAGATATGTGCCCTGACTGGGGATAGAACCTGTAACACTTTGAAGTATAGGACGACGCTCCAACCAACTGAGCCACCTAGCCAGGGCCTAATAATTTTTAATTACACAAGTTAAATAAGAGGAGGTTATACTTTAAAATTTTGTAGAGCTTTAAGGTGAGGCTGAAGTTCTTTACACCATGTCCTGATCGTAGTTCCCTCCCTTCTTTGCCAAGTGTTTGAATGACTGCATAGTATTCCATTTCATGAATCCAATATAATTTACTTGAGAAACCCCCTTCGGTGCACAGTCAGCTTTTCCTTTTTATTGGGTGTTCCATGCAAATATTTTTCCAAGTTTATCCTTTGACATTATTTGTTTGTTTGTTTGTTTTTTAAAGATTTTATTAATTTTCTTAGAGAGAGGGTAAGGGAAGGAGAACGAGAGGGAGAGAAACATCGATGTGTGGTTGCCTCTCATGCATCCCGCTCTAGGGACCTGGCCTGCAACCCAGGCATGTGCCCTGACTGGGAATCTAACCAGCGATCCTTTGGTTTGCAGCCTGCGCTCAATCCACTGAGCCACCCCGGCCAGGCCTTTTGACATTATTTACAGTGTCATTTACTAAAGCTAAATGTCCTTTTAAAAAAAGATTTTATTTATTTATTTATTTTAGAGGGGAAGGGAGGGAGAAAAAGGGAGAGAAACATCAATGTGTGGTTGCCTCGCATGCACCCTCTACTGGGGACCTGACCTGGCCTGCAACCCAGGCATGTTCCCTGACTGGGAATCAAACCAGCGACCCATTGGTTCGTAGGCTGGTGCTCAATCCACTGAGTCACACCAGCCAGGGCTAAAGTTAAATGTTCATACAGTTAAGTTTATCTTTATATTGTTACCTGGAAAAGAGTAAGGGGCAGAAAAGTATATATAGTATATTATCCTTTGTGTAAGAAAGGAGGGAACAGGAATAAATATTGATATTTGCTCATACTGGCACAAAGAACATCGGGTAACAAAAAGTTAGTATTGGTTATCTATAGGATTCATGGAGAACAGGTAGATGGGGACGGGGTGTAGACTGTACATCTCAGGGTACACCTATTTGTATAGTTTTGATTTTGAAACTATGTACACTTGATTTCCTATTGCTAGTATAAAATGTTTCCACAAACTTGGTGGCTTAAAACAATATGAGTTTATTATCTTGTACTTCCGGAGGTCAGAAGTCTAAAATGAGGCTTAAGGAGCTGAAATCGAAGACTGCGTTCCTTCTGCATTCCTTCCGTAGGGGAGGATTCAATTCCTTGCCTGTTCCAGCTTTGGCTCATGGTCCCTTCTCCATCCGCATGGCCAGCGGCACAGCATCTTGAAATCTCTTGCTCTCTGCTCTGTGTCTGTTGTCATATCTTTCTCTGATTCTGACCTCCTTCCTCCCTTGTGATGACATGGATCCTGCCCAGATACCCAGGATAATCTCTCCATGTCAAGGTTTTCCGTTTATTTCTCTTTAGTGCTGAATAATATTCCAACCTATGTCTGTAACACATTTTGTATGTCCATTCAACTGTTGATGGGCATTTGGGTTGTGTCCAAGTTTCTCTGTAGTGAATGAATGAAGTACGAGTAGTTTTTGAACACTAATATTTTTCATACATCTACAATTTATTTTGCTGTAAGAAATAGGACAGGGATCCAACTTTATGTCTTGCCAAACCACAAGCCAATTACCCCAACACCATTTATTGCATACTCCATCCTTTCACCAATGAATTAAAATATCATCTTTCAATATGTTAAATTTCCCACAGATTGGATGTTTTTTCTGAACTTTCTGGAGTGTTCCATTCATCTGGTTGTCAGTTCTGAGCCAGTACCACTGTATTTAATTCCCACAGCCTTACAATGTCTTTCCATAAGTGGTAACACCGATTGGTACTCACCACTCTTCTCTTTCAGGATTTTCCTGGTTATTTCTAGATGCTTATTCATCTATGCATTTTCTATGCTAATAATAACGTTGTAAAGCAGGCGTAGCCAACCTTTTGGCATCTGTGGGCCACACCGGAAGAAGAGTTGTCTTGGGCCACATGTTAAATACATTGCAACCCATAATCACAAAGAAAATCCCATCAGCTTTTAAGTAAATTTACGATTTTGTGTTGGGTCACGTTCATAGTCACCCTGGGCTGCATGCAGCCCATGGGTCTCAGGTTGGACAACCCTGTAAGGGATAAAATTTAGAAATTTAATGTGAATTAAAATTATTTGGGTTGCATTAAATGCATAAATTAATTTGAATCTGGCCATCCAGGAACTGAATATGTCTTTTTGTTTATTCAAATATTTTATATGCTATAGGGGAGCTTGTTAAGTATAGAATGAGGGTTTCAGAGCATGCAGTGGAAACATTCTGGAGGAAGAGAGGCAGTTCAACGTTGGCTTAAAGCAGGGAAAGCACAGAGTTGTATGAAACACAGGAGAGAACAGATGATTAGAAGAGTTCATGTAAAAGACGGTTGCTGTACTGGTTATCTATTGCTGAGTAAAAACTAACCACACATGTAGTATCCTAAAACATGTGTTCATCTCATGGTTTCCATGGGCTTAGCTGGGTGCAGGTCGTCTGCCGGATCCTCCGTTCCAGGGTCTCTTACAGGGCTGCAGTCCAGGTGTGGTTGGCCAGGGCTAGGGTCTCCTGTGAGGGTTTGAGAGTGCAAGGACCCACTTCCGAGATCACCTGGTTGTTGACGGATTTTACGTTCCACAAGGACTGTTGGACTGAGAGACTCAGTTCTTGGCCAAGGGCTGGCCTTCACGTACTTGACACATGGACGGACCTAACATGGCGACTTACTTCATCAAAACCGGCAAGGGGAAAGTCTACTAGCAAGGTGGAAGTCGCAGATTTCTGTAGCCAAAGCCCTAAGTGACATCCTACCACCTTCACCCCATTCTATCGGTTACAAGTGAGTCCCTAGGTCAGCCCACACTCAAAGGAAGGGTGTGAATACCGAGTCGTTGTAGAGCCTACCTGCCACAGTTATTAAGAAATGTAGGCTACGGTAGGTTTGGTAACATTAGCTAACTCAAAGTTAGCCAAAGGCATGCCCCAGAAGCCCCCTGGCACATGGGGATAGGTAGGGACACTGGTCTACAGGGTTTTCCTATAACCTAGGTCAATTGCATTTCCAAGAGAATAGTGGCCTCTGGTGGAAGAGGAGACTCCAGATGCATTGGGCCAGGTAAATAACAACTGTTTCCATATGTGTAGCACTGCTGGGTTTACAAATGTGCCTTTGGAGTTATTAATTTGACTCTAATAACCACCCTGTGAGGTAGCCAGGCAATGGAACTTAGGTTCAAAGAGGCTACCTGATCACCTGACATCTCACAATCGAAGGGTGGCAGAGCCGAGACCTGAGCCTCCGTTCTCAAATTCCCAGCCTATTCCTCCACAGTGCTTTTCTCCTTCCGTGGCCTGCCCCACCATTTTCCTCCCTCTCGGGGTTCTGACTGTGGCTCGTCACTACTAGCTAGTCAGTCCTCCTCGCTGCACCTTCAGGATTACTCTCGGGTCGGACACAACGTCTGTAAATCTCCCAGCCCACTGTATGGCACACAGCAAGTTCTCACTACAGGGAAGCTATTAGCTGTTATTATTCCCTCTACTCTTCCAGGCCAGCCTCATTGCTACTCATCTTCAGTCCTGCTCCTTCCCTGGAATCTCCGAGGTACCACACTCCAAGGTGCAACTTGCTTTCAGAACACACAAACACCCAGCAACTTCTGCAAGCAGACATCGCCCACCTCCAAACACTCTGACCAAGAGCATTTGGTAGTCAGTGGTGTACTTTTTCTACTTGTTAAAAGTTTGCTGTGAAACAGTATGCCTGTAATCAGGTAGCAACCTCGTATATCTCGCGTTCACGTCTCTTGATGGCATCAATTCTCTTGTGCTTGACTTACTCCCATGTTGTTTTATACAGTAATAGGCTACAGACTTGTAGCCTAGGAGCATTAAGCTATACCCTATGGCCTAGGTGTGTATCAGGCTGTACCATCCAGGTTTGTGTAAGTGCCCTCTACAAAGTTTGCATAATGAAGAAGTCACCTAAAGACACACTTCTCAGAATATATCTCTTCATTAAGAGGTGCCACACACACACACATTATATATCACTATATTACATTTATGTTCAATAGAGAGTGCTTTGTCTGGGCCTGGCATCTAGCTCTGGGTCCTCCATGGCCAAACCACCCTTTCTTTCAAAACGCGCACCCCACCAGGGCCCTCCTGTAGCCAGTCCACTCTCACCCCAGCCACTCTTGCCCCACACCCTTGCAGAAGCCAAGATGGAATTTGCATCTGAGCCTTTGCTCCCCCACCCTTCATTGTGGAGCCTGACACACCTATTGTGTCCCACCCTTGCTGATTATTAGGTGCCTAAACTTAAGTAAATTGCTTCTTCTCTAGGAGCTGAACTTTTCAGAGATGAAACGGGATAATAATTTCCACATTAAGGGGCTGTTGTGAGTGTTAAAAGGTTATGTAGAGAGAGTCCTGAGCAAATAACAGAAGTGCATGAAGTGTTTACGCTCCATCCCTGTCCCTCCACCCCACTCCTCTTGGCGTCCACGCAGCAGCACGAGGCAGGTGTTCAGAACATGATTTCTTCTCTCTTCTGCCTTGACAATTGTTACTGTAGGACCCTGGTTCGAGGCACAACTTCACCTTTTATCTAGAAGGAATGTTGGGAAAGGCTAAGACAAGGTGGAAAGTGATTGAAGTTGATCAGAGCTGAAGTCCCACCGCGACCTTGTTTAGCTGTGTGGCTTTGACAAGTGACAGAAGCTTCCTTGTGCCTCAGGTTACGTACATATAAGGGGGGAGGGGAAACAACAGCACCTACTTCCGTGGGCACTCTCACTTTCTACCCCTCACTGCACCTCTTCCCATCCCTCTCGCTCCACCTTCCAGCTCACCACTTGGCTGCTGGGGCCTCACCCTGTTTCAGCTGACGCAAGCCATGCCCCAGCCCGGAGAAACCATGCCCCGAAGCGGAATGGAACCTGTGAGGCAACTACTGATGTGCAAGAGGGCAGGAGGACAGAGCTGAACCCAAATCTCACTCCTTATTCAACCATCCATGCACCTGAATCGGTGCAATGAATATTCGCTCACCTTCCTCTCGGACCGGCCAGATGTTGAGCTTTGTTGGAGACGGAGGCCCTGTCTTTCCGGAGCTTCTGATCCTATAGGAGAGAGAAGCCTAGACATCCATTCCACAGCGGGCAGGGCTAGAGGGCAGCCCTGGGGACGGGGGGAGCCCAGAGACAAGATCAAGGCAGGTGGGTTTGGTCCAGGGTGGAGGTGGAGTGAGGCTGGGCTGTCGCCATTGGTAGGAGGACACACATACTTGTAGAGGAAGGGGGTTTGTGGGGAGGGGCGACGTGACCTGAACACATGCCCATTAGTTTTCAGTGGGGTCAAAGTGCAAGGAAGTGGAATGAATTTTACCCTGGGAGGCCCTACGTTGGCAGTTCCCAGTGAAGGGTTTCTCTGAGCTATGAACCCTACACTACCACTTCCTCGGGAAGCACCCAGGCCTGGGAGGCCCCAGGGCTCTGGGTTCGGATCTAAAGTCAGCGCCTCAGTTGCTGTGCGACCCCGAGTCAGTTCAAACCCGTTCTGGGTCTCCCATTTGCTATGTGAGCAACAATGACAATGAAAGCATGCATGTTGGTGGAGAGGTGGATGAAATGTTTCCAAAGGACCTGTCCAGGTTTACTATGCTTCAGTTCTATGACTATGACCTTGAGCCCTTTCTAAAAACATCTCGTCCTGTCTCTGTCCCTCACTTCCTGGGTGCTCTTGAGTCAGCTACTGAAGCTCTCTGGATCTATTTTCACATCTGGAATCAGCATATTGAGCAGGAGAGTCTCCAACATCCAATGATTCTCCCTGGAGGACACTCACCCTCATCTCCAGCTGAATGCTTCAGACAAATCAGACGAAAACGAGGCACTGGTCGCAGACGACCCCCCCCCCCCCCGCCCCAAATCTCCTGTCTTTCCCCACTGCCCTCCCCTCCCTACTGCCAAGAGCTTGTAGCACTGGCTCACTTGCCAAACTTGTTTCTATGACAACGGTTACAAATAACTCAGATGCAGACGAAGATTTTAACCCAAGAGCTGCTGGGCCAAGGGCTTCTTCCTCCCACTCCACACCCAAGTGAAGGAGCAATCTGACAAATTCTTTGAGATGAACTCACTTCCCTGCTCACAAGCCTGCCAGGGTTCCTCAGTGTCACAACACTAAGTCCTGACGTCTGAAGCACTCCTAAAACCTGATTCGGATCTTTCCCGTCACATTTCCCGCTTGCTCCCATTGAAAAGTGATCACTCCAGTTCTGAGCACCTACTATGTGCCAAGCCCTGTGTTGAATGCTTTACATATAGGAGCTAAGGAAATCTTCCCAGAACTCTATCAGATAGATAGCATTATTCCCATTTCGTAGAGGAGAAAATTGAGGCCCACGGATGTGACTTGAGTAAGGAAGTCAGAGTCAGAATTCAAACTCAAATTCATCAGAATCCCCAGTCCAGGCTTTTCCATTGCCAATGGTTCACAAAAGTTTGTCTACAGGCTTGGGGCTTATCCAGATAATCCGGGGCTGTTAAAAATTCTTATTCTAACTTCCATTCAACAAGCTGGAATGCCTCTGTCTCGTCTAACTCCAGATACCACGTAATAGAAGAGTGAAGGAATCCAGTGGATAAACTCACATCTCCAAACAAACTGGAGGAGGTCTCATCAATGGGGAAGAGGCTTCAACAACTTCCTGGCAAGCAGAAAGGGGCAGAAGGGATGGTAACTGAGAAAGCAGGGCCGGGAAAGCTAGAGGCACACTCCACACGAGGGAGGGGATCTGCGTGAAGATCCTCGGTCTGCCTGCAAAACCCTGGTGAGGCTGTGGCACAGAAAAGGTATCCTGATGGTGGGAGTGAGATGTAGAGACCCCAACCTCCCTCTGCCATCCTCTGTGCTCATGGGTAGAAGTTACAACAGCCAAGCATCCACACTCGAGCAAAATGCCGACTGCTCCCGAGAGAAATCAAACAGTCTCAGAACAAAGCCTTCACTTTCTGGACTCACGAGTCCGCCAGCAGAATGCACAGGACCCCACCCAGTCACCTTAAAGGGAAGGCTAGCAGTGAACTTGACAAAACCCTGCCCCTTACACAGGCTCCCAACCAATCCAATTTTTATTGGGTATTTTCTTACATCAATGAGCTGAGAGGTTTGAACGTTTGTGAAAAATTATGCTAATAGGGTTATAAAAGAACTGATTAAGCAAATGGGAAAAGCCAAGGCTGGACACGTTTCAAGGGGGAAAATCAAGGAATTATTAAACTCAGCAATGCAAAAAGAAAGGTAAAAGAAATCCAGGTAATTATATTAAGTTTCTTGGCTCTGTAGCAACTACTGATTTATTAGGAATTGGGATATAAACATATTAGAAGAGTGAAGGGAGGGAAAATTGGGATGTGTGTATGGAGGGGAGGGGGATAAAAATCTTCTCCTGTAACAAGATAGCAAAAGATAATGTCTCGAATTGTTGAGTTAAGAAACAGTAGCATAAACATATTATAAAGAAACATGGTGGTCCTTCAGGTTAACATCCTGTTAATAAAAAATAGTTAACTGAAAAAATAAATAAAAAACAATGAACTGACAGTGTCTTAATACATATGGCGTTATTGCCTTCTGGCCACGATGGGGGCATAGATAGATACATTTTGCCTCATCACACAACCAAAAGAGGGACAACAACAAATTTAAAAACAAAAAATATCCAGAACTTCCAGAAAATTGACTGTATGGAAATCTGACAACCAAGGAGTTAAACAAACATTCATGCAGAGTGGTAGAAGGGGTGGATGTCCTCTCATCCAGGGCAGAGAGGACACCATTCAAGGCAGCAGCTGACAGACTGGGAAAGTTGCACTTTTCCATGTGGATCACTGGGAGGAACAACTAGGGAGTGAAAGACCACCCAGGGTTCCAGGACAAGGATATGAAGCCTCAAAATCTCTGACTGTAAATACCTGTGGGAGTTATAGCAGTGGGATCAACACCCAGACTCACAGGAGAGTTCTTTCGAGAGACTGCAGGGTCCTAGAATGTACACAAACCCGCCTACCCAGGAATCAGTACCAGAAGGGTCCAATTTGATTGTGAGTAGCGGCAGAAGTGACTGAAAGCCAGCTGAGAGCTGAGCAAGCGGCATTGTTCCCTCTCAGGCCCCTTTCCCACATACAGCACCACAGTACACCAGTGTGGGTTGCCCCACCCTGGTGAATACCTATGGCTCTGCCACTTACAATGTTACAGGTGCACTGAGACCAAAAAAAAAAAAAAAAATGACCCAAACGAAAGGTGGGATCAAAGCTCCAAAAATAGAACTAAGCAATGAAGAGATAGCCAGCCTATCAGATGCAGAGTTGAAAACACTGGTAATCAAAATGCTCACAGATATGGTTGAGTATGGTCACAAAACAGAGGAAGAAGTGGAGGTTACGATAAGTGAAATCAAGGTAAATGTACAGGGAACCAACAGTGACAGGAAGGAAACAGGGACTCAAATCAACGGTGTGGACCAAAAGGAAGAAATGAATATTCAACCAGAACAGAATGAAAAAACAGGAATTAAAAAAAAAAATGAAGAGAGGCTTAGGAGCTTCTGGGACAACTTTAAATGTCCCAACATCCGAATCATAGGGGTGCCAGAAGGGGAAGAGGAAGAGCAACAGGTGGCAAACTTATTTGGACAAATGATAAAGGAGAACGTCCCCAATCTGGCAAAGGAAATAGACTTCCAGGAAGTCCAGGAAGCTCAGAGAGTCCCAAAGAAGTGGGACCCAAGAAGGAACACACCCAGGCACATCATAATTACACTACCCAAGATTAAAATGAAGGAGAGAATTCTAGAAGCAACAAGGGATAAGGGGACAGTCACCTACAAAGGAGTCTTATTAAACTATCAGCTGATTTATCAAAAGAGACCTTACAGGCAAGAAGGGGCTGGAAAGAAGTATTCCAGGTCATGAAAGGCAAGGACCTACATCCAAGATTGCTCTATCCAGCAAAGCTGTTATTTAGAATGGAAGGGCAGATCAAGTGCTTCCCAGATAAGGTCAAGTTCAAGGAGTTCATCATCACCAAGCCCTTATTATAGGAAATGTTAAAGGAACTTATCTAAGAAAAAGAAGATGATAAAAAATATGAATAGTAAAATGACATCAAACTCAACTATCAAGAACTGAACCTAAAACAAAATAAATACAAAAACAAACTAAGCAAACAGCTAGAACAGGAACTGAATCACAGAAATGGAGATCACATGACAGTTTTCAGTGTGGAGGGGGAGTGGGGAGAATGAGGGAAAAGGCACAGAGAATAAAAAGCATAAATAGTAGGTAGAAAATAGTCAGGGGGAGGTTAAGAACGGTATGGGAAATGGAGAAGTCAAAAAACTTATATGTACAGCCAATGGATATGAACTAAGAGGGACATTGCTGGGGGAAAGGGGGTCCTGGGCAGAGGGAGCAAAGGGGGAAAGTTGGGACAAGTATAATAACATAATCATAACATATATTTTAATAATGGCTAGGGTTGACAGGGACAGAGAGGAAGCAGTCTGCTTCAGAGGGGCATGACTGATACTGTTTCAGAGAGGTAATATCTGATATCCATTTCCAATTTTCTTTTCTGACCTGGTAATTTTCTTCTATTATGCCCCAAACTTTATTACAGTTCTATTAAGGACACATAGAAGTTATTTCATCCAGAAATGAAAGAAGATAAGGTTGCTATGAAAAATCACCTTTGGAGAATAAAGAAGAGTGCTCTAAAATTTAAGACAGTTTTAAAATTAAAAGTTCAGTATAAGATAAAGTCAAGAAAATGTCTCGTTCAGAATAAAAAAAAAGACATGAGGTACTTCTAGTTTCTGGTATGGCAGGTAAAGAACTTTAAAGTTATTACTCCATACATACAACAAGAAAGAAGCTAAACAAACTGAAAATCATCAACTCTTCTTTGATCCCTTAGAGAGCTGTGGTCATAAGACAATATTTCACCCTACAAATTGAAGAGATACTCTGACAGGTCAATATAATAACAGCTTCCTGGAGTAAAAGCCCAGAAGCAGAAAATTCTGTGGGAAATAGTACCAGGTTAAGAAAACATAAACTGTAATTGGTGAATTGCTGGAGGTTTAGTGTGGATGAATTCGAAAGTTAGTCTCCGACACCCTCATGAGTTTTATTTGCGGGCCTACCTGAGAACCTACCAGGTTCTCACAATCAATATTGGAGAAAAAATCCTCTTCTTTATTTGGTAGGGGGAAAGCAGTAGTGGTCATTCTAATTATGTTCACAGCATTGTGTTTCTGTAAACAAGATCTGCTCTTAGGAGGACTGCGTTTACCAAATACTGACTGATCTGAGTTTTAGCAGAGGCTAACTAAACTGAGGGAATGAAAATACTCAACTCTAGCCCTTTCTAGCCCTTCTACCTCACCTCAGGGGAGAAAAAACTGAAAAGCACTTTTGAAATTCACAGTCTAGGGGTCAGGCCAACTGACAGATGATGATCTCATCATAAGACAAAAGAACAATTTCCCTCCCCGGACACATTATTACAATAGAGCTCCTGTATAATATCAGAGGACCACAACTGAAAGAACTATACGGGGGGATTCCCCCCCCAAAAAAGAGATTTATTTTCTGGAGGATGGGCCTCTTGTAGTACAGGCTTCCTTCACTAGGTGAGTGTTCTAGGAACCCATCTGCATCAGTGTACCAGCTGGTGTTGTGAGTGGCTGCGTGCAGCTTCAGTGAGTTTCTTTGAAGTCTCTTTCAACATGTTTGCCAATTTCATGATGGGTGATTTACGAGCACACCTGCCCACACCGTGCTGAGTGTTCAGCAGTTGTTGACCAAAAACAGCATGATCCCCATGCCCAACCCTACCTATTTACCCAATCTCTCCCCAGGTGACTGTTTCTTCCCCCCAGATGAAAAAAACATTCTCAAACGAAACACTTTGCCAATGTGGAAGAGGTGAAACAAGAAAAGGCAGAAGTACTGAAAGGCATCACTGAGTTCAAAAACTGTTGAGGAGTGAAAAAACATCTCAATGGGTGTATTGCATCAAATGGAGAGTACTTTGAAGGTGACTGAAGTTTAAACATGTAAGAATAGAAACACAATTTCTTTACAAATAAATTCCTTTTGGGGGGTCACCCGTTGTATGCATCTCAGATATTATTTAAAGAAAGATGTCTTAAGGGAAACCCAGAGATAACAGAGATGAAAACTTATTATTAATTGAGCTTACAGTTAACAGTTTGTTCAACATAGTAATAGCAACAATGTACTTGGTAGTTGTAGCTTATGGATAAGTGAAATGAATAGCAGCAGTGTTACAAAGGATAGGAGGGAGCAATTGGTAATACTCTCTTTCCTATCATTTAAAAAATATTTTATTGTTTATACTATTACAGTTGTCCCAGATTTCTTCCATTACCCTCCTCTACCCAACCCATCCCCCATTTCCATAGTCAGTCCCCATAGGTCCTTCATATATGTTCTCCCTTCACCTTTTTTCAATGATTCCCCACTTTCTCCGTCCAGTCTTACAAGCTATCAATCTATACCCTGATTCTATGCCTCTGGTTCCATCTTGCTCATTAGTTTATTTTGTTCATCAGATTCCACTTATATAGACTTCCGGCCAAGATGGAGGCGTAGGTGGACACACTGTGCCTCCTCTCAAAACCAAAATTAAGGACAACAAATATTTAGAAACAAGAAAACAACCAGAACTGATAGAAAAATTGAACTGTACGGAAGTCCAGCAACCATTCATCCAGACCGGTAAGAGGGGCGGAGTCGCAGCAGGAGAAAGTGGAGGTGCGGACCCAGGAATGCAAGCAGCAGCGGCTGGTAGTTCCCAGGTGCACAGGTGGCGGCTGGCAGTCCCCGGGCCCACAGGCGGCAGCTGGCAGACCCCGGGCATGGGGGGGCAACTGTGCAGACCCAGTGAGGCCGCACAAGGCGGCTGGCTGACCAGGTGGTCCCACATTCTCGCGCGCAGATGGTCCAGGCAAAGGGGAAGTGGCAGAAGGGACTGAATCCAGGAGAGAGCGGAGCAGGCACCATTGTTCCCTCTCAGACCCCGCCCCCACCTATAGCGTCACAACCCAGCACCTGGGCTGCCCCACCCTGAGGGACACCTAAGGCTCCACCCCTCACTACGTAATAGCCACGGCCAGACTAAAACCAAACCAAAACAACAACAACAACAACAACAAAAAAAACCCACCAAAAATGGCTCAAACCGGAGAACAAATGAAAGCCCCAGAGCCAATTCCTCTAAGCCGTGAAGAGATAGCCAACCTATCAGATGCACAGTTCAAATCACTGGTCATCAGGATGCTCATAGAATTGGTTGATTTTGCTCACAAATTAGATGAAAAAATGCAGGCTACGATACGTGAAATGAAGGAAGATGCATGGGGAACCAATAGAGATGGGAGGAAAACTGGGACTCAAATCAATGGAGTGGACCAGAAAGAAGAAACAAACAACCAAACAGAAAACGAGGAAGAAACAAGAATTCAAAAAAATGAGGAGAGGCTTAGGAACCTGCGGGACATCATTAAACGTCCCAATATCCGAATTATAGGGGTACCAGAAGGGGAAGAGGAAGAGCAACAAGTGGAAAACTTATTTGAACAAATAAAGAACTTCCCCAATCTGGCAAAGGAAATAGACTTCCAGGAAGTCCAGGAAGCTCTGAGAGTCCCAAAGAAGTTGGATCCAAGGAGGAACACACCAAGGCACATCATAATTACATTAGCCAAGATTCAAATAAAGGAGAGAATTCTAGAAGCAGCAAGAGATAAGGGTACAGTCACCTACAAAGGAGTTCCCATCAGACTGTCAGCTGATTTCTCAAAAGAGACCTTCCAGGCAAGAAGGAGCTGGAAAGAAATATTTGAAGTCTTGAAAGGCAGGGACCTACATCCAAAATTGCTCTATCCAGCAAAGCTGTCATTTAGAATGGAAGGGAAGATAAAGTGCTTCTCAGATAAGGTCAAGTTCAAGGAGTTCATAATCACCAAGCCCTTATTATATGAAATGTTAAAGGGACTTATCTAATAAAAAGAAGATAAAAAATAGGACAGTGAAAAGACAGGAAACTCACAGGTATTAACAACCACACCTAAAACAAAAGCAAACAGCTAGAACAGGAACAGAACCACAGAAATGGAGATCATATGGAGGGTTAGCAACAGGGGCATGGGAGGAGGAGAGAGGGGAAAAGGTACAGAGAATAAGTAGCATAGATGGTGGGTAGAAAATAGATGGGAAGGGGAAGAATAGTGTGGGAAATGTAGAAGCTAAAGAACTTATGACACATGGACATGAACTAAAGGGGGAATGTGGGTGGGAGAGGGTGTGCAGGGTGGAGGGGAATGATGGGGGAAAACTGTAATAGCATAATCAATAAAATATATTTAAAAAATAAAAAAATAAATACTGTTTCTCCCCTCTGGGGGGGGAAAAAGATTCCACTTATAGGTGAGATCATATGGTATTTGTCTTTCACTGACTGGTTTATTTCACTTAGCATAATAGTCTCCAGTTCCATCCATTCTGTCACAAAAGGTAAGAATTCTTTCTTTTTTTCTGCTGTGTAGTATTCCATTGTATAAATATACCACCATTTTTTTAATCCACTCATCTGCTGATGGGCAGTTAGGCTCTTTCCAAATCTTGGCTATCATAAATAGCACTGCTATGAACATAGAGGTGCATAAACTATTTTGATTTAGTGTTCCAGGGTTCGTCATGTATATTTCCAGCAATGGAATGGCTGGCTCAAAAGGCAGTTCCCTTTTTAGTTTTGTGAGGAAATTCCATACTGTTTTCCATAGTGGTTGTACCAGTCTGCACTGCCACCAACAGTGCACTAGGGTTTCCTTTTCTCCACATCCTCTCCAACACTTGATGTTTGTTGATTTATTAATGATAGCCATTTTGGCAGGTGTGAGGTGATACCTCGTTGTAGTTTTAATTTGCATCTCTCTGATGATTAGTGACATTGATCATTTTTTCATGTCTATGGACCATGTGTCCTCCTTGGAGAACTGTCTATTCAGGTCCTTTGCCCACTTTTTAATCATATTGTTTTTCTTCCTGGTGTTGATTCATGTGAGTTCTTTAGATATTTTGGAGATTAAATCCTTGTCCAATGCATTGTTGGCACATACGTTCTCCAATATGATTTGTTCCCTTTCCATTTTGATGATAGTTTTCTTTACTGTGCAGAAGTTTTTACTTCTTTTTTTTTTCTTTTTGTTTAAGTACAGTTGTCTCCATTTTCACCCCGTTAGAGACCCCCGCCCCACTCATCCCCACCTCCCACCCTTGAACCTACACCCTTTGGCTTTGTCCATGTTTCCTTTATACATGTTCCTTGATGGACCTTCCTCTCTTTCCCCCATTATCCCTCTCCCCTTTCCTCTGGTTACTGTTAGTTTGTTCTTTATTTCGATGTTTCTGGTTATATTTTGCTTGTTTGTTTTGTTGATTATGTTCCAGTTAAAGGTGAGATCATATGGTATTTGTCTTTCACTAGCCTGGCTTATTTTGCTTACCATAATGCTTTCCAGTTCCATCCATGCTGTTGCAAAGGGTAGGAGATCCTTCTTTCTTTCTGCTGGATAGTATTCCATTGTGTCAATGTACCATGGTTTTTTGATCCACTCATTTACTGGTGGACATTTAGGGTGTTTTCAGCACTTGACTATTGTAAAATTAATTTGATGTAGTCCCTCTTTCTTTCTTTCTTTCTTTCTTTCTTTCTTTCTTTCTTTCTTTCTTTCTTTCTTTCTTTCTCTCTCTCTCTCTCTCTCTCTCTCTCTCTCTCTCTCTCTCTCTCTCTCTCTCTCCCCCCCTTGCCCTAGGAGATGTATTGACAAAAATATGGGTATATGAGATATCTGAAATTTCACTGCATGTGTTTTCCTCTCTGATTTGTATGGTATCATGACTTATATTTAGTTTTTTTATCCATTTTGAGTTTATTCTGGTGTGTGGTATAAGTTGGTAGTCCAGTTTCATTTTTTGCTGTACCAGTCCAGTTCTCCCAACACCATTTATTGAAGAGACCATTTTTACTCCATTGTATGCTGTTTCCTCCTTTTGTCAAATATGAATTGACCCTAAAGAGGTTGGTTTATTTCTAGCTGTCTATTCTGTTCCATTGATCTATGTGTCTGTTCTTATGCTAGAGAATACTCTCTTATAAGGTTATTGTACTATTTAGGAAGTGGTGTTGTGTTATTTGAAGGACTTGGATTAGTTGTAAATAGATGTTGCATATTCAAGAGCAACCATTGCAAAACTTTAATAAGTTTAATTGATATGCTGAGAAGAGAAAAAAGACAGAATTATATAACAGCTCAATTAAAGCCAGTGAAAACATCAGAAGAGTCGAAGAAAGGAAACAACAAAAAAAGATGCAAGGACAACAATAGGAAACAGTAATGCACAAAGTAGTTATTAATACAACTATATCAATAATTACTTTATCTTATATATTTTTAATGTGTTCATAAGATTCCACATGCTAATAAAAATAATCAAATAAAAAATTTTTAAGCAACACACATTAATTATCATGTGATTTCTCAGAATGATGGGTTAGCTGGGTCCTCTACTCAGGGTTTCACCAGGCTGGGTTCAGGGTGTTGCCATAGGGGCTGTGGTTCTCATCAAAGGCTCAGAGTTCCAACTTCATCTGATTGTTGGCAGAATCCAATACCAGATGGCTATAGCCCTGAGGTCCTATTTTTTTTCTTTGCTGGCTTTCAGCCAGGGTTCACTATTAGCTCCAAGAGGTTCATTCAGTTGCTATCCATACATCCCTCTTACAACATGACATCGTAGCTCACCTTATAACTGTGTGCTTCTACAAGGCCAGTAGACTTCCAGAGAGTTGTGGGATCATCGATAACATGACATAATTACAGCAGTGATTATCCCCTTATTTTGTCACACAATGTAAATCTATATTAAGAGCAAATATTTATCTATACTCAGTCTTGACACATTCAGCAGGAGGGGATTACAGGCCATGTGTGCACCAGAGGCTAGAGTCTTAGGAATCCCTCAGGATTCTGCTTCAACACAACCTGTTGTACACATCTGTTTTTCCATGGCATTTCACTGGGATCCTTTCTGTTCAATTTTTACATTACTTATAAGAGAAACTTTTGAGCTCAAATTTGTGAAGACCTTCAGCTCAGTCTTTAGATCATCCCCTGATATTTAATAATATTTCATGAAGATATTACCCAAACCCCACTTTGAATTTGGATGTGCTGAGTATATTTACTCTCCACCAGAAATGGCATATTTGGAACGTGATTTTGTTTTATATCATCTACATCCACAACTGCCAGTCTCTCTTGAGACTGCTAAAAGCTCTTATTTTCCATTTTTTAATTTTATTTTTTCAATTACAGTTGACATTCAATATTACATTTGTTTCAGATGTACAAAACAGTGGTTAGACATTTATATAATTTACATGATCCCCCAATATGTCTAGTACACACTTGATGCCATACATGGTTATTCCAATATTACTGACTGTGTTCCCTATGCTACACCTCAGATCCCTGTGACTATTTTGTACCTGCCAATTTGTACTTCTTAATCTTTCACCTTTTTACCCTGCCCTCCAACTCCCCTTTCATCTGGCAAACACCAGTTTGTTCTCTGTATCTATGAGTTTGTTTTTGTTTTCTTATTTTCACTTATTTTCTTTTTTAGATTCCACATATAAACAAAATCATATGGTATTTGATTTTGATAAGTCTGACTTATTTCACTTAGCACAATACCTTCTAGATCCATCCATATTGTCACAAATGGTAAGATTTCATTCTTTTTTATGCCTGAGTAATATTACATTGTATTTATGTATTTATGTACAATGTAATATTGTTCATATATACACTGCTTCCTTATTCATTCATCTATTAATGGATACCTACGCTGCTTCCATATCTTGACTATTGTAAATAATGCTGCAGTGAACATAGAGATGCATGTATCTTTTTAAATTAGTGTTTTGGATTTTCTTTCAGATAAATTCCCACAAGTGAGGTTACTGAGTCATATGGCAGTTTTACCTTTAATTTTTTTGAGGAACATCCACATTGTTTTCTATAGTGGCTCTATCAGTTTGCAATTTCACACACAGTGCATGAAGGTTCCCTTTTCTCTACATCCTCAACAACACTTGTTTTTTTGTGGATGTATTGGTGATAGCCATTTTGACAAGTGTGAGGTGATATCTCATTGTGGTTTTAATTTGCATTTCTATGATTAGTGATGAGCATTTTTAATGTCTATTGGCCATCTATATGTCCTTTTTGGAGTAATTTCTTTTCATGGCCTCTGCTCAATTTTTAGTCTAATTGTTTATTCTTTGGTGTTAGGCTATATGAGTTCTTTATATTTATTAGTTAACTTCTTACAGATATATCATTGGAGAATATACTCCCCCGGGGATTCAGTAGACCATCATTTTATTTTGTTGATGGTTTCCTTTGCTGTGCAAAGTTTTTTTTTTTTTTTTTTTTTACTTTGATGCCCTAGTTTGATGAGGCAGGATCTCAGAGAATCACCAGGGTCAAGGGAGCATGTTAGTTAGAATAATGGAGACTCACATTTGGTGCCCACCTGCACCTGTAGACTGGATGGAAGTTGGGTTCAACAAAGGAATAATGGTGCCTGTCAGCACTTGTGTTCTGGAGAGACTTTCTCTCTGGCCTTTTCCCTGAAGCCAGACAACTCAGTTCCTTCCCATATAGTCCTGGCATTTTTTTTTAGCTATTGTTCCTTTGCCTGAGCTTACGGTGAATGTTTGCGAGTGAGTGACTCTGTAGTTGGTCCTTTTAAGATGATGTCTGGATAATTCCTGAATCTATAGCAGCCCTATCTCTTACCCAAAGAGATTCTATGCTGATATTCACAGCCAGATATTGTGGGTACTGCTCTTGCCAGCACTGGTGCTCTGGGCTAGGGAACCAGATGTGGGTCTGGGATCCCTTGCTCCTCAGGGGGTACCTCTGTAGCCAACATAGCTATCTTGATTCTTAACCATTTTTGCATATCTTTCCTTCTTACAGTCTTGATGAGGTTTCTTTATATCCTTAGTCATTGGGGTTCTGTTCAGTTGGTCTTCAGGGGGTTATCAAGAGTGGTTGTTGCATGATTTAGTTGTGATTTTTATGTGGTCAGGGGAGTAGGTGAGCACAGCATATAGTTACTCCACCATCTTGACCATAAGTCTACCAAAGAGAAATTTTAGAGCTAAGGAAACACTGTGATGATGTTAACTTAATTGGGTCATGAAATGTCAGATATTTGCTTAAATGTTACTTCTGAGTGTGGTGAGTGGGTGTTTCTGGAAGAGATTAGCATTTGAATGGTAGGCTGAATAAAGCAGATTGCCCTTCTCAAAGTGAGTGGGCATCATTCAATCTGTTAAGCACCTGAGTAGGCCAAAAAGGCAGAGAAAATGAGAATTCTCTCTCTCTAATTGACCAGTTAAGCTGGGATATTGCTGTTTAACCCTCAGATTTGGACTTATACCTATGGTGCTCTTATTTTTCAGAGCTTCAGACTCAGACTGGATGTACAAAATTGGCTTTCCTGGGTATCCAGTTTGCAGATGACAGATTGTGGAACTTCTCAGCCTCCATAATCATATGAGTCAATTTCTTATAATAAACTCATAGATAGATGATAGATAGATAGATAGATAGATAGATAGACAGAGAGAGAGAGAGAGATAAAGATATGTATGCTATTTGTTTTCTGGAGAATGCTAACTAATACTATAATACAATAACTGAATTAAAAGATTTACTGGAGAAGTTCAATAGCAGACTTAAATAAATAAAAGAATCAGTGAATCTGAAAAAGGTCATTTGAAATTATCAAGTCATAGGAGCAAAAAAAACAGAAAGAAAAGTTAACATATTCTAAGATACTTATAAGAGACCATCAATCAAACCCATGTATGCATTTGGGAGTCTCAAAAAGAGAAAAGAAAGGGAAGAAATCTTATTTGAAGAAATATGGCTGAAATTTCCCAGATTTGGAGGGGAGTGGTTATACCCATACCAAAACTCAACTAATTTCAAGTAGGATAAATCCAAAGTGACCTACACTGAAACATTATAATCAAACTGTGGAAGGTCAGTGAAAAGGAGGGTATCTTAAAGCAGCAGGAGAAAAGTTACCTGATACCTACAAGGGAATAGCCATAAGATTTATAAGCATATTTCTCAGTGTAAATCTTGCAGGCCAAAAGGCAGTGGATTGATATATTTATAGGATTCAAAGAAAAATATCTGTCAAGCAAGAATACTGTCCAGTAAAACTGTAATTAAAGTATGAAGAACACCTTACAACTTTCTCAGATGAAAGTTAAAGAAGTTTATTAACACTATACCTGCCCCACAGAAGTGCTAATGGGATCTCTTAGAGTTTAAACTAAAGGATGCTAGACAGTAACTCGAGGCCATTAAAAGTAAAAAAATTATTCAGTTAAAGTTAATATATGGACAGATATAAAATGTATATTATTATAATTTGATTTGTAACTTCTCTTTTTATTATTTTGTGGGATTTAAAGGCAAAAGCATAAAAATAATTACAAATCTATGTTCATGTGCACAAAATATATAAAAATGTAATTTGTGACATCAATAGTATAAAGTGAAGAAAAGAACTGTAAAGAAGAGTTTTTGTATTCAAATTTTTATTAGTTTATCGTAGATAGTTATAACTACAAGATGTTTTATGTAATCCCCATGGTAACCACAAAGAAAATATCTATAGACTATACAAGAAAGGAAATAGGAAGGGACTTAAAATATATCACTACAAAATATCAACTAAATGCAAAGGAAGGCAGTAAGAGAGGATAAGAAGAACAAAAAAGGTATAAGAAATATAGAAAACAATAAACAAAATGGCAATAATGACTCTTTCCCTATCAATAATTGCTTCATATATAAGTGGAATGAACTCTGAAATAAAGATATAGATGACTGAATGGATTTAAAAACAGGATCCAACTTCTGGCCAAGATGGAGGCATAGGCAGACACACTGTGCCTCCTTGGAAAACCAAAATAAGGACAACAAAAATTTAGAAACAAAAAAACAACCAGTACTGACAGAAAATCGAACTGTATGGAAGTCTGACAATCAAGGAGTTAAAATAGCCACATTCATCCAGACCTGTAGGAGAGGAGAGGCGGGGCTGGAAAGAGAGGGATCGCTGCAAAAAGAGCAGCGGCTGGCAGACCCCAGCATGGGGTGGCAGCAGACGAATCCAACAAGGTGGCGCATTGTGGACAGGCACAGTGCGCAAGGCGGCTGGTGGAGCAGGTGGTCACATATTTGTGCGCAGATAAACCAGGCAAAAATGGGGAGAGAGACAGAGTGTGCTACCCAGGGCCCCAGCGCTGGGAAATAAAGCCTAAAAGCACTGATTGAAAACACTTGTGAGAGTTGAGGTGCCAGGAGAGACTCCCAGCCTCACAGGAGAGTTCATTAGAGAGACTGACGGGATCCTAGAACATACACAAGCCCACCCACATGGAAATCAGCAGCATAAGGGCCCAGTTTGCTTGGGGAAAGTGGGGGAAGTGACTGAAAGCTGGCAGAGAGCAGAGCAAGCACCATTGTTCCCTCTCAGACCCCTCCCCTACATACTGCATCACAAGGCAGCGACATGGGATACCCCACCCTGGAAAACACCTAAGGCTCCACCCCTCACTATGTACCAGATGCGCTGAGAAAAAAAAATGGCCCAAATGAAAGAACAGATCAAAGCTTCAGAACAAATACAACTAAGCGACAAAGAGATAGCCAATCTATCAGATGCACAGTTCAAAGCACTGGTGATCAGGATACTCACAGAACTGGTTGAATTTTGTTGCAAACTAGATGAAGAAATGAAGGCTATGCAGAGTGAAATAAAGGAAAGTGAACAGGGAACCAATAGTGATGGGAAGGAAACAGGGGCTCAGATCAATGGAGTGGACCAGAAGGAAGAAAGAAACAACCAAACAGAAAAGAAGGAAGAAACAATGAAGAGAGGCTTAGGAACCTCCAGGACACCTTTAAACATTCCAACATCCGAATTATAGGGGTGCCAGAAAGAGAACAGGAAGAGCAACAAGTGGAAAATTTATTTGAACAAATAATACAGGAGACCTTCTCCAATCTGGCAAAGGAAATAGACTCCAGGAAGTCCAGGGAGCTCAGAGAGTCTCAAAGTGGGACCCAAAGAGGAAGACACCAAGGCACATCATAATTACATTATCCAAGATTAAGAGAAGGAGACAATCCTAGAAGCAGCAAGAGATAAGGAAACAGTTACCTACAAAGTAGTTCCCATCAGACTGTCACCTGATTTCTCAAAAGTGACCTTGCAGGCAAGAAGAGGCTGGAAAGAAGTATTCCAAGTCATGAAAGTCAAGGACCTACATCCAAGATTGCTCTATCCAGCAAAGCTTTCATTTAGAACAGAAGTGCAGATAAAGTGGTTCTCAGACAAGGTCAAATTAAAGGAGTTCATCATCACCACACCCCTATTATATGAAATGTTAAAGGGACTTATCTAAGTAAAAGAAGATAAAAAAACATGTATAGTAAAATGACAGCAAACTCAATTATTAACAACCATACCTAAAACAAAAACAAATAAGCAAGCAACTAGAACAGGAACGGAACCCTGGAAATAGAGATCACATGGAGGGTTAGCAACAGGGGAATGGGAGGAGGAAAGAGGGGAAAGGTACAGAGAATAAGTAGCATAGACAGTGGGTAGAAAATAGACAGGGGGAGGGCAAGAATAATAAAGGAAATGTAGAAGCTAAAGAACTTGTAAGTATGACACATGGACATGAACTAAAAGGGGGGAATGTGGGTGGGAGAGGGTGTGCAGGGTGGAGGGGAATGAAGGAGGGAAATGGGACAACTGAAACAGCATAATCAATAAAATATATTAAAAATAAGAGTAGGAGTCTGTATGTCAAAGTGCAGCAGATTTCACTAAAAAAATAAAAATAAAAATAAAAAACAGAATCCAACTATATGCTGTCCTAAGGGACTGACTTTAGATCCAAGTTGATCTCGGTTGCAAGTAAAAAAACAAAAACAAAAACAAAAACAAAAAAAACGAGGGGAGAAGATATTCCATGTAAACACTAAAATAGAGAGAAGGCATGGCTATACTAATATCAGCCAAAATAAACTTTAAAGTATTAACTGTTATAAGAGACAAAGAAGGATATTATACAATGATAAAATGGTCAATTCACCAAGAAGATATAACATTTAAAAATATGTATGGTCCACAACAAGTATGAAAGACACGTGGACAGAAACTAGGGGGCAGGGTAGAAATGGGAGGGTGGTGGGGAGGGCTGGGGCGGTGGGCCGGGATGGGAGTAGAAGACAGAAAACTGTACAAGAACAACAATTAAAATAAATTAAAGAAAAAATATGTATGCTCCAAACACCAGAGTTCTTAAATGTATAAAACAAACAGTGACAGAATTGAAGAAATAGATAGATCTATAGTAAGAGTAGGAGACTTTAACACTCCACATTCAATAATAGATAGCACAGCCATATGAAAAACTAATAAGGAAATACAGAACTTGAGCAGCACTAGAGACTACTTGAACCCTACAGACATGCAAACAACACTTCATCCAACGACTGCAGAATGTATTTTACTAGGTGTTCATGTCACATTCTGCAGGATAGACCATATATTAAGCTATAAAACAAGTCCAAATAAATCTTAAAATATTAAAATCATACAAACTATTTTTCCAATCACAATAAGATGAAAATAGAAATCACCAGAAGAAAACTGGAAAATCCACAAATATGTGGAAATTTAAAAGTTCACTCTTCAAAAACCAATGGATTAAAGAAGAAATTACAATGGAAATCTGAAAATACTTTGTGACAAATGAAAATGTTTCAAAAAACCCAAACCTTATAGGATGTAGCAAAAGCAGTGCTGGCAGGGGAATGTATAGCTATAATAACATAAAAAGAATGATCTCAAATCAACAATATAACTTCATACCTTAAGAAATTAGTAAAAGGGGGAGAGGCTTTTGGCCAAAATGGAGACATAGTTAGACACATTGTGCCCCCTCACACAACCAAAAAAGGGACAACAACAAATTTAAAAACAATAAAACAACCAGAACTTCCAGAAAATCAAACTGTATGGAAGTGTGACAACAAAGGAGTTAAAGAAAAAACGTTCATTAAGACCAGTGTGTCAAGACAAAAAAAAAAATGGCCAAATGAAAGAACTTATCAAAGCTCCAGAAAAAAACACAACTAAGTGATGAAGTGATAGCCAATCTATCAGATGTACAGTTCAAAACATTGGTAATCATGATACTCACAGAATTGGTTGAGTATGGTCACAAAATAGAGGAAAAAATGAAGGCTATGAAAAGTGAAATAAAGGAAAATATACATGGAACCAACAGTGATGGGATGGAAACCAAGACTCAAATCAATGGTGTGGACCAGAAGGAATAAATGAACATTCAACCAGAACAGAATGAAAAAACAAGAATTCAAAAAAAAAAAAAATGAGGAGAGGCTTAGGAGCTTCTGGGACAACTTTAAATGTCCCAACATCTGAATCATAGGGGTACCAGAAAGAGAAGAGGAAGAGCAAGAAATTGAAAACTTATTTGAACAAATAATGAAGGAGAACTTCCCCAATCTGGCAAAGGAAATAGACTTCCAGGAAGTCTAAGAAGCTCAGAGAGTCTCAAAGAAGTGGAACCCAAAGAGAAACACACCAAGGCACATTATAATTACATTACCCAAGATTAAAGAGAAGGAGAGAATCTTAGAAGCAGCAAGAGAAAAGGAGAAAATTACCTACAAAGGAGTTCCCATAAGACTGTCAGCTGATTTCTCAAAAGAAATCTTGCAGGCAAGAAGGGGCTAGAAAGACATATTTGAAGTCATGAAAGGCAAGGACCTACATTCAAGATTTCTCTATCCAGGAAAACTATCATTTGCAATGGAAGGGCAGATCAAGTTCTTCTCAGATAAGGTCCACTTAAAGGAGTTCATCATCACCAAGCCCTTATTATGTAAAATGTTAAAGGTACTTATCTAAGAAAAAGAAGATTAATAATATGAACAGTGAAATGACAACAAACTCACAACTATCAACAACTGAACCTAAAAAACAACAAAAACAAAAACAAACTAAGCAGACAGGTAGAACAGGAAGAGAATCACAGAAATGGAGATCACATGGAGGGTTACCAGCAGGGGAAGTGGAGGGGGAGAAAGAGGGAAAGGTACTGGGAATAAGTACCATTAATGGTAGGTACTAATTAAAAGAGACAGGGGAGGTTAAGAATAGTATAGGAAATGGAAAAGCCAAAGAACTCATATGATGACCCATAGACATGAGCTAAAGGTGGGGGCATATGGGTTGAAGAGGGTGTGCAGGGTGGAGGAATAAAGGGGGGAATGGGAAAACTGTCATAGCATAATCAATAAAATATACATTTTTAAAAAGAAATTAGTAAAAGGAGGGAGATCCAAGATGGTAAAGGAGTGAGTGGAAATTACGTGAACCTCCTCCCAAGACCAATCTGGTATTGCAACTAAATTATGAAGAAGTCATCAGGAATAAACAACTGAACAATAGTGGGAGAGAAGCCTTATAACCTTGGACAGACAGAAGAAATAGCTTCAGCACAGTGTGACTCTTAGGGAGTGTACAGGAGATATGAGAGTGATGGCTGGGAACCCATGGGCAGCAGCTGAAGTACCAGAGGGATACCTCAGTGCTCTGGGGGATCCCCCTGAGAAGTGTGGGATCTAGACCCCAAGCTGGTCTGCCCAGCTTACAGCACCAGAGCCCAAAAAGTACACAGATAACATCCAGCTGCGAAAAGCAACAGGGTTACTCTCTGCCAGAGATGGATGGCTAGAGTCACAGAGAGCCATTTAAAGTGCCAATGGATAAATTTTCATATGCAGCAACTTACCCTGGGTTCTGGCAAAGGGGGCCTCAGAGTGGGCTAGAGATGCTTGAAGAGAGACTGGGAATGGTGGCTTTGGTGAGAGAACTGAGAGAGCAGCCACCAGGAACCTGGTGCTGAGTCATCTCCCAAAGTGCAGGAGCCATCCTGCTCACGCAGATCCCTCCCCTCCAAGTGGCATCAGCCTGAGGAGAAGCAATGGCCCCTCCCCCAGGAGGGATTCTGCCCCACCCCATGGTGCTTAATCCTAACTGCTGAGTGCAGAGTGACTAGCTTAATAACTGAAGGAGACAGCCACAAACAGTAGATTACTGGTAGTGTTGAACAGGCTACCTAAGGCCAGGTCGGGATACCATCTAACATTACCAGAGGCAGATCCAGAAAGAAAAAACAGTGGTATATAGTGGATGCTATCAAGACAAAATCCACCATGGTCTTCTCTGTGATTTGTGATACTTCCTTTATTGCATAGTTTTTTAAACATTCATTTACTGTCCTTAAAGTTTGTGCATATTAAGTCACTAGATTTCATATTATAGTTTATTTTGATTCACATATTTTGTTCTGCCCTTCTCTTACTCCATTTTACCTTCTTTTTCCTTCTTCTTCTTATTGTCATTTTAAATTTTGTTTTTTCTCTTTCTACAACTTGTTTCCATTCTATACTCTTACTGCTTCTCCCCCATCCAGCCTTTCAAAACCAATTTTCTTGTCAATGGTCATCTCACATTCTTTTTCCGGCAATTAAAATATGCAAGTTTTCTTTCCACCTTTAGCAATTTTTGGTCATTCGTTGTGGATAGAATAGTTGTTGCACTTTTTTCAATTTATCTTTAGATTTTTGCTATTCTTATATTTTGAATTTCCAAGTTTACTGTTCCCCTCTCCTATTCCATTCTGCTTACATTCAGTCCATTTTTTTTTTGTCTCAAATTTTAACTCTTCCCTGTCAGCCTATTTTTTTTCTTTTTATATTCTTTTCTCATTCATTCAGCCCTTTATTTCTTTCCTGTCAATTTTAATTTTTCCCTGTCTAGCCTGGTTTTGTTCCTCACTCTTAATATTCCCTCTCTATCATATCAAAATCACTTCTGTTTTCTTTAGACATCTCTCAAATTTTTTTTCTTTCTTTTTTATCCTCTTATCCCCATCCCACCTATATTAATCTTAACTCATTTGTTGTTGATAGTGCTGTGGTGGATCTTTTTCACCAAACTGGCCCCTACATTTTTATTACTTCAGTTTTTTCTCTTTTTTCTTTCTCTCTCACTTTATTTTTATTTTATTATTTTATTGATTTTCTGTTTAAACCTAATACTATATGCTTCCCTTCTCTTACTCCAACCAACCTTCTTCATTGCCTTTTTAATTTATAATGTAAATTTTACTTTCTCTCTTCACATTGCTCCAATTCCCTACTCTTATTAGTGCTCTCTCCTTTACATCTCAAAATCATTTTTTCTTTCAGTCAGTCATCTCATATTCTCTTCTCCTTTCTTACAATAGTCTTAACCTCTTTGCACCCTTATTAATACTGGTTCATTTGCTGTTGATAGTGGGATTGTGGGTGGGAGATATTTTTGCAGGTGTGGGATTGTTTCTTGGGCTTCGTGATTTTGTTCTGGCAGCACCTGCACAACAACACATGAGATGTGGTGGGTGGAGTGACCCTCAGTCAGCCAGCTGAATGGAAGAACCCACCAAAGAATGACGCAACAACAATCAAAACCTAATTACATCCAGAGAGCCAACATAAATGGCATAAAGGGCATCCCAAGAGCATCCTGTTTAGGAAATCAAGGAGACTGCACCACTGAATCCCACAGGTCTCCTACCACAGAAAGCCACCACACTAAGACATGGAGTGAAAGCAGATCAATCTTACATTGAGAAATAAACAAGAATAGTCACCTAAAATGGGGAGACAAACAAACAACACCAATCAAAAGGAGATATCCTTATAAAGAGTGCTAAATGAAATAGAGACAAGTAAATTATCAGACAGTGAGTTCAAAACAACAGTTATAAAGAAGCTCAATGAGCTCAGTGAGAATTACAAAGAACTACAGGGAAGCTATAAGGAACTTACTAGTAACTACATCAGCATGAAAAATGACATAGAAACTATCAATAAGAGCCAGTAGGAATAGAAGAATACAATTTCTGAATTGAAGAACACAGTAGGGGTCAAAAGCAGGCTAGATGAAGCAGAGGATCAAATCAGTGAGCTGGAGGACAAGATAGAAAAAAATTCCCAGAAAGAGCAAGAAAAGGAAAAAAGACTCAAAAAGAATGAAGAGGGTTTAAGGGAGCTGAAGAACAATATGAAATGCAATAATATCCATGTAATAGGGATACCAGAAGGAGAAGAAGAGGAGCTCAGGATAGAAGACGTGTTTGAAAAAGTAATGATGGAAATCTTACCTAATGTGATGAGAGAAAAAGTCTTGCAAGTCCATGAAGCACAGAGGGTCCCAATCAAGAGGAACCCAAAAAGGCCCACTCCAAGACATATCATAATAAAAATGGCAAAATTCCAAGAAAAAGAGAGAATTTTTAAGGCAGCAAGGGAGAAAAAGGAAGTAACATACAAGGGAGCCCCGATAAGTCTAGCAGCTGACTTCTCGACAGAAATACTATAAGCCAAAAGGGAATGGCAAGAACTATTCCAAGTAATGAAAATCAAAGGCTTGCAACCCAAACTACTCTACCTAGCAAGCCTCTCATTTTATTTTTTGACATGCTTTTGATGTTTAATATCTTTAAAATATCTTATTTTTATTTTATTTTTATATTTGAATATTTTTTAAATTGTTCAACTACAGTTGTCTCCATTTTCCCCCCATCACTCCCCCGACCCCAGCCATCCTCACTCTCCACTCTCCACCCCTGATCCTGCCCCCTATGCTAAGTTAAATAAGCCAGGCGAGGCTCTCATTTTAAATGGAAGGTGAAATAAAGAGTTTAACAGACAAAAGAAGGCTAAAGAATACACTTCCACCAAACCAGCATTGCAAGATATGCTAAAGGTTGCCTAAGAAGATGAAGAAAAAGAGTGAGAGACAGAGGAACACAGGTACAAAGGGTAATAATGGCAATGAATAAGTACCTATCAATAATAACTTTAAATGTAAATAGATTAAATACTCCAATCAAAAGACACAGGGTAGCCGAATGAATAAGAAAACATGACCTGAACATATGCAGGAGAAGCACCCAACAACAAAAGACCTACACAGAGTGAAAGTGAATGATTGGAAAAAATATTTCAAGCAAATGAACAGAAAAAAAAGCTGGGATTGCAATATTTATATCTGACAAAATAGATTTCAAAACAAATGCCAGAAAAAGAGACACAGAAGGACACTTCATATTACTCAAGGATAGAATCCATAAAGAAGACAAAAATATTATAAACATATATGCACCCAACATAGGAGCACTCAAACATATAAGAAAAATCTGGAGGGCTTCAAGAAAGATATAGACAACAACATACTTTTGTAGGGGATTTTTACACACCACTGTCAACAATGGATAGATCTTCCAAACAAAGAATCAACAAGGATATTTTGGCACTAAAGGACACACTTACTTAACTGATATATACAGACCATTTCATCACAAAGATGCATAATACACATTTTTTTCAAATGCACATGGATCATTTTCCAAAATAGATCACATGATAGGACACAAAAGAATTGTCTTCAACAAATTCAAGAAAATTGAAATCATTCCAAGTATCTTCTCAGACCACAATGGCTTGAAACTAAAACCAACCTTAAGGAAAAAACTGAAAAACAGTCAAATCCATGGAGACTGAATAACATGTTATTAAACAATGAATGGATTAACAATGAGATCAAGGAACTTTCTGTAAACAAATGAAAATAAACACATAACCACCCAAAACTTATGTGACACAGTGCATGTAGTCCTGAGAGGGAAATTCATAGCCATATAGGCCTACCTAAAGAAGACAGAAACATTTCAAATAAACAACCTAACCCTACATCTACATGAACTGGAGGAACAACAGCAAAGAAAGCCCAGAGCAACTACAAGGAAGGAAATAATGAAGATCAAAGCAGAATTAAATGACACAGCGATTCAAAGAACAATTCAAAAGATCAATAAATCCAGGAGATTTGAAAAAAATCAAAACAAGTTGACAAGCCTTCAACCAGACACATCAGGAAAAAAAGACAGGGGACTCAAATAAAATGAGATATGAAAGAAGAGAAATTACAACTGATACAACAGAAATACAAAAGATTGCAAGAAATTACTAGGAACAACTACATGCCAAAAAATTTGGAAACCTGGGTGAAACAAACAAATTTCTAGAAATATATATTCCTCCAAAACTGAATGAAGAAGCAGAAAGTCTGAATACACCGATAACAGCTAGTGAAACTGAAGCAGCAATAAAAAAATTCCTGGCTAAAACAAAAAACCCTGGACCAGTCAGAGAATTTTACAAAACATTTAGGAAGAGCTAACCCCAATCCTTCTCATACTATTAAAAAAAAACAAAACAAAACAAAACAAAACAAAAAAAAAACAAGAAGAAGGAAGACTCCAAAACTCCTTTTCTGAGGCCAGCATTACCCTAATCACCAAGCAAGATAAAGACAACAAAGAAAGAAATCTACAGGCCAATATCACTGATGAACATAGACATAGACGCTAAAATCCTCAACAAAATGTTAGAAAACCACATCCAGCAATACATTAAAAAGATCATACACCACGATAAAGTAGGATTCATACCAGGGATGCAAGGATGGTACATTATTCACAAATCAGTAAACATTAATACATCACATAAACAAAAGGAAAGAGAAAAATCACATGATCAAACCAATAGATGCACAAAAAGCATTTGATAAAATCCAGCACCCATTTACGGGAAAAAAAAAAAAAAAAACCCTCTCAGGAAAATAGGAATAGAGGAAGCATACCTCAACACAATAAAAGCCATATATATACAGGAACAAATATAAAGGACACATGGACAAAAACTAGGGGGGTGGAAATGGGAGGGAGGTGGAGAGGGATAGGTGGGTGGGATGGGAGTAAAAGACAGAAAACTGTACTTGAACAATTAAAATTTTTTAAAAAGTCATATACAAGAAACGTACAGCCAACATACTTAGTGGGCAAAAAGTAAAAGCTTTCCCATTAAGATCAGGAACAACACAAGTGTATCCACTATCATCACTGCTATTCAACATAGTATTGAAAGTTCTAGGACTTCTGGCCAAGATGGAGGCATAGATGTACAAACTGTGCCTCCTCTCACAACCAAAATTAAGGACAACAACGATTTAGAAACAAGAAAACAATCAGAACTGATAGAAAATTGAACTGTACAGAAGTCCAACCACCATTCATCCAGACCTGTAAGAGGGGCAGAATCGTGGCAGGAAAAAGTGGAGGGTGGCGACCCGAGCACTCAGGCAGCAGTGGTTGGCAGATCCCAGGCTTGCAGGTGGCGGCTAGCGGACCCCAGGCACAGGGTGGCAACGGTGCAGGTCCACTGAGGCCACACAAGGTGGCTGGCTGACCAGGTGGTCCCACATTTGCATGCAGATAATCCAGGTGAAGGGGAAGCAGTGGAAGGGACTGGAATCCAAGAGAGAGCGGAGCAAGCACCATTGTTCCCTCTTGGACTCCACCCCCACATACAGTGTCACTACCCAGTAACTGGGCTGCCCCACCCTGGGGAACACCTAAGGTTCTGCCCCTCATGATGTAAGAGCCCCAATCAGACCAAAAAAAAGAAAAAAGAAAAAAACAAACCCCAAAATGGCTCAAACTGGAGAACAAATCAAAGCCCCAGAGCCAATTCATTTAAGCAACCAAGACATAGCCAACCTATCAGATGCACAGTTCAAAGCCCTGGTGATCAGGATGCTCACAGAATTGGTTGATTTTGCTCACAAATTAGATGAACAAATGAAGGCTACAATAAGTGAAATGAAGGAAAACGCATAGGGAACCAATAGAGATGGGAGGAAAACTGGGACTCAAATCAATGGTGTGGACCAGAAGGAAGAAAGAAACAACAAAACAGAAGAGAAGGAAGAAACAAGAATTCAAAAAAAAAAAATGAGGAGAGGCTGAGAAACCTCCAGGAAACCTTTAAACCTCCCAACATCCAAATTATAGGGGTACCAGAAAGGGAAGAGGAAGAACAACAAGTGGAAAACTCATTTGAACAAATAATAATGGAGAACTTCCCCAATCTGGCAAAGGAATTAGACTACCAGGAAGTCCAGGAAGCTCAGAGAGTCCCAAAGAAGTTGGACCCAAGGAGGAACATACCAAGGCACATCATAATTACATTAGCCAAGATTCAAATGAAGAAGAGAATTCTAGAAGCAGCAAGCGATAAGGGGACAGTCACCTACAAAGGAATTCCCATCAGACTGTCAGCTGATTTCTCAAAAGAGACCTTCCAGCCAAGAAGGAGCTGGAAAGAAGTATTCCAAGTCATGAAAGTCAAGGACCTACATCCAAGATTGCTCTATCCAGCAAAGTTTTTATTTAGAATGGAAGGGCAGATAAAGTGCATCTCAGATAAGGTCAAGTTCAAGGAGTTCATCATCACCAAGCCTTTATTATATGAAATGTTAAAGGGACTTACCTAAGGAAAAGAAGATAAAATATATGACCATAAAAAGACAGCAAACTCACAGTTATTAACAACCACACCTAAAACAAACAAAAAAGCAAACCAAGCAAACAGCTATAACAGGAACAGAACCACAGAAATGGAGATCATATGGAGGGTTAGCAACAGGGGCGTGGGAGGAGGAGAGAGGGGGAAAAGATACAGAGAATAAGTAGCATAGATGGTGGGTAGAAAATGGACGGGGGGAGGGGAAGAATAGTGTGGGAAATGTAGAAGCTAAAGAACTTATGACACATGGACATGAACTAAAGGGTGGAGTGTGGGTGGGAGGGGGTGTGCAGGGTTGAAGAGAATGATGGGGGAGAAATAGGACAACTGTAATACCAAAATCAATAAAATATATTTTAAAAATTAAAAAATAAAATAAAAGTTCTAGCCACAGTGATCAGACAGGAAAAGAAATAAAAAGTATCCAAACTGGAAAGGAGGAAAATTAAACTGTCATTGTTTGCAGATGACATGATAATATACATAGAAATCACTATAGACTCCACAAAAAACTACTTGAACTAATAAGTGAATTTGGTAAAGTGGCAGGATACAAAGTCAGTATTCAGAAATAAAAGGCATTTTTGTACACCAACAATGAAATACCAGAAATAAAAATTAGGAAACAAATTTAATTTACTATAGCAACAAGAAAAGTAAAGTACCTAGTAATAAACCCAACCAAGGAGGTAAAAGACCTGTATTCAGAAAACCACAGAACGCTGTGTAGTATTCCATCATGTAATCTACCCTTTGTGATGTGACGGCATGGATGGAACTGGAGATCATTATGCTAAGTGAAATAAGCCAGGTAGTAAAAGACAAATACCATATGATCTCACCTATAAGTGGAACCTAATCGACAAAAGAAACAAGCAAGCAAAATATAACCAGAGACATTGAAATTAAGAACAAACTGACAGTAACCAGAGGGGAGGTGGGAGGAGATAATAGGGGGAAATGGGGGAAGGGTTTTCAGGAACATCTATAAAGGACACATGGACAAAACCAAAGCGGGTTAGGAATAAGAGTGGGAAGTGGGGATGGCTGGGAGGAGTAGTCATGGTGGGAAAATGGAGACAATTGTACTTGAACAACAACAAAATTTTTTAAATAAATAAAATAAACATAAATAAATAAAAGTCATCATAAAAGAAAGATATATGAAATTTTACTGCCTATGCTTCCCCCTAGGACTTTATGATATTGCAGCTTATATTTAAGTCTTTTTTCCATTTTCAGTTTATTTTTGTATTCGGTGTAAGTTGGTGGTCTCTTTTCTTTTCTTTCTTTCTTTCTTTCTTTCTTTCTTTCTTTCTTTCTTTCTTTCTTTCTTCTTTTTTTTTTTTTGGATGTACCTATCCAGGTCTCTCAACATTGTTTGTTGAATAGGCCATTTTTACTTCATGTTATGTTTCTGCCCTGCTTTGTCAAATATTAATTGACCATAGAAACATAAGTTTATATCTGGAATCTCTCTTCTGTTCCATTAATCCATGTGTCTATTCTTATGCCAGTACCAGACTATTTTGATGACAGTAGCCTTGTAATACAGTTTGATACCAGATATTGGGATCCCTCCTACTTTGTTCTTATTTCTTCATATTGCTGAGGCTATTTGGAGTCTTTTTTGGTTCCATATAAATTTTTGAAATATTTGTTCTATATCTGAAATACATCATTGGTATTTTAATAGGAATTGAGTTAAAACCGTAGATCACTTTGGGTAGTGTAGACATTTTAATGATGGTAAGTGTTCAATCCATGAACATGGTATATGCTTCCATTTAGTTCTATCTTCTTCAGTTTCTTTCTTCAGTGTTTTATAGTTTTCTGAGTACAGCTCTTTTACCTCCTTGGTTAAATTTATGTGTAGGTACTTTATTTATCTTGTTGCTATGGCAAAGGCAAATGGATTTTTTCTAGTTTCTCTTTCTGATATTTCATTATTGGTGTATAATAATGCCTTTTATTTCTGAATATTGACTTTGTATCCCACCACTTTGCCAAACTCAGTTATTAGGTTGAGTAGTTTTTTGGTAGTAATGATAGCCTCTTCAATAAATGGTGTTGGGAGAACTGGACCAGCACATGCAGAAAAATGAATCTAGACACCCCAGTGTACATCATACACCAGAATTAAACTCAAAATGTATAAAATACTTATATATAAGTCATGACACAATGAAAGCCCTAGAGGAAAACATAAGCAGGAAAATTTCAGATATCCCATGTAGCAATATTGTTGCAGAAATATCTCCTAAGGCAAGGGAAATAAAGGAAATAATAAACAAATGGGACAACATCAAATTTAAAAAGCTAAAGGCACCATTTTCAAAATGAAAAGGGAACTGACTGTATGGGCAAACATATTTGCCAATGTTACATTGGACAAGGGTTTGATCTGCAAAATATATAAAGAACTCATACAACTCAACACTGGGAAGGCGAAAAATCCAGTTATAAATGGGCAACAGAGCAGAATGGACACTTCTCCAATGAGGATGTACAGATGACCCATAGGCATATGAAAAGATGCTCAACATCGCTAGCCATCAGAGAGATACAAATTAAAACTACAATGTAATACCACTTCTCACCACTTAGAATGGCCATCATACACAAATCAATAAGTGCTGGCGAGGTTGTGGAGAAGAGGGAATGCTGATACACTGTTGGATGGAATGCAGACTGGTGCAGACACTGTGGAAAACAGTATGGAATTTCCTAAAAAAACTGAAGATGGAAGTGCCTCTTGATCTAGTGTTCCCATTCCTGGGATTATACCCTAAGAATCCCAGATCACCAATTCAAAAGTTCTTACGCACCCTTATATTCATAGCGGCAGTATTTACAATAGCCAAATGCCAGAAACAACCTAAGTACCCATTAATAAATTAGTGTATCAGAAAACTGTGGTACATTTACACAATGGAATACTCCACAGCAGAAAGAAATAATTCCTACCTTTTGCAACAGCATGGATGGAACCAGAGAGTATTATGCTGAGTGAAATAGCCAGTAGGTAAAAGACAAATACCATATGATTTTACCTGTAAGAGGAACCTAATGAACAAAATAAACTAATGAGCAAAATAGAGCCAGAGGCATGGAAAGATAAAACAGCCTGAAAGCGACCAGAGGCAAGGGAGGAGGTGGTAATGGTGGAAATAAGGGGAAGGGACTAGACAAAGAACATGTAAGAGTGACTTATGGACATGGACAACAGTGTGGGAATTGACTGTGGAAGTGGAGGGTAGGGTGAGAGGGGTGGAGGGGGGAAATTGGGATAACTGTAATATAATATCACTGTATAATCACACTTTTCGTGTGATTAAAAACATCATACCAAAGAAAGCCCAGGACCAGTAGTCTTTACAGGTGAAGTCTACCAAACATTTAAGGAACTACACTAATTCTCCTCAAACTGTTATTAAAAATTGAAGAGTAGGGACCACTTCCAAAAACATCCTATGAGCCCAACATTACTTTCATACCAAAGCCAGACATAGGCACCACACACAAAAAAAACTACAGACAAATGTCATTGATGAATATGATGCAAAAAATTCCAACAAAATAGTAGCAAATAGAACTCAACAGTACATTAAGAGAACTACCCATCATTGCCAGTGAGATTAATTCCTAGATTGTAAGAATGGAACATATGAAAATCAATCAATATAATAAACTACATTAACAGAATAGTGGAACAAATTATCATTATCAAAATTATAATAATGCATTATCATTTCAATTGATGGGGGAAAAGCATAGGGCAAAATTCAGCACCCATTTATGAGAAAGACACTCCACAAATTAAGAATAGAAAGAATCTATCTCAGCTTAATAAAGCCTTATATGAAAAGCCTGATAACTTTTCCTCTAAGATCAGGAACAAATAAAAATGTTCACTTTCATTACTTCTAGTCAAGATAGTATTGGAAGTTCTAACCAGAGCAAGGAAAAGAAATGAAAGCACCCAATTAAGAAAGGAAGAAGTAAAATGATGTCTGTTTGCAGATGACATGATCTTACATGCAAACTGAAAAAAAAAATCCACAAAAATTTGCTAGAACTAATTTTTAAAATTCAGCAAAGTTATAGGATACAAAATTACATGCAAAAGCAATGGTATTTCTTTTTTAAAAATATTTTATTGATTATGCTATTACAGTTGTCCTATTTCTCCCCCATCATTCCCCTCCACCCTGCACACCCTCTCCCACCCACATTCCCCCCTTTAGTTCATGTCCATGTGTCATAAGTTCTTTAACTTCTACATTTACCACACTATTCTTGCCCTCCCCCTATTTTCTACCCACCATCTATGCTACTTATTCTCTGTACCTTTTCCCCCTCTCTCCCCCTCCCACTCCCCTGTTGTTAACCCTCCACGTGATCTTCATTTCCATGGTTCTGTTCCTGTTCTAGCTGTTGGCTTAGTTTGCTTTTGTTTTAGGTGTGGTTGTTAATAGCTGTGAGTTTGCTGTTTTTTCACTGTCATATTTTTATCTTCTTTTTCTTACATAAGTCCCTTTAACATTTCATATAAAAAGGGCTTGGTGATGTCATCACCAGCAAAATCAATGGTATTTCTACACATGAACAATAAACAGTCCAAAAGGGAGTTAAGAAAATAAGTTTTAGATACTTAAGCATAAATTTAATTAAGGAGGTGAACAATTTGTATAAAACATAAACTATAAAAAACTATAAAACATTGAAGGAATTTTAAAAGACACAAATTAACGAAAAGATGTCCTGTGTTCATAGATTAGAGGACATAATATTATTAAAATGTCAATACTATCCAAAGTAATCTTCAGATGAAATTTAATCCCTATCAAATTCCCAACAGCATTATTTTACAGAAATAGAAGTATCTGCCCTGGCTGGTGTGGCTCAGTGGATTGAGTGCCAGACTGTGAACCAAAGGGTCACTGGTTCAATTCCCAGTCAGGTCACATGCCTGGGTTGTGGGCCAAGTCCCCAGTAGGGGGCACTTGAGAGACAACCACACATTCCTATTTCCCCTTAAAAAAAGAAATAGCCATCCTAAATAGCATATGGAATCTCAAGGGACCCTAAATAGTCAAAATACTCTTGAAAATGAAGACCAAAGTTGAATGTATCACATTTCCAGATTTCAAAACTTATTACAAAGTGTCAGTAATCAAAATATTGTGGTACAGCCATAAAGACAGACATATAAACCAATGAAGCAGAATACAGAACCCAGAAATACACTCTCACATATATGGTCAAATGATTCTTGACAAAAAATTAAAAAGGTGCCAAGACCATTCAATAAGGAAAGGACAGACTCTTAAATAGTGTTGTAAAAGGTGGATATCCATATAAAAATATTGAAGTTGGATCCTTATCATATCCCATACAAAAATAAATTCAAAAGTAACCAAAGATCTAAACATACATGAAAAACTTTAAAACTCTTAGAATAAAACATAGGTGAAAAGCTTCAGCCATTAAGTTTGGCAATGGTTTCTTGGATATGACACCAAAAGCAAAGGCAACAAATGTAAAAATAGATGAATTGGACTTCATTGAAATTAAAAATATCTGGTATATCAAAGGGTACAATCAACAGAATGAAAAGGCAACCTATAAACTGAGAAAAAATTTTAAATCACATATCTGATAAAGGAAAAATATCCATGTATATAAAGAACTACAAGTCAACAATAACAACAAAAAATTATTAAAGATGGACAAATGAATTGAGTAGACCTTTCTGCAAAGAAGATATAAAAATGATAAACATATATAAAAAGATGCTCAATATCACTAATTATTTGGGAAATGCAAATTAAAATCACAATGATATATCACCTCATACTCATTAGGGTTACTACCATCAAAAAACAAACAGAAAAAATGTTGGTGAGGATGAGGAGAAATTGAATCACTTGTGCACTGCTGTTGGGAATGTAAAATGGAATAGGCATTATGAAATAAAGGATGATGGTTCCTCAAAGAACTAAAAATAAAATTACCATGTGATCCAAAAATTCCACTCTGGGTATATACCCAAAAGAATTAAAGCAGGGTTTTGAAGAGATATTTTTTACTGTATTCATAGCAGCATTAACCACAATAACCAAGAGGTAGAAGCAACAATAATGTCCAAAGACAGATGACTGGGTAAACAAGTATGGTATCTACCCACAATGGAATATTAGTCTTTAAAAAAATAGTCTTACACATACTACAACGTATATTAACATAATGAGGATATTATGTTAATTGAAATAAGCCAGTCACAAAAAGATAAATACTGTATGATTCTACTTATATGAGATACCTTGAATAGTCAAATTCAAAGAGACAAAAAGGACAAATGTTGTTGCCAGGGTCTGTGGGTAGAGGAAAATGGTAGTTCTTTTTTGTTTTAATTTTAATTAATTTTTTATTTTTATTCTTTTCTTTTCATTTATTTTTACTGTTGTTCAAATACAGTTGTCTCCATTTGCCTACTACCACTTTCCCTGCCCCACTCACCCCCACCTCCCATCTTCAGTCTCCATGTGTTCTATATAGAGTTGGGTTTTTTATTTAAAAGATTGTGTTTATTTATTTCTTTACTTAAAAGTGAGTACAACAATATATTTAAAAAATAATACACCACGAGCAAGTGGGTTTTATTCTAGGGTCACAAACATTATTCAACATATGCAGATCAATGTAATGTACCACATTAACAAAGCAAAGATGTATTTATTTATTTTTAGACAGAAGAGAAGGGAGGGAGAAAGAGAGAGAAACATTAATATGTGGTTGCCTCTCGTGCATCCAGGCATGTGCCAGAACTGGGGACCTGGCCTGCAACCCAGGCATGTGCCCTGAGTGGGAATCAAATGAGCAACCCTTTGGTTTTCATGCTGGTGCTCAATCCACTGAGCCACACCAGCCAGGACTAGAGTTGTTTTTTAATGGGTGTAGATTTTCAGCTTTGCACAACAAAAAACTTGTGAAGATTGGTTTTATAATAATGTAAGTATACTTCACACTACTGAACTGTACACTTAAAATGGTTAAAGTGGTAAATATAATGTTATGTGTATTTTACAACTATTTAAAAGGCTGAAACTGTGGAGACAATAAAAAAATTTGTGGTGGACAGGGTTTTGGGAGAGGGGAGGGAGATGGAGCAAAGGTCATTTTTAGGGTAGCAAAAATACTGTTTGATACTGTAATGGTAGGCACATGTCATTATACATTTGTCAAAATCCATAGAATATACAATCCACAATAAAATCTAACAAATTATGGACTTTAATTAATAATAACATACCAATATCAACTCATCAATTGTAATCAACGTACCATGCTAATGCAAAATGTTAGCAAAAGGAAAAACCAGGGGGAGGTTGAGGATGAATATGTGAACTCTATGTACTTTATACTAAATTATTTGTAAACATAAAATTTCTTTAAAAATAAAATATAAATTTTTAAAATAACCTAGTTAAGATATTATACTAAGGTTTTACAAAATGTTATCTTTGGGGAAACTGGAAAAAGTATACTATTTGTTAAAACTGAATGGGAATCTACAATTATACCAATTAAAAATTCTAAAAAACCACTCCAAGACATGGAAAATATGAGAGGAAATTAAGTTCAAAGACGAAGATAATCATACAGGAACTACTGTATGTCAAAGTAATAGAACTTCCAGAAAGAGAGAACAGAAAAAAATAAAGGGGAGAATATTAATAAATAAAACTTATTTCTCAGTAAAGGATTGTCGGTCTTCACATTAAAGGATCCATTCAAAATGGGATCTCATCAAAATAAAAAGCTTCTGCATGGCCAAAGAAAAGAGTATTAATGTAAAAAGAGAACCGACTGTGTGGGAAAACATATTTGACAATGATACCTCAAATAAGGGTTTAATCTCCAAAATATACAAAGAACTTACACGACTCCACTCTAAGAAGACAAGCAACCCAAATAAAAAATGGGCAAAGGACTTGGCCAGACACTTCTCCAAGGAGGACATACAGAGGATCCAGAGACACATGAAAAGATGCTCGATAACGCTAGCTATCAGAAAGATGCAAATTAAAACCACAATGAGATGCCACTTGACACCAGTCAGAATGTCCCTCATAAACAAAGCAACAAACAGCAAGTGTTGGAGAGGTTGTGGAGAAAAGGGGACCCTAGTGCACTGCTGGTGGGAGTGCAGACTGGTACAACCACTATGGAAAACAGTATGGAATTTTCTAAGAAAACTAAAAATGGATATACCTTTTGACCCAGCAATTCCACTGCTTGGATTATATCCCAAGAACCCTGAAACACCAATAGAAAAGAACCTATGCACCCCTATGTTCATAGCAGCACAATTTACAATAGCCAAGTGCTGGAAGCAGCCTGGGTGCCCATCAGTAAATGAATGGATCAAAAAACTGTGGTACATTTACACAATGGAATTCTATGCAGCAGAAAGAAAGAAGGAACTCCAACCCTTTGCAACAGCATGAATGGAACTTGAGAGCATCATGCTAAGGGAAATAAGCCAGGCGGTGAAAGACAAGTACCATATGATGTCACCTTTAACAGGAATCTAATCAACAAAACAAACAAGCATAATACAACCAAAGACACTGAAATTGAGAACAGGCTGACAATCACCAGAGGGGAGAGGGGAGGGAATTTCAGGGGAAAAGGGGAAGGGTTTATTTTTTAACAAATTTTTATTTTAATTGTTGATCTTGTACAGTTTTCTGTCTTTTATTCTCACCCCAACCCACCACCCCAGCCATCCCCACCTCCCTCCCATTTCCACCCCCCCATAGTTTTTGTCCATGTGTCCTTTATACTTGTTCCTGTAAATCCTTCCCCTTTTCCCCTGAAATTCCCTCCCCTCTCCCCTCTGGTGACTTTCAGCCTGTTGTCAATTTCCATGTCTTTGGTTATATTATGCTTGTTTGTTTGTTTGTTTGTTTTGTTGATTAGCTTCCTGTTAAAGGTGAGATCATATGGTATTTGTCTTTCACTGCCTGGCTCATTTCCCTTAGCATGATGCTCTCAAGTTCCATCCATGCTGTTGCAAAAGGTAGGAGCTCCTTCTTTCTTTCTGCTGCATAGAATTCCATTGTGTAAATGTGCCATAGTTTTTTGATCCACTCATTTACTGATGGGCATATAGGTTGCTTCCAACACTTGGATATTGTAAAATGTGCTGCTATGAACATAGGGGTGCATAGGTTCTTTTGGATTGGTGTTTCAGGGTTCTTAGGATACAGTCCTGGCAGTGGAATTGCTGGGTCAAAAGTTTTTTAGATTTTTTTAGTTTTTTAGAAAATTCCATACTGTTTTCCATAGTGGTTGTACCAGTCTGCACTCCCACCAGCAGTGCACTAGGGTCCCCTTTTCTCCACAACCTCTCCAACACTTGCTGTTTGTTGCTTTGTTTATGAGGGACATTCTGACTGGTGTCAAGTGGTATCTCATTGTGGTTTTAATTTGCATCTTTCTGATAGCTAGCGATATCAAGCATCTTTTCATGTGTCTCTGGATCCTCTGTATGTCTTCCTTGGAGAGGTGTCTGCCCAAGTCCTTTGCCCATTTTTGAGTTGGGTTGCTTGTCTTCTTAGAGTGGAGTCGTGTAAGTTCTTTGTATATTTTGGAGATTAAACCCTTATCTGAGATATCATTGGCAAATATGTTTTCCCACACAGTCGGTTCTCTTTTTATTTTAATACTGTTTTCCTTGGCCATGCAGAAGCTTTTTATTTTGATGAGATCACATTTGTTTATTCTTTCCTTTATGTCCCTTGCTTTAGGGGACATATCAGTAAAAATGTTGCTGCGTGGAATATCTGAGATTTTCCCGCCTATGTTCTCCTCTAGGACTTTAATGGTGTTACGGCTTATGTTTAAATCTTTTATCCACCTTGAATTTATTTTTGTGTATGGTGTAAGTTGGTGCTCAAGTTTCATTTTCTTGCATGAAGCAGTCCAGTTCTCCCAATACCACTTGTTGAAGAGGCTATTTTTACTCCATTTTATGTTGCTGCCCCCTTTGTCGAATATTAATTGACTATAGAGACTAGGGTTATTTCTGGGCTCTCTGTTCTATTCCACGGGTCCACGTGCCTGTTTTTATGCCAGTACCAGGCTGTTTTGATTACAGTGGCCTTGTAATACATTTTGGTATTAGGTATTGTGATCCCTCCTGCTTTGCTCTTCTTTCTCAAGATTGCTGCCACTATTCTGGGTTATTTATTGTTCCATATAAATTTTTGAAGTGTTTGTTCTATATCTGTGAAATATGCCATTGGGACTTTAGTAGGTATTGCATTGAATCTGTAGATTGCTTTGGGAAGTATGGACATTTTGATGATGTTAATTCTTCCGATCCATGAACACGGTATGCCTTTCCATTTATTTGTGTCTTCCTTGATTTCTTTCTTCAGTGTTGTGTAGTTTTCTGCATACAGGTCTTTGACCTCCTTGGTTAGGTTAATTCCTAGGTACTTTATTTTTCTTTTTGCTATATCGAATGGGATTTTTTTCTTGATTTCTGCTTCTGTTGTTTCATTGTTGGTATACAAAAATGCCTTTGATTTCTGGATATTGACTTTGTATCCGGCTGTTTGGCTAAATTCATTTATTAGGTCAAGCAGTTTTTTGGCCAAGACTATAGGATTTTCTATGTATATTATCATGTCATCTGCAAACAATGATAGTTTTGTTTCCTCCTTTCCAAGTTGGATGCCTTTTATTTCCTTTTCTTGTCTAATCACTGTGGCTAATACTTCCAATATTATATTGAATAGAAGTGGTGAAAGTTGGATCCTTGTCTTGTTCATGATTTTAGTGGGAAAGAATTTAGTTTTTACCCGTTGAGTATTATGCTGGCTGTAGGTTTCTCATATATGGCCTTTATTATGTTGAGGAATGCTCCCTCTATTCCCACTTTGCTGAATATTTTTATCATAAAAGGGTGCTGTACCTTATCAAATGCTTTTTCCGTATCTATTGATATGATCATGTGATTTTTGTCTTTGCTTTTGTTTATGTGATGAATTACATTTACTGATTTGCGAATGTTGAACCATCCTTACATCCCTGGGATGAATCCCACTTGGTCATGGTGTATGATCTTTTTAATGTGTTGTTGGATGCGGTTTGCCAATATTTTGTTGAGGATTTTAGCAACTATGTTCATCAGCGATATTGGCCTGAAGTTCTCCTTCTTTGTTGTGTCTTTATCTGGTTTTGGGATTAGGATGATGCTGGCTTCATAAAAAGAGTTTGGGAGTCTTCCATCTTTTTGGATTTTTTTCAAATAGTCTGTGGAGAATAGGGGTTAGCTCTTCCTTAAATGTTTTGTAGAATTCTCCTGTGAAGCCATCTGGTCCAGGACTTTTGTGTGTTGGGAGTGTTTTGATTACTGATTCAATTTCACCAGCTGTTAATGGTCTGTTCAGGATTTCTGTTTCTTCTTCATTGAGTTTTGGACGGTTATATTTTTCTAGAAACCTGTCCATTTCACCTAGGTTTTCAAATTTCTTGGCATACAGTTCTTCGTAGTAATTTCTTACAATCCTTTGTATTTCTGCGGTGTCAGTTGTAATATCTCCTCTTTCATTTCTGATTGTGTTTATTTGAGTCCTCTCTCTTTTTTTCTTGATGAGCCTGCTTAAAGGCTTGTTGATTTTGTTGATCTTTTCAAAGAAACAACTCCTGGATTCATTGATCCTTAGGATTGTGCTTTTAGTCTCTATGTCATTTAATTCTGCTCTGATCTTGGTTATTTCTTTCCTTCTACTTGCTCTGAGTTGTCTTTATTGTTGTTCCTCGAGTTCTTGTAGGTGTAGGGTTAGGTTGTTTGTTTGAGCTGTTTCTGTCTTTTTTAGGTAGGCCTGTATCGCTATAAGCTTCCCTCTGATGACTGCCTTTGCTGTGTCCCATAAGTTTTGGGTTGATGTGAGTTTATTATTGTTTGTTTCCAGAAACTTTTCGTTTTTCTCCCTAATTTCATTCTTGACCCATTCATTGTTTAATAGCATGCTATTCAATCTCCATGATTTTGAGGGTTTTGGGTTTTCCCCTTGAGGTTGGTTTCTAGTTTCAGTCCCTTGTGGTCAGAGAAAATGGTTGGTATGATTTCAATTTTCTTGAATTTGTTGAGGCTTGATTTGTGTCCTATCATGTGGTCTATTTTTGAAAATGTTCCATGTGCATGTGAAAAGAAAGTGTATTTAGTTTCTTTGGGATGAAGGGCTCTATATAGATCAGTTAAGTCCATTTCCTCTAGAGTGTTGTTCAATGCCACAATATCTTTGTTGATATTTTGTTTGGAAGATCTGTCCATTTTTGACAGTGGGGTGTTAAAATCACCTACTATAATTGTGTTGCTGTCAATATCTTTCTTGAAGTCCTCTAAGATTTTCTTGATATATTTAGGTGCTCCTATGTTGGGCGCATATATATTTACAATGTTTATGTCTTCTTGGTGGATTCTTCCCTTGAGTATTATGAAGTGACCTTCTGGGTCTCTCTTTATGGCCCTTCTTTTAAAGTCTATTTTGTCTGATATGAGTATTGCTACCCCAGCTTTTTTTTCCTGACCATTTGCTTGGAAAATTTGTTTCCAGCCCTTCACTTTGAGCCTGTGTATGTCTTTTGTCCTGAGGTGGGTTTCTTGTAGGCAGCATATGTGTGGGTCATGCTTTCTTATCCATTCAGCTATTCTATGTCTTTTGATTGGAACATTTAATCCATTTACATTTAAAGTTATTATTGATAGGTATTTATTCATTGCCATATTTGTACCTGTGTTCCTCTCTCTCTTTCTCTCTCTGTCTTTTCCTTCCTTTCCTTAAAGCAGTTCCTTTAGCATCTCTTGCAGAACTGGTTTGGTGGAGGTGTATTCTTTTAGACTTCTTTTGTCTGGAAAATTCCTTATTTGGCCTATCTTGATTGAGAACCTTGCTGGGTAAAGTAGTCTGGGTTGCAGGCCTTTGGTTTTCATTGCTTGGAATATTTCTTGCCATTCTCTTCTGGCTAGGAGCGTTTCCATTGAGAAGTCAGATGCTAACCTTATCGGGGTTCCCTTGTATGTTATTTCCTTTTTTTTCCTTGCTGCCTTTAAGATTCTCTCTTTGTCTTGGAATTTGCCATTTTAATTATGATGTGTCTTGAAGTGGGCCTGTTTGGGTTCCTCTTGATTAGGACTCTCTGTGTTTCCTGGATTTGTGTGGCTTTTTCTCTCACCAAATTAGGGAATTTTTCCATCATTACTTTTTTAAACAGGTTTTCTATCCCTGTTCTTGTTCTTCTCCTTCTGGTATCCCTATTATAGGGATATTATTACGTTTCATGTTGTCTTGCATTTCTCTTAAACCCTCTTCATTCTTTCTGAGCCTCTTTTCCTTATCTTGCTCATTCTGGGTGTTTTTTTTTTCTATTTTGTCCTCCAAATCGCTGATGCGATCTTCTGCTTGATCGATTCTGCTTTTCATTCCTTCTACTGCGTTCTTCAGTTCAGAAATTGTGTTCTTCATTTCCTCTTGGCCCTTGTTGATAGTTTCTATTTCCTTTTTCACGTTGATATAGTTTGCGGTGAGTTCATCATAACTTCCCTGTAGTTTCTGGTAGCTCATTGAGAGCTCATGGAGCTTCCTGACAACCATTGCTTTGAACTCGATATCTGATAGTTGAGTTGCCTCCGTTTCATTTAGCATTCTTTCTGGAGCTTCCTCTTTTCCTTTCATTTGGCGATTGTTCCTTTGTCTTCCCATTGTTTGTAAGACTCTTGTTGTTAGCCTCAACTTCTTAAATTGATCTGTTCTGGCTCCCTGGGTTTGTGGTATGACCTTCTGTGGTAGAACATCTGTGAGATTCATTGGTGGATTCTCCTTCGGATATCCTGTTGTTCACCGCTTCCACTGTCTCATCAGCTGGGATACCCTCTTTTTGGGGCCAACTCTGGTTTTTTTCACAGTTCCAGGCTTGTTTGTTTGTTTGTTTTGTCTCACTCATGGGTATTTAAAAAGAGAAGGGGGGAATGAAAAAAAGAAGAAAGAAGAAAAAAGAGGAAGTTAGAAGAGATAAAACTGGAAAGAAAGGAAGAGGGAATAAGACAAGAAGGAATTAAAGGGAGGCAAAAGGAGTTGGGGAGTAAAGAAGAAGATAAAAATAATGAAGAAGGAATAATTAAAAACATATATAAATAGACAGGCACACAAACAAAAAACACAAATAAACTAGAACAACAAAAAACAAAAAACACACACACATACATACAAATACAAACAGCCAAAAAAAAGAAAAGGAACAAAGCAAAATATTTAAAAAATATATTTAAAAAAACAAAACCAAAAACCCTCTTGTTGTTTTCAAACTTGCCGAGCCAGTTTTTCTGGTCTTGCTGGCTGCAATGGCCGAGGGGTGATCTTATTGCTTTTCTCTGTGTTCAGAACTCAGTCATCATTGTGCTATGTATCCCAGCATTAGTAGGCGCCTCTCCCCACAGGGCTTCCAGCATGTGATCTGAGCCTCCTGGTGTGTGCGCACTTCCCCGAGTTTATGGGTGTGTGCTCTGTTCTCCAGACGTGCACAGTCGCCTGCCTTTGCCCCTGCATGGCTTTCTGTGGTGGGTCGGGGCCTATGCTCCAGCAGCTATCTCGAGTCTGCGCCTATGGTCCTGAGCTGTCCACGTTCGAGCACCCGCCCATGCACTTTGCTCCACAGCTGTCTCCAGTGGCCAGCGCCTATGTTTTCACGAGTGTCCACTATCCCGCGACTGTGTGCGGTCCCATGTGGGTGCCTATTTTCATGCAGCTGTCTCACTTCACACGGGCCTCTGTCTGCGGTTGGGGCGACCGTGCTTTCGCAGTCGCCCGGCAACCACAAAAACTTGGTTTAAAGTCACACAGTGACCTGGCAGGGCACCCACTTTCGCTCTGCTGCAGTTGTGCGGTGGCCCCTGAGATCTCCCAGCCGGTTCAGCGGCTGACCCAGTTCCCTCCCCAGAGCCCTGGGGCAGGCTTGGCGGAGCGCCGGGCCGGGGCCTCAGCCACCCCGCTCTCCTAGCGCTGATCCCTGGGCTCTTATTGTTCCGAAGAGCTCTCCTTACCGCTAGTTTTTCAATGTCCGCTACAATTTCCGACCTCTTATTCTCAAATATGCTGTGTTACTGTTCCTTGTCTGCTCTGTTCTTCCATAGATGGGCCAGGTTTTTCTCCCATGTGTAGGGTGGAAATGGGGTCTGCTCCCTCCTACCACGCCGCCATCTTCCCTCTCTCAGAAAAGGGGAAGGGTTTAGAGCAACAAGTACAAAGGACACACGGACAAAAACTGGGGGGGGGTGGAAGTAAAAGACAGAAAACTGTACAAGATCAACAATTAAAATAAATTTTAAAAACGCATCTAGCAAAGCAGAAAAGGGATTTATTGCAAGGTTATCACGCAGCTCTCGGAAGCCTGGAGAATGGGGCAGGAGAAACCACGCTAAAGGCCAGTGTTAACAGCTGGTTAGAAAGCTGCTACTGGACAGCATCTGACCCCCACGCACCACTGCAGTTGAATGCTAACCATCCTCATGTCTGTTCTCGATTTGCGGTCAACTTCAGGAATGTGTTACGCCTGCTCTTCGAATGCATGGCACATTCTTTTCCTCAGTCCATTTGAGGTTCCTCTTTTGCTACATTTCATTGCACTGTTACTTTTCCTGGTCAGTCCCTGTCCCCACTCCCATTCCCCTTTCCACCTTAGTGAGCTGCTTAAGTGCATTCCATGTATATACACTTCCTCCACTCCATCTTCCATATGTTTATTTTGACATATGCATATCCATGAAAATATGCAGTGCTGTTTTACATTTACATAAATGGTATTATGTTCTAAATATCCTGATTTTTACCTTTTCATTCAACATTAAGTTTTGGAGACCTATCTATGTGGCTACAGTGAATTTGGCTCATTTCTTTTTATTGTTTATATTTTTCATCCAACGACTATTCCACAGTTTGCTTATCCAGCCCCATGGTCATGGACATCTGGGTTGCTTCAAGTTCTTCACTATCATAAACAATGCTTAAACAAACAACTTCAACTGTATTTCCTTAAGGACTTGTGTGAGAACTTCTCTGGAATATATACCCAGGAGCATGATTGCTGGATTGTAGGGTATACACATACTTAATTTCAGGAGGTATTGCCAAATTACTCTCTGGAATACTTGTACCAGTTTATACTCCTACACACAGTTTTCCTTTCCCTCACATCATCAGCAGCACTTGATAATATCCAACTTTCTACAGATTATCGTTATTGTAGTGATTTCTCACTATCATTTCAATGTTCATTTCTCTAATTACAGATATACCTCATTTTTATTAAGCTTCATGGATATTAAGTTATTTTGCAAATTGAAGGTAAGTCCACCATCAAAAAGATTATGTTGAGCTGAAGCCTCAGGCCATGGTTATCATTTTTAGCAATAAAGTATTTTTAAATTAAAGTACGTAAATTTTTGTAGATATCATGCTATTAACCATTAATTAACACAGTATAGTGTAAACATAATTTTAAAATATATTTCATTGATTATGCTATTACAATTATCCATTTCCCCCCTTTATTCCCCTGCACACCCCCTCCCACCTTCATTCCACTGCCCTTAGTTCATGTCCATGGTTTGTACATATAAGTTCTTTGGCTTCTGCATTTCCTATACTATCCTTAACCTCCCCCCGTCTCTTTTGTACCTACCATTTATGCTTCCTATTCCCTGTACCTTTTCTCCCATTCTTCCCCCCTCCCCTCCCCACTAATAACCCTCCATGTGACCTCCATTTCTGTGGTTGTGTTCCTGTTCTAGCTGTTTGCTTAGTTCATTTTTGTATTTGTTTTTGTTTTAAGTTTGGTTGTTGATAGCTGTGAGTTTGTTGTCATTCATTTTACTTTTCATATTTCTGATCTTCTTTTCCTTAGGTAAGTCCCTTTAACATTTCATATAATAAGGGCTTGGTGATAACGAACTCCTTTAACTTGACCTTATCTGGGAAGCACTTTATCTGCCCTTCCATTATAAATTAAAGCTTTGCTGGATAGAGGAATCTTGGATGTAGGTCCTTGCCTTTCATGACTTGGAATACTTCTTTCCAGCCCCTTTTTGCCTGGAAGATTTCTTTTGAGAAATAAGCTGCTAATCTGATGGGAACTCCTTTGTAGGTAATTGTCTCCTTTTCTCTTGCTGCTTCTAAGATTCTCTCCTTCTCTTTAATTTCGGGTAATGTAATTATGATGTGCCTTGGTGTGTTCCTTTTTGGGTCCAACTTCTTTGGGACTCTCTGAGCTTCCTGGACTTCCTGGAAGTCTATTTCCTTTGCCAGATTGGGGAAGTTCTTTATTTGTTCAAATAAATTTTCCATTGTTGCTCTTCCTCTTCCCCTTCCGGCACCCCTATAATTCGGATGTTGGAATTTTTAAAGATGTCCTGGAGTTTCCTAAGCCTCTCCTCATTTTTTTTGAATTCTTGTTTCTTCATTCTTTTCTGATTGGATGTTTCTTTCTCCTGGTCCTCACCATTGATTTGAGTCCCAGTTTCCTTCCCGTCACTATTGGCTCCCTGTACATTTTCCTTTATTTCACTTACCATATCCTTCATTTTTTCACCTAATTTGCTACCAAATTCAACCAATTCTGTGAGCATCCTGATTACCAGTGTTTTGAACTGTGCATCTGATAGGATGGCTGTCTCTTCATCACTTAGTTGTATTTTTTCTGGAGCTTTGATCTGTTCTTTTGTTTGGGCCATTTTTTTTTTCTCGGTGCACCTGGTACGTAGTGAGGGGCGGAGCCTTAGGTGTTCCCCAGAGTGGGGTATCCCATGTTGCTGCCTTGTGATGCTGTATGAGGGGGAGGGGTCTGAGAGGGAACAATGGTTCTTGCTCTGCTCATTGCCTGTTTTCAGTCACTTCCCCTGCTTCCTACAAGCAAAGTGGGCCTTTCTGGTGCTGATTCCCTGATGGGTGGGTTTGTGTACATTCTAGGACCCTGTGGGTCTCTCCATCCAACTCTCCTGTGAGGCTGGAAGTTTCTCCTGCTGCTGCCACAATCCCCACAGATGTTTTCAATCAGAGGTTTGAGGCTTTATTTCCCTTTATTCAATCAGAGGTTTCAATCAGAGCTCTGGGTTGTGCGGTGTGTCTTGCTTCTCAATTGTTCCTCCTGGTTTACCTGCATGCAAATGTGGGAACCCCAGCTCCACTAGCTACTGCCTTGCCCGACAGCCGCTGCCTTGCATGCTCTGATCCTCCAGCAGCCGCCTTATGAGCCCTGGTCTGCCAGCCACCACCTTGCTGCAAGTCCTCTCCCCGCCTCCTACTGGTCTGGATGAATGTTTCTTATTTAACTCCTTGGTTGTCAGACTTCCATACAGTTTGATTTTCTGTCAGTTCTGGTGGTTTTTGTTTTTAAATTTTTGTCATACTTCTTTTGGTTGTGTGAGGAGGCCCAGTGTGTCTACCTATGCCTCCATCTTGGCTGGAAGTCCCCTCATTGTGGTTTTTAACTTGCATCTCTCTAATGGCTAGTGATGCTGAACATCTTTTCATGTCTCTGGGCCCTTTGTACATCCTCCTTAGAGAAGTGTCTGTTCAAGTCCTTTGCCCATTTTTTAATTGGGTTGTTTGTCTTCCTGGAGTGGAGTTGTGTGAGTTCTTTCTATATTTTGGGGATCAAACCCTTGTCCAAGGTATCAGTGGCAAAAATGTTTTCCTATATACTTGGTTCCATTTTCATTTTACTGCTGTTTTCTTTAGCCATACAGAAGCTTTTTATTTTGATGTAGTACCGTTTGTTTATTCTTTCCTTTATGTCCCTTGGAGATAAAAGACCTGTACTCAGAAAACTACAGAATATTGAAGAAAGAAATTAAGGAAGACACAAATAAATGGAAGCATATACCATGCTCACTGACTGGAAGAATCAACATCATAAAAATGTCCATACTACCCAAAGCAATCTATAGATTTAATGCAATCCCCATTAAAATACCAATGACATATATCACAGATATAAAACAAATATTTCAAAAATTTATATGTATCCATAAATGATCCCAAATAGCCTCAGCAATTTTGAGAAAGAAGAAGGACAAAGGAGGCAGGATCACAATACCTGATCTCAAACTATATTACAAGACCACTGTAATCAAAACAGACTGGCACTGGCATAAGAACAGACACAGAGACCAATGGAACATAATAGAGAGCCCAGAAATAAACCCATGTTTCTATGGTCAATTAATATTTGACAAAGGGGCCAGGAACATAAAATGGAGTAAAAATAGCCTCTTTAACAAATGGCACTGGGAGAGCTGGACAAGTACATGCAAAAAAATGAAACTAGACCACACATGGAAAAAGACTTAAATACAAGTCATGATACCATGAAAGCTGTAGAGGAGAACATAGACAGGAAAATTCCAGATATCTCATGCAGCAATATTTTCACAAATCTGTATTATATTTTTTCATTACTATTTACTCCCCTTATACTCCTTCCCCCTTATTTTATTTATTTCTGCTCTCTTCTTTATTATATATTTCCTTCTTCCTACTCACTTTGGGGTTTATTTGTTTTTGGTTTTCAAGTTCCTTTAAATATAAAGATAGATTATGTAGTTGAGCTTTTTCTTGTTTCTTGAGATAGGCCTGTATTGCTATGAATTTTTCTTTTAGGATTGCTTTCCCTGGGTCCCACAGATTTGGGGCTGTTGTGTTCTCATTTCAATTTGTTTCAGGGTATCTTTTGATTTCTTCCTTGATGGCATTGTTAACCCATTCATTTTTTAGTAACATGTTTTTTAGCTTCCACGTCTTTATGTGTTTTTCAGTTTCATTCTTCTCATTGATTTCTAGTCTGCTTTGCAGTGAAATGCTCTGAAAATATCACTTAATTCCATTTTACCCAGCGTGTCATTTAACACTATCATTGCCTTGTTAATTTTCTCTCTGGAAGACCTATCCATTAATGTCAATGGGATGTTAAACCCCCTACTATAACTGTATTTCTGTCAATGTCTCTTTTTATGTCCATCAAGATTTGCTTTAAATATTACATGATCTTATGTAGGGTACATAAATGTTTACTAGGGTTATATCTTCTTGTTGGATTGTTCCCTTTATCATTATATAGTGTTCTTCTTTGTCTCTTACTATAGACTTGGTGTTGCTAGCACAGCTTTTTTTCCCTTTCCATTTTCATGAAGTATCTTTTATATGCATTTACACTTAGTCTGTATCTTTTGTTCTGAGGTAGGTCTCAAGAAGACAGCATATATATGGGTCTTGTTTTCTTATTCATTCAGCTATTCTATGCTTTTTGACTGGAGCATTTAAGTCATTTACATTTAAACTGATTATAGATAGATACATATTCATTGCCATTTTATTTTTAACTATGTTCCTCTGTCATTGCCACCTTTTTTAAAATATATTTTATTGATTATGCTGTTACAGTTCTCCCATTTCTCCCCCATCATTCCCCTCCATCCTGCACACCCTCTCCCACCCACATCCCCACCCCTTAGTTCATGTCCATGTGTCATAAGTTCTTTAGCCTCTACATTTCCCTTACCATTCTTGCCCTCCCCCTGTCTATTTTCTACCCACCGTCTATGCTACTTATTCTCTGTACCTTTTCCCCCTCTCTCCTCCTCCCACGCCCCTGTTGCTAACCCTCCATATGATCTCCATTTCTGTGGTTCTGTTCCTGTTCTAGCAGTTTGCTTAGTTTGCTTTTGTTTTAGATGTGGTTCTTAATAGCTGTGAGTTTGCTGTCTTTTTACTGTCCTATTTTTATCTTTTTTCTTAGATAAGTCCCTTTAACATTTCATATAGTAAGGGCTTGGTGATGATGAACTCCTTTAACTTGACCTTATCTGAGAAGCACTTTATCTTCCCTTCCATTCTAAATGACAGCTTTGCTGGATAGAGCAATCTTGGATGTAAGTCCCCGCCTTTCAAGACTTCAAATATTTCTTTCCAGCCCCTTCTTGCCTGGAAGGTCTCTTTTGAGAAATCAGCTGACAGCCTGATGGGAACTCCTTTGTAGGTGACTGTCCCCTTATCCCTTGCTGCTTCTAGAATTCTCTCCTTCATTTTAATCCTGGCTAATGTAACTATGATGTGCCTTGGTGTGTTCCTTCTTGTGTTCAACTTCTTTGGGACTCTCTGAGCTTCCTGGACTTCATGGTAGTCTATTTCCTTTGCCAGATTGGGGAAGTTCTCCTTTATTATTTGTTCAAATAAGTTTTCCACTTGTTGCTCCTCTTCTTCCCCTTCTGGGACCCCTATAATTCAGATATTGGGATGTTTAACGATGTCCTGAAGGTTCCTAAGCCTCTCCTCATTTATTTTTTGAATTCTTTTTTCTTCCTTCTCTTCTGTTTGGTTGTTTCTTTCTTCCTTCTGATCCACTCCATTGATTTGAGTCCCAGTTTTCCTCCCATCTCTATTGGTTCCCTGTGTGTTTTCCTTCATTTCACCTATTGTAGCCTCCATTTGTTCATCTAATTTGTGAGCAAAATCAACCAATTCTGTGAGCATCCTGATGACCAGTGCTTTGAACTGTGCATCTGATAGGTTGGCTATCTCTTGGTTGCTTAGATGAATTGGCTCTGGGGCTTTGATTTGCTCTTTGGTTTGAGCCATTTTTTTTGTTTTGTTTTGTTTTGTTTTGGTTTTGGTCTGGTCACAGCTATTACATATGAGGGGTGGGGCCTTTAGGTGTTCCTCAGGGCAGGGCAGCCCAGTCGCTGGGTTGTGACGCTGTATGTGGGGGCGGGGTCTGAGAGGGAACAATGGCGCCTGCTCCACTCTCTCCTGGATTCAGTCCCTTCCGCCGCTTCCCCTTTGCCTGGACCATCTGCACGCGAGAATGTGGGACCACCTGGTCAGCCAGCCGCCTTGTGCGGCCTCACTGGGTCTGCACAGTTGCCCCCGTGTGCCCGGGGTCCACCAGCTGCTGCCTGTGCACCTGGGAACTGCCAGCTGCTGCTGCTTGTGTTCCCGGGTCCGCACCTCCACTTTTTCCTGCTGCAACTCCGCCCCTCTTACCCATCTGGATGAATCATTGTTGGACTTCCGTACAGTTCAATTTTGTATCAGTTCTGGTTGTTTTCTTATTTCTAAATATTTGTTGTCCTTAATTTTGGTTGTGAGAGGAAGCACAGTGTGTCCACCTACACCTCCATCTTGGCTAGAAGTCCTGTCATTGCCATCTTGATCATCGTCTTCTTTTTCTTCCTTTTCTGGCAAGAACTTTAACATTTGTTGTAATACTAGTTTGGTGGTAACAAACTCCTTTAGCTTTTTCTTTTGTGGGAAGCTATTTATTTCTCTTTCAATTTTAAATGATAGCCTTGCTAAGTAAAGTAGCCTTGGTTGTAGGTCCTTGATTTTCATCTGTTTGAATATTTCATGCCAATCCTTCTGTTCTGAAATGTTTTCTTGAAAAATCAGATGATAGTTTAACAGGAGCTTCTTTGTAGGTAACTAACTGCTTTTCTCTTGCAGCTTTTAAAATTCTCTCCTTGTCTTTTAAGTTTTGCCATTTAAATTATGTGACTTCATGTGGGCCTCTTTGTGTTTATCTTGCTTGGAACTCTGCTTCCTGGATGTGTATGTCTTTTTCCTTCACCAGGTTTGGGAACTTTTCGGTCATCATTTCTTCAAATAAGTTGTTGATCCCTTGCTCTCTCTCTTTTCCTTTGATACCTTTATGATAAATATGTTGTTACACCTCATGTTGTTTCAAAAGTCCCTTAAACTATCCTCATTTTTTAAATGCTTTGCTTTTTTATTGCTGCTCTAATTGTTTTTTTCTACTTTGTCTTCCAAATAACTGATTCAATCCTCTGCTTCATCTAACCTACTATTTATTCCTTCTAGTATGTTATTTATTTCAATTCTTAAATTCTTTATTTGTGACTGTTCCTTTTTATGGTTTCTATGTCCTTTTTCATGCTGTTGAGCATCTTTATAATCATTACTTTGAACTCTATATCTAATAAATTGCTTGCCTTTATTTTATTTATCTCTTCTTCTGGAGAATTCTCTTGCTCTTTTATTTGGGGCCTGTTTCATTGTCTCCCCATTTTGGCTGCCTCTTCATGTTTGTTTCAATGTATTAGGTACATCTGCAAAGACTCTGGGGCAGACCTATATTAGATGCTGTTGTGACTGGCCCTAGCAACCTGTTGGAAGCTATCAGTGATTCACAGGTTATGGTTCCCCTGCTGGTCCTCGGTGCATGTGGAAAGGACCAAGTTGTGTACCAAGGCTGGCTTTCATGACCCCTGGTCCCAGGGACAGGTCAGCAAAGTCTCAAAGCACCCTGAGATCTTCCTCCATGTGCAGGCTGCCTGTTAGGCTTAGTCACTGAAAGAGCCTCTGGCTGCACTCCTCAGCAAGGCTTCATCTCCATAGGTTGGGGAGAGAGGAATTTCTGTGGGCAGAGCTATTGCTTCTTCCCAAGCTCATGCCAAAGAGAGAAGAGTGCTCTGCCTGAGAAAGATGGCTTCTGCAGAATGGGAGCATGACTGAGCACAGGGATCCTGGCAGATGACCTTTCAGCTCTTTCCCCAGAGCCACCAGCCCCAACTCTCCTCACACAGCTCTAGTCTGCTGTGTCCTCCCCTCCACTGGTGCCCAGGATAAATGGCCACCAATGGAATTTTGTGTATTGGCCTTTAAGAGGGTGGCTACATCTCTAGCCACCTCTCCCTGGCAGACAGAAACCCCACTGCTTTTCACAGCCAGATTGTATGTGGTTACCTTTCCTGGTTTGGTGCTCTAGGCGGGGGAGCTCAGCTTTGGGTTTAGACCCACACTTATCTGGAAAAACCCTACACAACTGAGATATCCATCCAGCCCTCTCATGCCTATGCACTTCCTACCAGTCTCAATTTGTCTTCTTCAACAAATCTTTGTTTTTAGGCTTCTGTCCAGCTAGTTTTGGTTGGTTATTAAGGATGATGTTTCTATAATTTAGTTGTAATCTCAGTTTGGTCTTGGGAAGAGGTTAGTGTACCTTCCACCTAATTCAACCACCATCTTGGGTCCTCTGTTTTTCATATGTCTTACAACTTCCTGTCCCTGACTTCCATAATTACTGCCTTCTTTGCAGTTAGTTAATGTTTTGTAGTGCCAAATTTTGATACCACTATCATTTTTAGTGTTTATATTCTATAGAGGTATTGTGGTTGTCATGGTGATTACACATAACATCCAAAAGTTATAATGATATAATTTGAATTGGTATCAACTTAATTTATAATTTCATGCAAAATCTCTACTCCTATACAGATTTGATTCACATACACATTTTATGTTATCAATATCACGGAATACATTGCCTACTCACTACTATACATTTAAATTTTTTAATGTATTTGTAATTTAAATATTGTAGAAAATAATGATTGGAGTTACAAAATAAAATTATAATAATATTAATTTTTTATATTTGCTCAATTTATCATAGACCAGCTCAACTATGACCTTTCCCAGGAATCTTTACAGTGCAAATACTTATACATATGACATTGGGCTACCTTAGTAATACATTAATTCATTTCATCTCCTTAGTAAGAGGGTATAAATCATGTCTGATTCATCTGTGTACTCCTAGCATAGAACATGACAAAAAGAGTGTTCGGTACATAATTGGTGAATGTATGAATGGATAAATACATGAGCGAATGAATACATGAATGAAGGAAGGAAGACAATTTCAGGAGATTGCCTAAGGCATATAAAGTACCCAATCTTGGGACACAAGACACTTCTTAATCCTCTCCTCACACTTTTATTTTTCTTTTTCACCCTCCTCCTTCATCAAGTGGACAATGAGATCCCAGATACCTTTGCTCCACTCTGGGGTGCTGCCATACTAAGCTCTCTTCGAGTGTAATTCAGCTTAACCACCTTCTAAAATGGGCGTATGTGCCTATTCTTGTGCCAGTACCATGCTGTTTTGATCACTATGGCCTTGTAGTATAGTTTGATATTAGGTAAACAAAAAAAATAAACAAAATGGACTACATTAAACTAAAAACATTTTGCACAGCAAAAGAAATCATCAACGAAATGAAAAGGGAACACTCTGAATAGGAGAACATATTTGCCAATGCTATATCTGATAAGAGGTTCATTTCCAAAATATATAAAGAACTCACACAATTGAACACTAAGAAGACAAACAACTTAAATTTAAAAATGGCTGAACTGAAGATGTTGGCTGAGTAGGTGGAAGCTAAGCTCGCTCATTTGTGCCCAGAGAATGGATATTCAGATGATCTTAACATCAAGTACCTGAACAATCAATGGAATCTCAGCTGATATGAATTTTTGAAACTGAGGAGAACAAAGGCACTTTGCACCATCCACACCTGCGCAACAGCATACAAGACATGATGGGTGGTGAGACTCTCAGCCAGTCAGCCAGAGGGAAGAACCCACCAAAGAATGACCCACAGCAACCAAAATCCAATTACAACAAGAAAGTCCACGTAAATGGCATAAAAGGTATTCCAAGAACATCCAGCTCAGGAGATCAAGGAGACTGCACCACTGAGTCCCACAGATATCCTACCATTGAAGGTCACACCACAAAGACAGAGAGACAAAGCAACCAATTCTAATACACAGACACAAACAAGAAGACTCAGCTAAAATAAGGAGAAAAAGAAACAACCCACAATTGAAAAGAAAGGAGGAATCCCCAGAAAAAAAATTTAAATGAAACTTAGGCAAACAAACGATCAGACATCATGTTCAAAATAATGGTTATAAGGATGTTCAAGGAGCTCAGTGAGAACTACAAAGAACTCCATGGGAGCTACAAGGAACTTACAGCAAACTACACCAGCATGAAAAAGTATATAAAAACTATCAATAAGGGCCAGAAGGAAGAGAAAAATGAAATATCTGAAATGTAGAATACAGTAGAAGGAATTAAAAGCAGGCTAAATGAAGCAGAAGATCAAATCAGAGAGCTGGAGGACAAGGTGAAGAAAAAACAAAAAACATAAAAAAACAAAACAAAACAAAACAAAAAAAAAAAACCAAAAAACCCTCCCAGACAGAGCAACAAAATGAAAAGACACAAAATAATGAAGAGGATTTAAGGGAGCTGCAGGACGATGTGAAACATTATAATATCCATATCATAGGGATACCAGAAGGAGAAGAGCAAGGGATAAAAAACCTGTTTGAAACAGTTATGACAGAAATCTTTACTAAGTTGATGAGAGAAAAAGTCACGCAATCCAGGAAGCATAGAGTGTCCAAGTCAAGATGGACGCAAAGAGGCCCACTCCAAGACACATTATAATTAAAATGGCAAATTTTAAAGACAAAGAGAGAATCTTAAAGGCAGCAAGGGAGAAACAGCTAGTAACATGCAAGGGAACTCTGATATGGCTATCAACTGATTTTTCAACAGAAGTACTGTAAACCAGAAGGGAATGGCAAGAAATATTCCAAGTAATGAAAAGCGAAGAAATGTAATCAAGACTACTCTAACCAGCAAGGTTCTCATTTAAAATGGAAGGTGAAATAAAGAGGTTCCCAGATTTTTTTAAAGGCTAAAATAATACATCCCCACCAAGCCATCATTGCAAGAGATGCTAAAGAGACTGCTTTAAGAAAATGAAGAGAGAGAGAGAGAGAGGGAGAGAGAGGGAGAGAGGGAGAGAGGGAGTGAGGGAGAGAGGGAGAGAGAGAGAGGAACATAGGTACAAAGGGTAATAATGGCAATGAATAAGTACCTATTAATAATAAATCTAAATGTAAATGGGTTAATGCTCCAATCAAAAGACATTGGATAGCTGAAAGGATAAGAAAACCTGGCTTGCATATATGCTGTCTGCAGAGACCCACCTCGGAACAAAAGATTTACACAGACTGAAAGTGAATGAATAGGAAATACATTCCAAGAAAATTACATAAGAAGAAAAGATGGGGTAGCAATGCTTATATCAGACTAAATAGATTTCAAAACAAAGGACATAAAAGGAGACAAAGATAGACAGTTTATAATACCAAAGGGCAAAATCCATGAGGAAACTATAACCCTTGTAAACATACATGCACCCAAAATAGGGGCACCCAAATATATAAGAAAAATCTTGGAGGACTTCAAGAAAGATAGCAACAGCAAGAGAGTCATTGGAGGAGATTTTAAAACCCCATTGTCAATGATGGATAGATCTTCCAAGCAAAGAATGAACAAAGATATTGTGGCATTGAACAACGTTCTAGATCAAATGGACTGAAATGATATATATATATATAGAGAGAGAGAGAGAGAGAGAACCTTTCATCCCAAAGAAGCAACATACACATTCTTTTCAAATGCACACAGAACATTTTCAAAGATAAACCACATGTAGAACACAAAACAAGCCTCAACAAATTCAAGAAAATTGAAATCATATCAATCATTGTCTCAGACCACAATGGTTTCAAACTGGAAACCAACCTCAAGGAAAATCCTCAAAAACATTCAAATACATGGAGACTGAACAACATGCTATTAAACACTTAATGGGTTAACAAAGAGATCAAGGAAGAATGAAAAACTGTCTGGAAACAAATGAAAATCAACACACAACAGTCCAAAACCAATAGGACACAGTGAAGGCAGTCCTGAGAGGGAACTTCATACCAATACAGGCCTACCTAAAACTGATAGAAAAATCTCAGCTAAACAACCTAACTCTACATCTACGAGAACAAGAGGAACAATAACAAACAAAGAGCAGAGCTGGAAGAAGAAAGGAAATAATCAAGATCAGAGCAGAATTAAGTGACATAGAGGCTAAAAGAACAGTTGAAAGGATCAGTGAATCTAGAAGATGTACCTCTGAAAAGATAAAGAAAATTGACAAGACTTTATCAAGAGTCATCAAGAAAAAAATAGAGAGGATCCTATTTATATAAATAAATAAAATAAAAACCGAAAGAGGATAAGATACAGCCAATACCACAGAAATACAAAGGATTGTAAGAAACCACTACTTACAACTATATGCAAAGTAATTCGACAACTTTGGTGAAAAAGACAAATTTCCAGAAACATACAATTTTCCAAAACTGAATCAAGATGAAGCAGAAAGGCTAAATAGACCAACAACAACTAGTGAAATTGAAACACTAGTCAGCACACTCCTGACACAAAAAGCCCTGGACCAGACAGCTCTACAGGCAAATTTTACCAATCTTTTAGGGAAGAGTAATCTCCTATTCTCCTCAAATTATTCCAGAAAATTCAAGAAAAGGGAAGACTCTCAAACTCTTTTTATGATGCCATTGCTATCCTAATTCCAAAACCAGGTAAAGACACAACAAGAAAGAAAACTACAAGCTAATAACCCTGATGAACATAGATGCTAAATACTCAACAAAATATTGGCAAACCACATGGAGCAATACATTAAAAAGATCAAACAGCATGATCAAGTGGGATTCATCTCAAGGATACAAGGATGGCACAATATTTGCAAATAAATAAATATAATACACCACATAAACAAAATGAAAGACAAAAATCATATGATCATATCAATAGACACTGAAATAGCGTTCAATAAAGTACAGGACCCATTCATGATAAAAAAACACTCATGAAAATGGGAGCAGAGAAAACATAACTCAACATAGTAAAGGCAACATATGAGAAACCTATAGTTGACACCATACTCAACAGGCAAAAACAAAAAGCTTCCCCACCAAGATCAGGAACAAGACAAGGGTGTCCGCTTTCACCACTTTAATTGAATATGGTATTGGAAATTCTAGCCATAGCAATCAAACAAGAAAAAGGAATAAAAGGCATCCAAATTGGAAAGAAGAAAGTAAAGCTGTCATTATTTGCAGATGACATGATAGTGTACATAGAAAACCCTATAGGCTCCACCAAAAAACTACTTAACCTAATAAGTGAATTTTGCAAAATCGTGCCATAAAAAGTCAATATTCAGAAATCAAAGGCATTTTCATACATCAACAATGAAATAACAGAAACAGAAACCAGGGTAAAAATCTCATTTATGGTAGCAACACCAAAAAAAGTAAAGTACCTAGGAATGAACTTAGCCAAGGAGGTAAAAGACCTGTATTCCAAAAACTACAGAATACTGAATAAAGAAAGTAAAGAAGATGCAAATAGACTTCCAGCCAAGATGGAGGCATAGGTAGACACACTGTGCCTCCTTGCACAACCAAAAGAAGGACAACAACAAATTTAAAAACAAAAAACAACCAGAACTGACAAAAAATCGAACTGTATGGAAGTCTGACAATCAAGGAGTTAAAATAGCCACATTCATCCAGACCTGTAGGAGAGGAGAGGCGGGGCTGGGAAGAGAGGGATCGCTGCAAAAAGAGCAGTGGCTGGCAGACCCCAGCATGGGGTGGCAGCAGGTGAATCCAACAAGGTGGCGCATTGTGGACAGGCACAGTGCGCAAGGCGGCTGGTGGAGCAGGTGGTCACATATTTGTGCGCAGATAAACCAGGCAAAAATGGGGAGAGAGACAGAGTGTGCTACCCAGGGCCCCAGCGCTGGGAAATAAAGCCTAAAAGCACTGATTGAAAACACTTGTGAGAGTTGAGGTGCCGGGAGAGACTCCCAGCCTCACAGGAGAGTTCATTGGAGAGACTGACGGGATCCTAGAACATACACAAGCCCACCCACATGGAAATCAGTGGCATAAGGGCCCAGTTTGCTTGAGGAAAGTGGGGGAAGTGACTGAAAGCTGGCAGAGAGCAGAGCAAGTACCATTGTTCCCTCTTGGACCCCTTCCCCACATACAGCATCACAACAAAGCCATGTGAATTACCTGCCCTGGTGAACACCTAGGTAGGGCTCTGCCCCTCACTGCATAAGAGGTGCACCGAGACAAAAAAAAAAAAAAAAAAAAAAAAAAAAAATTGGCCAAATGAAAGAACAGATCAAAGCTCCAGAAAAAATTCAACTAAGCAACAGATAGCCATCCTATCAGATGCACAGGTCAAAACACTGGTAATCAGGATGCTCACAGAGTTGGTTGAATATGGTCACAAATGAGATGAAAAAATGAAGGCCACGCTAAGTGAAATAAAGGAAAACATACAGGGAACCAACAGTGATGGGAAGGAAACCTGGACTCAAATCAATGGTGTGTACCAGAAGGAAGAAAGAAACATTCAACCAGAAAAGAATGAAGAAACAAGAATTCAAAAAAAAAAAAAAAAAAAAAAAAGAAAAGAAAAGAAATGAAGAGAGGCTTACAAACCTCCAGGACATTTTTAAACTTTCCAAAATCTGAACCATAGGGGTGCCAGAAGGAGAAGAGGAGCACCTAGAAATTAAAAACTTATTTGAAAAAATAATGGAGAACTTCCCCAATCTGTCAAAGGAAATAGACTTCCAGGAAGTCCAGGAAGCTCAGAGAGTCCCAAAGAAGTGAGACCCAAGGAAGCACACACCAAGGCACATCATGATTACATCAGCCAAGATTAAAGAGAAGGAGAGAATCTTAAAAGCAGCAAGAGAAAAGCAGGGAGTTATCTACAAAGGAGTTCCCATCAGACTGTCAGCTGATTTCTCAACAGAAACCTTGCAGGCAAGAAGGGGCTGGAAAGAAGTATTTAAAGTCATGAAAGGCACGGACCTACATCCAAGATTGCTCTATCCAGCAAAGCTTTCATTTAGAATGGAAGGGCAGATCAAGTGCTTCCTAAATAAGGTCCAGTTAAAGGAGTTCATCATCACCAAGCCCTTACTATATGAAATGTTAAAGGGACTTATCTAAGAAAAAGAAGATAAGAAAACATGAACAGTAAAATGACAACAAACTCACAGTTATTAACAACTGAACCTAAAACTAAAACAAAAGCAAACAGCTAGAACAGGAACAGAACCACAGAAATGGAGATCACATGGAGGGTTATCAGTGGGGAAGTGGGAGGGGGAGACAGGGAGCCAAGGTACAAAGAATAAGTAGCATAAATGGTAGGTAGAAAATAGATGGGGGGAGGGTAAGAGTAGTATAGGAAATTCAGAAGGCAAAGAATGTGTATGTATGACCCATGGACATGAACTAAAGCTGGGGGGATGTGGGTGGGAGGGGGAATGCAGGGCAGAGGGGAATAAAGAGCGGAAAATGGGACAACTGTAATAGCATAATCAATAAAATATATTTAAAAATAAAGTAAAATAAAAACAATTAAAAGAAGAAGATACAAATAAATGGAAGCAGATACCATGGTCTTGGATTGGAAGAATTAACATCATTAAAATGTCCATACTCCCTGAAGTAATTTATACATTTAACACAATCCCTATTAAAATACCAATGACATATTTCACAGATTTAGAACAAATATTTCAAAAAATTATATCGAGCCAAAAATGGCCCCAAATAGCCTCAGTAATCTTGAGAAATAAGAACAAAGTATGAAGGATCTCAGTACCTGATATCAAACTATGTAACGAAGCCACTGTTATCAAAACAGTCTGGTGATGGCATAAGAACAAACATATAGATCAATGGAGGTGAATAGAGAGCCCAGAATAAACCCAGGTGTCTATGTTCAATTAATATTTGATAAAGGGGGCATGAGTATACAATGGAGTAAAAATAGCCTTTTCAATAAATGGTGTTGGGAGAACTGGACTGGTATCTGCAAAAAAAAAAATGAAACCAGACCACCCACTTACACCATACACAAGAATAGACTCAAAATGGATAAAAGACTTAAATGTAAGCCATGACACCATCAACGTTGTAGAGGAAAACAGGCAGTAAAATTTTAGATGTCTAATGTAGCAATATTTTATCCCCCAGAGCAAGAGAAATAAAGGAAAATTTAAACAAATAGGACCACATCAAATTAAAAAGCTTCTGTGTGGCTTTTTATAATCATCAAAATGAAAAGGGAACTATCTCTATGGGAGAACATATTTCCCAATGATACATTGGACAAGTGTTGGATCTCCAAAATATATAAAATTCAAATATTACTCAACATGAGGAAGACAAACAATCCAATTAAAAAATGGACAAAGATCCTGAATATCATTTCTCCAAGGAGGACATACAGGTGGCCCATAGACATATGTAAAGATGTCCAACATCACTAGCCATCAGAGAGATGCAAATTAAAACCACCATGAGATATCACCTCACACCAGTCAAAATGGCCATCATTAATAAATCAGCAAACAACAAGTGCTTGTGAGGATGTGGAGAATAAGGAATCCTAGTGCACTGTTGGTGGAAATGCAGACTGGTGCAGCCACTGTGGAAAACAGTATGGATTTTTCTCAAAAAAACTAAAAATGGAACTGCCTTTTGACCCAGTCATCTCACTGCTGGGATTATATCCTAAGAATCTCGAATCACCAATTCAAAAGAATTTATATACTCCAATGTTCATAGCAGCACCATTTACAACAACCAAGTGCTAGAAACAGCCCAAGTGCCCATCTGTAAATGAGTGGATCAAAAAACAGTGGTACCTTTACACAATGGAATACTACACAGCAGTAAGAAAAAAGATAGTCCTACCATTTGTGACAGCATGGATGGAACTGGAGTGTATTATCATAAGTGAAATAATCCAGTCACTGAAAGGCAAATACCATATCTACTCATAAGAGGCAGCTAATGAACAAAAATAAAGTAACGAGCAAAATAGAATAGAGACATAGAAACTTGGAACAGACTGACAGTGAGCAGAAGAGAGAGGGGAGGGGAATAATGGTGGAAAGAATGGGGGAGGGACTAGTCAAATATTATGTATAAATGACCCATGGACATGGACAAAAGTATGGGGATTGACTGTGGGAGCAGTGGGTGCGCTGGGTGGAAGAGGGTAAAAGGGAGAAAATGGGATAACTGTATTAGAACAAATTTTTTTAATTGGCAAAGGATCTGAATAGACACCTCTCCAAAGAGGACATACAGATGGCCAATATAGATATGAAAAGATGTTCAACATCACTAAATCAGAGAGATGTGATTTAAAACCACAATGAGATATCACCTCACACCTGACAGAATAGCTATCATCAGTAAATCCACAAACAAGTGTTGGCAAGTATGTGGAGAAAAGGGAACCCTTGTGCACTGTTGGTGGGAATGCAGACTGGGACACCCAGTGTGCAAATCAGTATGGAGTTTCCTCAAAATGGAACTGTCTTTTGACCCAACAAACCACTCCAAAGAAACCCGAAATACTAATTTGAAAGAATATATGCACCCTATGTTCATTGCAGCATTATTTACAATAGCCAAGATCTGGAAACAACCCAACTGCCTATCATTAGATGACTGGATAAAAAAAACTGTTGTACCTTTCTTACACAGTATTTTACACAATGGAATACTACTAGGCTGTAAAATAATAGGAAATCTTCCATTTTGTGACAGCATGGATGGACCTGGAGATTGTTATGGGAAGTGAAATAAGCCAGTTAGAGAAAGACAATTACATGATCTCACTTATGTGTATATGTGGAATCTACTGAACAAAATGAACTAACAAACAAAATAGAAGCAGAGGCATGAATACATGCAATAGACTAGACTGACAGCTGTCAGAGAGGAGGAGGGTTGGGGGCTGCATGAAAGAAGGTAAAGGGATTGATATATATTATATATAAATATAAATACATATCAGACAGACAACAGAAGGTAAAGGGATTAAAGTGTGTGTGTGTGTGTGTGTGTGTGTGTGTGTGTTTCATCATATGTATCATATACTCCACAATGCAACAGTGTGGTGATAGAGGGAAAGGGGGTGGGGGTAGGTGAAGGTGGGCAAAGGAGGGATAAATGGGGATGGAAAGAGACTTTGGGATGGACACATGATGCAGTGTGCCAATGATGTTTTGTTGAGTTGTACACTTGAAACCTGCATGGTTTTGTAAACCAGTGTAACCCCAATATTTTTTTTAAATATCTAAAAAAAAGAAATGAAGTATAAAAACAGCAAGAGACAATGACACAATATCCACATGGGGACCCCAATTTGAAAGATAGTGGGTTTCTTATGTGGAACCATGGAGGCCAGAAAGAAGGAAGCAGAACATTTTTCAAGTGCTCAAACAGTATGCATGTCAAACCGAATTTAGTATCTGCCAAAAATATCCTTCAGGAATGAAAGACAAATACAGGTATTATAAGACTTAGAGAAAATAAGAGAGTTTGTTACTCAGAAACCTATTCTTAAATGTTAACAGAAGCTCTTCAAACAAATAAATGATAATACAAAAAGGCTGCGACCTATAAAATGGTAAGAACAACAGAATCAGTAAAACTAGAAGTAAATATCACAGACTATCCCTCACCTAATGATATGATCTCACCTATAGTGGAAACTAATCAAGAAAACAAACAAATAAGCAAAATGGAACCAGAGACTTGGAAATAAAGAATAAACTGACAGTGACCAGAGGGTAGGGGGGAGAGGGATAACAGGGGAAAGAAGGGGAAGGAGTAAGCCAAGGAACACACCAAGGAACATGAAGAGTATTCATGGGCATGTACAATGTGGGGTGATTGATGGTGGGAATGGGGTGTGGACAGGGCAGGGGAGAGCAATGGGGAAAAAGGCAGGACAACTATAACTGAACAAAAATTTTAAAAAATCATATTTTACTCATCTAATAGAAACAAAAGGCATAACACCATCTAATGTGTTACTCAGTGTACGGAGAGAAAATGTTCAATATAATTATTCTTAAAACATAGGAAGATAAATAAACCAATGAGACAGAAGATCAATAATGTAATAGAGGATTTGAACAACACTATGAAATGAGTGAATCTAAAAGACACTCCACCCAACAACAAGAGAATAGACATTTTTCTCAAATGTACATAGTACACTTTCCAGGATAGACCATATGTGAGGGCACAAAACAAGTCTCAACAATATTTTAAAATTTTGAAATTTTAGAAAGTATTTTTCCTAATAATAATGGAACAAAACTAAAATGAATAAAAATTGGAAAAATGGAAAATTCACAATATGTAAAAATTAAACATACTCTTCAATAACCACTGAGTCAAATAAGAAATCACAAGGGAAATTAAAAAAACCCTTGACCCATATAAAAACAAAAACACAACATATAAAAATTTGTGGGGTGCAGCAAAAGAAATGATAAGAGGAAAATTTATACTGTAAATGAATATATTAACAAAGGGAAAAGACCTAAAATCAATAACATAACTTTACACCATAAAGACCTAGAAAAGGAAGAGCAAACTAAACCCAACACTAGCAGAAGAAAGGAAATAATAAAAATTAAATTGGAGACAAATATAATGGAGAATAGAAAACAATAAAGAAATCAACTAAACACAAAGTTGGTTCTTTGAAAAGATTAATAAAATTTACAAACCCTTAGAGAGCTTGCCTAATTAAAAAAAAGACTCAAATTATATCAGAAATGAAAGTAGAGACATTACCACCAATTTTACAGAAATAAAAAGGATTATAAGATAGTACTGTGAGGAACTATACACTAACTAATTAGATAATTGATGTGACATAGTCAAATTCCCAAAAACAAAACACTACCAGGATTGAATGATGAAAACATAGAAAATTTGAATAAAGTTATGACTAGTAAGGAGATTGAATCAGTAATGAGAAACATCCCAACAAAGAAAAGCATTAGACTGGATGGCTTCACTGGTGAATTCTACCAAACATTTAAAGAATGATGAATACCAATTGTTTTCAAACTCTTTCAAAAATTTAAGAGAACACTTCTTAATTCATTCCATGATATCAAAAGCCAGAAAAATACACTACAAGAGAAGAAAACTTCAAATCAAGATCCCTTATAAATATTGGTGCAAAAATGTTCTAAAATAAGAGCAAATCAAATTCAGCAGCATATTAAAAGATTATAAATAAGTACCATGAAATACTCAAGGATAACATTTCACTTTCAGTACTATTAAGACAATGATTTATGGGAGAACTCCAAGATGACAGTTTAGGTAAACACGGCTGGCATCCTTACACAACCACATCAAAATTACAACCAACCTATAGAAGAATCGTCACTTAGAACCATCAGAAACCAAGCTGCATAGAAGTCCCGAAACTATGGATTTAAAGAAGAACCACATCAAGCAGACTGGTGTGGAGACACAGAACTGGCTAGTCACACATCTACATGTGGTGGATAAAAATCAGAAGTAACATCTTGGGAGTGAGAGGTACCAGCCCCATTCCAGGCCCCTGAGACCAGGGTTCCAGTGCCAGGAAGATAAGTCCCCATAACTTCTGGCTGTAAAAACCAGTGGGGATTGAGTTGATGGAAGAAACTGCTGGATTCTCAAGCAATTCCTCTTAAAGGGCCCGTGTACAGACTTACTTAGACTTAATTCCTCTCAGCTACAGCACCTAGGCAGCTTCTTGAACGGCACCAGAGGCAACGGGAAGGAACTGAAGTATCTGGCACCAACGTAGGAGCTGGAGTACAGATTTCTCCCTGACAGAATTGCCGGCAGCGGCCATTCTTCCTTCTCCGAGCTTGCCCCCTACACAGCCACGGATCTGGCAGGCAGGTGTCATATCTAAGATTCCTTCAACCTAACTCAAACTGTCTGCCCCACCCAGGAGATTCCATAAGGCTCTGCTCTCTCAACTTAAGGGCACACCCCAGCTGTTAAGAGTGGCTTTTCCCTACCAATGGCTTCTTTTGGCTCATGCTTTAGATCTTCCTAAATCCTCTCAAACAAGCAGCACCTGGCCTCAGCAAGCCCTCATACCTCTTGCTAAGAGGCACCAGGCCTGGTACTAGCAGCAGCTGGCTTGGTTCTCAACCTGGCCACCCTTGGGCAACTCCAAGCCCAGCACAAGTAGCAGCCAACTGAAGATTGCTTTATAGCTTATGCCAAGTGGCCCCGCATAGAACACAGGTGGTGGTTGACCTTGCTTGCAACTCCCAGGAAACCCCAGACCCTATGCAACCAGTGGACAGCTACAGACCATATTGGAGCCCCGTCTCACAACCACCTCCACAAGCGACACACATAAGGGGAAAACTCAGTGAGCACCAGAGCCCTGCTAAAGTAACACCTGTGCTGTAGAGTGGGCCCCAGGACAGTGATCCTCCACAGAGGACAGATGTTGGTGGTAAGTGGTCACAGCCAATCCTTGCTGCTGACTGGCCTGGATAAATCCCTCTCACTGACCTGCCAACAGAAATCAAGGTCAACTATAAAAGGAAGGTGTACTCAGTCCACACAAAGGGCGCACCCCGAGTACCCAGCTTGGATGATATGGAGGCTGCGCCACTGGACCCTACAGGATACCTACTACATTAGGCCATCCTACCAAGACATGGACTCATAGTAGCTCTACCTAATACATAAAAACAAACACAGGGAGGCTGCCAAAATGTGAAGACAAAGAAACATGGCTCAAATGAAAGAACAGAACAAAACTCCAAAAAAAAAAAAAAAAGAACTAAACAAAATGAACATAAGCAATCTATCAGATGCAGAGTTCAAAACACTGCTTATAAGGATGCTCAATGAACTTAGCGAGAACCTTGACAGGATAAAAAAAAGATCCCACTAGAAAGGCAGGATATACTGATTGAAATAAAGAACAATATACAGAGAGTCAAAATAGAGTGCATGGACCAAGAATCAAAATCAATGATTTGGAACATAAGAAAGTAAAAGACAACCAATCAGAACAACAAGAAAAAAAAAGAATCTGAGAACAAAAAATCATGAAGAATAGTGTAAGGTTTCTCTGGGACAACTTAAAGCCTACCAAAATTTCTATCATAGGGGTGCTGGAAGGAGAAGAAAAAGAGCAAAAAATTGGAAATCTGTTTGAAAAAATAGTGAAAGAAAACTTTCCTAATTTCATAAAAGAAGTAGACACGCAATCCGGGAAGCACAGAGTTCAAAAGAAGATGGAAGCAAAGAAGCCCACTCTAAGACACATCATAATTAAAATGCTAATGGTTAAAGATAAAGAGTCTTTTTTTAAATATTTTTATTGGTTCTCAATTACAGTTGTCCTCATTCTCCCCCCATTGCCATTCTCTGCCCTGCCCACCATCCTCACCCATATTCAATCCTCTCCCCATCCTTGTCCATGGGTCCCTTATACATGATTCTTGACATGGTGACCCTTCCCCTTCTTTTCCCCATTACACCTCTCCCACTTCCTCTCTGGTCACTGTCAGTTTGTTCTTTATTTCAATGTCTCTGGCTGTATTTTGCTTGCTTGTTTGTTTTGTTGAATAGGTTCCACTTATAGGTGAGATCATATGGTATTTGTCTTTCACTGCCTGGCTTATTTCACTTAGCATAATGCTCTCTATTTCCATCCATGTTGTCATGAAGAATAGGAGTTACTTCTTTCTTTCTGCAGTGTAGTATTCCATTGTGTAGATGTACCACTGTTTTTTGATCCACTCATTTACTGATAGGCACTTAGGCTGTTTCCAACTATTACAAATAATGCTGCTATGAACATTGAGGTGCATAGGTTCTTTTGAATTGGTGTTTCAGAATTCTTAGGGTATATTACCAACAGTGGAATTGCCAGGTCAAAAGACAGTTTCATTTTTAGTTTTTTTAGGAAATTTCAGTTTTCCACAGTGGCTTCATCAGTCTGCATGCCCACTGACAGTTTACAAGGATTCCCTTTTCTCCACAACCTTGCCAACACTTGTTTGTTGATTTGTTTATGATGGCCATTCTGACCGGTGTGAAGTGGTATCTCATTGTGGTTTTTATTTGCATCTCTTTGATGGCTAGTGATGTTGAGCATCCTTTCATATGTCTATGGGTCCTCTGTATGTCCTCCTTGGAGAAATGTCTCTTCAGGTCCTTTGCCTACTTCTTAATTGGATTGTTTGTCTTCCTGGAGTGGAGTCATGTGAGTTTTTTATATATTTTGGAGATCAAATCCTTCCCTGAGGTATCATTGGCAAATACATCTTCCCATATGTAAAGGGAGAATCTTAAAAGCAGCAAGAGAAAGGCAGTTAGTTACCTACAAGGGAGTTTCCATAAGACTGTCAACTAATTTTGAAGGTATTGGCAAGAAATATTCAAAATTATGAAAATCAAGGACCTACAACCATGATTACTCTACCCAGCAAAGTTATCATTTAGAATCAAAGGATTGATAAAGAGCTTCCCAGACAAGAAAAAGCTTCAGGAGTTCATCATCATCAAACCATTTTTATGTGTAATGCTAAAGGGATTTATTAAGAAAAAGAAGAAGGTAAAAACTATGAACAATAGCCCTAGATGGTGTGGCTCAGTAGATTGAGCACAGCCTGTGAATCAAAGGGTCACTGGTTCAATTTCCAGTCTAGGGCACATGCCTTGGTTGCGGGCCAGGTCCCCAGCAGGGGGTGTGTGAGAGACAACCACAGATTGATACTTTTCTCCCTCTCTTTCTCCCTCCCTTCCCCTTTCTAAAAATAAATAAATAAAATCTTTTAAAAAAACTATGAACAATAAAATGACAATAAATACATATCAATAGTTTAATATAAAAAACAAAGTAAGTAAGCAAGCAAGCAGAATAGAAATAGAATCTTAGATATGGAGAAAGTTTTGATGGATGCCAGAGAGGCTGGACATCTCAGGGAATGGATGAAAAGGTGAAGAGGTTAAGAAGTACATACTAGTAGTTACAGAATATCCATGGGGATTTAAAACACAGTAAGGAAATGGAGTAGCCAAAGAACTTGTATACATGACCCATGGAATAAACAATGGTGTGGGGATTGCTGGATGGAGGGGGGCAAAGGAGGAAAAATTGGGAGAACTGTAATAGCATAATCACTATAATATTATTTAAAAAAACAAAATGAGTATACACCATGATGATGGATGATTTTTTTGGAATGCAAAGATGGTTTGATGTGTGAAAATTAGTTAATGTGATTTAGCATGTCAAATACAAAAGGAGGAAAACTACACAATCAAATCAAGTGATGCAGAAAATGCATTTGACAAAATTCAACATCTATTTTTGAACAAAAGTAACCACTCAACAAATTAGGAATAGAAGTGTACTTTCTCAACAAAATACAAACTATATGTGAACAATTCACAGCTAACATCCTACTTAATGGTGAAACACTGAATTCTTTTAGTATAAGTTCAAAAACCAGACAGGCATGCCTGCTTTCATTGTTTACATTAAATAGTATCAAAAGTCCTAGCCAGAGAAATTAGGCAGGGGTGGGAAGGGGTGAAAAACACAGCCACATTGGAAATGAAGAAACAAATTATCTGTTGCATGTGACATGATCTTATATACCCCACTGGGGTAGAATATCCCAATGACTCTACATAAAGAACTATCAGAGCTTGGTAAGAAATTCAGCAAAGCAGAAGGATACAAGATCAACACACAAACATCAGTGGTGTTTCTATACAGTAACAATGCAAAATCTGAAAAGGGAATTATGTAATCCATTCCATTCAAAATAGCATAAAATAATAGGATACATAGGAATAAACTTCACAAAGGGCATAGAAATATGTATATTGAGAATTACAAAACATTTTTGAAAGAAACTAAAGAAGACAGCCCTGGCTGGTGTAGCTCAGTGGATTGAGTGCTGGCCTGCGAACCAAAGGTTGCTTGTTCGATTCGCAGTCAGGGCACATGCCTGGGTTGCAGGCCAGGTCCCCAGTGGGGGGGGGGGTGAGCGGCAGCCACATATTGACGTTTCTCTCCCTTTCTTTCTCCCTCCCATCCCCTCTCTAAAAGTGGATAAATGAAATCTTTTTTTTTTTAATAAAAAAGAAACTAAAGAAGACATATAAATGAAAAGACATCCCATTTTCATACACTGGAAGACTTTATGTTGCTAAGATGGCACTACTACTCAAAGTGATCTACAGATTCAATGCAATCTTATCAAAATTTCAATGACAGTTATTTCAGAAATGAAAAAAATATTACAGTTTATGTGTAATCTCTGTGGATTTTGAACAGTTAAAACAACTTGAAAAAGAACAAAAGTGGGAGAATAACACCTACTGATTTCAAAACTTATAACATCTGCAGTAATCAAAACAGTGTAATAATACTGGAATGAAGTCAGACATTGATCATAGCATAGAGCGTCCAGAAGTAAATCCTTGCACACATTGTAAATGTTTTTTTTTTTTAATTTTTATTTTAATTGTTGATCTTGTACAGTTTTCTGTCTTTTATTCTCACCCCAACCCACCACCCCAGCCCTTCCCTCCCATTTCCACCCCCCCATAGTTTTTATCCATGTGTCCTTTTTACTTGTTTCTGTAAATCCTTCCCCTTTTCCCCTGAAATTCCCTCCCCTCTCCCCTCTGGTGACTTTCAGCCTGTTCCCAATTTCTATGTCTTTGGTTATATTATGCTTGTTTCTTTGTTTTGTTGATTAGGTTCCTGTTAAAGGTGAGATCATATGGTATTTGTCTTTCACTGCCTGGCTTACTTCGCTTAGCATGATGCTCTCAAGTTCCATCCATGCCGTTGCATAGGGTATGAGCTCCTTCTTTCTTTCTGCTGCATAGAATTCCATTGTATAAATGTACCACAGTTTTTTGATCCATTCATTTACTGATGGGCATCTAGGTTGCTTCCAACACTTGGCTATTGTAAATTGTGCTGCTATAAACATAGGGATGCATAGTTTCTTTTGGATTGGTGTTTCAGGGTTCTTAGGATATAGTCCTAGCAATGGAATTGCTGGGTCAAAAGGTATGTCAATTTTTAGTTTTTTAAGAAAAACCCATACTGTTTTCCATAGTGGTTGTACCAGTCTGCACTCCCACCAGCAGTGCAGTAGTGTCCCCTTGTCTCCACAACCTCTCCAACACTTGCTGTTTGTTGCTTTGTTTATGAGGGCCATTCTGACTGGTGTCAAGTGGTATCTCATTGTGGTTTTAATTTGCATCTCTCTGATAGCTAGCGATATCGAGCATTTTTTCATGTGTCTCTGGATCCTCTGTATGTCCTCCTTGGAGAGGTGTCTGCCCAAGTCCTTTGCCCATTTTTTAATTGGGTTGCTTGTCTTCTTAGAGTGGAGTCGTGTAAGTTCTTTGTATATTTTGGAGATTAAACCCTTATCTGAGATATCATTGGCAAATATGTTTTCCCACACAGTCGGTTCTCTTTTTATTTTAATACTGTTTTCCTTGGCCATGCAGAAGCTTTTTATTTTGATGAGATCCCATTTGTTTATTCTTTCCTTTATGTCCCTTGCTTTAGGGGACATATCAGTAAAAATGTTGCTGCGTGGAATATCTGAGATTTTCCTGCCTATGTTCTCCTCTAGGACTTTAATGGTGTTACGGCTTATGCTTAAGTCTTTTATCCACCTTGAATTTATTTTTGTGTATGGTGTAAGTTGGTGCTCGAGTTTCATTTTCTTGCACGAAGCTGTCCAGTTCTCCCAACACCACTTGTTGAAGAGGCTATTTTTACTCCATTTTATGTTGCTGCCCCCTTTGTCGAATATTAATTGACTATAGACACTAGGGTTTATTTCTGGGCTCTCTATTCTATTCCACTGGTCGACGTGCCTGTTTTTATGCCAGTACCAGGCTGTTTTGATTACAGTGGCCTTGTAATACATTTTGATATCAGGTATTGTGATCCCTCCTGCTTTGCTCTTCTTTCTCAAGATTGCTGCCGCTATTCTGGGTCGTTTATGGTTCCATATAAATTTTTGAAGAGTTTGTTCTATATCTGTGAAATATGCCATTGGTACTTTAATAGGTATTGCATTGAATCTGTAGATTGCTTTGGGAAGTATGGACATTTTGATGATGTTAATTCTTCCGATCCATGAACACGGTATGTGTTTCCATTTATTTGTGTCTTCCTTGATTTCTTTCTTCAGTGTTGTGTAGTTTTCTGCATACAGGTCTTTTACCTCCTTGGTTAGGTTTATTCCTAGGTACTTTATTTTTCTTTTTGCTATATCAAATGGTATTTTTTCCTTGATTTCTACTTCTGTTGTTTCATTGTTGGTATACAAAAATGCCTTTGATTTCTGGATATTGACTTTGTATCCGGCTGTTTGGCTAAATTCATTTATTAGGTCGAGCAGTTTTTTGGCCGAGACTATAGGATTTTCTATGTATACTAACATGTCATCTGCAAACAATGATAGTTTTGTTTCCTCCTTTCCAAGTTGGATGCCTTTTATTTCCTTTTCTTGTCTAATCGCTGTGGCTAATACTTCCAATACTATGTTGAATAGAAGTGGAGAGAGTGGGCAGCCTTGTCTTGTTCCTGATTTTAGTGGAAAAGAATTTAGTCTTTGCCCGTTGAGTATGATGCTGGCTGTAGGTTTCTCATATATAGCCTTTATTATGTTGAGGAATGCTCCCTCTATTCCCACTTTGCTGAGTGTTTTTATCATAAATGGGTGCTGTACCTTATCGAATGCTTTTTCCGCATCTATTGATATGATCATGTGATTTTTGTCTTTGCTTTTGTTTATGTGATGAATTACATTTACTGATTTGCGAATGTTGAACCATCCTTGCATCCCTGGGATGAATCCCACTTGGTCGTGGTGTATGATCTTTTTAATGTGTTGCTGGATGCGGTTTGCCAATATTTTGTTGAGGATTTTAGCATCTATGTTCATCAGCGATATTGGCCTGAAGTTCTCCTTCTTTGTTGTGTCTTTATCTGGTTTTGGGATTAGGATGATGCTGGCTTCATAAAAAGAGTTTGGGAGTCTTCCATCATTTTGGATTTTTTGGAATAGTCTGTGGAGAATAGGGGTTAGCTCTTCCTTAAATGTTTTGTAGAACTCTCCTGTGAAGCCATCTGGTCCAGGGCTTTTGTGCGTCGGGAGTGTTTTGATTACTGATTCAATTTCACCAGCCGTTATTGGTCTGTTCAGACTTTCTGTTTCTTTTTCATTGAGTTTTGGAAGGTTATATTTTTCCAGAAACCTGTCCATTTCACCTAGGTTTTCAAATTTCTTGGCATACAGTTCTTCATAGTAATTTCTTACAATCCTTTGTATTTCTGCAGTGTCGGTTGTAATATCTCCTCTTTCATTTCTGATTGTGTTTATTTGAGTCCTCTCTCTTTTTTTCTTGATGAGCCTGCTTAAAGGCTTGTCGATTTTGTTGATCTTTTCAAAGAACCAACTCCTGGATTCATTGATCTTTAGGATTGTGCTTTTAGTCTCTATATCATTTAATTCTGCTCTTATCTTGGTTATTTCTTTCCTTCTACTTGCTCTGGGCTGTCTTTGTTGTTGTTCCTCGAGTTCTTGTAGGCGAAGGGTTAGGTTGTTTGTTTGAGATGTTTCTGTCTTTTTTAGGTAGGCCTGTATCGCTATAAACTTCCCTCTGAGGACTGCCTTTGCTGTGTCCCATAAGTTTTGGGTCGATGTGAGTTCATTATCGTTTGTTTCCAGAAACTTTTTGATTTCCTCCCTAATTTCATTCTTGACCCATTCATTGTTTAATAGCATGCTATTCAATCTCCATGATTTTGAGGGTTTTGGGTTTTTCTCCTTGGGGTTGGTTTCTAGTTTCAGTCCCTTGTGGTCAGAGAAAATGCTTGGTATGATTTCAATTTTCTTGAATTTGTTGAGGCTTGATTTGTGTCCTATCATGTGGTCTATCTTTGAAAATGTTCCATGTGCATTTGAAAAGAAAGTGTATTTAGCTTCTTTGGGATGAAGGGCTCTATATATATCAGTTAAGTCCATTTCCTCTAGAGTGTTGTTCAGTGCCACAATATCTTTGTTGATATTTTGTTTGGAAGATCTGTCCATTTTTGACAGTGGGGTGTTAAAATCACCTACTATAATTGTGTTGCTGTCTATATCTTTCTTGAAGTCCTCTAAAATTTTCTTGATGTATTTAGGTGCTCCTCCGTTGGGTGCATATATATTTACAATATTTATGTCTTCTTGGTGGATTCTTCCCTTGAGTATTATGAAGTGGCCTTCTGGGTCTCTCTTTATGGCCCTTCTTTTGAAGTCTATTTTGTCTGATATGAGTATTGCTACCCCAGCTTTTTTTTCCTGACCATTTGCTTGGAAAATTTGTTTCCAGCCCTTCACTTTGAGCCTGTGTATGTCTTTTGTCCTGAGGTGGGTTTCTTGTAGGCAGCATATGTGTGGGTCATGCTTTCTTATCCATTCAGCTATTCTATGTCTTTTGATTGGGGCATTTAATCCATTTACATTTAAAGTTATTATTGATAGGTATTTATTCATTGCCATTTTCGTACCTGTGTTCCTCTCTCTCTTTCTCTCTCTGTCTTTTCCTTTCTTCCCTTAAAGCAGTCCCTTTAGTATCTCTTGCAGCATTGGTTTGGTAGAGGTGTATTCTTTTAGACTTCTTTTGTTTGGGAAGCTCCTTATTTGGCCTTCTATCTTGATTGAAAGCCTTGCTGGGTAAAGTAGTCTGGGTTGCAGGCCTTTGGTTCTCATTGCTTGGAATATTTCTTGCCATTCTCTTCTGGCTTGGAGCGTTTCCATTGAGAAGTCAGATGCTAACCTGATTGGGGCCCCCTTGTATGTTACTTCCTTTTTCTCCCTTGCTGCCTTTAAGATTCTCTCTTTGTCTTGGAGTTTTGCCATTTTAATTATGATGTGTCTTGAAGTGGGCCTGTTTGGGTTCCTTTTGATTGGGACTCTCTGTGTTTCCTGGATTTGTGTGGCTTTTTCTCTCACCAAATGAGGGAAGTTTTCCATCATTACTTTTTCAAACAGGTTTTCTACCCCTTGTTCTTGTTCTTCTCCTTCTGGTATTCCTATTATACGGATATTATTCCGTTTCATGTTGTCTTGCATTTCTCTTAAACCCTCTTCATTCTTTCTAAGCCTCTTTTCCTTATCTTGCTCATTCTGAGTATTTTTTTCTATTTTGTCCTCCAACTCGCTGATCCGATCTTCTGCTTCGTCAATTCTGCTTTTCATTCCTTCTACTGTGTTCTTCAGTTCAGAGATTGTGTTCTTCATTTCCTCTTGGCCCTTGTTGATAGTTTCTATTTCCTTTTTCATGTTGATATAGTTTGCCGTGAGTTCATCATAACTTCCCTGTAGTTTATGGTAGCTCATTGAGAGCTCATTGAGCTTCCTGACAACCATTGCTTTGAACTCGATATCTGATAGTTGAGTTGCCTCTGTTTCATTTAGCATTCTTTCTTGAGCTTCCTCCTTTCCTTTCATTTGGGGATTGTTCTTTTGTCTTCCCATTGTTTGTAAGACTCTTGTTGTTAGCCTCAACTTCTTAAATTGATCTGTTCTGGCTCCCTGGGTTTGTGGTATGACCTTCTGTGGTAGAATATCTGTGAGATTCAATGGTGGATTCTCCTTCGGATATCCTGTTGTTCACTGCTTCCACTGACTCATCAGCTGGATTACCCTCTTTTGGGGGCCAACTCTGGATCTCCCCCCGCCACAGTTCCAGGCTTGCTTGTTTGTTTGTTTTGTCTCACTCGTGTGTACTTACAAAAAGAAGAGGGGGGAAAATGAAAAAAAGAAGAAAGGGGAAACAAGAGGAAGGTAGAAAAGATAAAAATTGAAGAGAAAGGAAGAGGGGATAAGAGAAGAAGGAATTCAAGGAAGGCAAAAGGAGTTGGGGAGTAAAGAAGAAGATATAAACAATGAAGAAGGAGTAGTTAAAAACTCATATAGATATACAGGCTTACAAACAAAAAGACACTAACAAACTGGCAAAACAAAAAAGAGACACGCACACAGACACCCCCACACAAATATAAGCAGCCAAAGGGGGGAAAAAGAAAAAAAAAAAAAAAAAAAAAAGAAAAGAAAAAAAAAAAAAACAAGCAAAGCACAACAAAATATTTAAAAAAATAAAAATATATTAAAGAAATAAAAAATTTAAAAAATTATTAATTTAAAAAAAAAAAAGAAAGAAAAGAAAAGGGGAAAAAAAAAAAAAAAAAAACCCTCTTGTTGTTTTCAAACTTGCCAGCCGGTTTTTTTCAGGTCTTGCTGGCTGCAATGGCCGAGGGGTGATCTTATTGCTTTTCTCTGTGTTCAGAACTCAGTCCTCACTGTGCTATGTATCCCAGCGTTAGTGGGCACCTCTCCCCACAGGGTTTCCAGCGTGTGATCTGAACTTACTGGTGTGTGCGCACTTCTCCGAGGTTATGGGTGTGAGCTAGGTTCTCCAGACGTGCACAGCCGCCTGCCTTTGTCCCTGGGAGGCTTTCAGTGTTCGGGCACAGCTGCCTGCATTCGGATCTGAGAGAGGCCTGTGTTCCAGCTGCTATCCGGCGCCTGCACCTTGGGCCTGAGCTGTCCGCGTTGCGAACCCGCCGGTGAACTGGCGTCTCTGGCTCCACAGCTGTCTCCAGTGGCCTGCGCCTATGTTTTCGCGAGTGTCCACTAGCCCGAGACCGTGTGCGGTCCCCTGAGGGTGTCTATTTTCATTCAGCTGTCTCACTTCGCCCGCGCCTCTGTCTCTCTTGGGGCGCCTATGCTTTCGTAGTCGCGCGGCGACCACGAAAACTCGGTTCAAAGTCGCGCAGTGACCTGGTGGGGTGCACCCACTTTCGCTCCCTCGCAGGGCACCCACTTTTGCTCGGGCGCAGTCGCGCGGTGGCCCCTGAGATCTCCCAGCCGGTTCAGCGGCTGACCCAGCTCCCTCCCCAGGGCCCTGGGGCAGGCTTGGCGGAGCGCCGGGCCGGGGCCTCGGCCGCCCCGTTCTCCGCGCGCTGGAACCCTGGGCTCTTATTGTTCCGAAGAGCTCTCCTTACCGCTTGTTTTTCAGTGTCCGCTACAATTTCCGACCTCTTATTCTCCAATATGCTGTATTACTGTTCCTTGTCTGTTCTGATCTTTACGTAGATTGATCTGGTTTTTCTCCCGTGTGTAGAGGGGGAGTAGGGTCTGCTCCCTCCTACCACGCCGCCATCTTCCTCTCCCCCACCTGTAAATGTTTTTTGACAAGGGCTATAAGCCTATTCAATGGGAGGGAGTCTTTTCAACAAACATTGCTGAGAAAACTGGACATCCACATGCAAAAACATAAACTTGGACCTTTAGATTATACCATATAAAATTTACTCAGAATACACCAGGTTTATGAACATAAAAGCTAACACTATAAAACTCTTAGAAAACATGTAGGAAAGATTCATAACTTTGACTTTGGCAATGATTTCCTGGATATGACAACAAAAACACAAGTAACTTAAAAAATAGATAAGATAGATTTCATCAAAATTAAAAGCATTTTTTGCATCAAAGCATACTATCAACAAAATGAAAAAGCAACTCACAGAATAGTAAAAATGTTTGCAGGTCCTATTATCTGTTATCTGATAGAGGACTGATATCCAGCATACATAAAGAACAACTACAACTCAACAGCACAGAAAACCAAAAATCAAAATGAAAATTTGCCAAAGGATTTAAACAGACATTTTTCCAAAGAAGACATACAGATGGCCAATAAGCATGTGAAAAATGTTCACCATCGAAAATAATTAGGTAAATGTTAGTCAAAATCACAATGAGGGCCCTGGCAGGGTGGCTTAGTTATTTGGAGAGACATCCAATACACCAAAAGGTTGCAATTTCATCCCTGGATGAGGCACATATAGGAGACAACTGATTCATGTTTCTCCCTTCTCTCTCTCTCTCTCCCCCATCCCCCCCCTTCCCTAAATCAGTAAACATGTCCCCAGGTGAGGGGAAAAACCACAATGAGATACACTGCACACCTATTAGGATGGTTATTATCAAAAAATAGAAAATAGGAATTCCAGTCAGGATGGCAATGTAGGCAGACATGTCCCATGTCTTAGCACAACCACATCATCAAAAGCACAACTAAAATTTAGAACAACCATCACTCAAAACCATCAGAAATCAAGTTGAATGGAAGCCCAGCAACTACAGAATTAAAGAAACCACATCATTCCACACTGGTAGGAGGGGTGGAGACGCAGGACAGGCTGGTCCAATATCCATGTGCAGTGGATAAAAATTTGGGACAGATATCTCAGGAGCAGTGAGTCCCACCCCACTATAGGCCCCCAAGACCAGGTTGCCAGTTCCAGAAAGTTAAATCTCCATAACATCTAGCTGTAAAAGCCAGTGGGGATTGAGTCAGTGGAAAAACCTCTGGATTCCCAAGCAGTTCCTCTTAAAGCCCATGCATGGACTTACTCAGACTCAATCCCTCTGAGCTCCAGCAACAGGGAAGCAGCTTGAAAGGCACCAAGGTATATGGGGAGGAACTGAAGTGTCCGGAATCAAGGTGAGAGCTGGGACACAGCTTCTCCCAGACAGAAAGGCAGGCAAGGGTGTTGTACCTTTCTGAACCCTCCCCCAACTGAGCCACAGAGACAGCAGGTGGGTGCCATATCTGAGACTCCATCAACATGGTTAACACTGCTTGCCCCACTCTGGAAATCCCCAGATACTCCACCCCAACCAACTTGTGGGCCCAATCCAGTGACTTAACCATATGAATGGCTGGTCTTGGTTCATGCTTCACAAATTCTTAAATACTCTCAATAAAGCAAAAGTTGGCTTCAGTGAGCCCCCAGCTCCATACCTCTTGCTATGTGGCCCCAGGCCCAGCACTAGAAGCAGCCAGCCTAGATTCACAGCTTGGCTTCATTTGGGAATCTCTAAGCCCAGCACAAGCAGCGGTCACCTCAGATTGCTTTGTATCTCATGCAGGGTGGCCCCAAGGAAAACATGGGTTGGGGCTGACCTTGGCCTTCACCACCCAGGAAACTCCAGAGCCTGTGCACTCAGTGGGCAGCTACAGACCCTGTAAGAACACCCCCACCCTATCCCTGTGTAGCTGATCCTTCACAGAGGGCAGAGGTTGGTGGTCAGTGGTCACAGCCAGTCCTTGAAGTTGACTGGCTTGGGTAAATCCTTCCCATTGATCTGCCAACAGCAACCAAGGTTCAACTACAAGAGAAGAGTGTACTCAGCCCATATGAAGGGTGCACCTCAAGTACCCAGCTTCAATTATAGGGGAGGCTGTGCCACTGCACCCTATAGGACACCTACTATGTTAGGCCACGCTAATAAGATGGAGTCACAGCAGCTCTACCTATAACTAGAAATAAACACAAGGAGTCTCTTAAAATGTGAAGACAAAGAAACATGGCCCAAATGAAAGAAAAGAACAAAAGCTCAGAAAAAGAAATGGGTATAGTCAATCTATCAGATGCAGAGTTCAAAACACTGGTTATTAGGATGCTCAAGGAACTTAGTGAGGACTTCAACAGCATAAAAAAGATCCAGTCAGAAACAAAGGATGCACTAGTTGAAATAAAGAACAATTTACAGGGAGAAAACATTACAGTGGATGAAGCTAAGAATCAAATCATTACTTTGGAACATAAGGAAGCAAAAAAAAAAAAAAACAATCAGAACAAAAAGAATAAGATCCAAAAAGAAATGAGGGTAGAGTAAGCAGCCTCTGGGACAACTTCAAGCATTCCAACACTCGCATCATACAGGTGCCAGAAGGAGAACAGGAAGAGCAAGAAATTGGAAATCCATTTGAAAAAATAATGAAAGAAAACTTCCCTAATTTGGTGAAGGAAATAGATATGCAAGTCCAGTAAACACAGAGTCCCAAATAAGATGGAGGCAAAGAGGCCCACTCTAAGACACATCATAATTAAAATTCCAATGGTTAAAGATAAAGAGAGAATTTTTTAAGTATATTTTACTGATTATGCTTTTACAGTTGTCCCATTTTTTTCTTCCCTTTTATTCTCCTCTGCCCTGCACCCCCTCCCTCCAGCATTCTCTTCCTTAATTCATTCATCCATGGGTCGTACATATAAATTCTTTGGCTTCTCCATCTCCTATACTATTCTTAACCTCCCCCTGTCTATTTTGTAACTACTCATTGTAATTTGATTTTCATTTCCTTAATAGCTATCAAAGTTGATTATCTTTTCATATATCTGTTAGCCATATATATGTTTTCTTGTGAGAAATGTCTGTTCAGGTCCTCTGCCCACTTTTTAATTTGACTTTTTTGTCTGTTTGGTGTTGAGTTGTATAAGTTCTTTATATATTTTGGATATTAACCCCTTGTGAGAGGTGCTGTTTGCTATATATTCTCCCATTTGGTTGGTTGCCTTTGGTAGTGGTGGTGGTGGTAGAGGTTTTCTTTGCTGTGCAGAAGCTTTTCAGTTTGATATAGTCCCATTCGTTTATTTTTGCTTACTTATACTTTCTTCCATGTAATGTATTGTTTCAGATAATATATTTAAGTCTTTGATTCATTTTGAAATAAATTTTGGACATGAAGACAAACTGTAGTATAGTTTCATTCTTTTACATGTGGCTTCCCAATTTTCCCAGCACTATTTATTAAAGAGGCATTCTTTTCCCCATTGTATTTTTTTTTTGGCACCTTTGGTTTTATTTCTGGGCTCTCAATCTATTCCATTTTTCTATGTATCTGTTTTTCCACCAATACCATGCTGTTTTGACTATCGTTGCTCTGTAGTATAACTTGAAGTCAGGTAGTGTGATGCACCCAGCTTTGTTCCTTTTTTCTGAGGAATGGTTATATTAACATCAGATGAAGTAATCTGAGTAAAGAAAATTGCTGAGGATAAGGAAGAAGGTTGTATATGATAAAGTGTCAATCTACTAAGATGTAACAATCATAAATGGGGTTGCACCAAACAACAGAGCTCCAAAATACATGAAGTAAAACTGATAAAGCCAGGAACAACAGTGTGATGATTGTGGGACAGTGGAGAGGGATGGGTGGAGGTGAAAGACAGTATGGGGTGATAAGTGGTGATGGAAAAATACAATAAAATAATGTAAAAAACTAAAAAACTGATAAAGCTAAAAACAGAAGTAGATTAATCCACAATTTTAGTTGGAAATTTCAACATTCCACTCTCGGCAATTGATAGAATTATCAGACAGAAAGTTAGTAAGTATATAGAAAAACTCAGTGGTCTAGTTTCTTTCTCTCTCTCTCTTTCTTTCTTTCTTTCTTTCTTTCTTTCTTTCTTTCTTGCTTTCTTTCTTGCTTTCTTGCTTTCTTTCTTGCTTTCTTGCTTTCATTTTTTTTTTTTGCATGTAACTGTCCAGGTCTCCCAGCACCATTTGTTGAAGAGGCTATTTTTACTGCATTTTATGTTCCTACTCCCTTTGTCAAATATTAATTGACCATAGAGGTGTGGGTTTATTTCGGGGCTCTCCATTCTGTTCCATCGATCTAGGTGTCTGTTCTTATGCCAGTTCCACACTGTTTTGATTACAGTGGCTTTGTTATATAGTTTTATATCAGGAATTGTGATCCCTGCTGCATTGTTCTTCTTTCTCAAAACTGGTGAGGCTATTCAGGGTCATTTATGCTTCCAATAAATTTTTGAAATGTTTGTTCTATATCTGTAAATATGTCATTGGTATTTTAATAGGTATTGCATTGAATCTATAAATTGCTTGGGGTAGTATGGACATTTTAATGATGTTAATTCTTCCAGTCCCTGAACCGGTATATGCTTCTATTTATTTGTGTCTTCCTTAATTACTTTCTTCAGTGTTCTGTAGTTTTGTGAGCAGAGGCCACCAACTTACACCATACACAAAAGTAAACTAAAGATGGATAAAAAACATATATAAGTCATGATACCATAAAAGTCCTAGAGGAGAACATAGGCAGGAAAATGTCAGATATCCCACACAACAATATTTTCACCAATATGTCCCCTACAGCAAGGGATATAAAGGAAAGAATAAACAAATGGGACTACATCAAATTAAATGGTTTCTTCACAGCTAAAGAAAACATCAGCAAAATGAAAAGGGAACCAACCATATGGGAACATATATTTGCCAACAATACCTTGGGGAAGGGTTTGATCTCCAAAATTTATAAAGAACTCACATGACTCCATTCCAGGAAGACAAACAATCCAATTAAAAATAGGTAAAGCACCTGAACAGACACATCTCCAAAGAAGACATACAGAGGACCCATAGACATATGAATAGATGCTCAACAACACTAGTCATCAGACAGATGCAAATTAAAACCACAATGAGATACTACTTCACACTGGTCAGAATGGCCATCACAAACACATCAACAAAAAACAAGTGCTGGCAAGGATGTGGAGAAAAGGGAACCCTAGTACACTGTTGGTGGGAATGCAGAGTGGCACAGTCTGTGGAAAACAGTATGGGATTTCCTCAAAAAATTAAAAATGTAACTGCTTTGACCCCGTGATTCCTCTGCTGGTATTATACCCCAAGAATTCTGAAACACCAGGAAAAGATTTATTTCTTGGTAAACGAATTGAAAAGATCTATTCATTGCCCTGGCTGGTGTGGCTCAGTGGGTTGAGCACCAGCCTGTGAACTGAAAAGTTACCGATTCAATTCCCAGTCAGGGCACAAGTCTGGGTTGTGGGCCAGATCCCCTATTGGGGGTGTGTGAGAGGTAACCAATCGATGTTTCTCTCACACATCAATATTTCTTTCCCTCTCTCTAAAAATAAAATAAATAAAATTTTTAAAAAAGAATCTATGCACCCCAATGTTCATAGCAGCTTTATTTATAATAGCCAAGGGCTGGAAACAGCCTAAATGCCCATCACTAAATGAGTGGATCAAAAAACAAAACAAAAGAAAACAGTGGTATATATACAGAATGGAATACTACACACCAGAAAGAAAGAAGGAACTCCTGCCTTTCACAACAGCATGGATGGAACTGAAGAGTATTATTCTAAGTGAAATAAGCCAGGAGGTGAAAGACAAATACCATATCATCGCACCTATAAGTAGAACCTAATCAACAAAACAAATAAGCAAGCAAAACTGAACCAGAGACATGGAATCTGACAGTGAGCAGAGGGTGTTGGGGAGGAAGATAATAGGGGAAAGAAAGGAAAGGGTCAAGTCAAGGATCATGTATAAAGGACCCATGGACAAGGACATAGATGGGGGCAAGATTGAATGTGGTGGAGGGGGTGGGCAGGACAGGGAAGAAGAGGGACGGCAACTGTAAATGAACAACAATAAATTTTTTAATGAAAAACTCAATCATACCATTAACCAACAGGACCTATTTGACAGACACAGAACACTCAATAGCAAAATACACATTTGATTCAAGTGCACATGGAACATTCACCAATGTAGATCTTATTCTGAGTCAGAACACAGATATTAGCAAATATGAAGAATCCAAATCACATGGATGCCTTAAAAAGGAAGGAAATCCTGTCACATGTTATAGCATGGATAAACCTTAAGGACATTATGATAAATGAAATAAGCCAGTTACAAAAAGATAAATACTTTATGTTTCCCTTTACATGAGGTATCTAGAGTAGTCAAATTCGTAGAAACCAAAAGTGGAATGGTGGTTACCAGGGCCTGGAGGGTAAAGCAACAGGGAGTTGTTGTTTAATAGATACAGAGTCTCAGTTTTTCAAGATAAAAATGTTTTGGAGATATGTTTCACAAGAATGTGAATGTACTTAACACTACTGAACTATACACTTAAAACAGTTGAAATGGTTTTTTAAAAAATCACACAGACTATGTTTTCTGAGCATAATGGAATCAAAGTAGAAAATATAAAAGATAAACAACAGGAAAATCTGAAAATATTTGGAAATTAAGCAACACACTTCCAAATAACCCATGGGTTAAATAAAAAGCATCAAGGAAAAAATTAAATACATGGAAATTAATAAAATGAAAATATAACATCAAAATCCCTGGGACCCAATTAAAGCAGTGCTAAAAATGAAAGTTGTGGCCCTATGTACTTATAGTGAAAACTAAAAAAAGATCTCAAATCAAAAATCCAAGTTCCTACCTCAAGAACGTTGGTAACAGAGCAAACCAAACCGAAAGCAAATAGAAGGAAGGAAATAATAAATGAAAGCGAAGAAACAAAAAAATTGAAAAAATAGTGAAAATTAATATAAAAACTGGTTCTATAAACAAATCAATAAAATTTATAAAAATCTAGGAAGATTGATGAAGACAAAAAGAAGACGTAAATCACAAATATCAAGAAACAGTGGATATGACAAGACAACCAGAAGCTATTAAAAGGATAATAAAAAGAACAGAGTTGGTGGTCTCACATTTCCTGATTTCCTAACTTATTACAAAGCTTAAGCAATTAAAATAGTGTGCTACTGGCATTAAAACAGACATATAGGTCAATGGAATTGAATAAAGAACCCTCACATAAACACTCACATATATGGTTAAATGATTTTTGACAAGGGTGTCAAGACCACACAATGAAAAATGGACAACCTTTTCAACAGATGGTGTTGGGAAAACCAGATATTCACATGCAAAAGACTGAATTTGGGCCTTATCTCACACCATATACAAAAATTAACTCAAAATGGATCTAAAACCTAAACATAGAAGCTAAAACTATAAAACTCTTAGAAGAAAACCTAGGGGGAAAGCTTCATGACATTGGGTTTGTCGATCTTTTCCTGGATATGACACCTAAAGCACAACAAACAAAAGAAAACAGATAGGGAAAATATATTTGCCAATGATACCTCAGACAATCATTTGATCTTGAAAATATACAAAGGACTCCACTCCAGGAAGACAAACAACCCAATTAAAACATGAGCAAAGGACTTAACAGACACCTCTCCAAGGAGGATATACAGAGGGCCCAGAGACATATGAAAAGATGCTCAGCATCGCTAGCCATCAGAGAGATGCAAATTAAAACCACAGTGAGATACCACTTCACACCGGTGAGAATGGCCATTATAAATAAATCAACAAACGACAAATGCTGGTGAAGTTGTGGAGAAAAGGGAAACCTAGTACACTGTTGGTGGGAATGCAGACAGGTGAAACCACTGTGGAACACTATATGGAATTTCCTCAAAAAACTAAAAATGAAACTGCCTTTTGACCTGGCAATTCCACTGCTGGGATTATACCTTAATCCTGAATCCTGAAACACCAATCGAAAAGAACCTATGCACCACGATGTTCACAACAACACAATTTACAATAGCCAGGTGCTGGAAGCAACCTAAGTGCCCATCAGGAAATGAATGGATGAGAAGACTGTGGTACATTTACATGATAGAATACTACACAGCAGAAAGAAAGAACGAGCTCCTGCCTTTTGAGACAGCATGGATGGAACTGGAAAGCAGTATGCTAAGTGAAATAAGCCAGGAGGTAAAAGACAGATACCATATGATCTCACTTGTAAGTGGAACCTAATCAACAAAACAAACAAGCAAGCAAGCAAAATATAACCAGAGACATTGAAATAAAGAACAAACTGACAGTAACCAGAGGGGAGGTGGGAGGGGATAATGGGGGAAAAGGGAGAAGGGTTTTCAGGAACATGTACAAAGGACACATGGACAAAACCAAAGAGGGGTCGGATCAAGGATGGGGAGTAGGGATGCTGGGGTGGGGGGAAAAGTCAGACAACTGTACTTGAACAAAAATAAAATGAAAAATGAAAAAAATAAAGGGAAACTTTTACATTAAGAAAAGAAAACAGATAGATTACATGAAAATTAAAACCTTCTGAGTATCAAAGGGCACAGTCAACATGAGAAACCTGAGTAATGAGAGAAAATATTTGCAAATCTTAGCTCCGATAAGGGGTTATGTACTATTTTACTAGGACTGCCATACCAAAATATTACAGACTGGGTATGTCTTAGTCGTCTCCAACTGCCATAACAAAATAGCATAGACTCAGTGACTTAAACAACAGAAAATTACTTCCTCACAGTTCTAGAGGCCAGAAGTTTTGATCAGAGCTCACTGACTGGCTTGCAGACAGCCACCTTCTCACTGTGTCCTCACATGACCTTTACTCAGTGTATGGCCTTTCCTCAGCAAATGGAGAAAGAGAAAGATCTCCTTTTTTAAAAAATACTACTACCAGGGACTTCCGGCCAAGATGGAGGCGTAGGCGGACACACTGTGCCTCCTCTCACAAACAAAATTAAGGACAACAAATATTTAGAAACAAGAAAACAACCAGCATTTATAGAAAATTGAACTGTACGGAAGTCCAACAACCATTCATCCAGACCAGTAGGAGGGGCGGAGTCGCGGCAGGAGAAGGTGGAGGGGCGGACCCGGGAGTGCAAGCAGCAGCGGCTGGCGGTCCCCAGGCACAGGGGGCAGCTGTGCAGAACCAGTGAGGCCGCACAAGGTGGCTGGCTGACCAGGTGGTCCCACATTCTCGCGCATGGATGGACCAGGCAGAGGGGAGGTGGCGGAGGGGACTGAATCCAGGAGAGAGCAGAGCAGGCGCCATTCTTCCCTCTCGGACCCCGCCCCCACCTATAGCGTCACAACCCAGCGACTGGGCTGCCCCGCCCTGAGGAACACCTAAGGCTCCACCCTTCGCTACGTAATAGCTGCGACCAGACTAAAACCAAAACAAACAAACAAACAAAAAAAAAAAAACCACCAAAAATGGCTCAAACCGGAGAAAAAATGAAAACCCCAGAGTCAATTCCTCTAAGCAGTGAAGAGATAGCCAACCTATCAGATGCACAGTTCAAAGCACTGGTCATCAAAATGCTCACAGAATTGGTTGATTTTGCTCACAAATTAGATGAAAAAATGCAGGCTACAATACGTGAAATGAAGGAAGACGCATGGGGAACCAATAGAGATGGAAGGAAAACTGGGACTCAAATCAATGGAGTGGACCAGAAGGAAGAAACTAACAACCAAACAGAAAACAAGGAAGAAACAAGAATTCAAAAAAATGAGGAGAGGCTTAGGAACCTCCGTTTCATCGTTAAACGTCCCAACATCCGAATTATAGGGGTCCCAGAAGGGGAAGAAGAAGAAGAGCAACAAGTGGAAAACTTATTTGAACAAATAATAAAGGAGAACTTCCCCAATCTGGCAAAGGAAATAGACTACCAGGATATCCAGGAAGCTCAGAGAGTCCCAAAGAAGTTGGACCCAAGGAGGAACACACCAAGGCACATCGTAGTTACATTAGCCAAGATTCAAATGAAGCAGAGAATTCTAGAAGCAGCAAGGGGTAAGGGGACAGTCACCTACAAGGGAGTTCCCATCATACTGTCAGCTGATTTCTCAAAAGAGACCTTACAGGCAAGAAGGGGCTGGAATGAAATATTTGAAATCTTGAAAAGCAGGGACCTACATCCAAAATTGTTCTATCCAGCAAAGCTGTCATTTAGAATAGATGGACAGATAAAGTGCTTCTCAGATAAGGTCAAGTTCAAGGAGTTCATCATCACCAAGCCCTTATTATATGAAATGTTAAAGGGACTTATCTAAGAAAAAGAAGATAAAAATATGACAGTGAAAAGACAGCAAACTCACAGCTATTAAGAACCATACCTAAAACAAAAGCAAACTAAGCAAACTGCTAGAACAGGAACAGAACCACAGAAATGGAGATCATATGGAGGGTTAGCAACAGGGATGTGGGAGGAGGAGAGGAGGGAAAAGGTACAGAGAATAAATAGCATAGACGGTGGACAGAAAATAGACAGGGGCAGGGCAAGAATAGTATGGGAAATGTAGAAGCTAAAGAACTTATGACACATGGACATGAACTAAAGGGGGGAATGTGGGTGGGAGAGGGTGTGTAGGGTGAAGGGGAATGATGGGGGAGAAATGGGACAACTGTAATAACATAATCAGTAAAATATATTTAAAAAAATAAAATAGTCAAACTCAAAAAAAAAAAAAACAATACTACCAATCCTATCAGATTAAGACCCCAACCTTATGACCTTATTTGGCCTCATTTAATTCCTAAAAGCTCTGTCTCTGAATATGGTCACATTTGTACGTTAGAACTACAACATAGAAATTTGGGGAACACATTTAGTCCATAGTTGGGTGGCTTAAATAGCAGAAACTTATTTTCTCACAGTTCTGGAGGGTGTAAATCAAAGATCAAGGTCCCAACAGAATTGGGTTCTTCTGAGACCTCTTTCCTCAGCTTGCAGATGACACCCTCTTGCCACCTCTTCACATGGTCGTCCTTCTGTATATGTACACCTCTGGTGTGTCTTTGTATGTCTAAAGTACCTCTTATAGGGGCACCAGCAAAATTGAATTATGACCTTCATTTAACTTAATCACCTCTTTAAAGGCCCTATCACCAAATATATTCACATTCTGAGATATGCAGGATGAGCTTCAACATGAATTTTTGGGGAATATACTCCCATAACAGGTTAATATCCAGAACATATAAAGATCTCTTATAATTCAACAATGACAAAAACAACATGATTAAAAAATTGATTGGGGACATGAATAGACTTTTTCCAAAGAAGATATGTAAATGGCCACAAGCACATGAAAAGATGTTCAAAAAAATGCGGGCACAGGTAGATACACATTGCCTCTTTGCACAGCCAAAAGAAGAACAACAAATTTAAAAAAATAACCAGACTGCCATAAAATCAAACTGTATGGAAGTCTGACAACCAAGGAGATAAAGAGGAAACACTCATCCAGACTGCACCGCAGTACACTGACTTGGGTTGCCCCACCCTGGCAATTACCTAAGTCTCCATCCCTTGAAACAAAATAGGCAGGCTAAGACAAAAAATATATATATATCCCAAATGTAAAAACAGATCAAAGCTCCAGAAAAAATACAACTAAGCAATGAAGAGACAGACAACCTATCATATGCACAGTTCAAAACACTGGTAATCAGGATGCTCACAGAAGTCATTGAGTATGGTCACAGAATGGAGGAAGAAGTGAAGGCTATGCAAAGAGAAATAAAGGAAAATGCACAGGGAACCAACAGTGACAGGAAGGAAACCGGGGCTCAGAGCAATGTTTTGGACCAGAAGGAAGAAGTGAACATTCAATGAGAACAGAATGAAGAAACAAGAATTCAAAAAAATGAGGAGAGGCTTAGGAACCTCTGGGACAACTTTAAATGTTCCAATATCCAAATTATAGGGGTGCCAGAAAGAGAAAAGGAAGACCAAGAAATTGAGAACTTATTTGAACAAATAATGAAGGACAACTTCCCCAATCTGGCAAAGGAAATAGACATCCAGAAAGTCCAGGAAGATCAGACAGACCCAAAGAAGTGGGACCCAAGGAAGCACATATCAAGGGACATCATAATTACATTAGCCAAGTTAAAAGAGAAGGAGAGAATCTTAAAAGCAACAAGAGAAAAGGAGACAGTTACCTACAAAGGAGTTCCCATAAGACTAGCAGCTGATTTCTCCAAAGAAATCTTACAGGCAAGAAGTGGCTGGAAAGAAGTATTCCAAGTCATGAAAGCAAGGACTTACATCCAAGATGACTCTATCCAGCAAAGCTATCATGTAGAATGGAAGGGCAGATAAAGTGCTTCCCACCTAATGTCAGGTTAAAGAAGTTCATCATCACCAAGACTTTATTATATGAAATGTTAAAGGGACTTATCTAAGAAAAAGAAGATTAAAAATACAAACAGTAAAATGACAAACTCACAATATCAACAACCAAACCTAAAACAAAAACAAAAACAAAGCACTAGAACAGAAACAGATTCACAGAAATAGAGATCACATGGAGGGTTTTCAACAGGGAGTGGTGCGGGGAGGATGGGGCAAAAAGGTGGAATTTTGGGGGGAATAAGAAGTATAAATGGTAGGTACAAAATAGACATGGAGAGATTAAGAATAGTAGAAGAAATGAAGAAACCAAAGAGCTTATATATATGTCCCATGGACATGAACTAAGGAGAGAGAATGATGGTGGGAGGGGGGTTACAGGGGAGAGGGGGAAGGGGAGAAAAAATGGGACAACTGTAATAGCATAATCAATAAAATATGTCTTAAAAAAAGAAAAGATGCTCAACATCACTAGTATTTAGGGAAATGTGAATAAAAACCACAATGAAAAAAAAACAACCCACAATGTGATACCACCTCACAGTCATTGGGATGACTATTATTTTTCCCCAACTTTTTAAAAAAATTTTTAAAGTTTTTTTTATATTTTATTAATTATGCTATTACAATTGTCCCATTTCTCCCCCATCATTCCCCTCCACCCTACACACCCTCTCCCACCCACATTCCCCCCTTTAGTTCATGTCCATGTGTCATAAGTTCTTTAGCTTCTACATTTCCCATACTATTCTTGCCCTCCCCCTGTCTATTTTCTTCCCATTATCTATGCTACTCATTCTCTGTACCTTTTCCCCCTCTCTCCTCCTCCCACTCCCCTGTTGCTAACCCTCCATATGATCTCCATTTCTGTGGTTCTGTTCCTGTTCTAGCTGTTTGCTTATTTTGCTTTTGTTTTAGGTGTGGTTCTTAATAGCTGTGAGTTTGCTGTCTTTTCACTGTCATAGTTTTATCTTCTTTTTCTTAGATAAGTCCCTTTAACATTTCATATAATAAAGGCTTGGTGATGATCAACTCCTTGAACTTGACCTTATCTGAGAAGCACTTTATCTTCCCTTCCATTCTAAATGAAAGCTTTGCTGGATAGAGCAATTTTGGATGTAGGTCCCTGCTTTTCAAGATTTCAAATATTTCTTTCCAGCCCCTTCTTGCCTGCAAGGTCTCTTTTGAGAAATCACCTGACAGTCTGATGGGAACTCATTTGTAGGTGATTGTCCCCTTATCCCTTGCTGCTTCTAGAATTCTCTGCTTCATTTGAATCTTGGCTAATGTAATTACAATGTGCCTTGGTGTGTTCCTCCTTGGGTCCAACTTCTTTGGGACTCTCTGAGCTTCCTGGACATTCTGGTAGTCTATTTCCTTTGCCAGATTGGGGAAGTTCTCCTTTATTATTTGTTCAAATAAGTTTTCCACTTGTTGCTCTTCTTCTTCTTCCCCTTCTGGGACCCCTATAATTCGGATGTTGGGACGTTTAACGATGTCCCGGAGGTTCCTAAGCCTCTCCTCATTTTTTTGAATTGTTTCTTCCTCATTTTCTGTTTGGTTGTTAGTTTCTTCCTTCTGGTCCACTCCATTGATCTGAGTCCCAGTTTTCCTTCCATCTCTCTCAGTTCCCCATGCATCTTCCTTCATTTCACGTATTGTAGCCTGCATTTTTTCATCTAATTTGTGAGCAAAATCAACCAATTCTGTGAGCATTTTGATGACCAGTGCTTTGAACTGTGCATCTGACAGGTTGACTATCTCTTCACTGCTTAGAGGAATTGGCTCTGGGGCTTTTATTTGTTTTCTGGTTTGAGCCATTTTTGGTGGGTTTTTTTTGTTGTTGTTGTTGTTTTGGTTTTAGTCTCGTCTCGACTATTACGTAGTGAGGGGTGGAGCCTTAGGTGTTCCTCAGGGCAGGGCAGCCCAGTCGCAGGGTTGTGACACTATAGGTGGGGACGGGGTCTGAGAGGGAGCAATGCCGCCTGCTCCGCTCTCTCCTGGATTCAGTCCCTTCCACCACTTCCCCTCTGCCTGGACCGTCTGTGCGTGCAAATGTGAGACCACCTGGTCAGCCAGCCGCCTTCTGTGTCCTCACTGGGTCCGCACAGTTGCCCCCCTGTGCCCGGGGTTCGCCAGCTGCTGCCTGTGGGCCCGGGGACCACCAGCCGCCGCCTGTGCACCTGGGAACTGCAAGCCGCTGCTGCTTGCATTCCCGGGTCCGCACCTCCACTTTCTCCTGCCGCGACTCCGCCCCCTTACCGGACTGGATGAATGGTTGTTGGACTTCCGTACAGTTCAATTTTCTATCAGTTCTGGTTGTTTTCTTGTTTCTAAATATTTGTTGTCTTTAATTTTGGTTGTGAGAGGAGGCACAGTGTGTCCGCCTACGCCTCCATCTTGGCTGGATTTCCCCAACTTTTATATTTTGTTTCATTTTTTTCATGTTTTTATTGTTCAAGTACAGTTGTCTTCATTTTGCCCCACCACTCCTCCCACCCCAGCGATCCCCACCTCCCACCCTTGATCTTACCCAACTTTGGCTTTGTCCATGGGTCCTTTATACAAGTTCCTTGATGACCCTTCCCCCTTTTCCCCCCATTATTCCCACCACCTCCCCTCTGTTTACGGTCAGTGCATTCTTTATTTCAATGTCTGTGGTTATATTTTGCTTGCTTGTTTGTTTTGTTTATTAGGTACCACTTATTAGTGAGATCATGTGGTATTTGTCATTCATGGACTGGCTTATTTCATTTAGCATACTGCTCTCTGGTTCCATCCATGCTGTCTCAAAGGGTAGGAGCTCCTTTATTCTTTCCGCTGCATAGTATTCCATTGTGTAAACGTACCACATTTTTTTGATCCATTCATTTCCTGATGGTCACTTAGATTGCTTCCAGCACTTGGTTGTACATTGCGCTGCTATGAACATTGTGGTGAATAGGTTCTTTTGGATTGATATTTTTTTTAAGGATAAGGAAATGTGTTAGTGAGGATGTTGGAAAATTGAAACCATGTACACTGTGGTGATAATGTAAAATACTATAGCGACTATGAAAAACAGTATGGTGGTTTCTCAAAAAGTTGAAAATAGAATTACCATGTAATTCAGCAATTCCACTTCTAGGTATATCCAAAACATTTAAAATCAGGTTTTCAAGGAGATATCTGTACACCCATGTTCATAACAACATTTTCCACAGCAGCCAAAATGTGGAAGCAACCCAGGTGTCCATTGATGTCTGAATGGATAAACAAAATATGGCATATTCATACAGTGGAACATTATTCAGCCATACAAAGGGAGGAAATTATGGTATGTGCTACACAGTGGGTGAACCTTGAGGATAATATGCTAAACAAAACATGCCAGTCACAAAAAGACAAATACTTTATGATTCCACTTATATGAAGTATTTAGAGTAGTCAAATTCATAGAGACATAGAATAGAATGGTGGTTTCCAAGGCCTTGAGGAAGGCCAATGGCAGTTGTTTAATAGATACAGATGCTTAGTTTTGCAACACAAAATAGTTCTTGACACTGCTTTTACAACACTATGAATTTATTTAACACTGCTGAAATGTACACTTAAGAATGGTTAAGACAGTAAATTTTATGTTATGTATATTTTACCACAGTTATAAAAATTCAAAAAGTATCAGGGGGTGTGGTTGGGGGAAAATAGATACAACTGTACTTGAACAACAATAAAAATTTCAAAAAATAAGATACTAAAAATAAATTCATGTTCACTTAATTTGACAGCTTAGTAAAAATTGACCAATTCTCAAAAACCACAAACTACTAAAACACAGCCAAGAAAATATAAACAACCTGAATACACATTAAAGAAAATGAATGTGTATTAAAATTTCGCAAAAAAGAAAACTGCAGGACCAGATGGTTTCATTGGTTAATTTTATCAAATATCCAAAGAAAATAACACCAATTTTATAGAAACATGGATGGAAGAAGAGGGAACACTTCCAAATTCATTTAATGAAGGCAGAGGTATACTGTCACCAAACAACACAAAGACAGCATACAAAAAAAGACTACAAATCAATATCACTCCTATATAGATTCAAGAATATCCCCCCCCACTCACACAAATTTTAACAAATGAAATTCAATAATGTATAAAAAGGGTACTATACCACAATGAAGTTTTACTCCAGGTATGCAAGTCTGGTTTAATATTTTAAAATCAATGTACCCCAACCTATCAATAGGATAAAAAATAATATTTATCATCATATTGTTACCAGACAGGGTCTGGGCCAAGAAAAGGTCTGCCTCAGGCCCACTGGTGGTGTGCGGGTTCTGGACTTCATGCAAGAAAGATTTTACAACATGAGTCTAGGTGATTTTGAGAAGATGTTTATTAAATCTGAGGACAATGAAACAAAGAAAGGGCTTAAGAAACAAACTTGTAGACACTCAGAACATTTTTTCATTGTTGTTCAAGTACAAATGTCTCCATTTAATATTTTGACAATACTTCAATATTTGGTTTTTTAGATTCCACACATAAGTGAAATCATATGTCATTTGTCTTTGACTTATTTCACTCTGCATAATACCCTCTAGGTCCATCCATGTTGATGCGAATGAAGAGATTTCCTTTTTAATTTATGACTGCTCTCCATTGTATATATGTACCACTTCTTCTTTATCCATTTACCTACTGATGGATGCTTAAGTTGCTTCCATACCTTGGCTATTGTAAATAATGATACAATGAACAAATGGATGCATCTGTCTTTTTGTTTTAGTGTTTTTGGTTTTGGGGGAATAAATACCCAGAAGTGGAATTGTTGGGTCCTTCCTTGTCTCTTATTATAGCTTTTTTTAAAGTCTATTTTGTCTAGTATAAGTATTGCTACCCAAGATTTTTTGTTTGTTTCTATTTTCAAGAAATATGTTTTTGTATTACTTTACTTTCAGTTCATGTGTGCCTTAGAAAAAATAGTTGTGGTACATTTACACAATGGATGACTACTCAGCCATAAAAAAGAAGATAACTTAACCCTTTGCAATAGCATGGATGGGCCTGTAGAACATTATACTAAGTGAGATAAGCTAGAGAAAGACAAATATCATATGATTTCACTCATATGTGAAATCTCATGAACAAACTGAACTAACAAGCAAAATAAAGACTGAGTCATAGAGAGAGAGCAGGATGATGGCTCTGAGAGATTGGGGGATGGAGGAATCGAGCAAAAAAGAAAAATGACTCATGGACATGGACAACAGTGTGCTGATTGAGGGGGATGAGGTGGGTGTAGGTAGAAGAGAGTATAAGGTCAATCAATGGTAATGGAAAAATACAATAAAAATGAATTATTGAAAAAGAAAATTATTTTTTCAAGTTAAAAAAAAATAAATGAACAAGCAAACCAGACACAGACTCATAGGTACATATGAGTCTTTTTGATGGTTGGCAGGTGGGAGGGGGTTTAGGGGTTTGGATGAAAATGGTGAAGGAATTAAGAATTACAAATTGGTAGTTGTAGAATAGTAATGGTGATGCAATGTACAGCATATGTAATCTAGTCAATAATGCAATAACTTGGCCACGATGGAGGCGTAGGCAGACACACTGTGCCTCCTCTAACAACCAAAATTAAGGACAACAAATATTTAGAAACAAGAAAACAGTCAGAACTGATAGAAAATTGAACTGTACGGAAGTCCAACAACCATTCATCCAGACCGGTAAGAGGGTCAGAGTCGCAGCAGGAGAAAGTGGAGGTGCGGACCCGGGAGCACAAGCAGCAGTGGCTGGCAGTTCCCAGGTGCACAGCTGGCGACTGGCAGTCCCCGGGCCCACAGGCAGCAGCTGGCGGACCCCAGGCACAGGGGGGCAACTGTGCAGACCCAGTGAGGCTGCACAAGGTGGCTGGCTGACCAGGTGGTCCCACACTCGCGTGCACAGACGGTCCAGGCAGAGGGGAAGTGGCGGAAGGGACTGAATCCAGGAGAGAGCGGAAAAGGCACCATTGTTCCCTCTAGGACCCCGCCCCCACATATAGCGTCACAACCCAGAGACTGGGTTGCCCCGCCCTGAGGAACACCTAAGGCTCCACCCCTCATACGTAATAGCCGCAACCAGACTAAAACCAAACCAAAACAAAACAAAAAAAAAACCTCACCAAAAATGGCTCAAACTGGAGAACAAATAAAAGCCCCAGAGTCAATTCCTCTAAGCAGTGAAGAGATAGCCAACCTATCAGATGCACAGTTCAAAGCACTGGTCATCAAAATGCTCACAGAATTGGTTGATTTTGCTCACAAATTAGATGAAAAAATGCAGGCTACAATACATGAAATGAAGGAAGATGAATGGGGAACAGACAGAGATGGAAGGAAAACTGGGACTCAAATCAATGGAGTGGATCAGAAGGAAGAAAGAAACAACCAAACAGAAAACAAGGAAGAAACAAGAATTCAAAAAAATGAGGAGAGGCTTAGGAACCTCCGGGACATCTTTAAACATCCCAACATCCGAATTATAGGGGTTCCAGAAGGGGAAGAAGAAGAAGAGCAACAAGTGGAAAACTTATTTGAACAAATAATAAAGGAGAACTTCCCCAATCTGGCAAAGGAAATAGACTACCAGCATGTCCGGGAAGCTCAGAGAGTCCCAAAGAAGTTGGGCCCAAGGAGGAACACACCAAGGCACATCATAATTACATTAGCCAAGATTCAAATGAAGCAGAGAATTCTAGAAGCAGCAAGGGATAAGGGGACAGTCACCTACAAATGAGTTCCCATCAGACTGTCAGCTGATTTCTCAAAAGAGACCTTGCAGGCAAGAAGGGGCTGGAAAGAAATATTTGGAATCTTGAAAAGCAGGGACCTACATCCAAAATTGCTCTATCCAGCAAAGCTGTCATTTAGAATGGATGGACAGATAAAGCGCTTCTCAGATAAGGTCAAATTGAAGGAGTTCATCATCACCAAGCCCTTACTATATGAAATGTTAAAGGGACTTATCTAAGAAAATGAAGATAAAAATATGACAGTGAAAAGACAGCAAACTCACAGCTATTAAGAACCATACCTAAAACAAAAGCAAACTAAACAAACAGCTAGAACAGAAACAGAACCACAGAAATGGAGATCATATGGAGGGTTAGCAACAGGGGCGTGGGAGGAGGAGAGGGGGGAAAGGTACAGAGAATGAGTAGCATAGACGGTGGGTAGAAAATAGACAGGGGGAGGGCAAGAATAGTATGGGAAATGTAGAAGCTAAAGAACTTATGACACATGGACATGAACTAAAGGGGGGAATGTGGGTGGGAGAGGGTGTGTAGGGTGGACGGGAATGATGGGTGAGAAATGGGACAACTGTAATAGCATAATCAATAAAATATATTAAAAAATAATGTAATAACTGTGTATGGTGTAAGATGGGTACTAGATTTATTGGGGTGATCACTTTGTAAGTTATATGAATGCCTAATCACTGGGCTTTACACCTGAATCTAATATAATATTGTATGTCAAGTGCAGTTAAAAAATAAAAAAATATTTTTTATAATCTACTTCCAGCCAAGATGTAGGTGTAGGTAGATACACTGTGTCTCCTCAAACAACCAAAAGAAGTACAACAGCAAATATAAAAACAAAACACAATCAGAACTGACAGAAAAGTGAACTGTATGGAAGTCTGTCAACCAAGGAGATAAAAAAGAAACATTCATCCAGACTGGTAGGTGGGGCTGGGATGGGCAACCAGGATAGAGAGGACTCACGATAAGGTGTTAGCTGGAGGACTGGGGCAGGCAAAGTGGTGGCTGATGGGCCAGACAGTCTCACATTTGGATGTGGATAAACTGGGAGGAACAACTGGGGAGAGAGATAGACCACAGAACCCAGGGTTCCAGTGTGAGAAATAAAGCCTCATAACCTCTGACAGAAAAATCCTGTCGGGGTTGAGGTGTCAGGAGAAACTCCCAGCATCACAGGAGAGTTCATTGGAGAGACCCATGGGGTCCTACAAACCTACCCACCTGGGAATCTGCACCAGAAGGGCCCAATTTGCTGTGGGAAAAGGGGGAAATGACTGAAAACTGGCCAAGAGCAGAGCAAGAGGCATTGTTCCCTCTCAGACCACTTCCCCACATATAGTGCCACAATGCAGCGATGTGGGTTGCCCAGCCCTAGCATATATGTAAGGCTCCACCCTTTACTACATAACAGGCATACTGAGACAAAAAAAAAAAAAATGGCCCAAACGAAAGAACAGATCAAAGGTCCAGAAAAAATACAACTAAGCAATGACGAGATAGCCAACCTATCAGATGGACATTCAAAACATTGGTAATCAGGATGCTCACAGAAACAGTTCAGTATGGTCACAAAATAGAGGCAAAAAGTGAAAGCTCTGAAAAGTGAAATAAAGGAAAAGGTACATGGAACCAACCGTGAAGGGAAGGAAACCAGGACTCAAATCAACAGTTTAGACCAGAAGTAAGAAATAAACAATCAACCAGAACAGAATGAAGAAACAAGAATTCAAAAAAATGAGGAGAGGCTTAGGAACCTTTGGGACAACTTTAAATGTTCCAATATCCAAATTATAGGGGTGCCAGAAAGAGAAAAGGAAGACCAAGAAATTGAGAACTTATTTGAACAAATAATGAAGGAGAACTTCCCCAATCTGGAAAACGAAATAGACTTCCAGGACATCCAGGAAGCTCAGAGAGTCCCAAAGAAGTGGGACCCAAGGAAGCACACACCAAGGCACATTATAATTACATTACCCAAGAATAAAGAGTAGAGCATCTTAAAAGCAACAAGAGAAAAGGAGACAGTTACCTACAAAGGCGTTCCAATAAGACTAGCAGCTGATTTCTCCAAAGAAACCTTACAGGGAAGAAGGGGCTGTAAAGAAGTATTTGAAGTCATGAAAGGCAAGGACCTACATCCAAGAATCCTCTATCCAGCAAAGCTATTTATTTATTTATTTATTATCAGTATTTTTTAATTGTTGATATTGTACAGTTTTCTGTCTTTTACCCCACCCCAGCCCACCACCCCAGCCCTCCCCACCTTCCTCCCATTTCCACCCCCTATAATTTTTGTCCATGTGTCCTTTATACTTGTTGCTCTAAACTGTTCCCCTTTTCCCCTGAAATTCCCTCCCCTCCCCCTCTGGTCACTGTCAGACTGTTCTCAAATTCAGTGTCTTTGTTTATATTATGCTTATTTGTTTGTTTTGTTGATTAGGTTCCTGTTAAAGGTGAGATCATATGGTATTTGTCTTTCACTGCCTGGCTTATTTCGCTTAGCATGATGCTCTCCAATTCCATCCATGCTGTCGCAAAGGGTAGGAGCTCCTTCTTTCTTTCTGCTGCATAGAATTCCATTGTGTAAATGTACCACAGTTTTTTGATCCATTCATTAACTGATGGGCACCTAGGTTGCTTCCAGCACTTGGCTATTGTAAATTGTGCTGCTATGAACATAGGGGTGCATAGGTTCTTTTGGATTGGTGTTTCAGGGTTCTTAGGATATAATCCAAGCAATGGAATTGCTGGGTCAAAAGGTATGTCCATTTTTAGTTTTCTTAGAAAATTCTATACTGTTTTCCATAGTGGTTGTAGCAGTATGCACTCCCACCAACAGTGCACTAGGGTCCCCTTTTCTCCACAACCTCTCCAACACTTGCTGTTTGTTGCATTAAAGTCCTAGAGGATAACATAGGCAGGCAAATCTCAGATATTTCACGCAGCAATATTTTTACTGATATGTCCCCTAGAGCAAGGGACATAAAGGAAAGAATAAACAAATGGGATCTCATCAAAATAAAAAGCTTCTGCACAGCTAAAGAAAACAGTATTAAAATAAAAAAAGAACCAACTGTATGGGAAAACATATTTGACAATGATACCTCAGACAAGGGATTAATCTCCAAAATATATAAAGAACTTACGCAAAGCTGTTATTTAGAATGGAAGGGCAGATAAAGTGCTTCCCAGATAAGGTCCAGTTAAAGGAGTTCATAATCATCAAGCCCTTACTATATGAAATGTAAAGGGACTCATCTAAGAAATAGAAGAAGATCAAAAATATGAACAATAAAATGACAACAAACTCACAATATCAACAACCAAACCTAAAAACAAACACAAAAACAAACTGAGCAAATAGCTAGAACAGGAACAGAATCACAGAAATGGAGATCACATGGAGGGTTATCAGCAGGGAGTGGCAGGATAGAATCGGGGATAAGGTACAGGGAATAAGTAACATAAATGGTAGGTACAAAATAGACAGGGGGAGGTTAAGGATAGTATACAAAATGGGGAAGCCAAAGAACTTACATGTACAACCCATGGATGTAAACTAAGAGGAGGGGAATGCAGCTGGGGGGGGATGTGCATGGCAGAGGGGGATAAAGGGGGGGATGGGATAACTGTCATAGCATAATCAATAAAATATATTTTAAAAATGAAATAAGAAATAATTAAAAATGAAATATAAATTATCATCAGGTTTCAACACAAGTATGTCATACCAGAGGAAAATGGGGTTACATTTATATATAAAAGGTAAAGGCGGAGGCAAATACATGCTGATAGAAGATGATAGACTTTGGATGCTAGGCACACAATGCAATATACAGATCATGTTGTCAGAGAAATGTATACTTGAAACATATATGACCAATATTAACCAATGTCACCCCAATAAATTTAATTTAAAAAAGAAGAAGAAATAAAGCATGAACTAAGGATTTTACAACCAGAAAAAGTGACTTTCAGGAATTAATAACTCAAGAAACTATTATCAATATGCACAACTCAGAACATCATTCTCAGGAGCCCTTCCTGAAGAAGAATCTACTACAGAATCAGCTCTAAATATGTGTTTATAACTAGACATAAGGACTGATTGTGAGCATTAAATATGTAGTTATTGTAGAACTAAAAATCAGCATGGGTTAAGTGGGAGAGAGTATTATGTAGGTTATATGCTCTGATAATGTGAATATAGGGTGGCATTTTAAAAACTGTTGTCAGAGGAAATGGGGAGAAAATGTGCCAAGAATGCTTTAATACATCCAGTAATTATATTGGTAGTATTATCAGTACAAATATAAGTGATAAGGAAGTGAAAAAGATGAAGGAAGGGATCTATAACTTTGTGGACAATATTTAATATAGTGTCAAGGGATTCACATTTGGGTGATAAAACTACAAAAATATTATAAGGAAGCAACTACTGTAAAAGTCAGGATAATGGTTTCTTATTGAAGCAGGAGGGCCTGTGAATGGGGTGTGGCAAATGAAAGGGGCTTGTTGGGTGACTGGGAAAGTTCTAGTTCATACCTGCATGGTTTTCACATAATAATTCATTAAGCCACACATTTGATCCATGTAGACTTCTGCATCTATGTTTCATTTAACAATAGAAATATTAAGTTTAAAAAGAGAGTCTCAAAACTGTAGAAGCTGCCCCCTTTCCTCTGTAGATACAGAGCATTCTTTTCATACTATTTCTTTTTTTAATTATACTTTATTGATTTTGCTATTACAGGTGTCCCAGTTTTTCCCCCTTTTCTCCCCTCTACACATCAACCCCCACTCCTTCAGGCAATCCCCACACGATTTTACAAACTATAAGAAACTGAGTGTTCTTAGGTTGAAAACATTCACAGGAACATAAACTTTGTTTCTCTGTGCAAGATAGACTTCTGTGTATTGCATTGCTATTATGAATTGTTATATTCTTTCTTTGTTGTGGACCATTCAGCCTGGTTTCAGGAGTTGTAACCCTCACCCCATGGTGGGCTGTGTAAGAGCCCAAGGAACCCACTTCATCTGGGTCTGTTCTGTCACAAGGACGTGAGCTACTAAGGAGACAAAGCTTATCTCCCTGGCAGGAGCGCTGCTTCTGCCTCATCCATCTCTGGCCCCAATGCTTGGTTGGCAGTCAATGACAGGTAAGACTCCTCATGGGAGGGGCAACCTAAGCCAGACACAACCACTTGGGAGGCCTCTTGGAAGGACTGGGTGGGGGGAGGGGCGCAGTAAAGAAGATGTGATGGACCCTCACCCCTCGGCTATTCTGACATAGCCCGAGTCCTTATTTCCATCTGGGAGATGTCTCCTGCTTCCTAATCGGCTCAAAGCCTGAAACTGTGAGGGCGAGCAGTGCAGCCCTGTGCTGGCCAGGACGGTTCCCTGGGTGATCGGGCATAAGAAAGAATTCCTAAAGCCCTGTGAAACCTGCTTTGCTAAGAGTGCTCTCCCTTAGGTGATAAGTGTCCCAGGAGGAAATGAGTATGTCTCCCAAAGTTTGGCAACCCCCTTTCCTGACAGACACTGACTCAGATTAAGCCCTCAGTTAATCTGGTTTCTTTGAATGTTAACCATTGTTTGATCCTTGCTGCCTGACATACCTGTATTCCCATGTATTTGAGCCCAATAAAAGCCTAGTGAGGAAGAGGCTCTGGGTCATTCTCCTCTGAGAGTTTGACCCCTTTCCTCCCCAAGAAGTCATGTCTTGGTAGTTTTTATTTTCATCTGTGATGGAGGGATGGGGCTCTGCCGGCAGAGCCCCCCCCCCCACATCTGGCGCCCAGGACAGGGGCCCCCGCATTTCTTCATATGAATCTAGCCTTGGAAGTATCATTTGTACAACCAATATCCTGTACAGTCCAAAATCTGAAAATTTGGTGCTATGTCCTGTGAAAATAGCCTCTAAGATAAATATGTAATTCTGATTGGTTGTCTTATTTGATGAATTTTTGCCTTGGTAATAATGTGACTGACATCTCTGTATTACTAAAGGTTTTAATATAATTACTTGTAAGTTTGCCCTATCAAATCAGAAATCAATCAGCAACACTTTCTTCACCTCCCATATCAATGATTTTTTTAAAGTCTCCTTTGAAATTTTGCTCATTTTAACAAAAATCACATTACAAGACGTATAACTCTGTAATAATGATAATAAATGAACTACTATTAGACACAAGATTGGATCTCACAGTTGTTTATCAAAAGAAGCCAGAGACAAAAGATTATACCATTGTATATAAATCCATGTATACATAGTTCAAAAAAGGCAAAACTCACCTAAAATCTTTAAATTTAGGATATGGGATAATATTTAGAGAGACTTAGTGGCCAGGATAGAGCATGACAGGGAATTTAAAAAGGAGAAATAACTGGATAATACTTCGAGGTAGAGCTGGGATCCTATCATTACAGGAGTAGGTGCTAGCAACCTATCGGGTATTTGGAGTTTCATCTTATTTTTTAATTTGTTATTTCCCCCTGTTTACTTTGTACCATTTAGAACTTCATAGGAAGTACTTACAGTGGTCTGGGGAAATACACCATTATCTCTGTGTCCTCTGACAATCATATCATCTTTTTTTTAAATTTTTTAAAGATTTTATGTATTTATCTTTAGAGGGGAAGGGAAGGAGAGAGGGAGAGGGAGAGAAATATCAATGTATGGTTGCCTCTCCTGTGTCCCCTGCTGGCAACTGGCCCGCAACCCAGGCATGTGCCCTGACTGGGAATCGAACCATGATTCTTTGGTTCGCAGGCCCACACTCAATCCACTGAGCTACACCAGCCAGGGCATCTTTCTTTTAATATATTTTATTGATTATACTATTAAAGTTGTCCCATTTCTCCCCCATCATTCCCTTCCACCCTGCACACCCCCTCCCACCCACATTCCCCCCCCTTTAGTTCATGTCCATCTGTCATAAGTTCTTTAGCTTCTACTTTTCCCACATTATTCTTGCCCTCCCCCTGTCTATTTTCTACCTACCATCTATGCTACTTATTCTCTGTACCTTTCCCCCTCTCTCCACCTCACACTCCCCTGTTGCTGACCCTCCATATGATCTCCATTTCTGAGTTTCTGTTCCTCTTCTAGCTATTGGCTTAGTTTGCTTTGGTTTTAGGTGTGGTTGTTAATATCTATCAGTTTGCTATCTTTTTACTGTCATATTTTTTATCTTCTTTATCTTAGATAAGTCCCTTTAACATTTCATATAATAAGGGATTGGTGATGATGAACTCTTTTAACTTGACCTTATCTGAGAAGCGCTTCATCTTCCCTTCCATTCTAAATGAAAGCTTCGCTGGATAGAGCAATCTTGGTTGTAGGTCCTCGACTTTCATGACTTCAGATACTTCTTTCCAGCCCCTTCTTGCCTGGAAGGTCTCTTTTGAAAAATCAGCTGACAGTCTGATGGAAACTCCTTTGTAGGTGACTGTCCCCTTATCCCTTGCTGCTTCTAGAACTCTCTCCTTCATTTCAATCTTGGGTAACGTAATTACGATGTGCCTTGGTGTGTTCCTCCTTGGGTCCAACTTCTTTGGGACTCTCTGAGCTTCCTGGACTTCCTGGTAGTCTATTTCCTTTGCCAGATTGGGGAAGTTCTCCTGTATTATTTGTTCAAATAAGTTTTCCACTTGTTGCTCTTGCTCTTCCCCTTCTGGTACCCCTATAATTCGGATGTTGGAATGTTTAAAGATGTCCTGGAGGTTCCTAAGCCTTTCCTCATTTTTTCCAATTCTTGTTTCTTCCTTGTTTTCTGTTTGGTTGTTTCTTTCTTCCTTCTGATCCACTCCATTGATTTGAGTCCCAGTTTTCCTTCCATCTGCATTGGTTCCCTGTGCCTTTTCCTTCATTTCACATATTGTAGCCTTCATTTGTTCATCTAATTTGTGAGCAAAATCAACCAATTCTGTGAGCATCCTGATCACCAGGGCTTTGAACTGTGCATCTGACAGGTTGGCTATCTCTTGGTTGCTTAGATGAACTGGCTCTGGGACTTTGATTTGTTCTCCCATTTGAGCCATTTTGGGGTTTTTTCTTTGGTCTGGTCGCAGTTGTTATGTAGTAAGGGGCAGAGCCTTATGTGTTCCCCAGGGTGGGGCAGCCCACTTGTTGGGTAGTGACACTATATGTGGGGGCAGGGTCAACAATGGCACCTGCTCCGCTCTTTCTCAGATTCCAGTCCCTTCTGCCACTTCCCCTTCACCTGGATTATCTGCGCACAAATGTGGGACCACCTGGTCAGCCAGCTGCCTTGTGTGTCCTCACTGGGGCTGCACCGTAGCCATCCTGTGCCTGGGGTCTGCTAGCCACCGCCTCTGTGCCTGGGGTCTACTAGCTGCCGCCTGTACACCTGGGATCTGCCAGCTGCTGCCTGCACGCCCACCTAGGTTGGCCAACCTCCACTTTTTCCTGCCGCGACTCCGCCTCTCTTACTGGTCTGGATGAATGGTTGTTGGACTTCCATGCAGTTCAATTTTCTATCAGTTCTGATTCTTTTCTCATTTGTAAATCTTCATTGTCCTTAATTTTGGTTGTGCGAGAAGGCACAGTGTGTCCACCTATGCCTCCATCTTGGCCCTCATATCATGTTTTTTTATTGTTGTTCAAGTACAGTTGTCTCCATTTTCATCCCACCATGCATTCCTGCCCCACCCATCCCCTCCTCCCACCCTCTACCCTCCCCCCCCTTTGGTTTTGTCTATGGGTCCTTTATACATGTTCCTTGATGACCCTTCCACCTTCCCCCCCATTATCCCCTCCCCCTTCCTCTCTGATTACTGTCAGTTTGTTCTTTATTTCAATGTCTCTAGTTGTATTTTGTTTGTTTGTTTGTTTCATTGATTAGGTTCCACTTATAAGTGAAATTGTATAGTATTTGTCTTTCACCACCTGGTATCATCTTAATAACATAAAATTATACCAAAATAAACCAAATTCTTGGGAGACTCAGAAGACTGACTCATCAAAATGGTGGAAGAAAAAGAGTGCTACTACAACAAAACTTGTAATTCAAAAGATAACAAAGAAACCTTTAGCTCAGCATCATCAGTTCTGTGAACATGCATATATATTGTATCCAACTGGGCACATAAGTGACAGGAGAGTGATTCTCATGGTCATCAGTTATTGTATACATCCTTGGAAGAGAAATAAGCCTCTTGTCAGCAAATCTTTCCCCTGGAAGATCTCACTTGTCCTTGTCCTTCAGGGACAGTCCTGGGAAGACAGTATGTACACATCAGCATATCTCTGGCTTGGGCTGGCATCTTTCTCCCAGAGCCTTGTGATTTCCAGAGGAGCCAGGATTCTCTGCCATGTTGGGTTAAGTCAGACACAAGCTCCTATTCTCAAGGCTTGGGGTTTTTTTCTGGTGACACAATTCCTGCTGGTGATCTGTCAATTTTTATTTTGTTTTGGAAGACTCTTGCCCATAAGGTGATGCCAGAAATTGATCCACTATCTTTTAGCACTCACATTTGGGAATGAAATCACTGAAGTTAGTTTGATACTTTTTTCTTTTGTAGGTAGCCCTTTCTGTGAAAAATCAGTGTGGTGATTCAGAATCATACAGATCTGATTTTTTAAAGCCTTTTAAAAACTTTTTATTTTGAAATATTGTAGATTAACAGGCATAGAGCTTATTTTGAGCCTTGGCTCTGCTACTTGTCAGCTGTGACCTTGGCAAGTTAAACTCTCTGAACCTAAATTAACTCCTTATAACATTTTCTCCACCGCATTTATCACTATGCCCAACTCCCAGGACTAAGCACTTGCCAGCATTGATCCCCATCCATAGAAGCATGCCATGATTTAGAAACAGTACCTGATCATTCAGCATCCTCTCCACTCCCCCAGACCCAGTGTACTAAGCAATAACACTGCATCTACAGTTACACTATGAAGGTCCTTGAAGTTTCTAGGACCAGAAACACAGGGTCCATTATGATGGCCCTAGAGTTTCTCTAACACTTTGCCAACAAAATTTTCAGTATTATCTCCCCACCACTCCCCTTCACTCCAGCCAAACCCACCTCCCTCCCTTGCTTCCACCCTCCCCCTTGGTTTTGTCTATGTGTCAGGGGGAGTAGTGGGGAGAAAATCCAGACAACTGCAATTGAACAACAATAAAGTAATTTTTAAAAATACATTATAAGAATACATACATACACAGGGTGGGCAAAAGTATTTTGTAATTGTAAAAAAATAATACAATAACAAACTTTTGCACACTCAAAACAAAAAAAAAAAATTTCAGTATTAGTGTCCATTAACCTATGATCAGGTTTTACTATCTTAACAATCTAGTGACCTAGCTGATTCTATCCTACCTCCAATTCCTGTTTTCCTTTTCACTGCCAGATCATTGCATTTTCTCATTTTTCCTTTCTTTCTAATGCTCTAGATTACTCTCCCTTCATGTACTGCCTTATACTCCTTCTCCTTGCTCTCTCAGATCTTTACAACATGCTCCCTGGGACTTCTGCTCTGTGATGCACAGATTCTCTTACATTCTCAACTTTTCTCTTTCTGCTTTGATTCAACCCTAACTATGTCCAGTCACCCTTTATCTATATCAGTACTCTGCAGTGAAGCAGCCAGGGCTGTTCATTCTTGTACTCCCCACATGTAACAGAGTGGAGACATAAAGATGGTGTCATGACTCCATAGTACTACTGACAATAAATACTCCCCCTCTATCATAAAATGGCCATGGTCCCTTGAGGTTTCTGCCATTTGGCTCCACCATTCTCCATCACTGTTCCTTACAAACCTATAAGACACACACTGTTCACACATTTATAACTTTGGCACTTGGTTCACAGTCCTCTTCATCTCAACTCCTCCCACCATCATGGATAAATTCGATATTCAACATAACCAACAACTTGGTTCCCCTTTACATGATCTCATCTCTAATGTGCTTTTCCTCCACTTATCTCAGATCTTTTTTCTTATTCTTGTACCTATACAGTTGTCTCTATTTCCCCCCACCACTCCCCACAATGCCAGCCATCCCCACCTCCCACCCTTGATCCCAACCCCTTTTGTCTTTGTCCATATGTCCTTTATACATGTTCCTTGCTGACCCTTCCCACACCCATTCCCTCCCACCTCCCCTCTGGTTGTCAGTTTGTTCTTTATTTCAATGTTTCTAGTTATATTCTGCTTGCTTGTTTGTTTTATTCATTAGTTTCCAATTATAGGTGAAATCATATGGTATTTGTCTTTCACCACCTGTCTTATTTCACTTAGCATTATGCTCTTCAGTTCCATCCATGCTGTCGCAAAGGGCAGGAGCTCCTTCTTTCTTTCTGCTGTGTAGTATTCCATCATGTAAATGTACCACAATTTTTTGATCCACTAACTTACTGATAGGCACTTAGGTTGCTTCCGGCACTTAGATTGCTTCCAGCACTTGGCTATTGTAAATTGTGCTGCTATGAACATTGATTGGGGTGAATAGGTTCTTTTGAATTGGTGTTTCAGGATTCTTGGGGTATAATCCCAGCAGTGGAATTGCAGGGTCAAAAGGCAGCTCCATTTTTAGTTTTCTCAGGTAATTCCATATTGTTTTCCACAGTGGCTGCACCAGTCTGCATTGCCACCGACAATGCACTAGGGTTCCCTTTTCTCCACAACCTCTCTAGCACTTGTTGTTTATTGATTTGCTAATGATGGCCATTCTCACCACTGTGAAGTGGTATCTCATTGTGGTTTTAATTCGCATCTCTCTGATGGCTAGTGATGCTGAGCATCCTTTCGTGTGTCTCTGGGCCCTCTGTATGTCTTCCTTGGAGAAGTGTCTGTTCAAGTCTTTTGCCTATTTTTTAATTTGGTTCTTTGTCTTCCCAGAGTGGAGTCGTCTGAGTTCTTTATGTATTTTGGAGATCAAACCCTTGTCTGAGGTATCATTGGCAAATATGTGTTTCCATATGGTGGGTTCCCTTTTCATTCTGCTGATTTTTTTAGCCGTGAAGAAGCTTTTTATTTTGATGAAGTCCTCTTTATTTATTCATTGCTTTTTGTCCCTTGCTCCAGGGCACATATTGGTGAAAATATTGCTGCATAGAATATCCAAGATTTTCCAGCCTATGTTCTCCTCTAGGATCTTTATGGTATCATGATTTATATTTAAGTCTTTTATCCATTTTGAGTTTATTTTGGTGTATGGTGTAAGTTGGTGGTCAAGTGTCATTTTTTTTGCATGTAGCTGTCCAGGTCTCCCAACACCATTTGTTGAAGAGTCTACTTTTACTCCATTTTATGCTTCTTCCCCCTTTGTCAAATATTAATTGACCATAGAGACATGGGTTTACATCTGGGCTCTCCATTCTGTTCCATTGGTCAATCAATGTGTCTGTTCTTATGCCAACACCAGACTGTTTTGATTACTGTGGCCTTGTAGTATAGTTTGGTATCAGACATTGAGATCCCTCCTACTTTGTTCTTCTTTCTCAAAATTGTTGCAGCTATTTGTGTTTTCATGGTTCCATATAAATTTTTGAAATGTTTGTTCTTTATTTATGAACTATGTCATTGGTATTTTAATATGGATTGCATTAAATCTATAAATTGCTTTCGGTGGTACAGACATTTTGATGATGTTAATTCTTCCAACCCATGAACAGAGTATATGCTTCCATTTGTTTGTGTCTTCTTTAATTTCTTTCTTCAATATTGTGTAGTTTTCTGAGTACAGGTCTTTTACCTCCTTGGTTAGGCTTATTGCTAGGTACTTTATTTTTCTTGTTGCTATGTTAAATGGGATTTTCCCCCCTAATTTCTGTTTCTGATATTCGTTGTCGGTGTACAAAAATGCCTTTGACTTCTGAATATTGACTTTGTGTCCCGCTGTTTTCCCAAATTCACTGATTAGGTCAAGTAGTTTTTTGGTGGAGTCTATAGGATTTTTCTATGTTCACTATTATGTCATCTGCAAACAATGACAGTTTTCCTTCTCCCTTTCCAAGTTGAATGCTGTTTATTTCTTTTTCTTGTCTGATTGTTGTGGCTAGGACTCCCAATACTATGTTGAATAGAAGTGGTGAAGGCAGACATCCTTGTCTTGTTCCTCATCTTAGTGGGAAAGCTTTTCATTTTTGCCCATTGATTATGATATTGAGTATAGATTTCTCGTATATGGCCTTTATTATGTTGAGGTATGCTTCTTCTACTCCCACTTTGCTGAGTGTTTTTATCATTAATGGGAGCTGTGTCTTATCAAATGCTTTTTCAGCATCTATTGACATGATCATATGATTTTTGTCTTTCATTTTGTTTATGTGACATATTACGTTTACTGATTTGTGACTATTGTACCATCCTTGTATCCCTGGGGTGAACCCCAATTGATCATGATATATGATTTTTTTTAATGTATTGCTGGATCTGGTTTACCAATATTTTGTTGAGGATTTCAGCATCTGTGTTCATCAGTGGTATTGGCCTGTAGTTTTCTTTCTTTGTTGTGTCTTTATCTGGTTTTGGGTTAGGATGAACCTGGCTTCATAAAGAGAGTTTGAGAGTCTTCTCTCTACTGGATATTTTTGAGTAGTATGTGAAGGATAGGGGTTAGTTCTTCCTTAAATGTTTTGTAAAATTCCCCTGTGAAACCATCTGGTCCAGGCCTTTTGTGTGCCGGGAGTTTTTTTGATTACTACTTTGATTTCACCAGCTGTTTCTGGTCTGTTCAGGCTTTCTGCTTCATCTTCATTCAGTTTTAGAACATTATACCTCTCTAGAAATTTGTCCATTTCATCCAGGTTTTAAAATATCTTGGCATATAGTTGTTTGTAGTAATTTCTTACAATCCTTTGTATTTCTGTAGTATCAGTTGTAATCTCTCCTCTTTCATTTCTGATTTTTTTTATTTGGGTCCTCTCTCTTTTTTCTTGATGACTCTGGTTAAAGCCTTGTCAATTTTGTTTATCTTTTCAAAGAACCAGCTGCTGAATTTATTGATTCTTTGAATTGTTCTTTTAGTCTCTATATCATTTAATTCTGCTCTTATCTTGGTTATTTCCTTCCTTATACTCTCTCTGGACTTTGCTTGTTGTTCCTCCAGTTCTTGGAGATGTAGGGTTAGGTTACTTATTTGAAACATTTCTATCTTTTTTAGGTAGCCATGTATCACTATGAACTTCTCCCTCAGGACTGCCTTTGCTGTGGCCCATACGTTTTGGACTGTTGTATGTTCATTTTCATGTGTTCCCAGAAACTTTTTTATTTCTTCCTTGATCTCATCATTAACCCATTCATTGTGTAATGGCATGCTATTCAATCTCCAGGAATTTTTTTTTTTAATTTTTATTTTAATTGTTGATCTTGTACAGTTTTCTGTCTTTTATTCTCACCCCAACCCACCACACCAGCCCTCCCCTTCTCCCTCCCATTTCCCCCCCCCCCATAGTTTTTGTCCATGTGTCCTTTATACTTGTTTCTGTAATTCCTTCCCCTTTTCCCCTGACATTCCCTCCCCTCTCCCCTCTGGTGACTTTCAGCCTGTTCTCAATTTCTGTGTCTTTGGTTATATTATGCTTGTTTGTTTGTTTTGTTGATTAGCTTCCTGTTAAAGGTGAGATCATATGGTATTTGTCTTTCACTGCCTGGCTTACTTCGCTTAGCATGATGCTCTCAAGTTCCATCCATGCAGTTGCAAAGGGTATGAGCTCCTTCTTTCTTTCTGCTGCATAGAATTCCATTGTGTAAATGTACCACAGTTTTTTGATCCATTCATTTACTGATGGGCACCTAGGTTGCTTCCAACACTTGGCTATTGTAAATTGTGCTGCTATGAACATAGGGATGCATAGGTTCTTTTGGATTGGTGTTTCAGGGTTCTTAGGATATAGTCCTAGCAGTGGAATTGCTGGGTCAAAAGGTATATCCATTTTTAGTTTTCTTAGAAAATCCCATACTGTTTTCCATAGTGGTTGTACCAGTCTGCACTCCCACCAGCAGTACACTAGTGTCCCCTTTTCTCCACAACCTCTCCAACACTTGCTGTTTGTTGCTTTGTTTATGATGGCCATTCTGACTGGTGTCAAGTTGTATCTCATTGTGGTTTTAATTTGCATCTCTCTGATAGCTAGCGATATCGAGCATCTTTTCATGTGTCTCTGGATCCTCTGTATGTCCTCCTTGGAGAAGTGTCTGCCCAAGTCCTCTACCCATTTTCTAATTGGGTTGCTTGTCTTCTTAGAGTGGAGTAGCAAAAGTTCTTTATATATTTTGGAGATTAAACCCTGGTCTGAGGTATCATTGGCAAATATGTTTTCCCACACAGTTGGTTCTCTTTTTATTTTAATACTGTTTTCCTTGGCCATGCAGAAGCTTTTTATTTTGATGAGATCCCTTTTGTTTATTCTTTCCTTTATGTCCCTTGCTTTAGGGGACATATCAGTAAAAATGTTGCTGCATGTAGTATCTGAGATTTTCCTGCCTATGTTCTCCTCTAGGACTTTAATGGTGTTACGGCTTATGTTTAAATCTTTTATCCACCTTGAGTTTATTTTTGTGTATGGTGTAAGTTGGGAAAGCCTGAACAGACCAATAACAGCCGGTGAAATTGAATCAGTAATCAAAGCACTCCCAACACACAAAAGTCCTGGACCAGATGGCTTCACAGGAGAATTCTACAAAACATTTAAGGAAGAGCTAACCCCTATTCTCCACAGACTATTCCAAAAAATCCAAAAGATGGAAGACTCCCAAACTCTTTTTATGAAGCCAGCATCATCCTAATCCCAAAACCAGATAAAGACACAACAAAGAAGGAGAACTTCAGGCCAATATCGCTAATGAACATAGATGCTAAAATCCTCAACAAAATATTGGCAAACCGCATCCAACAACACATTAAAAAGATCATACACCACGACCAAGTGGGATTCATCCCAGGGATGTAAGGATGGTTCAACATTCGCAAATCAGTAAATGTAATTCATCACATAAGCAAAAGCAAAGACAAAAATCACATGATCATATCAATAGATGAGTAAAAAGCATTTGATAAGGTACAGCACCCATTTATGATAAAAACACTCAGCAAAGTGGGAATAGAGGGAGCATTCCTCAACATAATAAAGGCTATATATGAGAAACCTACAGCCAGCATCATACTCAACGGGCAAAAACTAAATTCTTTCCCACTAAAATCAGGAACAAGACAAGGATCCAACTTTCAAAACTTCTATTCAACATAGTATTGGAAGTATTAGCCACAGCGATTAGACAAGAAAAGGAAATAAAAGGCATCCAACTTGGAAGGGAGGAAACAAAACTGTCATTGTTTGCAGATGACATGTTAGTATACATAGAAAATCCTATAGTCTCGGCCAAAAAAACTGCTTGACCTAATAAATGAATTTAGCCAAACAGCCGGATACAAAGTCAATACCCAGAAATCAAAGGCATTTTTGTATACCAACAATGAAACAACAGAAGCAGAAATCAAGAAAAAAATCTCCAGGAATTTGAGTGGTTTTGAGTTTTTTCCTTGAAGTTATTTTCTAGTTTCAGGGCTTTGTATCTGAGAAAATGCTTGATATGATTTCAATTTTCTTGAATTTGTTGACAACACTTGTTTTGTGTCCTATCATGTGGTCTATCTTAGAAAATGTTCCATGTGTATTTGAAACAATGTGTAGTTTGCTTCTTTGCGATGAAAGGTTGTGTGTGTGTGTGTGTGTGTGTGTGTGTGTGTGTGTGTGTGTGTAATCAGTTAAGTCCATTTGATCTAGGGCATTGTTAAATGCCACAATATCCTTGTTGATATTTTATTTGGAAGATCTATCCTTTTTAGACAGTGGGGTGTTAAAATCCCCTACTATAAGTGTGTTGCTGGCTGTGTCTTTCTTGATATCTACCAAGATTTTCCCTATATATCTGGATGCTCCTATGTTGGGTACTTATATGTTTATAATGTTTATACCTTCTTGGTGGCTCCTTCCCTTGAGTATTATGAAGTGTCCTTCTGTGTCTCTTTTCATGGCCTTTGTTTTGAAGTCCATTTTTTCTGATATAAGTATTGCTACCCCAGCTTTTTTTCCTGTCCATTTGCCTGGAATATTTTTTTCCAACCCTTCGCTTATAGTCTGTGAGGGCCTTTGGTTCTGAGGTAGGTCTCTTGTAGGCAGCATATGTGTCAATCATGTTTTCTGATCCATTCAGCTACCCTATATCTTTTATTGGAGAAATTAATTCATTTACATTTAAGGTTATTATTCAGGTTATCAATAATAATCGGTACCCATTCATTTTTCCACTTTGTACCTGTGTTCCTCTCACTCTCACTGTTTTTCTTCATCTTCTTAAAGCAGTCACTTTAGCATATCTTGCAGTGCTGGTTTAGGGGAGGTGTATACTTTCAGCCTTCTTTTGTCTGAGAAACTCCTTATTTCACCTCCCTTTTTTTTTTTTTTTTTTTTTTTAGGTGTGGTTCTTTTTTTTTTTTTTTTTTAAGATTTTATTTATTTATCTTTAGAGAGGAAGGGAAGGAGAGAGGGAGAGAAACATCAATGTGCGGTTGCCTCTTGTATGTCCCCTGCTGGGAACTGGCCTGGCAACCCAGGCATGTGCCCTGACTGGGAATCGATCACCTCCCATTTTAATTGAGAGGCTTACTGGGTAGGGTAGTCTTGGCTGCCGGCCTTTTCTTATCATTACTTAGAATGTTTCTTGCCATTCCCTTTTGGCTAGTTCTTTTGTTGAGAAATCAGTTACTACCCTTCTCAGAGCTCCCATGTATGTTACTTCCTGTTTATCCCTTCCTGCCTTTAAGATTCTCTCTTTGTCTTTGAATTTTGCCATTTTAATTATGATGTGTCTTGGACTGGGCCTCTTTGGGTTCCGCTTGATTGGAACCCTCTGTGCTTCCAAGATTCATGTGACTTTTTCTCTCTTCAAATTAAGGAAGTTTTCCATTATTTCTTTTTCAAACAGGTTCTCTATCCCTTGCTCTTCTTTTTCTCCTTCTGGTATCCCTATTATATGGATATTATTATGTATCATGCTGTCCTGTGGTTCCCTTAACCCCTGTTCATTCTTTTTGAATCTTTTTTCCTTTTCTTGTTCTTTCTGGGAGTTTTTTCCTACCTTGTCCTCTAGCTCCCTGACTTGATCCTCTGCTTCATCAAGCCAGCTTTTGACTCCTTCTACTGTAATCTTCAATTCAGAAATTGTATTCTTCATTTCCTCTTGGCTCTTGTTGATAGTTTATATGTCTTTTTTTCATGCTGACAGTTTGCAGTAAGTTCCTCATAGGTTCCCTGTAGTTTTTGGTAATTCTCAGTGAGCTCACTGAACTTCCTTATAACAATTGTTTTGAACTCAACACCTGATAGTTGACTTGCTTCTATTTCATTTAGCATTCTTTCTGAGGATTCCTCCTTTACATTTCATTGGGGGTTGTTTCTTTGTCTTTCCATTATTTGTAAGACTCTTCTTGTTTGCTTCTGCTTCTTAAATTGACCTGTTTTGACTCCCTGAGATTGTGGTGTGAACTTTTATGGTAGGAGACCTGTGAGATTCAGTGTTGCAGTCTCCTTGATCTCCTGTACTTGATCTTCTTGGGATGACCTTTTTGCTGTTTATTTTAGCTCTCTGGATGTAATTGGGTTTTGATTGTGTTTGGGTCATTTTTTTGTGGGTCTTTCTCTTCACCTGGTTGACTGAAGGTCACTCTGTCCATCATGTCTTGTGTGCTGTTGTGCAGGTTCTGCCAAATCAAAACCACAACCACAAAAATAACTATTCCCTCCGCACAATTGCACTATCAACAGCAAATGAACCAGTATTAATAAGGGCATAAAGAGACTATGACTATTATAAGAAAAGAGAGAAATAAACTATAGTAAAAAATTGACTGACTTAATATGCATAAACGATGCACAAGAAATGAATGTTAAAAAGTTATGCAGGGGACTTCCAGCCACGATGGAGGCATAGGTAGACACACTGTGCCTCCTCGCACAACCAAAATTTAGGACAACAAATTTTTAGAAAGAAAAAACCAACCAGATATGACAGAAAATTGAACTGTAAGGAAGTCCGACAACCACACATCCATACCAGTAAGAGGGGCGGAGTCGGCGGCCAGCGGAGAGGGGTCACAGAAGGAAAAAGCGGTGGTCAGCGGTCCCAGGCATGCAGGGGGCAGCTGGCAGACCCTGGGCCTGCAGGCGGCAGCTAGCAGACCCCGGGCACAGGGTGGCAACAGGCAGACCCAGTGAGGCACGCAAGGGGGCTGGCTGGCCATGGACACATTTGCTCGCAGATAAATGAGGCAAAGAGGGGGAGAGAGACAGACTGTGCAACCCAGGGCCCCAGCACTGGGAAATAAAGCCTAAAAGCACTGATTGAAAACACTTGTGGGGGTTGAGGTGCTGGGAGAGACTCCCAGCCTCACAGGAGAGTTCGTTGGAGAGACCCACAGGGTCCTAGAACATACACAAGCCCACCCACCCGGGAACCAGCACCAGAAGGGCCTGGTTTGTTTGTGGGAAGCAGTGGAAGGGACTGAAATATGAGAGAGAGAGCGGAGCAAGCACCATTGTTCCCTCTCTGACCCCGCCCCCACATACAGTGTCACAACCTAGCGACTGGGTTGACCCGCCCTGGTGAACACCTAAGGCTCCACCCCTCACTACATAACAGCTGCAACCAGACCCCCCCCCCAAAAAAAAGGCTCAAATGGAAGAACAGATCAAAGCCCCAGAGCCAATACATCTAAGTGACCAAGTGATAGCCAACCTATCAGATGCACAGTTCAAAGCCCTGGTGATCAGGATGCTCACAGAATTAGTTGATTTTGGTCGCAAATTAGGTGAACAAATGAAGGCTACAATAAGTGAAATGAAGAAAAATGCACAGGGAACCAATAATGATAGAAAGGAAACTGGGACTCAAATCAATGGAGTGGACCAGAAGGAAGAAAGAAACAATCAAACAGAAAAGAAGGAAGAAACAAGAATTCAAAAAAAATGAGGAGAGGCTTAGGAACCTCCAGGACATCTTTAAACATTCCAACATCCAAATTATAGGGGTACCAGAAGGGGAAGAGCAAGAGCAACAAGTGGAAAACTTATTTGAACAAATAATGAAGGCGAACTTCCCCAATCTGGCAAAGGAACTAGACTTCCAGGAAGTCCAGGAAGCTCAGAGCATCCCAAAGTAGTTGGACCCAAGGAGAAACACACCAAGGCACATCATAGTTACATTAGCCAAGATTAAAGATAAGGAGAGACTCTTAGAAGCTGCAAGAGACAAGGAAACAATAACCTACAAAGGAGTTCCCATCAGACTGTCAGCTGATTTCTCAAAAGAGACCTTCCAGGCAAGAAGGGGCTGGAAAGAAGTATTCCAAGTCATGAAAGGCAAGGACCTACATCCAAGATTGCTCTATCCAGCAAAGCTATCATTTAGAATGGAAGAGCAGACAGAGTGCTTCTAAGATAAGGTCAAATTAAAGGCGTTCATCATCCTTATTATATGAAATGTTAAAGGAACTTATTACCAAGCCCTTATTATATGAAATGTTAAAGGAACTTATCTAAGAAAAAGAAGATAAAAAAATATGACAGTAAAAAGGCAGCAAACTCACAGCTATTAACAACCACACCTAAAACAAAAGCAAACAACTAGAATACGAACAGAAACACAGAAATAGAGATCACATGGAGGGTTAGCAACAGGAGAGTGGGAGGAGAGAGGGGGGAAAGGTACAGAGAATGAGTAGCATAAACAGTGGATAGAAAATAGACATGGGGAGGGCAAGAATAGTGTGGGAAATGTAGAAGCTAAAGAACTTATGATCCATGGACATGAACTAAAGGGGGGGAATGTGGGTGAGAAGGGGTGTGAGGGTGGAGGGGAGTGAAAGGGAAAATGGGACAACTGTAATAGCATAATCAATAAAATATATTTAAAAATAAAATTAAAAACAAAGTTATGCAGGAAAGAATATGTCACAAATAATGAAGAAGACCACAGTGGACTTTGTCTTGGTAGCCTCTAGTATTTACCACTGTTTTTTCTTTCTGGATCCACCTTTGGTGATGTCTGATGTTGACCCCATTTGACCTTAGGCAGCCTGCTCTGAGACTGCCAGGGATCTACTCTGTGGCTGTCCCCTTCAGTTGTTAATCTGGTCACTCTGCGCTCAGCAGTCTGGCTTAAGCACCACAGGGTGGGGCAGAGTCCTTCATGGGGTTGGACCTATTGTTTCCCCTCAGGCTGCTGCTGCTCAGAAGGAAGTGGTCTGCCTGATCAGGATGGTTACTGCTGTATGGGGGATGCCTCAGCACTGGGATCCCAGTGGCTACTCTCCAGTTCTTTCCCCAAAGTCTCTGTCCCTGGTCTCTCCTCAAGCATCTCTAGTCCAAACTTCCCCATCTTTGCCAGGGATCTACTGTCTGTGACTGACTCCCTCAGTTATTAATCTAGTCACTCTGCACTCGGCAGCCAGACTTAAGTGCCACAGAGACCCTGTTGGGGACAGGGCTATTGTTTCCCCTCAGGCGGCTGCTGCTCAGAGGGGTGTGGTCTGCCTGAGCACAATGGCTGCTGACATCTGGGGGATGACTAAATACCTGGATCTAGGAGTCTACTCTCTCAGCTCTCTCCCCAGAGCTTCCATCTCCAGTCTCTCCTCAGGTGTCTCTAGCCTACTCTCTCCCCTCCTTTGCTGGAGCCCAGTGTAAGTGTTTGCAAATGAAAATTTGTGCATTGGCCCTTTAAATGGCTCTTTGTGTCTCCAGCCATCTGTCTGTGGTAGAGAGCAACCCTGCCACTTTTCATGGCTGGTTGTTATCTGTGTACTTTTTGTACTTTTTGGGCCTGGTGCTGGGGATGCCAGCTTAGGGTTTAGACCCCATTCATCTCAGGGGGATCTTACTGGCTGCTTAATTATCCCTCCAGTGCTGCAGCCTGTGGACACCCACCCACCCCTCTTGAGTCTCTGCCACACTCCTTACCAGTCAGTTAGTGCTGAAGCTGATTCTTCCATCTGTCCAAAGTTATAAGTCTTCTCTTTTGCTATTGTTCAGTTGTTTGTTTTTGGTAATTTTCCACAATTTAGCTGTAATTCCAGATTGGTTCTGGGAGGGTGTTAGTGTGGTTTCCATTCAGTCCTCTGCCATCTTGTGCCTCTTATCTCAGTTTTTTTAAAAGATTTATTTATTTATTTATTTATTTATTTATTTATTTATTTATTTATTTATTTATTTTTAGAGAGCAAGGAAGGAAAGGAGAAAGAGAGGGAGAGACACATCAATGTGTGGTTGCCTCTTATGTGCCTCCACAACTGGGGATGTGGCCTGCAACCAAGGCATGTGCCCTGACTGGGAATCGAACCAATGATCCTTTGGTTCATAGGCCTGCAGTCAATCCACTGAGCTACATCAGCCAGGGCTTATCTCAGTTTTTTATGCTACTATCACATCCTAAATTTTATCATAAAGTGAAATTTCTCCACTTCAGAAATTCCTGTTGAGCCCTGGCTGGTGTAGCTCAGTGGATTGAGCGCGGGCCTGTGAACCGAAGGATCGCGGTTCGATTCCCAGTCAGGGCACATGCCTGGGTTGCCAGGCCAGTTCCCATCAGGGGACATACAAGAGGCAACCGCACATTGATGTTTCTCTCCCTCTCTCCTTCCCTTCCCCTCTAAAGATAAATAAATAAAATCTAAAAAAGGAAAAAAAAATCTTTAAAAAAAAAAAAGAAATTCCTGTTGAAATATCCATCTCTGATCAAAATTTCTATTCTTAGACTTTGATACTCCACTGCTTTCACTATACCTTTTTAACTTCATCACGATTTAGAGAACTGACCCATATACTTTCTCCCTTTCTCCTTTTCCCCTTACTCCTGCACCCTTTCTTTTCCTATCCAAATTAGAATCCATGGCTCAGGTCTTGCAAATGCATGGTAATATTGTTCCCTATTGACATTTCTCTGCAACCATTAGACAAATACCAAACATGGATGACTGTACCCCCTCACTTCTTGCACATGGCTGTCAAGTACAGCTACAAAAAGTCATGCAATGCGGCATATCACTATCACTCTAGATAAATGATGACAAATGAACGCTTTAAACTGCCCAAGGATCCTGCTTGACTGGTGTCGCTCAGTTGATTAGGCATTGTCCCACAAGGTGACAGATTCTGTCACAGGTTTGACTCCCAATTGAGGAACATGCCTGGGATGCGGGCTTCTGTCCCAGTTGGGGCATATATGGGAGGCGACCAATCAATGTTTCTCTCCCTGTCTTTCTCCCTCCCTTCCCCTCTCTCTAAAAACAAGTAAATATTTTTAAAAAATAAACCACCCAAGGATCCTATCATATATTTCTTATGATTTCTTGTCTTCCTTCTTCACAGATAAAATAGAAGCTTTCAACTGGAAACAACCTCATCTTTCCCCCACTAAATCCATAAGACTATCTATTTGCACCAAACCTGTCTCCTTCCTCCTCTTATATAAACTTCACTTATCACCTGTAATTTCTTTCTCCTTCCGGCATTCTCAGTATCTTGAAGTATTGATCATCCACCTTGGGCTGCTGTATTTTCAACCTAAGTGTATTGAAAAAATAGTCTACACAACTCTGTCCTCTTTTCCTCATTATTCATGCACTTCACAACCTCCTTCAGTGTGGTTTGAACCTCAACTACTCCTAAACATGCTCTTGCTCATATCAATACCACAAAAAATTGCTAAGCTCACTCAATGGCCACTTCTAAGTCCTCATCTCATTGACATCTCAATAGCATTTAACACTGAGATGATTACTCTCTACCATTTTAAATACCTGATCTTAAGTTTCATATAACACATTCCTACCATTGTGTCAGAAACTTGTAGTATATGCAAAATTTAACTATGAGAATTCTGGAAAGATTTCTCCTAATGATCTTTTTTTTTTTTTTTTTTCTGTTTTCTTTCTAAGACATCTCACATACACCTATGGATCTAAGTACCACCTGTGTACTGATTTTTTTTATGCTCATTATAAGAAATTCAAGCAATACAGAAAAGGTCAAGGAAGAAAGTAAAAAAATCACCTTAAAATGTCACACTCTAAAACAGCCACCATCAATATTAAGTGGAAATCAATTCGGACATCTCTCAATGCATTAGGAAATGTTATTAAGTTCTCCTTTGAGAAGGTGCAGTAGTGAGCAATTTTATTCTGTCCTTTGGGTGGTGATTTCCTTCAAACCAGGTTTTAAATCTGTCTTTACATATTATGTTCCTGTTTACTTTTTTCTTTAGTACGTTTGCATAATAGCCTGCTTCTTTCCATCTTGCTCATACTTAAATGCAAAGTGTTGTTCAGTCTGCAATTTTCTGTGGTATGGGGTGGATGAATTCTCCTGCTTGCTTACTTACTTTACCTAAAAATTTTCTGCCCCCTTCTGAGAACCACACTGTAAGCAGTGTGTCTAGCTGTCCATCTCACTGTACCTGAAATGTTAATGGAATTGAGGTACTAGTGGTGGTGTTGAATAGTTGCTTTTTGCTGACAGCCAATAAATAGGCCAATCAATAACTAAGAGGATTATGAACACTATTGCTCATTTAGATCAGTTCTCATCTCCTCCACAAAATTAAGGAATCCCTGAAATACCTGCATGGGAAAAGTTGAACAGGAAATTGTTGTTGGGTAGGCCAGGGACAGTAATTGCCACAACATAAACAGGGGATGTCCATGAATCTTTTGGTTATATGAAGCTAGAGAACAAAAGAGAAAAACAGACTGGAAATATAAATTATGCTGTCAGCTGCCAGGGGAAAACATGGTGGTATAAAGTCAAATCACACAATTTCCCTCCTCCAATGCTTGCTAAAATGAACCCAACAGAAAAATAGTAAAATCCAGCAAAAAGCACACCAAGCCACAACAAAACATGGAGGGAACCTCATGTCATAAATTTGAAAAGTGATAGAACCCTGACCCTCCCAGCAACTATTCACTATGCAGGTGTGAGAATTCATCCACCCCATTTCAGAGAAAATAGGGACTTAACACGGCTTTCCATTTAAGTATGAGCAAGATGAAAAAAAGTGAACTATTATGCAAATGTAGTAAAGCAAAAAAGTAAACAGGAACATAATATGCAAAGACAGGTTTAAAACCTAGTTTGAAGGAAATCACCACCCAGGGGACAGAAGAAAATTGCTCACTGCTGCATCTTTTCAAAGGAGAACTTAATAACAACATTTCTTCATGCATTGGGAGATGTCTGAAATGTTCACTTAATGTTAATGGAGGCTGTTTTGGAGTGTGGCATTTTAAGGTGATTTTGTTTTTTACTTTCTTCTTTGTCCTATTCTGTATTGCTTGAATTTCTTATAATGAGCCTTTTTAAATCAGCACACAGGTGAACTTAGATCTGTAGGTTTTTGTGCGATGCCTTAGGAAAAAAGCATAAAAAACAGAAGAGCATTAGGAGATATGTGTGAGGAATCTCTGTATTTACTGATTGTATATAGTAAAATTTTACTGGCAAAATAGACCCAGAAGGGTATCCAAAGAATTGGAAGAAAATGTAGGAATGTGCCCTGGCTGGTGTAGCTCAGTGGATTGAGCGCGGGCCTGCGAACCAAACGATCCAGGTTCGATTCCCAGCCAGGGCACATGCCTGGGTTGCAGGCCAGTTCCCAGCAGGGGACACATGAGAGGCAACCATACATTGATATTTCTCTCCCTCTCTCTCTTTCCTACCCTTCTCCTCTAAAAATAAATAAATAAAATATTAAAAAAAATAAAAAAATAAAAAAAAAAAAAGAAAATGTAGGAATGTTATACCAATTAAGATAAAGACAGAACGTGGCTAAAATGGGAGTAATAAACTTTTTAAAAATATATTTTATTGATTATGCTATTATAGTTGTCCCATTTTCGCCCCTTTATAGGAAAACTTTATTTTCCTCTGCCCTGCACACCCCCTCCCACCCACATTCCCCACTTTAGTTCATGTCCATGTGTCATACATATAAGTTCTTTGGCTTCTGTATTTCCCATACTATTCTTTTTTTTCTTTATTTTTTTAATATATTTTATTGATTATGCTATTACAGTTGTCCCGTTTCTCCCCCATCATTCCCCCCACCCTGCGCACCCTCTCCCACCCACATTCCCCCCTTTAGTTCATGTCCATGTGTCATAAGTTCTTTAGCTTCTACATTTCCCATACTATTCTTCCCCTGCCCCTGTCTATTTTCTACCCACTATCTATGCTACTCATTCTCTGTACCTTCCCCCCCCTCCTCCCACGCCCCTGTTGCTAACCCTCCATATGATCTCCATTTCTGTGGTTCTGTTCCTGTTCTAGCTGTTTGCTTAGTTTGCTTTTGTTTTAGGTGTGGTTCTTAATAGCTGTGATTTTGCTGTCTTTTCATTGTCATATTTTTTATCTTCTTTTTCTTAGATAAGTTCCTTTAACATTTCATATAATAAGAGCTTGGTGATGATGAACTCCTTGAACTTGACCTTATCTGAGAAGCGCTTTATCTGTCCATCCATTCTAAATGACAGCTTTGCTGGATAGAGCAATTTTGGATGTAGGTCCCTGCTTTTCAAGATTTCAAATATTTCTTTCCAGCCCCTTCTTGCCTGCAAGGTCTCTTTTGAGAAATCACCTGACAGTCTGATGGGAACTCCTTTGTAGGTGACTGTCCCCTTATCCCTTGCTGCTTCTAGAATTCTCTCCTTCATTTTAATCCTGGCTAATGTAATTACGATGTGCCTTGATGTGTTCCTCCTTGGGCCCGACTTCTTTGGGACTCTCTGAGCTTCCTGGACATCCTGGAAGTCTATTTCCTTTGCCAGATTGGGGAAGTTCTCCTTTATTATTTGTTCAAATAAGTTTTCTACTTGTTGCTCTTGTTCTTCCCCTTCTGGGACCCCTATAATTCGGATGTTGGGACGTTTAATGATGTCCCGGAGGTTCCTAAGCCTCTCCTCATTTTTTTGAATTCTTGTTTCTTCCTCGTTTTCTGTTTGGTTGTTAATTTCTTCCTTCTGGTCCACTCCATTGATTTGAGTCCCAGTTTTCCTTCCATCTCTATAGGTTCCCCATGTGTCTTCCTTCATTTCACGTATTGTAGCCTGCATTTTCTCATCTAATTTATGAGCAAAATCAACCAATTCTGTGAGCATTTTGATGACCAGTGCTTTGAACTGTGCATCTGATAGGTTGGCTATCCGTTGCTTAGAGGAATTGACTCCGGGGTTTTCATTTTTCCTCTGGTTTGAGCCATTTTTGGTGGGGTTTTTTGTTTTGTTTTGGTTTGGTTTTAGTCTGGTCGCAGCTATTACGTATGAGGGGTGGAGCCTTAGGTGTTCCTCAGGGCGGGCAGCCCAGTCGCTGGGTTGTGACGCTATAGGTGGGGGCGGGGTCCGAGAGGGAAGAATGGCGCCTGTTCCGCTCTCTTCTGGACTCCGGTCCCTTCCGCCACTTCCCCTTCACCTGGATTATCTGCGCACGCTCGCGCGCTGTTACGTAGTGAGGGGTGGAGCCTCAGGCGCTCCCCAGTGTGGGGCAGCCCAGTCACTGGGTTGTGACGCTGTATGTGGGGGCGGGGCCTGAGAGGGAACAATGGTGCCTGCTCCGCTCTCTCCTGGATTCAGTCCCTTCCGCCACTTCCCCTCTGCCTGGACCGTCTGCGTGAGCGAATGTGGGACCCCCTGGTCAGCCAGCTAGCTGCCTTGTGCATCCTCACTGGGTCTGCACAGTTGCCCCCCTGTGCCCGGGGTCTGCCAGCTGCCGCCTGTGGGCCTGAGGACCGCGAGCCACCGCCCGTGCACCTGGGAACTGCGAGCCGCTGCTACTTGCGTTCCTGGGTCCGCACCTCCACTTTTTCCTACCGCGACTCCGGCCCTCTTACCGGTCTGGATGAATGGTTGTTGGACTTCCGTACAGTTCAATTTTCTATAAGTTCTGGTTGTTTTCTTGTTTCTAAATATTTGTTGTCCTTAATTTTGGTTGTGAGAGGAGGCACAGTGTGTCCGCCTACGCCTCCATCTTGGCCGGAAGTCCCATACTATTCTTAACCACCCTCTGCCTATTTTCTACCTACCTTTTATGCTACTTATTCTGTGCACCTTTCCACTCTCCCACTGATAACTATCCATGTGATCTCCATTTCTGTGATTCTGTTCCTGTTCTACATGTTTGCCTAGTTTGTTTTTTATTTTGTTTTGCTTTTTTTTTTAGGTTCAGTTGTTAATAACTGTGAGTTTGTTGTCATTTTACTGTTCATAGTTTTGATCTTCCTCTATTTCTTAGATAAGTCCCTTTAACATTTCATATAATAAGGGCTTGGTGATGATGAACTCCTTTAACTTGACTTTATCTGAGAAGCATTCTATCTGCCCTTTGATTCCAAATGATAGCTTTGCTGGATAGAGCAATCTTGGATGTAGGTCCTTGCCTTTCATGACTTTAGATACTTCTTTCCAGCCCCTTCCTGCCTGCAAGGTTTCTTTTAAGAAATCAGCTGATAGTCTGATGGGAACTCCTTTGTAGGTAACTCTCTCCATTTCTCTGGCTGCTTTTAAGATTCTCTCCTTATCTTTAATCTTGGCTAATGTAACTAAGATGTGCCTTGGTGTGTGCTTCCTTGGGTCCTACTTCTTTGGGACTCTCTGAGCTTCCTGGACTTCTTGGACGTCTATTTCCTTTGCCACATTGGGGAAGCTCTCCTTTATTATTTGTTCAAATAAGTTTTCCACTTGTTGCTCTTGCTCTTCCCCTTCTGGTACCCCTATAATTTGGATGTTGGAATGTTTAAAGATGTCCTGGAGGTTCCTAAGCCTCTCCTCATTTTTTTGAATTCTTGTTTCTTCATTCTGTTCTGGTAGAACGTTAATTTCTTCCTTCTGCTTCAAACTGTTGATTTGAGTCCTGGATTCCTTCCCATCACTGTTGGTTCCCTGTAGATTTTTCTTTATTTCGCATAATGCAACCTTCATTGATGCCTGGGTCTTTTTTATGATCTTGAAGTACCCAGTGAGTTCCTGGAGCATCTTGACAACCAGTGTTTTGAACTGTGTATCGGATAGGTTGGCTATCTTTTCGTCGATTAGTTGTATTTTTTCTGGAGCTTTGAACTGTTCTTTCATTTGGGCCATTTTATTTTCTGTCTCAGCGCACCTGTTATGTAGTAAGAGCCAGAGCCTTTGGTGTTCACCGGGGTGGGGCAACTCATTTGGCTGGGTTTTGACGCTGTATGTGGGGGAGGAGTCTGAGAGGGAACAATGCTGCTTGCTCCACTCTCCGCCGGTTTTCAGTCACTTCCCCAGCTACCCACAATCAAATTGGGCCCTTCTGGTGCTGATTCCTGGGTGGGTGGGTTTGTATACGTTCTAGGACTCTGTGGGTCTCTCCAATGAACTCTTCTGTGAGGCTGGGAGTTTCTCCAGCTGCTGCCTCAACCCCCACAGGAGTTTTCAGTCAGAAGCTTTGAGGCTTTATTTCCCTGGACTAGAACCATGGGTTCTGTGGTCTACCTCACTCCCTAGTTGTTCCTCCTGGTTTATCTGCACGCAAATGTGGGATCATCCACTCGGCCAGCCTCCACCTCACCCAGTCCACCAGTGGCTGCCTTGCTATATGCGAGTCCTCTCCACCCATCTCCACCCCTCCTACCAGTCTGGATGAATGTTTTTTCTCTAACTCCTTGGTTGTCGGACTTCCATACAGTTCAATTTCCTGTCAGTTCTTGCTGTTTTTTTTTTAATTGTTGTTGTCCTTCTTTTGGTTCCGTGAGGAGGCACAGTGTGTCTACCTACACCTCCATCTTGGCCGGAAGTCCAGGAGTAATAAGGTTCATGTTGAATCCTAATGAGAGGTCAATGAGATGAAGACTAAAAAGTGGTCATTGAGTTTATTAACTTATTGGTCATTAGTTTCTTATCAAGAGTACTTTTCAGGGAATTGTAGAGATTCAGCTAGACTGACATGGCTTGGGAAGTCATGAATATTGAAGATATGAGGACAGATGCACATCAACTATTTTTCTAATATACAGAAATGTATTTTTATTGTTCTTCAATTATGGTTGTCCCAATCAATACTCATGAGCTGGAGCTATTAGAGATGGAAAGGTTTTAATACAGAAACATAGTGGGATAATCATTAAAGCAAGATGTTCAAAATGCAGGAAGGTAACTAAGTGCAGGTAGTGGGTGATGTTTAGAGAACAGGAGGGAAGGAGACTAGGTTGTAGCAAATGAGGATAGGTTTATATATTTAATGGTAGAAGGTCATGTTCATCTATGTTGTAGTATGTCTCAGTATTTCATACATTTTATGGCTGAATAATATTTCATTGTATTGATATAACACATTTTTAATTCATTCATCTGTTGATGGACATTTTGCTATTGCAAATAGTGTTGCTATGAATAGTCATTACCACCTTGGAGAAGTGTCTGCCCAAGTTCTTTGCCCATTTTTTAATTGGGTTGCTTGTCTTCGTAGAGTGGAGTCGTGTAAGTTCTTTGTATATTTTGGAGATTAAACCCTTATCTGAGGTATCATTGGCAAATATGTTTTCCCACACAGTCGGTTCTCTTTTTATTTTAATACTGTTTTCCTTGGCCATGCAGAAGCTTTTTATTTTGATGAGATCCCATTTGTTTATTCTTTCCTTTATGTCCCTTGCTTTAGGGGACATATCAGTAAAAATGTTGCTGCGTGTAATATCTGAGATTTTCCTGCCTATGTTCTCCTCTAGGACTTTAATGGTGTTACGGCTTATGTTTAAATCTTTTATCCACCTTGAATTTATTTTTGTGTATGGTGTAAGTTGGTGCTCGAGTTTCATTTTCTTGCACGAAGCTGTCCAGTTCTCCCAACACCACTTGTTGAAGAGGCTGTTTTTACTCCATTTTATGTTGCTGCCCCCTTTGTCGAATATTAATTGACTATAGAGACTAGGGTTTATTTCTGGGCTCTCTATTCTATTCCACTGGTCCACATGCCTGTTTTTATGCCAGTACCAGGCTGTTTTGATTACAGTGGCCTTGTAATACATTTTGGTATCAGGTATTGTGATCCCTCCTGCTTTGCTCTTCTTTCTCAAGATTGCTGCCGCTATTCTGGGTCGTTTATGGTTCCATATAAATTTTTGAAGAGTTTGTTCTATATCTGTGAAATATGCCATTGGTACTTTAATAGGTATTGCATTGAATCTGTAGATTGCTTTGGGAAGTATGGACATTTTGATGATGTTAATCCTTCCGATCCGTGAACATGGTATGTGTTTCCATTTATTTGTGTCTTCCTTGATTTCTTTCTTCAGTGTTGTGTAGTTTTCTGCATACAGGTCTTTTACCTCCTTGGTTAGGTTCACTGCTGGTGGGAGTGCAGACTGGTACAACCACTATGGAAAACAGTATGGAATTTTCTAAAAAAACTAAAAATGGATATACCTTTTGACCCAGCAATTCCACTGCTAGGACTATATCCTAAGAACCCTGAAACACCAATCCAAAAGAACCTATGCACCCCAATGTTCATAGCAGCACAATTTACAATAGCCAAGTGTTGGAAGCAACCTAGGTGCCCATCAGTAAATGAATGGATCAAAAAACTGTGGTACATTTACACAATGGAATTCTATGCAGCAGAAAGAAAGAAGGAGCTCATACCCTTTGCAACTACATGGATGGAACTTGAGAGCATCATGCTAAGCGAAGTAAGCCAGGCAGTGAAAGACAAATACCATATGATCTCACCTTTAACAGGAAGCTAATCAACAAAACAAACAAACAAGCATAATATAACCAAAGACACAGAAATTGAGAACAGGCTGAAAGTCACCAGAGGGGAGAGGGGAGAGAATTTCAGGGGAAAAGGGGAAGAATTTACAGGAACAAGTATAAAGGACACGTGGACAAAAACTATGGGGGGAGTGGAAATGGGAGGGAGGAGGGGAGGGCTGGTGTGGTGGGTTGGGGTGAGAATAAAAGACAGAAAACTGTACAAGATCAACAATTAAAATAAAAATAAAAAAATAGTCATTACCAGTATTTATTTGAGTAACTGCTTTCAGTTTTGGGGACATATACCCATGAGCGGAGTTGCTTAGTCATGTGGTAACTCTATGTTTAAATTTTTGAGGAACTGCCGTACTCTTTTCTACAGTGTTTGCACCATTTTCCTCTCTTATCAGCAATATACAGGAGTTTCAACTTCTTTTTTTAAGATTGTATTTATTTTTAGAGAGATGGGAAGGGATGGAGAAAGAGAAGGAGAGAAACATCTGTGTGTGTTTGCCTCTCATGTGCCTCCTACTGGGGACCCAGCCCACAAACCAGGCATGTGCCCTGACTGGGAATCGAACCGGTGACCCTTTGGTTCACAGACCGGCACTCAATCCACTGAGCCACACCAGCCATGGCAATATCCTTGCAAACAGTAATTATATTGTTTTTTAAAAATAATTGTAGCAATCTTAGTGAGAAGTAGCATCTCATTGTAGTTTAGATTTGCTTTCCCCAATGTCTAATGATGTTGAGCATCTTTTTATGTGTTTGCTGCCTATTTGTATGTCTTTTGTGGAGAAATGTCTATTTGAGGTCATGTTTTAATTGGGTTATTTGTCTTTCTGTTAAATCGTAAAAGTTATTTATACATACTTGATATTAGCCCCTTATCAAATATATGATTTGCAATCATTTTCTCTCATTCTGTAGGTTATTTTACTTTCTTTATACTGTCCCTTGATAAATAAGGGTTTTTAATTTTGACAAAGTTCAGTTTCTCTTTTTCTTTCTTTTGATGCTAGTCCTTTTAGTGTCACATATAAGAATTCATTGCCAAATCCAAGGTCATAAAGATTCATTCCTATGTTTTCTTCTAAAAGTTTTATAGCTTTAGCTCTTACATTTAGGTGTTTGGTCCATTTTTAGTTGATTTTTGTATGTGAGCAAGGAGGCCACTGTAGCTAGACTAGAGTAAATGAAGGGACAGTAGAAGAGGTCAGAGAGTTAAGGGTAACAGGTAAGAATTTTTAAGCTTAACAATGATATGATTTTACTTGCATTTTAAATGTTTTTTTAATTAAAGAAACTGTTGCAAAGACAGTCCATAGAAGTTTCATGTTAATCTAGTTTTCTGTAATAGATGGATCTTACATAGTCATAGAACAATATAACATTGTTGAGAGACGGGAGGCGGGGGGGGGGAGAGAGAGAGAGAGAGAGAGAGAGAGGAGAGATGAGGAATTTGATGTTTCTGTACCATTGTGTAACATTCTATATCATTTTATCACATATATACATTCATGTAATCACCACAATTAGGATACAGCACTCTTACACCTCCATAAAGATCTCTCTCATGACTTCCCTTTATAGTTACACTCCCTACTTTCCCTACCATCATTCCTAACCCCTGCCAACCAATAATCTTTTTTCCTTTTCTATGATTTTGTTATTTCCAGAATATTACATAAATGGGATCATGCAGTATATTACAGTTTAAGATTGGCTTTTTTTTCTTTCAATGTAATAATGCCGAGACCCATCCAAGTTGTTGTATGCATTGATTGTTTACTACTTTTGGTAGCTGAATAGTATTCAATGGCATGGATGCACCACAGTTTGCTTAACCATTTACCTGTATTGACACACATTATGTGATCTTTTGGGATTGGCTTTTTCCCCCCTCTCATCATAATGACCTTGAGGTCCATGTAAGTTGTGTGTATCAGAAGACCATTCCCAGTGCTTGGTTATTACAAATAAAGCTTCTATGAACATTTGTGCACAGGATTTTGTGCAGACATATGTTTTCATTTCTTTAGGGTAAATGCCTAGGAGTAGAATTGCTGGGTCATACAATACGTGTATGTTTAGTTTTTTGGAAAAAAGAAGATCTTTTCCAGGGTGGATGTACCATTTTTACATTCCTACCAGCAATGTATGACAGATTCATTTTCTCCTCAGTTTTGTCAGCATTTGTATTCTAATTTTCTATTTTAGCTGTCCTAATAGATGTGTAGAGATACCTCATCAAAGTCACAATTTGCATTTCCCTAATGGCTAATGATATTGAACATCTTTTCATGCACTTATTTGCCATGTATATACTCTCTTCAATAAAATGTCTCTCCATGATTTAAAATAATTTTTTATTGTTCAATTACAGTCAACATACAATATTATATTACTTTCAGGTGTACAACTCAGTAATTAGAAATTTATATAATATTGTTTTCTGTATCTACAATTCTGCTTTTGTTTTGTTCACTTATTTTGTTCTTTAGATTATGCATATAAATGAAATCATATGGCATCTGTCTTTCTCTGACTTGCTTCACTCAGCACAATACACTCTAGGTCCATCCATCTTGTCATGAATGGCAATATTTTATTCTTTTTTATGACCAAATAATATTCCATTAAATATGATGAGGTCTGTCCAGAAAAAGTCCAACCATTGTTAATATAATGAGAGTGGTTTGCGCGACATCAATGTAACCTGGCAGCCAAGGAGAGTGGACTGGAATGCGCACACATGAACAATGATAACTTCACTGTACTAGTCAGTGAGGGCAGGAGATGCCATTGAGTGAGCATGTGTACTGTGTGGTTGTCACATTCAAAATGACTGAGCAAGCAGAGCAACAACTCTGCATCAAATTTTCCATTAAACTTGAACATTCCCCCGCAGAAACTATTTGGATGAGTCAGAAGGCCACAGCTATGGGCAACTGGGGACTGGCAGCTTCATCATGACAACATACTCACTCATGCATCATGTCTCATGCAGTTTATTGGTGAAATATCAAATCACCCAGGTAATTCAGTCTCTCTATAGCCCAGATTTCATGCCCTGCAATTTCTGGCTTTTCCCAAAACTAAAATCACCTTTGATAGGCAAGAGATTTCAGACCATCAATGAGATTCAGGAAAATATGATAGGGCAGCTGATGGCGATTGGGAGAACTGTATGAGGTCCCAAGGTGCCTACTTTGAAGGGGACTGAGGCATCATTGTCCTTCTACAATGTTTCTTGTATTTTGTACTGTCTTCAGTAAATGTCTCTATTTTTCATATTACATGGCTGGATACCCTTATGTACCACTTCTTCTTTATCCACTCGTCTATTGATGGACACTTATCTTGCTTCCATATTTTGGCTATTGTAAATAATACTGCAATGGACATATGTATGCAAATGTCTTTTCAAATTACTGTTTTGGGTTTCTTCAGATAATTATCCAGAAGTGAGATTGCTGGGTCCTTTGTTGTGTCTTGTTGCAGCCTTTGTTTTAAAGTCTATTTTGCCTGGTATAAGTATTGGTACCCCAGGTTTACTTTTTCTTTTTCTTTTTTCTAGCTTCCATTTTCATGAAATATATTCTATTCCTTTTACTTTCAGTCTGTGCTTGCCTTTCAGTCTGAAGTGAGTCTCTTGTGGACCACATATGTATGGGTCTTGTTTTCTTATCCATTCAGCCACCCTAAGTCTTTTGATTGGAGTATTTAATCTATTTGCATTTAAAGTAATTGTCGATAGATATGTATTTATTGCCACTTGATTATTCATATTTTTAATTATTTTCCCTCTCCATCTTCTCAAACAAGACCCTTTAACATTTCATGTAATACTGGTTTGATGGTGATGAACTCCTTTAACTTTTTCTTGTCTGGGAAGCTCTTTATCTGTCCTTTGATTCTAAATGGTAGCTTTACTGGGCAGAGTAATCTTGATTGTAGGTCCTTACTTTTTATCACTTTGAATATTTTGTGCCAATCCCTTCTGGCCTACAAACTTTCTGTTGATAAATAACTGACAGTCTTACAAGAGCTTCCTTGTAGGTAACTAACTGTTTTTCTCTTGCTACATTTAAGATCCTCTCTTTAACCTTCAGCATTTTAATTATGATGTGTCTTGCTGTGGCCCTCTTTGGGTTCATCTTCTTTGGGACTTTCTGAACTTCCTGGACTTCTGTGTCTTTTCCCTTTGCAAACTCAGAGAATGACCTTTTTGTTCACAGGCTGGCATTCAATCCACTGAGCCACAACAGCCAGGGCTGTACCACAGTTTTTTGATACACTCATTTACTGATGGACACTTAGGCTCTTTCCAGCACTTGGCTATTATAAATAGTGCTGCTATGAACATTGGTGTGCATAGGTTCTTCTGAATTGGTGTTTCAGGATTCATTGGATCAAAAGGCAGTTCCATCTTTATTTTCTGAGGAAATCTCATGCTGTCCTCCACAGTGGCCGCACCAGTCTGCATTCCCACCAACAGTGCACTAGCGTTCCTTTTCTCTACATTCTCACCAGCACTTTTTTTTTTCCATTTGTTTATAATGGCCATTCTTACTGGTGTGAAGTGGTATCTCATTGTGGTTTTAATTTGTATCTCTTATGGCTAGTGATTTTGAGTACTCTTTCATATCTCTCTGGGATCTCTGTATGTCCTCCTTGGAGAAGTGTTTGTTCAGGTGCTTTGTCCATTTTCTAATTGGATTATTTGTCTTCCTGGTGTTGAGTCATATGAATTCTTTATGTATTTTGGAGATCAAACCCTTCTCTGAGGGCCCTGGCTGGTGTGGCTCAGTAGATTGAGCACCAGTCTGTGAATCAAAGGGTCACTGGTTCAATTCTCAGTCAGGGCACATGACTGGGTTGCGGGCCAGGTCCTCAATGGGGGGTCACGTGAAAGGCAACCACACACTGATGTTTCTTTCCCTCTCTTTTTCCCTCCCTTCTCCTCTGTCTAAAAATAAATTTAAAAAAACAAAACAAAAAAAAAAACCTTGTCTCAAGAATCATTGGTAAATATGTTTTCCCATATGGTTGGTTCCCTTTTCATTTTGCTGGTGTTTTCTTTAGCTGTGCAGAAGATTTTTAATTTGATGTAGTCCCATTTGTTTATTCTTTCCTTTATATCCTGTGCCCTGGGAGATATATCAATAACGATATTTCTGCATGGGATATCTGAGATTTTCCTGCCTATGTTTTCCTCTAGGACTTTTATGGTGTCATGACTCATAATTTAGTCTTTTATCCATCCTGAGTTTACTTTGGTGGATGGTGTGAGTTCGTGGTCTAGACTCATTGTTTTGCATGTACCAGTCCAGTTCTTCCAGCAGCATGTACTGAAAAGGCTATGTTTATTCCATTTTATGCTCCTGCCCCCTTTTTTGAATATTAATTGACCATAGAGACATGGGTTTATTTCTGGGCTCTCTATTCTGTTCCATTTATCCATGTGTTTGTTCTTATCCCAGTACCAGATTGTTTTGATTACATTGGCCTTGTAATATAGTTTGATATCAGGTATTGTGATCCCTCCTCCTTTGTTCTTCTTTCTCAAGATTACTAATGCTATCCGGGGTTGATTTTCATTCCATATAAATTTTTGAAATATTTGTCCTATATCTGTGAAATATGTCATTGGTATTTGGATAGGGATTGCATTGAATCTATAGATTCCTTTGGACAGTATGGACATTTTAATGATATTAATGCTTCCATTTTTTGTGTCCTCCTTAATTTCTTTCTTCAGTGTTTTGTAGTTTTCTGAGTTCAGGTCTTTTACATCCTTCGTTAGGCTTACTCCTAGGTACTTTATTTTTCTTTTTGCTATTTCAAACAGGATTTTTTTTCCTGATTTCTGTTTCTGATATTTGTTGACAGTGTACAAAAATGCCTTTGATTGACTAAATATTGACTTTGTGTCCTGCTCTTTGGCAAGTTCACTTATTAGGTCAGGAAGTTGTTTGTTGGAGCTTATGGAGTTTTCTATGTACACTGTCATGTTATATGCAAAAAAAATGACAGTTTTCCTTCCTCCTTTGAAATTTGGATGCCTTCCATTTCTTCTTCTTATCTGATCATTGTGGTGAGAATTTTTAAGTATATTTTATTGATTATGCTATTACAGTTGTTTCATTTTTTGTCCCCTTTATTCCCCCACACCCTGCACTCCCTCTCCCACCAGTATTCTCCCCCCTTAGTTTATATCCATGAGTCATACATATATTTGGCTTCTCCATTTCCTATACTATTCTTAACCTCACCCTACCCATTTTGTACCTACCATTTATGCTTCTTATTCCCTGTACCTTCTCCTCCATTCTCCCCACACCCTTCCCCGCTGATAAACCTTCATGTGATCTCCATTTCTGTGATTCTGTTCCTGTTTAATTGCTTGCTTACTTTGTTTTTGTTTTTCTTTTTAGGTTCAGTTGTAGATAGTTGTGAGTTTGTTGTCATTTTACTGTTCATAATTTTGATGTTCTTCTTTTTCTTAGATAAATCCCTTTAACATTTCATATAATAAACTCTTAATGATGATGAACTCCTTTAACTTGACCTTATCTGGGAAGTACTTTATCTGCCCTCCCATTATAAATGATAGCTTTGCTGTATAGAGTCATCTTGGATGTAGGTCCTTGCCTTTCATGACTTTGAATACTTCTTTCCAGGCCCTTCTTGCCTGCAAGGTTTCTGTTGAGAAATCAGCTGACAGTCTTTTGGGAACTCCCCTGTAGGTAACTAACTGCTTTTCTCATGCTGCTTTTAAGTTTCTCACTTTATCTTTAACCATTGGCATGTTAATTATGATGTGTCTTGGAGTAGGTCTCTTTGCATCCTTACTGTTTTAGACTCTGTGCTTCCTGGACTTGCATGTCTATTTCCTTCACCACATTATAGAAGTTCCTTTCACTATTTTTTTTTTCAAATAAGTTTCCAATTTCTTGCTCTTTCTCTTCTTCTGGCACCCCTATTATGCGAATGTTTGAATGCTTGGAGTTGTCCCAGAGGCTCCTTACTCTATCCTCATTTTTTAAAAATTCTTCTTTCTTCCTGTTGTTCTCATTGGTTGTTTTTTGCTTCCTTATGTTCCAAATAATTGATCTGATTCTCAGCTTCATCCACTCTATTGTTTTTTCCCTATAAGTTGTTCTTTATTTTAATTAGTGTCCCCTTCATTTCTGAATGGATGTTTTTTATGCTGCTGAGGTCCTCACTAAGTTCCTTAACCATCCTTATAACCAGTGTGTTGAACTCTGCATCTGATAGACTACATATCTCCATTTTATTTAGCTTTTTTCTTGAGTTTTGTCCTGGTCTTTCATTTGGGCCATGTTTCCTTGTCTCTTCATTTTGGCAGCCTCCCTGTGTTTGTTTGTATGTACAGGTAGAGCTGCTACGATACCTTGTCTTAGTAGCATGGCCTAATGTAATAGGCATCCTGTAGGGTCCAGTGACACAGCCTCCTCTGTCACCCAAATTGGGTACCTGAGGTGTTCCCTTCATGTGTTCTTAGTACACCCTCATCTTGTAGTTGAGCCTTGACTTATGTTGGCAGGTCAATGGGAGGGATTCGCCCAGGCTAGTCAGCTGTAAGGACTGGCTATGACCACTGACCACCAACCCCCACCTCCATGAAGGATTAGCTGTGCAGGGGCAGGGTGGTGGTGTGCTGATGTGGTCTGTAGTTGTCTACTGGGTACACAGCCTCTGGGTTTTTCCAGGTACTTCAGGCCAATTTCATTCCCCACCTGTTTTCTGCCCAGGGCCATCCTTCATGAGCTATACAGCAATCTGAGATGGCTGCTACTTGTGCTGGGCTTGGTGATTCCCAGGTAAATCCAAGCTATGAATTTAGGCTGGCTGCTGCTAGTGCTGGGCCTGGGGACACTTAGGAAGAGGTGCTGAGGGCTCAACTGAGACTAGTTGTTGCATGTTTGAGAGGATTTAGGAAGTTGTGAGTCATGAGCCATGTCCAGACATTCACATGGAAAAGTCATTGTTAACAGCTTGTGTGGACCCATAAATAAGGTGGGACAGAGTCTCAGGGGATCTCTGGGATGGGAGCAAAACAGTTTTGGCCAGGTTGATAGAGTCTCAAATATGGCACCCACATGCCAGCTCTGTGGCTGTGTGGGGGGAGGGTTCAGAAAATGGGCAATGGCCTCTGCCTGCCTTTCTGTATGGGAGGAAGCTGTCCCCCAGTTCTTGCCTTGATGCTAGACACTGCAGTTCCTACCTGCTGCCACTGGTTCCTTCTCAAGCTGCTACCCTGGTGCTGGAGCTCAGAGGGAGTGAGTCTGATTAGATGAGTCCATGTGTGGGCTTTTTAAGAGGAATTGCTTGGGACTCTAGAAGTTTCTTCCAGTGACTCAATCCCCATTGGTTTTTGCAGCCAGAAGTTGGGGGTACTTATCTTCCTGATATAGGAACCATGGGCTAGGGGCCTGGTGTGGGGCTGGGACTCCTTGTGCCCAAGATATCCCTCCTGAAGTTTTATTCACCACACGTGGATGTGGGACCAGCCTGTTCCACATCTCTCTGCCCTTCCTACTAGTTTGGATAGATGTGGTTTCTGTAATTCTGTAGTTGTCAGAATTCCATTCAACTCGATTTCTGATGGCTGAGTGATGGTTGTTCTATAATTTAGTTGTAATTTGATGTGGTTTTGTAAGGAAGTAACCTGTTTTTACCTATGCCACCATCTTGGCCAGAAGTCTGAGGCTATTGTGATTTTCCAGGTGAGATATGATGATGATTATGACCAAGCTGATACCAGTGGGGATGGTGAGCAATGGTCAGATTCTGGAAATATTTTGAAAGAAAGCCAACAGGATTTGCCTACATGTTGGATATAGGATGTGAGAGAAAAAGAGTATCAATGATTACCTAAGGTTTTTCACTTGAGCAAGTGGAAAGGTGAAGTTGCTATCTACTAATACGATACATGCCAGGGAAGAAGCCAGTTTGGTGAGGGAAGATCAAGAGTTACATTTTGGATATATTTCCAAGTGAAAATGTTGAGGAGTCCATTGTATAATGCTTCCACCCCTCTTTTAGCCTTATTAATTCCTCTGAAACTCCAATTACTCATATGTGAGACATTTTCATTTTGTCCTCCACATACTGTAGTCCCTTTCCTCTCTTTAACTCTGTGTGCTATTTGCTGAGTGATTTCCTATAATCTGTTTCCAGTTAAATTTTCTCTTCAACAGTGTCTAATCTAATTCATTCACTGAGGTTTTTTAAATTTTTTTCCTTATTTATTTTAATTGCTGTTCCTGTACAGTTTTCTATCTTCTACTCCCATCCCAGCCCTCATTCATTGAGTTTTTAATTTCAGTTACTGAATTTTTTTTTCTACAAGTCTGCTTTGGTTCTTTTTAAAAATCTTATTGTTTTTTTTAAAATAGTACTTTATTTTCTGTTTTTAATTTCTTCCTTTATGTCCTTAAGTTTAACATACTTATTATTTTTATTGTTGTTCAATTACAGTTGTCACACCTTTTTCCCCATTGGTCTCCCCTGCTCCGCCCGCCCCCCACTCCCATAGTCAATCCTCACTCCAATGTCCATGTAACATACTTATTTTTAACTCTATTAGAATCTTCTATTATCTGTTCATGGAGGCTTAAGCCTACTGTGCATTGTGCTTGTTGGCTCTTGTATATTGTGGATTATTTTGTTCATATTCAACTGGATTTTATTTATAAAAATCCTGTTCATCCTGGCTTGCATGCATGTTAATACTGAGAGTTTTGGTATTTGCTTTTGCCAGATGCCCCACAGAGATCCAATATTTCTGCTAATTTCACAAGTTATAGTTTCTGGGACCACATAAATAGTACAGGTTTGAACCACAAACTCGTGTGAAGCTCAATTACATGGTTAAGAATTTGTAAAGGGGAGAATTTTGTCCCTTATCCAAAGCCCAGGCCAAGATAAACAAGTTTCTTCATTGTATCCCTATTCCAGGGGATATTTTCTAGTCCCTTTATCTGGGGGTATAGCTCTTTAAGGGCCTCCTCACCCCAAAGGTCCCATTAGTTCATCTCATATCTATTTTCTGTTAAGGCTCAATCCACGGCTGGTGTAGCTCAGTAGATTGAGCACAGGCCTGCAAACCAAAGGATCACCAGTTCAATTCCCAGTCAGGGCATATGCCTGGTTTGCAGGCTAGGCCCCCCGTAGTGGGTATGTAAGAGGTAACCACACATTGATATTTCTCTCCCTCTCTTTCTTCTTCCCTTCCTCTCTCTCCAAAAATAAATAAATGAAATCTTTTTTAAACAAGACTCAATCCCCTAGGTGCTACTCATTTTATTTCTGGAACTGGGTAATGACCACATGAATGCGTTTACTTTGTGACAATCCCTCAATCTGTACATTTAGAGTTTGTGTCCTTCTGTGTGTGTGTGTGTGTGTGTGTGTATTATACTTCAATGAAATATTTTATAAAATCTGAAAATATTTTTAAATCCTAAACCTGTCAATTATCTCCAAATTGATCTACAGACTTAATGCAATTCCTTTCAAAATAACACCAAGTTATGGGTAGGCACAGAAAAGATTATTCTAAAATTTATATGAAAAGGCACAGGCTGAAGAATAGCTAAACAATCTTGAAAAAGAATAATGTGGGACAAATCACTCTATTTGGTATAGCTACAGTAATCAAAACAGGGTAGTATTAGTGGAAGTATAGAAACATAAGATCAATGGAATGAAATAGTGATTCCAGAATTAGACTCATACTAATACAGCTACCTGATTTTTAAGAAAGGGGAAAAGACAATTCAATAGAAAGACAGGGTTTTTTGTCTACAAGTGATGTTTGTACATTTGGACATTCCATAAGCCAAAACCTCTCAACCTCTTAAACCTCTTAAGTGTAAGAGGTGTAAGCCTTGACTCAAACCTCTTACAGTAAACAAAAATTATCTCGAAATGTATCAAAGATCAAAATGTAAAACAAAAAGCTATAGTGCTCACTTCAGCAGCACATATACTAAAATTGGAAAAATATAGAGAAGATTAGCATGGCCCCTGTGCAAGGATTACATGCAAATTTGTGAAGGGTTCCATATTTTTGGAGGACATACAAAGGGCCCAGAGACATATGAAAAGATGCTCAGCATCACTAGCCATCAGAGAGATGCTAATTAAAACCACAATGAGATACCACTTCACACCGGTGAGAATGGCTATCCTAAACAAATGAATGAAAAACAAGTGTTGGAGAGGTTGTGGAGAAAAGGGAACCCTAGTGCACTGTTGGTGGGAATGCAGACTGGTACAGCCACTGTGGAAAACAGTATGGAATTTCCTCAGAAAACTAAAGGTGGAACTGCCTTTTGACCCAGTAATCCCACTGCTGGGAGTATACCCTAAGAATCCCGAAACACCAATTCAAAAGAACCTATACACCCCAATGTTCATAGCAACACAATTTATTGTAGCCAAGTGTTGGAAGCAACCTAAGTGCCCATCAGTAAATGAATGGATCAAAAAACTATGGTACATTTACACAATGGAATACTACACAGCAGAAAGAAAGAATGCCTCCCTTTGAGACAGCATGGATGGAACTGGAGAGCATTATGCTAAGTGAAATAAGCCAGGTGGTGAAAGAGAAATACAATATGATCTCACCTATAAGTGGAATCTAGTGAACAAAGTAAACTAACGAGCAAGCAAAATATAACCAGAGACATTGAAATAAAGAACAAACTGACAGTAACCAGAGGGGAGGGCGTAATGCAGGAAGAAAAAGGGGAAGGGTTTTCAGGAACATGTATAAAGAAAGGATACATGGACAAAACCAAAGGGGGTAGGATCAAGGGTGGGAAGTGCGGATGGCTGGGGTACGGGGGGACTGGTGGGGGAAAATGGAGACAACTGTACTTGAACAACAATTTTAAAAAAGTGAAAAAAGAAAATAAAACATAAGCTATAAAACTTTTAGAAGATAACATTTTCACGACCTAGGGTAGTCAAAAAGTACTTAAACATGATAATCCATAAAATAAATAAAACTGAGCCCTAGCTGGTGTGGCTCAGTGGATTGAGCACCAGTCTGCAAACCAAAGGGTTGCCAGTTCAATTCCCAGGCAGGACACATGCGTGGGTTGCAGGCCAGGTCAAGTCCCCAGTAGGGGGCACACAAGAGGCAACCACACATTGATGTTTCTCACCCTCTCTCCCTCCCCCTTTGTCTAAAATAATTAATTAAAAAAACTGATAAACTGAAATTTATCAAAGCTAAAACCTTGCTCTGTGAAAGATACTGCTATAGACTAGGAGAAAAAAGCTACAGATTAGGAGGAAATATTTGCAAATCACTTATCCAACAAGGAATTTGGATCCTTAAATATATAAAAATATGTCAAAGTTCAATTGTAAAACAAACAACTCACTCAAAAATATCAAAAGATTTGAACAGGCACTCACCACCTAAAAGGATGTTCAGATGGCAAATAAGCACAAGTGGAAGCATTGTGCTGAGTGCGGCCATCCTATAACCATGAGGAAGTATCCTGAATATAAAGATAACACACACACACAAAGGCAGAACTGAGATAATCAGAACCAAAGCTCTAATTAAAATTTGCTTAAAATTCAGACTTCTAGACTTTTCAATTACATAGCCAATGTTTTATGCTTTTGTTATTTGCTACGTAAAAAATTTTTATGTCTACCACACTTATCATCAAAATTGGCATCCTTCACGACAACTCCTCTCACCTCCAGAAAAATTTTCACGGCTGCCTAACGATCTTTCTCCCTTTTTCCTATGACCTCCTCCAGTCCCAAGTCTAAGTTATTCACCTTATCACTTTTCCTCTCCCCTCCCTCTTCCTCTCTCCCTCTCCTTCTCTCTCCCTCCCCCCTCTCTCACACACATCTCATACCCTTGTGACACTTTTGTATTGTTTTACCGTATTTTCCATTCTTTCCTATTATGGCACTGACCCTTATTCAATGCAACATTCAATATTTGTTACACTGAATTATGATGGTCAGTGTTACATTCTGTTTCCCCCATAAGATTTTTAGCTCCCAAGTGCCCTTGACTCTTCTCTACTTCATTGTTTCATACTTTGACCCATAAAGATGAGGCTCAGTAGGGTGATAGAAGAGAGACTGAAAGCCATTCATTCAAGCTCTTTTACTAATGCTTGTGCACCTCATGTTTACCTGCCTTTATGACTTTGCTGGAGAGCAAGCCACCCGGGTTCTGTCTACCTGGATCATCTTCATATTTTCATATATTCCAAATCCTACCTTTTTAAACTCAAGGCCTGCTCTGGAAGGAGGAAGGGCTGTGATTGACTGGAAAGAAACACATGGACCTTTCTGGATTGATGATGATGTACTATACCTTACAGAGGTGTGGGTTGTGCAGGTATAGGTCCATCAGGAAAAAGTCTGGCCATTGTTAATATAACAAGAACAGTTTGCACGATATTGATGTAACCTGGCAGCCAAGGAGAGTGGACTGGAATGTGCATGTGTGAACAATGATGACTTCACTATACTAGTCAGTGGGGGTGGTAGAAGCTGTTGAGTGAGCGTATACTGTGTGGCCAACACATTCAAAATGACTGAGCGAGTACAGCAACAAGTCTGCATCAGATTTTTGTTAATCTTGAACATTCCTCCGCGGAAACTATTTGGATGAATCAGAAGGCCACAGCTATAAGCAACTAATGATTGGCAGCTTCATCACAACAATGCGCCTGCTCACGCATCGCGTGTCATGCATGGTTTTTTTGGCGAAACATCAAATCACCCAGGTGACTCAGGCCCTCTACAGCTCAGATTTGGCACCCTGTGAATTCTGGCTTTTCCCAAAACTATAATCACTTTTGAGGGGAACCAAGCGGCCAATGGCCTGCAGAACAACATGCCCAAGTTTTATTGTGACTACTGCGATACATACCTCACCCATGACTCTCCATCTGTGAGAAAGACACACTGCAGTGGTAGGAAACACAGGGAATGTGAAAGGCTACTCTCAGAAATGGATGGAAGAGCAGGCTCAGAGGGTGATTGACAAAACAGCCACAGCATTTCAGCAAAGAGAGATACCTCCTACTCCGTTCCCTGTTCCTCCTCCTTCAGGGGCAATGATTCCACCTCCCCCCAGTCTTCATGGTCCTCCTTGCCCTGGTATGATGCCAGCACTACATATGGGGGGCCCTCCCATGATGCCAATGATGGGTCCTCCTCCTCCTGGGATGCCAGTGGGACCTGCTCCTGGAATGAGGCCACCTATAGGACACATGCCAAAGATGCCTGGGCCCCCACTGATAAGACCACCTGCCTGTCCCATGATGGTGCCCACTCAGCCAGGAATGACTTGACCGGAGAGATAAGGATAGAAGGGAGTATCTTTATATCAGTTTTATATTACTTGTTCTACTTCACCAGGAGATCGTGGTGCTGTGACTCTGGGTGTTTTCTAACAGCGTGACAAGGAAGACTCCCTCTTCCTATCTAAGAGAGAATCGTTTTGGAGGGGAGTAGTGGGACAAAAACAGAAATTTTCATTTGTATTGTGAAATGTGAAAATAAAACTGTAAACTCTGTTAGCTAAAAATGTGTTCCCCTTTTCTTCCTTCTGTATTTGTTAATTACAAAAGAGATGAACTACTTCAAAATAAAAAATAAAATCACCTTTAAAGGGCAAGAGCATATAATGGAGTAAAAATAGCCTCTTCAATAAACGGTATTGGGAGGACTGGACTGGTACATGCCAAAAAAAAAAAAAAAATGAAACTAGACCACCAACTTACACCATACACCAGAATAAACTCAAAATGGAGAAAAGACTTAAATATAAGCCATGACGCCATAAAGGTCCTAGAGGAGAACATAGGCAGGAAAATTGCAGATGTCCCACACAGCAATATTTTTGCTGACATATCTCCTAGGGCAAGAGACATGAAGGAAAAACTAAACAAATTGGACTACATCCAATTAAAAATCTTCTGCACATTTAAAGAAATCAACATGAAAATGAAAAGGGAACTGATTGTATGGAAGAACATATTTGCCAGTGATACCTCAGACAAGGGTTTGATCTCCAAAATATATAAAGAACTCACACAATTCCACTCCAGGAAGACAAATAACCCAATTAAAAAATGAGCAAAGGACCTGAACAGACACTTCTCGAAGAACATACAGAGGGCCCACAGACATATGAAGAGATGTTCAATGTCATTAGCCATGAGTGAGATGAAAATTATGTTTTAAAGATTTTATTTTTAGAGAGAGAGAGAGAGAGAGAAAGAAAGGGAGAGAAACATCAATGTGTGGTTGCCTCTTGTGCACCCCCAACTGGGAACCTGTCCTGCAACCCAGGTATGTGCCCTGACTGGGAATCGAACCAGCGACCCATTGGTTCACAGCCTGGCACTCAATCCACTGAGCCACACCAGCAAGGGCGAGAGATGCAAATTAAAACCACAATGAGATATCACCTCACACCTGCCAGAATGGTCATCATTAATAAATCACCATGCAACAAGTGCTGGTGAGGTTGTGGAGAAAAGGGAACCTTAGTGCACTGTTGGTGGGAATGCAAACTGGCACAGCCACTGGAAAACAGTATAGAATTTCCTCAGAAAACTATAAATGGATCTGCATTTTGATCCAGCGATGCCACTGCTGGGAATATACCCTGAAAATCTCAAATCACCAATTCAAAAGAACTTATGCACCCCTATGTTCATAGCAGCACAATTTACAATAGCCAAGAGCTGGAAGCAACCTAAGTGCCCATCAGTAAATAAGTGGATCAACAAACTGTGGTACATTTATACAATGGAAGACTATGCAGCAGAAAGAAAGATGTCCTCTCCTTTGTGACAGCATGGATGGAACTGGAGAGCATCATGCTAAGTGAAATAAGCCAGGTGGTTAAAGAGAAATACAATATGATCTCACCTATAAGTGGAATCTAGTGAACAAAGTAAACTAACGAGCGATACAGAACCAGAGACATGGAAACATGAAACAGACTGACAGGGACCAGAGGGGAGAGGGATAATGGTGGAAAGAAGGCAAAAGGATTAGTCAAAGAACATGTCTGAATGACCCATGGACATGGACAAGGGGGTGAGGATTGACTGGGGGAGCAGGAGATGGGCTGAGTGGAGAAAGGCAAAGGGAGAAAAATTGGGACAACTGTAATAGAATAATATAAAAATAAAAAATAAAATAAAACCACCTTTGAATGGGAAGAGATTTTAGACTGTTGATGAAACTTAGGAAAATACCACAGAGCAGCTGATAGCAATTGGGAGATCTGTGTGAGGTCCCAAGGTGCCCACTTTGAAGGGCATTGAGGCATCACTGTCCTATGTACAATATTTCCTGTATCTTGTAACTTCTTCAATAAATGTCTATTTTTCATAGTACATGACTGGTTACTTTCTGGACAGACCTCATACAGAATCAAAACATATGAAATTATACTCTTAAGATAAGTGCATTTCGTTATATGGATATTTTATTTAGAAGTTGTCAAAACATATATTGAACTCTAGTTAATGGCATGCATGCAGAAGAGTTTAAGGGGATGTGCAAAGTTACCTAATTTTGAAATGCATAAAAATAAGATGGCTTAATGGAGGGATAGAGGGATGAATAGATATGTGTGACAAAGCAGGTATAGTAAAACCCTAATTGTAGAATCTAGATGGTGGATCTATGAGTGTTCAGGGTATGATTTCTTCGATTTTTTGAATGTTTGGAACTGTCCATAGTAAAATGTCAGGAAAAAGGATGGGGTGTGAGTTAATATCTCTGCTATCTTCACAGCCACTGCCCTGGTTTAGACCTCATTTCATCTTACTGGAATCTGGCAACCTTCCTCACACAGGCCTTGACACTAATCTTCTCTCACCCCACCCTAAGGATTACCAGAAAACATTTTGAAACATACATTGAACCTCTGTGATTGGGTCCCTGCCAACCTCTTCAGTTTCATCCTCCAACACTTGCTTTCTTACTCTATCCTGGGCACCAGCCTGATTCGAGGGCTTGTAGTTCCACCCACACACCAGGCTGCTTCAACTTTCTACTTTTGCTTATGCTGCTCCTTTTGCTTTGAATGCTCTATTCCAACACATCCTCTGCCTTCCCTTTCCCGGTGAATGTCCTTTAGTATTCAAGTGTTTCTTCTTCCTAGAAGTCTTTTCTGCTCCTCAGACAGGGTCTGATCACATTCCCTCATGCTTCCACAGCACCCCATACTTATTTGTAACATAGCCCAGCAGGTCCTCAAATAATGTTCATTTCAATGTCGTTTCATTATAATGCTGCTGTTATAGGAACTTTCGTTTTTATTCATTAGCCTATAGTAAAATTGGTTTACTTATACATCATTTTGCTGAATGTTACAGAACCTATCAACAATGTTGTGAGGACTTACTGTATTTATTCCAGCATGCTGTACTTGGGTTTCCATGTCTGTGTACTAAACTACATGCTCCTTAAGGATCAAGCCTTCCAATGGCATACACAGGGCCTGACACAAAGAGGCTTTGATAAACCAGTGAAATTGAACCAGTGGGGAAAAAATTGCACCAGTAATATGGAACTGGCATAGATGATGTTCTGGCACCTCCCAGCAACTTTGAGTCACAGATTTTAGTTGTACCTCCTCTCTACAGGAGTGTAAGGCTCACCATACCTGTTGACTCAGCCATCTGTGTCCTTCAGACACTTTCCTCATGAAGACATGTCAATATCCTGCCCTGGTTTGAAATATTATTCCCATTCCTTTAAATGCTTACTTTCTCTGTAGTCTTTATGAGATTACAGGCCTCATTGGGCAAATATTAACTGAGAAAAATTAAAATAGACTCACTGATGACCTGAGTGCCACACACTGAAGTTCTTTAAAGACAGTAGATACCCAATGAACCTATGAGGTAGGGAGTGTATCTTCATTTCACAGACAACTGAATCAAGGAAATATAAAGTAGCCAGCTCATGACCACATAGGTGTCAGAGCTGATACTGAATTATTGGTCTTCTCAATCCCAGACACATCCTTTTTCAACCACCACCGTCTCCAGGTTGAGCCAGGTTCTGGAAAGCCTTGAAAGCCAGAAGATATGATAAAGCAGTGGGAAGCCTTAGATGTTCTTAAGCAGGAGGGAGTGATGAAAACAGGACTTTGGGAAGGTAACCTCGAAAGGTTACGCATGTGGAATAGAATGGAATAAAACGCAAGGGAGGTTTGGCGGACTCCTAAAGATAATATAAAAATTGGTATTTCATGTCCCTTGCCACATTCATTGGTGAGTGTTGGCATTATGTTGTGGTCCCTTCGGGAAATAGAGGGTCTGGAAAGGTGAGCTATTTTGAGAGTTAAAAACTTGAAAAGGGGATAGAGGCGTGCAACTTTTGTCTCTTGGGTTGTATGAATGGCCAACTCCATGGTTCTACCTCCTGGAAATGGCCTGGAATTTCCACCCTTTATGAGATGTAGAAATCTAGAAAAAGATCAGAACTGACAGGAGAGTTGGATGAAGGCTTCTTTAGGGAAGTGGCATTGAATGGGGCATCAGATGACATAGTGCCCCCCTCATCCCTCCTTCACTAACTCCCTCACTGGTCTCCCTGACTCAATCTCTCTCCCTCCTAATCCACTACTTTGACTGGCAAAAGGCTGTTTTTAAAAAGCAAGTTGGATCATGCTGTTTTCTGCTTAAAACCCTTTAATGGTTTTCTGTCATTCATGGGCTATAGTTAAGTCTTTTGAAAAATATCAAAATTATATATCATCCATTATCTGAGGCTTTGCAATAAATATTATGCCAACAAACTAATCTATTTTGATCATATGCCTACTCAACTAAACATTCCCTCTTGCAGATTCTGCATATGTTCCCTCAGGTGATGGTCACAGGTGCAGTTGTACTAAATTACTTGTCCTATACACACGTGGGTTTTCCTCTGCCCCAAAGTTTTAAATTAATGCTATTGCCTGGGCTTGGAATATTCTTCCCACTGTTCTCTGCTTGACTTGGTAATTTCTTTTCATCCTTCAGCTCAGACATCACCCCTAACAGGAAGCCTTACTGAATTCCCTGCGTCCCAGGGATAGATTCCCTGACCAGTACCCCATGCACACCTCTGACACTGCACTGGCCCATATGATGCTCTTCTCCTTCACTCAGCTTACTGGAGAGCAAGTGCCATTTCAGTCAACTGGGTGTGAGCAGGGTCCTGGTAGAAAGAGAGGGCCCTGTGTACTTGAGGCAGGGAACACTCCATGAGCAAGTAGAAATGTGGAATCTGTACACAGGGCAGGGCAGGATTAGAGGACTCAGTTCAGGAATCACTAGCATCCAGGGGTGATTCATCCTCCAACACTTGCTGTCTTCCAGAGAGAGCCATAGTTGAAATAATTCCACCTGGCAAATGTAGTAACTGAGACCTGGACAAATAATCTCCCCCAAACTACTCGTTCAGTTATTGAGAAGGCGAGCTCTTAGTGACAAGCCCTGTGCACTTTTCTACTCCATATTGGAAAGCCGAAAGACTGAAGTTTGGGGTCCTTGTTCTCCTTCCAATTTTTATAATTTTTAAATTCATTTTTATTTTTAGAGAGACGAAAGAGAGGAAGAGAAACACTGATCAGCTGCCTTCCAAGGGGCCCCGGTTGGGGAGGGACCGAACCTGCAACCCAGACATGTGCCCTGACCAAGAATTGAATTGGCGCCCTTTCACTTTGCAGGACAATGTGCAACAAACTGAGCCACACCAGTCAGGGCTCTCCTTCCAATTTCTAGTTAGGAGCCTCTTATGTGCTAGTCCCTCCTGCCTGGCTGAGGAGTAAGGTCACCAAGACTCTAGCTTATCCTCTAAACTGAGGCTGGTGACAGTGCTTTGGCCTCTCACTGGGGAGGGGGTGGTGAGAGCTGGTGAGGAGGAGAACCCAGCTCACCATTCCTGCAAGGGCTGAAATCCTTCCCCTCTTTCCCCTTTGCCTTTTTACCAGGAGACACAGTTCCCGTGCCCAAGACAAGAACCTTTTGTATCCAAATCCTGCCTAATGGCAAGATTCAGATTGGGAGGGCTTCAGGAGGTCATTTAGCCAGTAGATATGAAGCCCGGATAGCCTCACCACAGACCCGCAAAAGCAGAATCTCCAGGATGAAGAAATCCTTATTGGGTTCAAACTCCTTTTACAGTGACCCTCAGGCAGTAAGCAGCCATTCCCTGGACCACACAGTCAGGGTGGTGTCAATTTGGAACTGAGGCTCCCAGCACCAGTCCAGGTCTCTCCTCAGGATCCAACTCTCAATGCTACAACCTGCATAAAACAGGTGCTCAATAAACACCTGGTGATCAGTGAGTTACAGAACATTTTCTAACATGGTAAGGAGAAAGAACATGAGTTTTGGAGTCAGCCAGATGCTGCTGTGAAAAACCACTAACAAGCTTCAGCCTCCTTCACTGTAAAATAGGCCATTAACTACCTCCCAGAGTTGTCAGTGAGGATTAAATGAAATATCCCAATTGAAACCCCTAGCCCAATGCCCAGCACAATGAAGGCACTTAATAGATGGTAGTGGGTATCAGTGAGACGTGGTAGAATTGTGATAAGAACACAGACTTGTTATATGATATATAATGAGGTTTTTTTGCTTCTCTTTCCTCATCAGTAGGATGAGTATGTTGGTGAGGATTAAATACATCAATATATATAGAACACTAAGAGCAGGGTCTGGGATGATACGTTAGCTCTAATAATTTCTACCCCTTGCACTGGCCCTAAACACAGTAATTAATTAAGTTCAGCCTGGAGCAGTGAGAGAGAGGGAGAACAGAAAACTGCCCATGTGCACAAAAAAGACACCAGTGCCACTACGAAAAACCACCCATGGGAGCTATGGAAAGCCTTCCCAACAAACTCATTAGGCCCCTTTGAATTGTTGCACCCCTCCTTTTCTGCTAACTATCTTTCTGAGTATCTGTTTGTGGTGTGTGAACTATGTCTCTCGTGAGGGCAAGGACCTTGTCTTCACCTCTCCTAGATTATACAGTTGGGCACCAAGGAACTGCTGATTTGATGGGAGAGAGAGTCAGACAGGAAGTAACGGGAAGGTGACATTCCTGAACCCACTCCCCCCCCACCACCGCCACCACCACACAAAAAAAAATACCAAACAAAGCAATTGCCAAGATAAATCACTTTTATCTCTATAGGAAAGGGAGGACCTAAAAAAAAATATAAATTACATTAGTAACACAACATAAGAAAAAAACGGTGGGGGGGGAACCAAGAGAAGTCTGTAGGATGCTATTCTAACCTGTTTATAAAAAGGCCCTGCATCAGAAATTCACAATCCTACCCACTTCTAAAAATATATTTAAACATGTACAGAAGCAGTGGGCTTGTTTTTAAATTGTTTGCTTTTTTGTAAAAATATATTAAAGGTGAATAGAAATCCTCTCTCCCTGCCCCCTATCCAACTCCCAGCTCTGTGCTGGGGATAGGAGACCAGAGGTAACTCACCATGTTCTACACCTTGGTTACTACCACTCCTAACCCCTCCCCAATTCACTTCACTTAGAACCTGAAACATTAAAAAAGAAAAAGCACACTAGCCTCTTTGGAAAAGCATAACTCTGAGGGTAAACTTGCTTTTCATTTGAAACACAAAACAACAAACAGGAAGCTCTGAAGTTCAACTAAACTAAATGGAAACCCTGACAAATGGAGGTTGGGTTTCAACTCCACAGAAACTTCTAACAAAGAAACAGAGGGGAAAGAGGCCTGGAACTAGGGGTATTTGCTAGCAATTAGCTGCCTTTGAAAGATCAAGGGGTGGGGGGTTGTTAATGGGCAGAAGGGCTGGGGTCCTGGTCTTGGTTATAGCAGTCAGGGCCTCGTCAGGCAGTGGCTACACAGGGACACAGGCTACCCCCCTTCCCTCCCCTCACCACCCTCTGCTGCCTTGAAATCTCCAAGAAAAGCAAAGCTGGGTGGAAACACAGAGGAGGGGAGTGGGGACCTCACGTGCTAAGGGGGAGGTAGCCAGGCTTTTTGCCTTTGGTGTGACTAGATGTAGGACTGCTTGGCCCCTGGGGTATCCAAGATAGAAAAAGCAAACAGGGCTAACGGACCCCTGATTCTAAGGAAGGAGAATAGATGTGGGCTGTGGAGAAAAGATGGACTGGAGACACAAAGACAACAAGGAAAGTCACAAATTTCCTGTGGCCTGCATTCTAGCTGTTAAGTTCCCCAGAAGCACTGGGTAAGGTTGAAGTGGGGTAGAGGGTAAGGATGCACTCCACTTGGGCAGTACCAAAGTGGAGGGAGAGGGACATTCTCCATCCAGTCCAGGTTGCCAGGAAGGTATGACAGGTGAAGGTGGAGGGAGCTGGGGGAAGGGGAGGAGAGAGGTGGGCACTGTTGGAACAACAGACATCCACAAAGGGAAGAGGGGAAGGGAGGATCAGATGATCGGCTCCTTTACAGCTGAGGGCCTCCTCTCTCAGGCTCCAGCTCCGGAGTGGTCCTCTGCACTCTGCTTGAGCATTGACCTGACATCTGGGAGTGCAGAGGCCCAGGAGTGAGGTTTGTGAGTTCTGTGGTCTTCAGATCAAGACATCAGGTGGGGTAAGAAGCAGGGAGGCTCCCGATGGAGAACCCAGGGCTGAGCTGCCCTGGCACATCCTCCCTGGAAGGTCCACACTGTGCTCTGTGGTACAGGTGAAGAGAGCAGGCCGTGGAACCCCATGCTACCTGCTTCAGTGACAGGTGTTTTCAGGCCTTTAGGAGATGGTATTTCACCTGCTGGGCCACAGCCACGTGGATAATGTTCGGCAGGACCTCAAAATCCAGGCAAATCCCTGGAGCTCAGGCTGGGATGGGGGCTTCATCTACAGCCACCCAAAAGTAGCTTCCCCCAATGAACTACAAAGTCATGGTCAAAGGCTTAGGTGTCGATCCTCTCCCCATCCTGAGAAGTGACAGGAATCTCTCCTGTTCCCAAGATGCGTGAAGTCAGCCCATGATCTTTCTAGGATACCTGTGGAAATGGCCCAGGGTGGGGCAGTAAGGAGACTCTGGGCCCTCCTCTTTATTTCCATAAACCATTTGGCAAGAAAGGGCAGAGGCCAGCCCCTTCTCCCAGGAACGAGTCTCCAGTGGGAAATATCCACTGAGCTGGGGGAAGGAAGGGGAAGGAAGAATGGGCAGAGGTGGGCGGGCTTCTGGAGTTGTGGGAAGTGTTGCATGCTGGGCCTCCCCCTTCATGACCAGGAAAATACCTAGGGGCCCAGGCTCTCCTCACGCCTCTCCTCATCCTGCCTTGTGGCTCCAGGTGGCGACGAGACTAATGGAACAAGGCTGTTGAGAAGGAAATGGGTTGGAGCAGCAGAAAAGAGGGTTCTAGTCAGCTTGAAACCTTTCCCGTTTACCTGTTACTCAGAGGTATGGAGAAGGAAGGCAAAATGCTCTAGTGGAAGTGGGGAGGGGGTTGGAGGAGTCAGTGAAGAGGCCCGTTGGGGAGTCCCTGCCTTTGGTCAGTTCCAAGAAAGCAGGGCAATGTGCCTCAGCACCTTGTTCAGGGCAGACAGGATCCAGGAGTGCCCCAAGAGTTGATAATGGAGAAGGCAGTGGGGGTGGAGGGGTGAGGTGCAGGATACAAGGGAGCTCACAGAAGTAGTTTGCCATTTCTGTGGATTTTCAGGATGCGGCCGAGTCTCTGCTTTGCTGTGGCCAGGCCCTTTTTGGGACGCTTTCCTGTGGGGCAACAAAGAGGTAAGCAAATGCTATGGCAAGCGCTCCAGCATCAACTCCAGCACCAACTGTCCTCGGACCACCCCCTGCCTCTGTTGCTCTGTCCAGAGTTTCCCCATCCTCATACCAGGCTTCGGGCCCATCTTGGGCAAGAGGCACTCCTTAACTACTCCCATCCAAAACCACATGCGGAGGCTCTTCTTCCTATGACCTCCTGCAGCAGCTACAGACTCCCTGGTTAGTCTGCCTGATTCCTTTTCCCCACCGATTTCTTTGGTGCAATCATTTTCCTTCCTAAATTCTTCAGGGAGATGACTGTGCCTACCTGTTCTCTTATCCTGCCCATCAGTATCAGACGAGTACCTGGTGAGTGATTGTATCTCACTGTCCCTCAAGTTGCCACCTCCAGAGCCTTGTTTCATTCAAAACCCCCATCATCATCACCCCAACCTCATCCCCTTGAGCTATGCACTCTAGGGACTGAGCTTTGAAGGCAAAAATGGGGAAAAAGAGGGCCTGAGTCTCTGACCCTCACCTCTTCCCCTCTCCCCACCTCAAATCACCTCCCACGTCCCACATGACCTCCTCCATCTGTAACCAACTCATCCCCTCCCTCTCTCCATTCCCTCTGCAAGAGCCCTAGCCTCTCTCCAGTGCAGCTTAGATGGTGCATGTGTCTCCTCCTTAGACTTCCCACCTTCGGCCCACCCTCCACTCTGGCCACCAGAAGCATCTTTCTCAACCCACATCTGAGCCTGTCTCTACTTAATGCCAGTCAGTGTCTCTTCATAGCCTATGAGATCAAGTCCAACTACCTTAGCTGCCAGTGTCCCTCCTGGTATTGTCATCGACCCACTGCACTGTGTTTGGAGCCAGTGGACCCGAGGTCCTTCTAAGTCCTATAAACGTATGGCAACTGTACCTTGTCCTGCTTGACTGCTCTGGGAGCCAACTGAAGGGCGCCGCTGAGTCAAAAAGACCCCAGGGGCCATGGGTGTGGTGCTGCGGTTTGCCTGGGCCATGCCAAAGGCATTGGGACGAGCAGTATACTCATGGTCAGCAAGGCTTCCTGAGAGGGCCTCTTGCTTAGGCTCAGGAGGAGGCAGGGGTGAGGAGGAGGTGAGAGGCTGGAGTGCAGTAGCCAGAGTTGAGGCTGGTGCTGCCACACTGGGATTGGACTCTTGAGGGCGAGGCTGTTCCACCTCCTTCAACAAAGGCTTCTTCTTGATATATTTCTTCTTTTGGGCCTTCTGTAGCTCCTGAAACACAAGCCAAGTGGGAGGGGGGAATTCAGGAGTGGAGCAAAGAGAATTTCCCAGAAAGGAAACTAGACAATAGTCAGTGTGCTTCTTCAACCCACCCCCAGCCCGAGTCTAGCAAGGGGCATATGTACACACAAACACAAAGGCCTTCCAATACCTGAGGTCACCTCTTCAGTACGATCTATCCTTAAGTCACCACTGCCACTAATCAGTACGATGGCAACAGGAAGAGAAATGAGTTCAGAGACTTTGACTTCGGTACGAACACCGCCAGTTATGAGGTGGATCATGGAAACTTCTAATAATAATTGCTAAATTTATGCCAGGGCTGAGGCACTTCATATACATTATCCTACTTACTCCACAGAGCAGCCCTGAGAAAGAAAATCTCTCAGATTACAGATAAGAAAACCAAGGCACAGGGAGTAAGCATCTTGAGCCCAAAGCCTCATAGCTAAAGAGCTATTGCATCTAGGATTCAATCAGGCCTATTTGAACACCCACCCTGCATATTTCTCAAAAAGGGACATCTGAAAGTAAAAAAGTAGTGGTAGGTTTGGAATAAGATAAACTTGGGTTCAAATCTAGATTTGCCTTCCTAAGTTGGATGATCTTGTTCAACTTACTAACCTTTCTGTATCTCAACTGCCTCATCTGTAAAATGGGCAAAATAATGTTTTCCAGGGTTGTCAGAGAGATTAAATAAAATAATGACATAAAAGTATGTAGTACATAATAAGTACTCAACAAGCAGTAAACTATTACTCTTATCTTCATTTCTCAAAATGGTGTCTCTTCCTCTTGCTGGGCTTTTTCTTTTAATAGAGTACTTGACAATCCTTTAGTTTACTGGTCTTAAAACTTCGATCTGGGTGTGGGGAGAGGGATTAATGAGTTATGTCACTTCTCCCAATATCTTGGATTTCATCCATCTATTGCTCTATGGACTTAATATCCACTGGGTAGTGGTGTCTCTATGGTGGGCATCTGAAGCCCTGAGAACCTGGAAAGGTGATGCTGAGAGCATATGGCAAGTTTGCCTTCTAAAATGCTACACAGCCACACAGACCAACTCAATGACTACATTTCTTTGCCTTCTTTTGGCAACATAGGCCTGGTCCTGCCTTTGGCAGATCTGACAGGCTGTGGCTACCATAGGAATTTCCAGGAAATAAAAATAATAATATCAGTAACACATGCCAAGTACTAATCTCTAATTTAACTCATTTAATATTCAAAAGAAGTAGTAGAATTATAAACCCATTTTTGGAGAAGAAATCATGGCACCAAGAGGTTAAGTCATTTTCTCAAGATTACAGGACCAATAAGCAGCAAACCTGGGATTGATACCCAAGCCATGCAGCTTCAGAATCTTTTCCCAGCCACACTGCTATTCCACCCATAACAGGAACTGCATATCTGCCCCCATTTCTCTCATCTGAATCCAGAAAGTATCTGTTCACACCTAGATCATGTAGCCTATTTTTCTACTCTTGTTGCCTGTTTACTTCTTATATAATTCACCCAGATTCCCCACAGAAGACTAGACTGTCTTATGACAAGGCTGCTTCCACTCTGACATTCCTCTCCTCAAAAGCCTAGCAGGTCTGCAACCAAGTTCAAACACCCTAGCCTGACTTCATGGTCTTCCACAGTCTGGCCACTTACACCTTCCCCGACCCATCATGATAATGATGAAAAGCCAACATGTCTATAGTAAATATACTCTGTAGCAAGTGCCGTTCTCAGAGCATTAACATGATATATATTACCCCATATAATCCTCAAAGTCTACAAGGAAGCTGAGGCACAGAGAAATTAAGTTATTTGCTCAGTGGTAGAACAAGGATTCAAACTCAGGGACGCTGGCTCCATAATCCATTTTTTAAATTTTTCTTTATCTTATCCTGCTCTTCAATATGAATCCTCCAATTCAGAAAGGTCTCCTCATTCATTCATTCATTCATTCACTCACTTAACACTGGCTAAACATATCCTTAACATAGTGGGAATACCAAATTAAATTATAGCTACTCCCCCACCCGTGAGGCAATTACAGTTTAATAAGGGCCACAGAAAAGCACATTTATGATTATAAATACCATGGGAGAATGCTATGGAAGCACAGAAGGAGAGTGAAATAAATTGGTGGTAGATGGTGTGAAGGGGTGTTACATAAAGCATCTGAGACGAGGGTATGATTCCCAATGGCTAGTGCAAAGGCACAGAAGAGTGAGACAATCTGATACAATGAGTGAACTAGGAGTACCGTAGTGCAACAGTGTGTATGGCTGGTATAAAGGGTATGCACAAGGGGCTGGCAGGAGCTCAGAGAGGAGAGGTGACCAGAGACCAAATCCAGAGGAAGGACCTTGTATGCTGTATCAAATTATCTTCTCCTGGAATGCTTCCCTGTGCCTCTCAAAACCTCAGTCTGCAAAACCCCTCCCCAATTTCAAAACCTCTTCTTTAAGGTCATCCCTGATAACCCGAACAGAAGTGAGCTCCTCAGAACATACTAAGAGTACTTATCACACTTTTAATGAACTTATCTGTTTATTTAAAGCAGAACTCCTTTTTTCAAATTACATTTTACATGGCACTAGGATATACATAACAGAGAAAAGTTCTGGTCAAAGAAGAGCCGCCTGGCCTGCTTGGTCTCTGCTGGCTCCGAACAATAACCTCTAGGACACTTGTAAGCAATTCTAGAGTGCCATAGAACATCATATTAAAAACATCATTCTATTAACTTTTATTTAAATAGGATATAATTACTGAATTATATAAAACTCAACAATTTCATTTTATTTAAATAGCAAGGAACATGAAAGTTAGAAGATATGAGTTTGAATCTTGTCTCCTCCATTTACTGGCTGTATTATTCTGGACTAGTCACTTAAAGAGAGCCTCATTTTCTTCACCTGTAAAATGATGAAAATATCACCTATTGAAAAGTGGTATTGGGAAGATTACATGAGTATATATGTATATATTACATTCATATATACACTGTATATATGAAACACCTAACATAAAACAGATGCTCAAAAAATGCTCTAAGCTATAGGATGTGGCATGAGGAGCTAAGAAGACATCCATAATGAGATAACCAGATGATTCCCCTCCAACTGCTCCCAGGCTTGCTGAGCATATTATCAACATTAAAGAACTTTGCAAATTCTAATATGCTAACAGGTCAACTTTATCCTAGTAAGTGATCCTTTAGGCCAACAATTAGTGGGTGAAGTGTTTTGGGAAGCAGGGAGTAAAAATAAAGGCAATAATTTTTGGTATAGAGGACAAGAAAAGTCTCTCCCCCCAAAAATCAAATTCTAGTACTGGTAGATGACTAGGAACTTGCATATACTTAAATGAGTCACCTCCTCGGGGCTTCATCTAAAGGCAAATGCTCTCACTCAAGGACAGACCTGGTGTTTCTCATCTGAGAGGTTTTTCTCAGATCCAGAAAAGCATCCAGAAAAGCAAAGGTTTTTCTCAGGCCCCCTATTCTCTTTCATCCTAAATCATGTCAACTGTGTTACCTGTGGAAGTAGCTTCTCACTGAACTGGGATGTGAAGGATCTAGGAGGGGCTAGGATACTGTCATGGATAAAGATCAAAGATTACCCACTCCCCAGTGAGATAACAGTGAGACCCTATCAGCTTGAAGGTCTGAGCTTTGAGGCTCTTAGGTCAAACTAGGGTCTGTAGCAGGGCCATTACTTGAGTGTCAGCACCTACCTGCTGGGCCAGCTTTGCAGCTGCTGCAGCCAAACCTGTCTCAATGGAAGCTACCCGGGTCCCCTCCCGCACTGGACGGTCCTGCTTTGGTAGAGTTGGGGTCACACGGGCTGCAGAGGAAAGAGGATGTAGACATTTATCTGAATCCCAACCATATTCCCTATCTCTGAGCCCCCCCCCCCACAGATGCACTCATTGGTCTTCCTGCTTCTGGCTTTAACAAAGCCAAATTTTGCTTCCCGTCATTATAAGAAGCTGATTCACAAATGCCTAAAGTACACAGAGCATGAACTTATTAAAGGATAAAGGTCAATCTCCCTAAACTGGCATTTCAGGTTTCCCATGTTCTGCTCCTGGCCTACCTACCAACCTTATTTCTATACCCATCTTCTCAGCTTTTCCAGACACCTTCAGAATATATACAGCTCATCCTCTCTCCCTGTGCCTTCATCCTCACCATCCACACTGCCTGAAGTGCCTTCTCCCCTTTTGTTCACATCTTCAAAACCTGCCCATCCTTCAAAGGTAAGCTGAAATCAACCTTCTATGCAGACCTCTAGGACTTTCCTAGTCCTCCCCCACCTGAACTTATAATATGTACAAGTCACTTAATACATTTAACATACAATCTCATCTCATTCCCTAATGTTGATGTGTTATTTTGTCTACAACCAAGCTATGAGCTACTGAAGACCACCTTCTTGTACAAACCTTTCATAATGACTTAACAATCTTGAATCAAAAAATAGTTACATAGGCAGTATATTTCAGTATAACCAAATCCCTGTATGATAAGGAAAGCTCTTTACAGAAGAATGCCACCTAATAAATGTAGAAGGAATGACAGAATTAGAAAATCACAGATACTTCTAGAAACAAGTGACTCTAAGGCACTTGGATATTCATACAGTACCAGAGTATTACACCTCACAGGTAACTTGCTAGTCTTGAGACGAGAAAAACAACTTTACAAGGACGAGACCAAGAAATCACCCACTTAACCCAGTATTAACCTTATTGTGAATAATAGTGAGACAGACAAGCCCATGCATCACCAGATGCAACATAACAGGAAATTCACAGCATCATCTGGAAGCAGTTTTGACAAAGATCTAAAATTAAGTAAGCAGTTCATATTACTTCTAATTTTTATGAAACAGAGACAAAAGAATAAGTTAAATGACACCATGAGAAAACAATCAGACATGTTATAACGGGCATGGTTTCATTAAAAAGACAATCTTACAAGGAAGCAAACAGACCTAGAAGGTGGAATGTCTAATGTGCTACAGAACGGTTACACCAGGTTGGTTTTTTCTTTACAGCAAATCAATAGCATAAGACAAAAAGTAGGGAGACAGGTCTAGATTAAGAGACTTAAAAGCGCCTGGTTGGTGTAGCTCAGTGGATTGAGCGCAGGCTGCAAACTAAAGGATTGCTGGTTTGATTCCCAGTCAGGGCACATGCCTGGGTTGCAGGCCAGATCCCGAATGGGGACACGTAAGAGGCAACCACACACTGATGTTTCTCTTCCTCTCTTTCTCCTTCCCTTCTCCTCTCTCTAAAAAAATAAATAAAATCTTTTAAAAAAAGAGAGACTTAAAAGGTATGACAGCCAAATGCAATGTGGATCCTGTTTAGATTCTGATTTAAACAAATCCCCTGTAAAAATACATTTTTAAAAAAGACTTTTATTTTATTCATTTTTAGACAGAGGGGAAGGGAGGGAGAAAGAGAGGGAGAGAAACATCAATGTGTGGTTGCCTCTTGCACGCCCCCAACCGGGGACCTGTCCTGTAATCCTGGCACGTGCCTTGACTGGGAATCCAACCAGCGACCCTTTGGTTCACAGGCCAGCAGTCAATCCACTGAGCCACAGCAGCCAGAACATAAAAATACATTTTTTAGGCAGATAATTGATGAAATTTGACTATGGACTTAGTACTAGATAATATCAAGAAGTTAACAAATTATTATGAATTTTGTTATCCATGATAACAGAATTGTGGGTTTTTTTGGGAGCTGTCCATATTTTTTAGAGATGCATACTTAGGTATACAGGGAAAGGGAATGACGCAGTATCTGGGATTTGCTCTAGAGCACAAACAATTCTGAAAAAGAAAAAAGTTACAGATGAATCAAAATATTGATAGCTATTGATTCTCAGTGATGGGTATATTGTACTGATCTCTCTATTTTTAATTACAGAAAAAAATCCATGTCACAGAAAAGAAAGGAAGTAGTGGTAGTACTGAACTACATTTAAAGATTACTTAGTTTGTTAGCTATTATTACTACAAAGGAGACTTTCTGTATTAATGTTTGCAGATTCCAGAACAGGCAATTCAGGAGGTTGAAGTCTTTTCTTTAAAGGTGATATTTATTTAAAGAATGATGTGAAGCAAATTTAGCAAAAGTGTTAATGCACAATTTTCAGTTATGGATTCATAGGTATATTTTAAATTGTTCTCTATAGTTTTATACATGAAGTGGGTTTTAAAACAACGCTCATTTGTTAGCGAAAGTCTTAGTCACAACAATCAGAAAACAAAAAGAAATAAGGGTATCCAAAATGAAAAGGAAGAAATAAAACTGACATTATTTGCATATGACATGATACTATATACACAGAACCCTAAAGATTCCATCAAAACACTACTAGAACTGATAAATGAATTTAGTACAGTTGTGGAGCGCAAAATAAATATTTGGAAGCAGGCTGCATTTTTTATATATCAATTATGAGCTATCAGAAAGGGAAACTAAAAACAATCCCATTTACAATTGCATCAAAAAAATATCTAGGAATAAGCTTAAGCAAGGAGGTAAAAATCCTGTACTCAGAAAATTGTAAGATATTAAAGAAAGAAACTGGAAGAAGACACAAGTAAGTAGAAGCACGTACCGTGTTCATGGATAGGAAGAATTAATATCATTAAAATGTCCATACTATATGAAGCAATCTATAGATTTAATGCAGTTACTATCAAGAGTCCAATGGCATATTTCAAAGAACTAAAACAAATATTTCAAAAATTTATATGGAATCACAAAAAGGCCCGGTATAGAAAGAGCAATCCTGAGAAAGAAGAACAAAGTTGGAGGTATCACGCTATCTGATATCAAACTATACTACAAGGCCATAGTAATCAAAATATCATGGTACTGGCATAAAAACAGACACAGATTAATGAAACAGAATGGAGAGCCCAGAAATAAACCCACACCTATATGGTCAATTAACATATGACAAAGGAGGCAAGAACATGCAATGGGGTAAAGTCATTCTATTCAATAAATGTTGATGGCAAAATTGGACAGATACATGCAAAAAAATGAAACTAGACCACCCTCTTGCCCCATATAAAAGAATAAACTCAAAATGGATTAAAGACTCTAATGTGGTATGACGTGAAACTGTGAAACTTCTAGTAGAAATCATAGACAGTAAAATCTCCAATATTTCTCTTAGCAATATTTTTTTATGATATATCTCCTGGGGCAAGAAAGACAAAAGAAAAAAAATAAACAAATGGGATTACATCAAACTGAAAAGTTTTTGTATAGCAAAGGAAACCATCAACAAAACAAAAAGACAACCTGATGATTGAGAGAAGATATTTACCAATGACACATTCATTAAGGGGTTAATCTCCAAAATTTATAAAGAACTCATTCAACATCAAAGAAAAATATCACCAGATGATCCAAGTATAAAATGATTTTTTAATTTTTGAAAGCCCTCCATACTGTTTCCCATAGTGGCTAAATAGACACTTCTCCAAACAGGGCATACAGATGGCCAGTGGGCACATGAAAAGATACTTGGCATAACTAATTGTCAGAGAAATGCAAATTAACACTACAATGGGTGATGTATGACCTCACAACTGTCAGAACAGCTACCATCAATAAATCAACAAACAAGTGCTGGCAAGGATGTGGAGAAACGTGAACCCTGGTGCTCTACTGGTGGGGATGCAGATTAGTGCAGCCACTGTGGAAAAGAGAATGGAGGAGGCCTCAAAAAATAAAAATGCAACTGCCTTATGACCCAGCCTTTGTACTTTAGGATATATATATGAAGAAACACAAAAAACTAATTAGAAAGAATATTAATATATGCATCTCTATGTTCAGTACAGCATTATTTACAATAGCCAAGATAAGGAAGCAACCAAATTGCCCATTAGTAGATGAGTGGATAAACAAGCTGTGGTACATATATATAATGGAGTATTACTCGGCCATAAAAAATAATGAAATCTAGCCCTGACTGCTGTGGCTCAGTGGACTGTTGGCCGGCAAACCAAAGGGTTGCTGGTTCGATTCCCAGTCAGGGCATATGCCTGGGCTGCGGGCCAGGTCGCCAGTTGGGGGCATATGAGAGGCAACCACAAATTGATGTTTCTCTCCCTCTCTTTCTCCCTCCCTTCCCCTGTCTCTAAAAATAAATAAATGAAATATTAAAAAAAATAATGAAATCTTACCATTCATAACAGCATGGATGGACCTAGAGGGTATTATGCCAAGTGAAATAGGTCACACAGAGAAACACAAATACCACAAGATCTCGCTTATATGTAGAATCATAAGAGCAGAGTAAACAAACAAGCAAAATAAAAAGACTCATAGATACAGAGAAAAAACTGATGGTTGACAGAGGGGAGGGAAGATTGAGCAAAAAAGATGAAGGGATGAAAAACTACAAATTGTTAATCATAAAACAGTCCCAGGGATGTAAAGTACAGCATAGGGAATATAGTCAATAATATTGTAATAACTCTGTATGGTACTGGGAACACACTTGAAATATCAGTGCAAACACTTTGTAAAGTATATGACTGTCTAACCCCTAGCCGTACACCTAAAACTACTAGAAAATAATACTGAATGTAAACTGTAATTGAAAAATACAATTTAAAAACACACACATGAAAAGTGCTAAATCTCAGTAAGGACAGTGAGCTTAGTGGCATTTTAACATGCCCTAGACCCATCCAGGTCTCCTCAGCTCAGAAGTAGCCCTGAAAAACAAAAGCTCACATTCCCAGTAATAGGGAACAAAAAGGAGCTGGAGCTTTCTTTCAAAGCCTAGTGCTAATAAAGCTTCTCTCTAGAGGCTATTTATCAAAAGTATTTAAGGGCAAGTGCACTTGGGGCAAATAATAGACTAAACCAGAAGTTTAAAAAGAAAAGCTGAGGAATGAGATATCCACTGGGGATTTTAAAAGGTCCCACAAATTTATGGGAATCTAGAAGGCCATAAGCATTCACAGGGTCTATGTGCATGATCAGGAAAGACTTGAGAAAGCCCTAAGCACTCATCTCTGGCTGATTGAGACTCTGAAAAGCAGGAAGCCTAAGAAAGTTGTAAATTGCCTGTCTGCATGTTGAAGGCCCATAGAGACCCTTATCTAGCACTGGGAGATATACTGACTCTAGGCATTTGAGGAATTTCTGTTCAATCATTAGATGACCACTAAGATCACTGAGTAGAGACTTCAGTAGCCACAAACAAAAATACATACTTTAATGACTTTTCTGAACTAATTCTATAAACAAACAAATAATAAGTAGCAACAAAACAAACTCTGGAAAGTAGAATGGGGCATATATGATTTCCAGAGTTGCCACATTATTTTAAATGTTCAGTTTTCATAAAGAATTACAAGATATACAAAGAACTAAGAAAGTGTAGGCATACACACGAAAGCAAGTAACCAATAAACACTGTACCTGACTTCATAAACAAAGCTGGACTTACTAGACAAAGACTTTATACCAGCTATTCTAAACACATTCAAAGACAGAAATGAAACCATGTATAAAGAATTAAAAGAAAGTATGAGATTGATGTTTCACCAGATAGAAAGCACCAAAAGACGGAAATTGTAAGAAGGAAACAAATAAGTATATTAAAGTTGAAAAGTAAAATAACTAAAACAAAAATTTCACTGGAGTGTTTCAACAGCAGATTTGAGCAGAAAGAAGGAAGAATTAGTAACCTTGAGCCCCAGCTGGTGTGGCTCAGTTCACTGGAGTCCAAAAGGTCATGGGTTTGATTCCCAGCCACGATACATACCCAGGTTGTGGATTCAATCCCAAGTTGGGGAACATACAAGAAGGCAACCAGTGAATGTTTCTCACATCAATGTTTCTCTCTCTCTCCCCTAAAAGCAATGAAAAATGTCCTCGGGTGGGGATTAAAAAGAAAAAGAATTAGTAACCTTAAAGATAGGTTGACATTTTTCCAGTCTGATGAGTAGCAACTAAAATGTATGAAGATAATGAACAGAGACAAAGAGACCTGTGAGATGCCATCAAATTTACCAAGATACGCATGTTAGATTCCTAAAAGAGAAGAGTGAAAGGGGCATAAAGACTATTTAAAGAAACAATCACTGAAACTTTTCCAAATTTGATGAAAAACATTAATCTATACACCTAAGAAAGTTCGACACACTATGAGTAAGTTGGAATGATGTCTAAGAGACTACAAATCATAACGAAAATCAAAGACAAAGACAGGACCTTGAAATCAGCAAGGCAGAAGTGACTCATAACATACAAGGAATTCTCAAAATGCTGAAAGAAAAACAGTTAACCAAGAACTCTAAAGCCAGCAAAACAAATTCATTGTTAAAAGGCCTGCCCTAAGAAATGCTAGAAGTTCTTCAAATTAAAATAAAAGGGGTTAGTTTATAGTAAATCAAATCCACATGAATAATGAATATTAGTAAAGGTAACTGCATAGGTAAATATAAAAGAAAGTATGAACATATTTTTGTTGTAATTCTTTTTTGTCTCCTATCTAATCAAAAAGAGAGCTGCATAAAGCAATAATCATATCTCTATGTTCATGGGTACACACTGTATACAGATGTAACTTGTGACAGTAGTAGCATAAAGAAGAATGAGAATGGAACTATAGAGGAGTAAAGTTTTGTATACTATTGAAATTAAGTTGATATTAATCTGAGTTAAAATGGGACACTAGAAAGTAGCAAAAGCTCAAAAGAAGGCAGCAATGGAAAAATTAATGAACAAAAATAAATAAGACACAGAGAAAACAAACAAACAAACTGGATGTAAACCCAACTCTGCCAGTTATTGCATTAAATATATGTGGATTAAATTCTGCAATTAAAAGGCAAGGGACTGGCAGAATGAATAAAAACTCATATTTTGAAATTTTGTTTATTTATTTTCATACAGAAAAGAAGGGAGGGAAAAAGAGAGAGAGAGAAACTTGACATGTGAGAGAAACCTAAATCAGTTGCCTCTCATTTGCCCATGACCAGGGACCAAACTTACAACCTGAGCAAGTGCCCTGACCAGGAATCAAACCAGCAACCTTTCGCTTTGTGGGATAACACCCAACCAGTTGAGCCACACTGGCTAGGGTACAAGACACACACTTTAGATTCAAGACACAAACAGATAAAAATAAAAGGATGGAAAAAGACATACCATGAAGACATTATCCAAATGAGAAACTGAATGGCTATACTAATATCGAACAAAATGGACTTTAATACAAAAATTGTTATTAGACACATAGAGGGGACATTTTATAATGATCAAAAAGTCAATCCATTAATAAGATATAAGTTATAAACATATATGCACCTAAAAGAAATCCGAAAAATACATGAAGCAAAAACTGATTGAACTGCAGGGAGAGAAAAATAATTCAACAGTTGAAGACTCCAATGCCCCACTTTCAATAATGGATAAGACAAACAGACAGAAGACCAGCAAGGAAATACATATTTATGATGTCTCAATAAAAATGCCTTGAGAAAGAATAAACCAATGCGACTTTAGCAAAATAAAAGGCTTCTGCACGGCTAAAAAAAACAGCACCAAAATGAATAGGGAACCAACTGTATGGAAAAATACATTTGCAAATGATACCTCAGACAAGGGTTTGATCTCTAAAATATATAAAGAACTTGCCCTGGCTGGTGTGGTTCAGTGGATTGAGTGCCAGCCTGGAAACCAAACAGTCGCGGGTTCGATTCCCGGTCAGGACACATGCCTGGGTTGCAGGTCAGGTCCCCAGTTAGGGGCCTGTGAAAGCCAACTGATACATGTATCTCTCGCTCTCTTTATCACTCCCTTCCCCTCTCCCTAAAAGTAAATAAATAAAATCTTTAAAAAAAAATAAGTAAGGAACTCACATGACTCCACTTTAGGAAGACAACCCAATTAAAAAATAGGCAAAGGGCCTGAACAGATGCTTCTCCAAAGAGGACATACAGAGGGCCTAGAGACATATGAAAGGATGCTCAGCATCACTAGCCATTAGAGAGATGCTAATTAAAACCAGAATGAGATACTACTTTACACCAGTCCAAATGGTCATCATAAACAAATCAACAAATAACAAGTGCTGGAGGGGATGTGGAAAAAAGGGAACCCTAGTAGACTATTGGTGGGAATACAGACTGGTGCAGCCACTGTGGAAAACAGTATGGAATTTCCTCAGAAAACTAAAAACGGAACTGCCTTTTGGCCCAGCAATTCCACTGCTGGGATTATACCCTAAGAATCCCAAAACACTAATTCAAAAGAACCTATGCACCCCAATGTTCATAGCAGCACAATTTACAATAGCTAAGTGCTGGAAGCAACCTATGTGCCCATCAGTAAATGAATGGATCAAAAAACTGTGGGACATGCACTCAATGGAATATTATGCAAGAGAAAAAAAGAAGGAGCTCCTACCCTTTGCAACAGCATGGATGGAACTGGAGAGCAGTATGATAAGTGAAATAAGCCAGGCAGTGAAAGACAAATACCATATGATCTCACCTTTAACAGGAAGCTAATCAACAAAACAAGCAAACAAAATATGACCAGAGACATTGAATAAAGAACAACTGACAAGAACCAGAGGGGAGGTAGGAGAGGATAACAGGGGAAAAGGGGGAAGGGCTGTCAAGGAACATGTATAAAGGACCCATGGACAAAGCCAAAGAGGGGTAAGATCAAGGGTGGGAGGTGGGGATGGCTGGGATGGGTGGGAGTGGTAGGGGGAAAATGGAGACAAGTGTACTTGAATAACAATGGCGGGGGAGGGAGGGATGGCTTTAAAAAAGTATGTGCAAATAGAGCAAAACAGTCATCGTTAAATATAGGTGATAAGTATATGGGTATTCATGATACTAACCTTTATAATTTTGTGTATATTTGAAATGTTTCACAATAAAAAATTTTAAACATAAAAAGGTAAAATATTTACTAATTATTCTTGTTCTTGTAACCACATTAACTTGATTATTGTAGCACTGTCACTGTAATATATTTAAACATCTTGTAAGGCTAATTTAATTTACTTTTTCTAGCCCAAAACTCTTTAATCATACCTGTTTACTCTTTTAAATTAATTTTAGAATGGATTCAACAACAAATTCCATTAGGATTTTGATCTGGGCTAGCGTTAAACATATACATTTAATTACTGACTCTTTAAAACACTCAGTCTTTCTAACCAGGCAAATAGTACACCTGTTTTTATTCATATTCTTTATGTTCCTTGGTCCAGTTTTGCAGTTTTCTTCATGTAGGCTCCACACATAATCTTAAGATTATTCTTAGTTACTTTATGTAATTGTTGTTATTATCAATAGAATTTTTTTTATCAGTGCATTATGGTTATTAATGATATATAACAATTCTTGATATTTGGGTATCTGGTTTATATTCAATGATTATCCAATTTACTGATATATTAGTTCAGACAGTTTTTCAACTGATTCTCTTGCATTTTCTAATCATACAACCATATTTCTTTCACTTGTCAAGCACTTATTGAACACCTCACATGTGCTGGCAGTACTTAAAGTGCTACAGAGACAATGAGGACAAAAATAAATAGGGTTCCCACCCTCAGGAAGTCTCATATCATGATACTTTGGTCTCTTAATTTCCAATAGTAACACTTCTTATTTCTGCTTCATTCCTAATTATGCTGTCTAGAACTTCTAGAACAATACTAAGTGATGATGGGCATATTTTTCTTATTCTTATTTAAATGGAAATACCCTTAGTAGAACACCACAATCTTGTGGTGTTAAGAGTCTACTTTGAAAATATGATAAAAGTTTTTAGCTTTCTACCTATAGAAATATACATGTATAGATGTATACATTTAAATTAAAACTATCGGACTTCTGGCCAAGATGGAGGCGTAGGTGGACAAACTGTACCTCCTCACACAACCAAAATTAAGGACAACAAGGATTTAGAAACAAGAAAACACCCAGAACTGAGAGAAAATTGAACTGTACGAAAGTCCAACAACCATTCATCCAGACTGGTAAGAAAGGCGGAGTCGCGGCAGGAAAAATGGAGGTTAGCGAACCTAGGAGCACAGGCGGTGGCTGGCTGACCGGGCAGTCCCACATTCACGCACAGATAATCCAGGCAAAACGGGGAGCGAGACAGACCTCCCAACCTAGGGCCCCAGCGCCAGGAAATAAAACCTAAAAACACTGATTGAAAACAGTTGAGGTGCCAAGAGAGACTCCCAGACTCACAGGAGAGTTTGTTGGAGAGACCCACAGGGTGCTAGAACATACACAAGCCCACCCACATGGAAGTCAGCACCAGAAGGGCCCAATTTGCTTGGGGGAATCAGCAGAAGGGACTGGAGTCTGAGAGAGAGTGGAGCAAGCGCCATTGTTCCCTCTTGGACCCCGCCCCCACACACAGCATCACAACCCAGCAACTTGGCTGCCCCACCCTGGGGAACACCTAATGCTCTGCCCCTCACTACATAATAGCCGCGACCAGAACAAAGTAAAAACAAAAACAACCAAAAAAAAAAAAAAACCCAAAATGGCTCAAACTGGAGAACAAATCAAATCCCCAGAGCTAATTCATCTAAGTGACCAAGAGATAGCCAACCTATCAGATGCACAGTTCAAAGCCCTGGTGATCAGGATGCTCACAGAATTGGTTGATTTTGGTTGCAAACTAGATGAACAAATGAAGGCTATAATAAGTGAAACGAAGGAAAATGCACAGGGAACTAACAGAGAACTAACAGGGAGGAAAACTGGAACACAAATCAATGGAGTGAACCAGAAGGAAGAAACAAACATCCAATCAGAAAAGAGTGAAGAAACAGCCTTGGCTGGTACAGCTCAATGGATTGAGCGTGGGCCTGCGAACCAAAGGATCGCAGTTTGATTGCCAGTCAGACCACATGCTTGGGTTGCAGGCCAGTTCCCAGCAGGGGACGCACGAGAGGCAACCACACATTGATATTTCTCTCCTTCTCCCCTTCCCTTCCCCTCTAAAGACAAATAAATAAAATATAAAAAAAAAAATTGAAGAAACAAGAATTGGAAAAAATGAGGAGAGGCTTAGGAACCTCCAGGACATCTTTAAATGTCCCAACATCCAAATTATAGGGGTACCAGAAGGGAAAGAGGAAGAGCAACAAGTGGAAAACTTATTTGAACAAATAACAAAGGAGAACTTCCCCAATCTGGCAAAGGAAATCAACTTCCAGGACGTCCAGGAAGCTCAGAGTCCCAAAGAAGTTGGACCCAAGGAGGAACACACCAAGGCACATCATAATTACATTAGCCAAGATTCAAATGAAGCAGAGAATTGTAGAAGCAGCAAGGGATAAGGGGACAGTCACCTACAAAGGAGTTCCCATCACACTGTCAGCTGATTTCTCAAAAGAGACCTTCCAGGCAAGAAGGGGCTGGAAAGAAATATTTGAAGTCTTGAAAGGCAAGGACCTACATCCAAGGTTACTCTATTCAGCGAAGCTGTCATTTAGAATGGAAGGGCAGATAAAGTGCTGCTCAGATAAGGTCAAGTTAAAGGAGTTCATCATCACCAATCCCTTATTATATGAAATGTTAAAGGGACTTACCTAAGAAAAAGATCAAAAATATGACAGTAAAAAGACAGCAAACTCACAGGTATTAACAACCACACCTAAAACCAAAGCAAACTAAGCAAACAACTAGAACAGGAACAGAACCACAGAAATGGAGATCACATGGAGGGTTAGCAACAGGGGTGTGGGAGGAGGAGAGAGGGGGAAAAGGTACAGAAAATAAGTAGCGTAGACAGTGGGTAGAAAATAGACAGGGGGAGGGCAAGAATAGTGCGGGAAATGTAGAAGCTAAAGGACTTATGACACATGGACATGAACTAAAGGGGAGGAATGTGGGTGGGAGGGGGTGTGCAGGGTGGAGGGGAATGATGGGGGAGAAATGGGACAACTGTAATAGCATAATCAATAAAATATATAAAATAATTAAAACTACAGAGATGTTCATTCTCTGCTGTCTGAATAGGGAAACAATGGATCAGATCAACTTTTTATATAGAAACATTCAGATTTTTAAATGTAGAACCAGGGAAAGTAAGTTATCATAAACAAAACTACATACATATCTGAAGGATAACTATTTCCTTACTGTACGAAATGGTCAATTTGAAAAGCTTGAATAGATACAAGGATAAATGGGCAAAGGTCAGAAATAAAATTTGTAAAAAAAATTCTAATGCTACTATGAACATATAAGGAAAGTTTAATCAAGGAAATAAAAATAAGATATTGTTGTTTGCTTATATATTTACCAAAGATGAAAAAAATATCAAGGTGGAGACTGTTTGTTCTCACCCCAGTATGTTTCCCTTTCTTGCTTACTAACAAAACACATGACTTTGTGGAACAGAAATGTATGTAGCTAAAATCTGCATTTCCTGGCCTCTCTGGCAGATAATCTTGGCCATATGACACAATTTCAGTCAAAGATGATATTAAAAAGGTGGAACTTAAAACTCTTTGGGCAACGGTGCTCGGCAGGCCTTTTCCTTTTGCTCCTCTTCTTCTCCCTGACTAGAACTCAGAGACCCTCATGGGAGGTAAAGCAGTCGCTTTGTTGACTCTGAGGGGACATAAGCATTCACAAAGAATGCCCACAGGCTACTGTTATAGGAAAGCACTATTCCTAACTGATAGGCCCAATGCCTGTGAGGATTCCAGTGCCCTCACAGGTGAGAGTGTACACTAGTACAACCTTTCTGCAAAGCAATTTGGCAATATATATAAAGAGCTTTTAAAATGTTCATATTAACAAATTGCATTGATTGTGGGTGTGTAAACAACCTCTAGGATGTAACCATTAAGTGAGAAAAGTAAAGGACATAACAGTGCATAAAGTATGCTTCCAACTGAGTAAAAAAAGAGAGGGAAATAAAAAATATGTGTGTGTGTACTTGTATATGCATAGACCACCTCTGAAAGAAGAAACATGAAACTGTTAACAGTGGCTGACCCCAGGTGGAAAACTGGAAGGCTGTGGAACGGGGGTTGGAGCGACTTTTCACTGTATGCCCATGTACTTATTTCTCACAGACTTTGGCCCTTCTGGAGTTTCTTGGAGATCCATCCTAAGTAAATAATCAGATATATGAACATTTACATAAAAAGATGTTTGCCCCAAATGTTATTACTAATTGTGAGAACTTGAGACTATGTTAAATGCCTCACATCAAAAAAGAAGTTATGTAAATTAGATATATCTCTGTTTCAGAATACTTTGTAACCAAAAAAATATTATTTATAAACAATGGCACAGGGATGTGCTTATGACAATATTAACTTAAAAGGCCAGATATATTATTGGCTTTCAACTTTTATACTCAACTTCTAGTCAATGTAGAGTGTTATTCACAAGATCGTGTAAATGTTAACAATCCTGACAATATAAATGAAAAAGTGTGGCTCATAGAAGGCTGGAGGAAAGAAGACACACACAGCAGCACTAATGGCCTTATCTCAGAGAGCGGGTAATCCAGAGAGAATGACAGAAACTGATGGAAGGAGAAACAGAGGTCAAGTTAATAAATCAGGAAATTATGTTATAATACCTGTAATATTGAGTTTTGGAAGTAACTACAACAAAAATGAAAGCTATGAGGTTGCCTGTAAGGCAACGTAAGTGGGGAAAGCAGAGGCAGAAGACCATTGCATTTCATCCTAAACTCCTCTGTACTATTAGATGTGCTACCAGATACACATTACACACATTAGTTTGAATAAAGGGCGAAATAATGTTAAAGCAGGATATATGTTTTATATACAATGTGATTTCAACCATAAAAATAAAAATGCACAAGAAAAAAGACTAGAAGGAAATATGTCAAAATATTAACAGTGGTTGCTTCTGGGTGGCACAATCATGTGCGGTTTCTTTTTTAAACTTTCTTCTATTTTCTGTATTTTACAAATTTTCTACTACGCTAATAAGTCAGAAAGTATAGGAAAAAATAAAATCAGAAAATAGGCCCGAAGAAAGAAAAAAGAAACATTTGTTGATTGACACACTACAAGCGTGATTGACATGCTTTCCAGGACTGCCCTGCCACCCCACTCCCCCAAACCCAAGCAAATACTGGAAAGGCCAAATAAGGCTGAGTGGGGATTGCAGGCCCTTTATTTCCTAGGAATACACAGGTACTGAGATGCCAGCACCCCTTGTGGCAGTCTGCTGCAATAGCTCTCAATCTGCTCACATCTATGCATGAGAATTTTGCAGCTCCCCCTTTCAGGAGATGAAATCTACTTCTCTACCCATGAAATCAAAGCTTGGCCATGCAATTTGCTTTTGGCCAATGGGAAACATGACACAAGCAGAGGCTTGAAAAAGTGCTTGCACACTGGGGCTTGTCCTTTCTTGATGCTGGATACACTTGTGCTTGCTACCTTGTGAAAAAGCTTGGCATGGCCTCCTTGTGGATAAAACACCACGTGTAAAGAGGTCCCAGCCAAACCAAGTTAGGTGCCAGATACCTGAGGGAGACCTTTTCACACCATCCAGCCCCAGCCAAGCTAGTCCAAACTGGAACAGCAGCTCAGTCAATCTGGAGAATCATGAGAAATGACCAACTGTTGTTGTTCTAAGCCATTGTTTTGGGTAGCTGAATGAACAGCAAAAGCTAACTGACACACCCTCCAACGTGAAAACCACCCAGCCAATGAGATGAGTAAAATTCTTTTATTATTTTCTAAATTCCACGTTCAACTCAATGATCATTCTCTTCCTTTCTCAGAGATGGCCTCTCAGCCAATATAGGTGACAGTCTAAGGAATCTTGGGCCTTGTAGAGCTCAAGAGTCAGCATAATTTCCCTCTACTGACATTAATATTAGCAAAGGGCTATGATGATGGTAACAGAATCCTCTCAGAAGCCTTAGACTGCTTGCTAAAATCTGTTTAAGGTCTTCCTTGTTTCATCTCAAGCCATGTAATATCAGAAGCAAAGTGCTCCACCACCTCTGGCTTTGCTGAACGGAGTGTATGAACTGTGTCTCATTGATCATTTTTGCTCCAGCACCTAATATCTGGCACACAGCAGGCACAGTATGCTAAATAAACAAATTAGTGACTGACTCATGTCTTCCTATATTAAATATCACACCTACTCCGGCCTATTTCTCCCTCAACCGCTCCTATAGAGTTTAAGGACAGAATATAGATCACCTTTAGGACTCCATGGAGCATCATCTGAATTCTTCTTTTTCTTGGGTCGAGATTTCAAAGCAGGGTCATCATCATCAGACTCCAGGGAAGGGTAAACTGCAGTGAGAAAGGAAAGCAATGTGCACTGAGATTATCATCCAGAAGGGTGAAAACAGAATGATACATACCTCAACTCCTACCACTCCCCCCCCAAGTACACCCTTTACTTAATCCAGCACATTCATATGCAGGAGTCCCTGAATGTGCCATATACTTTTCATGTCTTTCTACTTTTGCACCTTTGCTGCAAATGTCCTTCTCCCAGCATCATCTAATTCTATTTCACTCACATAACACTCATTTAGTGAGTAACTTCATAAGTTACTTTAATGACCCTACAAAATTCAGCTCTAGATTCACTTCCTAAAGCCTTCCTCATTCTCCTAATCTGATTTGGATGCCTCTTCAACTCTCCATATTATCCTGTGTGTACCCCTACTGGAGTTATTTACTATCTAGTGCTTAAGAGATAATCAACAAATCTGTCACTCCCAATTTACCAAGAGGATGGGTATGTGTATTGTTTGATTTCAAATGAAGGGAGCCAAATATAATGCAGAGTAGGTGCTCAATAAGTGCTGAATTAATGAAAAAAGAATGGTACACACATTATTCACAAAAAGGGAACAAAAAGTCTATCTGGGCTCAATTATGAACAAGATTACTGGAACTGAGTATTCTGAATGAAAAAACATACACAAGCATCTCATACTATACAAAACACACACAAACATCCAGTTTTATCACTCTCTCCTTATAATCTACATGCAACAGCTATAGAATTTAATGGGAAGGTGGTCTAAAAAAGTCCTATTGACAAGGTCAAACTCTGCTGCTGCTGCTAAACCTAAAAGAGAAGCAAAGTGAGATCAAAACCTTCCTTCTAATGACCAGCTTCAAATTTCTCTGGAAGTATATACTTCATCAGAGGAGTCCAGTCTCCAACTTCCTTCCAGATGGACCTCTTCATAGGAAAATGAGCCCATCTTTCAGGCCTTCCTCCTTGAGCAAAGAGGTAAAACCCCTTCCTCCTGACTTATAAAGATCTTTTAAAGAGGGGTCATTGAAAATAATAAAAAATAAAAATAAAAGTAATAATAATTAAATAAATAAAGAGGGGTCATTGATTGTCCCTAGAAAGAAATGACTACTAGTAACAGTTGTTTGAGAAAGGTCCCATCCATCCCTACTAGCCCTGACGGTTGTCGATGTTATTTTGTTGGGTCTGAAAGGTTTTTTTTGCCTCAAGGAAAGTGCAGCGAGGTAGAAAGACCCTGAGTGTCAATATCAGACAATTACCATGAAATCCTAGAGTGACCCACTATCTTTACAGCCTAAGAGAAATTCCCTAAGTCTTCTATCTTCACCTATAAGATTGAATAGATACCATTTGCCTTGCAAAATTGTGAGATTGAGAAATAATATGTATAAAGTAACATGCAAAAATTCTATTTTAAGGTTGATGTCTCATTCAAGAGAGGATAAGATATAGGTCATAATTAACTCTAGACATTTAAAGAAAATACAAATAAAATATGCATATTAAAAATATAAGTGTGCAAGGAGTGATGCTTCCCAAAATTTGGATTTGGGAGCACCAAGAATCTGTCCCTCCCCAATGGAACAATTAAGCTGACAAAAACTGTAATAATCTCAACTGTCAAATATGATTTGATCGTATTTGGTCAAAATACTATTGAACAGAACCACGTGTCAACAAAAGAGACTATTAATTTTTATATCAAAAGATAGAAAATATAAAAAGGAACTAAATGGAAATTTTAGAGCTCAAAAATACAGTGGCTTGAATAAATAATTCACTAGAAAGGTTCAATTCAGATTTTGAGCAGGCAGAAGAATCAATGAATGTAAAGAAAGCTCCACTGAAATTAACCAGTCTGATGAGTATAAAGAACAAAAAAAGAATGAAGAAAAATGAATAGAGGCAAAGGGATCTGTGGGATACTATCAGGCTTACCAACATATTCATATGGGAGACCCAGAAGGGGAGGACAGAGAGAAAGAGGCAGAAAAGCTATATGAAGATACAATAGTCAAAAACATTCCAAATTCTATGAAGTCCATAAAAATAAACATCTAAGAAAATGAAAAAATTATGAATAGAATAAATGCAGAGATCCACACTGAGATACATTATACTCAAACTGTCAACAGAAAAAGACAAGTGGAGAATCTTGAAAGAAGCCAGAAAGCAGTGGGATGATGTAGTTCAAGTGATAGAAGAGAAAAAAAATGTCACCCTGGATGGTGTGGCTCACTGAATTAAGTGCCAGTCTGCGAACCAAAGGGTCACAGGTTCAATTCCCAGTCAGGGCACATGCCTGGCCAGGTTGCAGGCCACAGACCCTATAGGGGCCGTATAAGACACAACAACACATTGATGTTTCTCACCCTTTCTCCCTCCCCCTCTCTCTAAAAATAAATAAATAAAATCTTTTAAAAGAAGATTATTGTGAACTTCAAAAAAATTGTCAACAAAGAATAATATATCTGGTTAATCTATCCTACAAAAATGAAGGCAAATTAAGACATACTCAAACAAAGCCTTGGGAAGGTCATCAATAATAAAGGTTCCCTTGAAGAAATGCTAAAAAGAGTCTAGGCTGAAATGAAAGGACATTAGAGAATAACTTAAAGCTATATGAAAAATTTTAAAAATAGCAGTAAAAGCAACTACAGAGGTAATTATAAAAGCCAGTATTGTTGTATTTTTGTTTCCTATATGATTTAAAATTCCAATGCATAAAATACCTATAAATCTATGTCATAAGAACTCTCAGAAATGAACATATAAAAATCAGGTGTGTTTCTAAATGTTAGTAATGAACAATCTCTAAAGGAAATTAAGAAAACAATTCCACTTTTAATAGCACTGAAAAAAATAGGTAGGAATAAATTTAACCAAGGAGGTGCAACATTAGTATATTGAAAATTACCTAATCAACAAAAGAAAAAAGCAAGCAAAATATAACCAGAGAAATTGAAATTAAGAACAATCTGACACTAACCAGAGGGGAGGTAGGAAGGGATAATGGTGGGAAGGGTTTTCAGGAACTACTATAAAGAACACATGGACAAAACCAAGGGGGAGGGTGGAAGCCAGGAAGGGAGGTGGGTTTGGATGGGGTGGGGCAATGCAGACAACTATAATTAAACAATGATAAAATAATTTAAAAAAAGAAAATTACAAGACTCCCTGCCAAGATGGAGGCATAGGTAGATACCCTTTTCCTCCTCACACAATCGAAAGAAGGAAATAAACAAATTTAAAAACAAAAAATATCCCAAACTGCCAGAACATCGAACTGTATAGAAGTCTGACAACCAAGAAGTTAAAGAAGAAACATTCATCCAGACCAGTAGGAGGGGCAAAGACAGGCAGCCAGGGTGGAGAGGACGTGCTGCCAGGTGGTGGCTGAAGGACCAGGTAGGTGAGGAGGTAGCTGGTGGACCAGGCGGTCCCACATTTGCCTGCGGATAAAACAGGAGAAGCAACGCAGGAGCGAGACAGACAATGCAACCCAGGGATCCAGCACAGGGGGAAAAAGCCTCAAACCCTGAGACTGTAAAAACCTGTGGGGGTTGTGGCAGCACTGGAAGAAACTCACAGCATCACAAGAGAGTTTGTCGGAGAGATCCACAGGGTCCTAGAATGTACATAAACCCACCCACCAAGGAATCAGCACCAGAAGGGTCCAATTTGCTTGTGGGTAGAGGGGGAAGTGACTGAAAACTGGCCGAGACCCAAGTAAGTGGCATCATTCCCTCTTGGACCACTCCCCCACATACACAGCCACAGTGAAGTGAGGTGGGTTGTCCCGCCCTGGTGAATTCCTAAGGCTCCGCCACTTACAACATAACAGGTGCACCCACACAAAGAAATATGGCTCAAATGAAAGAACAGATCAAAGCTCCAAAAACAGAACTAAGTGATGAAGAGATAGTCAACCTATCAGATGCACAGTTCAAAACATGGGTAATCAGGATGCTCACAGAAATGGGTGAGTACGGTTGCAAAACAGGGGAAGATGTGAAGACTATCCAAAGTGAAATAAAAGAAAATGTACAGGGAACCAACATGACAGGAAGGAAACCAGGACTCAAATCAATGATTTGGACCAGAAGGAAGAAATGAACATTCAACCAGAACAGAATGAAGAAAACAAGAATTCAAAAAAATGAGGAGAGGCTTAGGAACCTCTGGGACAACCTTAAATGTTCCAACATCTGAATTATAGGGGTGCCAGAAGGAGAAGAGGAAAAGCAAGAAATTGAAAACTTATTTGAAAAAGTAATGGAGAACTTCCCCAATCTGGCAAAGAAAATAGATTTCCAGGAAGTCCGGGAAGCTCAGAGAGTCCCAAAGAAGTTAGACCCATGGAAGCACACACCAAGGCACATCACAATCACACTAAGATTAAAAAGAAGAGAATGTTAAAAGCAGCAAGAGAAAAGGAGACAGTTACCTACAAAGGAGTCCCATTAGATTATCAACTGAGTTCTCAAAAGAAACCTTGCAGGCAAGAAGGGGCTGGAAAGAAGTATTCCCAGTCATGAAAGGCAAGGACCTACATCCAAGATGACTCTATCCAGCAAAGCTATCATTTGCAATGGAAGGGCAGATAAAGTGCTTCCCAGATAAGGTAAAGTTAATGGAGTTCATCATCATCAAGCCCTTATTATATGAAATGTTAAAGGGACTTATCTAAGAAAAAGAAGATGACCAAAAATATAAACAGTAAAATGACAACAAACTCACAACTATCAATAACTGACCCTAAAAAACAAAAACATAAAAAACACAAACTAGGCAAACAACTAGAACAGGAACAGAATCACACAAATGGAGATCATATGGAGGTTTATCAGCAGGGGAAGGGGGGAGAATGGGGTAAAAGGTACAGGGAATAAGAAGCATACATGGTAGGTACAAAATAGACAATGGGAGGTAAAAATAGTATGGGAAATGAAGAAGAAAGAGCTTATATGTACGACCCATGGACATAACCTTAGGTGGGGAAATGCTGGTGGGAGGGAGTTGAAGGCGGAGGATTAAAGGGGAGAAAAAATGGGACAACTATAATATAAAATCAATAAAATATATTTTAAAAATTTTAAAGAAAATTACAAAATATTGCTGAAAAAAATTAAAGATTTAAATTAATGTAAAGACATGTCATGTTCCTAGATTGGATGTCTTAATATTGTTAAGATGCCAATACTATCCAAAGTATTCTACAGATTCAGTGCAATTCCTATCAATATTTTGAAGAGATAGAAGTTGATACTGAAATCAAATGTAATTGCAAGGGATACAAAATAGCCAAAACAATTGTGAAAAGAAAATGAAGGATTCACATTTCCCAATTTAAAAACTTACTACAAAGCTACAGTATCCAGTACCGTAGTACCTACATGACGATAGACACAGAGATAAATGGAATAGAATTAAGTGTCCAGAAAGAAACCGATATACCTATAGTCAATTGATTTTGGGGGAGCATGTGTATGTTTTTATTGTAGTAAAGAGTATCTAACATGAAATTTACCATCTTAACTGTTTTTAAAGTGTACAGTTCAGTGGCACTACTGGTAAGTATATTCACATTGTGCAACCATCACCACCATTATCTCTAGAACTTTTTCATCTTCCTACACTGAAACTCCATACTCATTAAACAATAACTCTCCATTTCTTCCTCCCTCCTCCACCTTCTGGCAGCCACCATTGTTTCTGTCTCTATGAATTTAACTACCCTGGGTACCTCATCTAAGTGGAAGCACACAATATGGTGCCCCTTTGTAACACTCATTTCACTTAGCATAATATCCTGAAGGTTCATCCATGTTGTAGCACATGTCACAGTTTCGCTCTTTTTTTTATTTTACTTTTATTTTTCAAAGATTTTATTTCTTTATTTTTAGAGAGGGGGAGGGTGGAAAAGAGAGGGAGAGAAACATCAATGTGCAGGATAAACACTGATCAGTTGCCTCTCACATGCCTGCAACCCAGGCATGTGTCCTGTCCTGGAATCAAACCTGCTACCTTTGGGTTTGTAGGACAATGTCCAACCCACTGAGCCACACCAGCCAGGGCAGAACTTCCTTCTTTTTAAAAAAATTGCAGTAAAAACACAAAGCATAACTTTATCTTCTTAATAATGTTAAAGTATAGACTATAGTATTCATAATTACATGCACATTGTTATAGAACAGATCTCTAAGATCTCTAGAACTTTTTCATCTATTTTTACTTCTGATTTTATTTTGTATTGGTTTCAGTTGTACAGCTTAGTGGTTAGACAATCATATATTTTACTGCGTGTTTCCCTTGGTATTTCCAGTATCCCAGCAGGCACCCTACACAGTTATTGCAATATTATTGCACAGTCAACTGATTTATGACAAGGGTGCCATGATCACTTAGTGGGGAAAGGATAGTCTTGATAAGAACTGGTTTTCTGCAAAGAGAAACAGTAAAAAACTCAATGGGTAAATTAAAATGGAATACTAAAAATTATTCAAATAATCTAAATGAAGGCAGAAATGAGAAATAGAGGGAAAAAAGCAGAGGTAACAAAGGAAAAAAGGGTGTCTTCATCTGAACACATCATAATTACAATAAGAAGCTGTTATCTAAAAACAGCAGTTAGAAGTCAAAGATTATCAATAAGGATCTTTTTCAACCACAAAGACTCAACTAAATGCTGTCTACAAGAAACTCACTTTAAATGTAATCATATAGGTACGTTAAAAATAAAAGGATAAAAAAGTTTACCACGCCAGCACTAATTAAAGAAAGCTGGATTGGTTGCATTATCAGACAAAGCAACTTCAAACCAAGGAAAATCACCAGGTACAAAAGTGGTATAACACAATCGAAAGAGGGTAAACTCAACAAGAAAACATAAAAATCTTAAATGTGGACGCACCTAACAGCAAAGCTTCCATCTATATGAAGCAAAACTTATGGAACTCAAAGGGGAAACAGACACATTCTTAATTATGTTTGGAGGCTTCAACACATCTCTTGCAGTAATCAATAAAACAGACAGAAAATCAGCAAGGAGATAGAACAATCACATCAATCAACTTGATCTAAGTGAAATTTATAGAACAATCAACTCACAAATAGCAGAATACACATTCTTCTCAAGTTCACAACACAAAATTATCAAAATAGATTAAACCTTGATTGGGTAACAAAACAAATCTTGACATGTTTTAAATGAATCCAAAACCTGTTCCTTTGATAAAGTGCCACCAAGAATAACAATGGAAAAAAAAGGACACAAATTACTATTATCAAGAATGAAAAAGAAGATATCAATAAAGAACTCACAGACATTAAAAGGATAACACAGGGACTCCCGACCAAGATGGAGGCATAGGTGGACACACTGTGCCTCTTCGCACAACCAAAATTAAGAACAACAAAGATTTAGAAATAAGAAAACAACCGGAACTAACAGAAAATTGAACTGTACAGAAGTCCAACAACCATTCATCCAGACCGGTAAGAGGGGTGGAGTCATGGCAGGAAAAGTAGATGTTGGCAGACCTGGGCGCACAGGAGCCCCAGGTGTTCGGGCGGCAGCTAAGAGACCCCGGGCGCAGGGTGGCAACAGGCAGACCAAGTGAGGCCGCACAAGGCAGCTGGCTGACCACGTGGTCCCACGTTCGCAGGCAGATAATCCGGCGAAGATGGGGAGTGAGACAGACCTCGCAACCCAGGGCCCCAGCGCCAGGAAATAAAATCTAAAAACACTGACTGAAAACACTTGTGAGGGTCGAGGTGCCAGAAGAGACTCCCAGCCTCACAGGAGAGTTCATTGGAGAGACCCACAGGGTCCTAGAATGTACACAAGCCCACCCACCCAGGAAACAGCACCAGAAGGGCCCAATTTGCTTGAGGGGAGGGGCAGAAGGGACTGGAATCTGAGAGAGAGTGGAGCAAGCACCATTGTTCCCTCTCGGACCCCGCCCCCACATACAGCATCACAACCCAGCATCTAAGCTACCCCGCCCTGGTGAACACCTAAGGCTCCGCCCCTCACTACATTAACAGCCATGACCAGACCCCCCCCCAAAAAAAAAACCCACCAAAAACCCAAAATGGCTCAAATGGGAAAACAGATCAAAGCCCCAGAGCCAATTCACCTAAGCAATGAAGAGATAGCCAACTTATCAGATACACAGTTCAAAGCACTGGTGCTCAGGATGCTCACAGATTTGGTTGATTTTGCTCACAAATTAGATGAACAAATGAAGGAAAACGCACAGGGAACCGGTAGTGATGGGAAGGAAACTGGGACTCAAATCAATGGAGTGGACCAGAAAGAAGAAAGAAAAAACCAAACAGAAAACAAGTAAGCAACAAGAATTCAAAAAAAATGAGGAAAGGCTTAGGAACCTCCAGGACATCTTTAAATGTCCCAAAATCCGAATTACAGGGGTACCAGAAGGGGAAGAGGAAGAGCAACAAGTGGAAAACTTATTTGAACAAAATAATAAAGCAGAACTTCCCCAGTCTGTCAAAGGAAATAAAATTCCAGGAAGTCCAGGAAGCTCAGAGAGTCCCAAGGAAGTGGGACCCAAGGAGGAACACACCAAGGCACATCATAATTAGCCAAGATTCAAATGAAGGAGAGAATTCTAGAAGCAGCAAGGGATAAGGGGACAGTCACCTACAAAGGAGTTCCCATCAGATTGTCAGCTGATTTCTCAAAAGAGACCTTCCAGGCAAGAAGGGGCTGGAAAGAAGTATTCCAAGTCATGAAAGTCAAGGACCTACATCCCAGATTGTTCTATCCAGCGAAGCTGTCATTTAGAATGGAAGGGAAGATGAAGCACTTCTCAGATAAGGTCAAGTTAAAAGAGTTCATCACCACCAAGCCCTTATTATATGAAACATTAAAGGGACTTATCTAAGATAAAGAGGAAAAAAATATGACAGTAAAAAGATAGCAAACACAGATATTAACAACCACACCTAAAAACCAAAGCAAACTAAGCAAAGAACTAGAACAGGAACAGAAACACAGAAATGGAGATCACATGGAGGGTTAGCAACAGGGGAGTGGGAGGAGGAGAGAGGGGGGAAAAGGTACAGAGAATAAGTAGCATAGACAGTGAGTAGAAAATAGACAGGGGGAGGGCAAGAATAGTGTGGGAAATGTAGAAGCTAAAGAACTTATGACACATGGACATGAACTAAAGGGGGGAATGTGGGTGGGAGGGGGTGTGCAGGGTGGAGGGGAATGAAGGGGGAAATGGGACAACTGTAACAGCATAATCAATAAAATATATTTTTTAAAAGGATAACACAGTAATACTACAAACAACTATGTTCCCATAAATTCTACAATTTAGCTGAAATGGACCATTTCCTTGAATAACACAAACAATCAAAATTCATCCAAGACAAAATAGATAACTTGAATAATCCCTACACCTACTAAAGAAAATAAATCCATAGTAAAATCTGAAAAAGAAATCTCTAAGTCCAGGTGGTTTCTCTCACAAATCCTACTCAATGTTTTTTTTTTTTTTTTTTAAACCACTAATTTTACACAGCCTCTTCCAGAAAACAGAAGAGGAGAGAACACTTCCCAACTCATTCTTTGAGGCCAGCATTGTGGTGATACCAAAATTAAAGATAGATGGCACATGAAAACAAAACTACAGACCAATATCCCTCATGCACATACACACAAAAATCCTTAGTGAAGTGCTCCAGTAAGTCAAATCCAAGAATATGTAAAAAAGAATAATACACCGTGATCAAGTGAGGTATATCCTGTGATTTCATTTGGTTTAATATTTGAAAATCAGCCCATGTAACCTACCATATCAACATACTAAAGTAAAACCACATGATCATACCCATTGATGTAACAAAAACATTGGGCGAAATTCTATGCCCATTCATAAAAAATACTCTCAGCAAAGAAGTGAACTTCTTTAACCTGATAACCTATAGCTAACATCATAATAGTGAAAAGACTGAATGCTTTCCTTGTAGGTTAGAAACAATGAAAGGGCGTTCACTTTCTCACCATGTTGTGCTTGAAGTGTTAGCTAGAATAAAAAGGCAACAAGAGAAAAAAACATGCAGACTGGAAAGAAAGGAAAAAAATTATTCCTACTTGCACATGACATGATCATCTATACCAAAAAGGAACACACCAAAAAACCTAGAACAAGTGAGTTTATCAACTTTGCAAGATATAAGGAAATCACATAAAAATCAATCAAACACACACACACACACACACACACACACACGCGCAAAAACAATTGGAAACCAAAGGTTTAAAGAAGGTACCATTTACCATATCACCAAAGGATACAGTACTTAGGGATAAATCTAACAAAACATATGCAGGCCCTGTATAAAATACTGATGAAACAAATTTTTAAAAGACTAAATATGGAGGAATATATCATGTACATAAATTAGAAGGCTCAATACACCTAAGGTAATTCTCTTGCAGTCACTGTGAAAAACAGTTTGGTGGTTTCTCAAAGAGTAAAACATAGAATTACCATATGACCCAGCAATTCTATCCTAGATATATTCCCCCCAAAAATGAAAACATATGTCCACACAGAAACATGCACACAAATGTGTCTAGCAGCATTATTTACAACAGCCAAAACGTAAAAATACCCCAAACACCCACCAGCAGATGAATGGATAATCAAATGGTGGCATATCAATACAATGGAATACTATTCAGCCACAAAAAGGAACAAAATACCGATTCATGCTACAACTTGGATGAATCTTGAAAACATTATGCTAAGTGAAAGAAGCCAGACACAAAGGTCGCATATTATATGATTACTCTTATATGATATATCCATAATAGGTAAATACATACAGACAGAAAGCAGATTAGTAGTTACCAGGGGATAAGGGGAAGGGAACATGGGGAACAATCACTTGATGAATACAGGTGTTTTATGGGATGAAGAAAATACCTTGGAAATAGAAAGAGGCAGTGGTTGAACCACACTGTGAATGCACGAAATGCTGCTGAATTGTACACTTTAAAATAGTCAATCACTAGTGAAGTTCCTCAAAATTACAGAGAAAGCATTAGCAATATACTAAGTCTGTCACAAATAACACCCCTTTTTATTACAAAAATCTTAAGCATGTACCGTAATTCTCAAACATAACAATATCACACTTGCCCGGGCTGGTGTGGCTCAGTGAATTGAGTGCCAGCCTGTGAACCAAAGGGTCACCAGTTCGATTCCCACTCAGGGCACATGCCTGGGTTGCAGGCCAGGTCCCTGGGGTGGGGCATGTGAGAAGCAACCACACATTGATGTTTCTCTCCCTTTCTTCCTCCCTATCCCTCTGTAAAAATAAAAACTTAAAAAAAAACATCACCACACTTGAGCACACTATGACATTTTAGGTGAAATGTTCAAACTAAAACTATAAATTAGTACACCCATATTATTACCCTACTAACCACACTCGAGCAGATGTTACTTCTGCCAGACCCTATATGAAGACCTGCAGACAAGTGATAAAAATCTTGCAATAGTGCCTCCCATCAGAGAAGAGAAAATGGTGGCTCTGTTTTCTACAGAATCAAGCCCTGGTAGGAGAGAAGGATGATAACAGGGAAGATGAGAAAGTTGTAAAGACATTTCCCCTGTGTTTTAAAAAAAGATTGCTGCAGAGTAGGCCCCGGATCAGACTTTAATTTGATGAAGCTGGTATCTACCTTAAGCAAATGCCCCCAAGAACCCACATCTGGAAGACAAAAGTCTGAGCTCAGGGTTTAAGGCTACAAAGATCCAGACTCTGATGCTGGGTGCAAATTCCAATGGGCTCTAACTGAGCAAGGTGGGCCACCACCTGGGTCAGTGTTTTGGCTTCAAAGTCAAAGAGCATTTGAGGGGTATGCCCCTAACTCTCTTTTTACTATAAGCTCTACTATTTTGAGTGTACAAATTTTTAGGATATGATGTTTTTTTGGGAATGCACACATCCCATTCTAGCAGAAAAGGCCTCTGATGAAAGATGTCAGCTTCCATAAATTAATTTACAAATAGCATGCAATCCTGATTAAAAAAAAAAAAAAACCCTAATAGGGTTTTTCATAAATTTGACAAGCTAACTCTAAAATCCAACTGGAATAGGAAAAGCTCAATAATGGTCTAGAAATTCTGGAAAAATAAGAACAAGTAGGTAGATACCTCCTTGTTAAACTGCCTTTCTAGTTTTGCTCAGTGAAGCAGGAAAAGGGAGGGTGATGGGGAAGCAAAGGCTGAGTGAGTTGTTTGCTTTGAGGGGACTAGTTAGACTACATCTGGATGTCTTGGCTGTAGGGTCGATGTGACTATCTACTGAAGGAAAAATGGGTGGCTGAGGAACTTGGCATGACCCTAAGACCAATCACAGCTCAGCACAGAGATGATGGCCTTGATGAGCATCTATGCTCTCCTCAGGTCCAAAGTGAGTTCTGCAGAAGGGATTTGCTTTACCAGACACAAGAACTATAGTAACTAACCGATGTGACACTGCCACAGAAATGGACAAAATTATTTTATGGAACAGAATGATAATATGTAACACTTACACTACATTTACCATGTGCTGTGCAATGCCGTTAAGTGCTTTATATGTATTAATTAATTTTAACCCCACAACAACCTGTGAGGTCAGTATAGAGAAATTAACTAGCTTGCCTAAGGTCACACAGCTATTAAGTGACAGAACTGGGAATACGAAGCAGAAAAACAAATCTGGATATATAAGGGAATTCAGTTTATGACAAAAGTGGAACTTCAAGTCAGGGGGATAATGATGAACTAGTCAATAAATTGTGTTGCAGCAAATGACTACCCATACAAAAAAAAAAAATAGTTAGATTCTTACCTCCCACAATTCACAAAACTTGATTCCAGAAAAAGAGCTAAAATTTTAACTTCTATACAAATTTTAGGTGAAAATATAAGAAAGTCTTCTTACATATGACATAAACTACAAAAAAATTGATAAAGATGACTATGTAAAAACTGAAATCTTCTACCATAAGATACCATAAATGAAATACAAACAAGAGACAAAAAGCAAACACTTCAACATTTCCAAAATATATTAAAATACTCCAACAAATGTAGAGTAAGGAACTCCTGCAAATCAATAAGAAAAACAAACACCTTAATAGAAAAATGGGTGAAAGAATGAATAGATAATTCACAGAAAAGAAATAAAGAAGAGCCAATAAACATAAAACAAACTGAGACACCATTTTGTGCCATCTGCTTGGCAAAAACGTAAAAGGCTGATAACATCCACTGCTGGTAAGGCTGTGGAGAAACAGATATTTCTCATAACACTGCTCATATTCTGGCTGTTTCAGAGGGGAATTTGGCACTATTAACATTTATTTTGTACTGTTCAACCCAGCAGAGAAATGTTAGCCGGTACGTAGGCACTAAGGGTTATTTACAAGAACTTTCATTGCAGCATTGTTAGTAACAGTAAGAAATTAGAAACCACCTAAATGTTAATCAGTAGGAAATGGCCAAACAAATCATGGTACAGCTATGCTATGAGACTGCTATGCAGCAGGTATATCTCAGTATGTACTGATGGAGTACATCTCTAGGAACTGAAGTTGAAAGATATCCAAACAAGCTAAAGAACCACAGACACTAACACTACCACCTGTATCTACTTATGTCTACATGTGGGTATAAACACAAGAAAATGAAAAGTGTACATCAAACTGATAGCAAAGGTTACCTTCCTCAGGGGTAGATGAGTGTTAGTAAAAGGTAATTTTTACTTTCTCTGTCTTGTTCTAATTTTGGTCAATAGCAATAATTTTTTTAAATATTAAAATAATTAAAACCTACATTAAGTCAGCTATACTATAGGAAAAAGTGCTTTATACACTGAAGTACTCGATAAATCTTATCTTAAAACAAGGACTCATCTCTTAAATGTAAAAAGTCAATTGAAAGGTTATTATATAATTTTGCCAGGGATGAACTGAATGACATAGAACACAAATAATACAGGTGATGGAAGTAAAATAGGCAAGGGAAAAAGTCAACAATAGTACAAGTTGGACTAAAAGTGAAGGATAGCTAATTATAACAGCTACCAATTTTTGAGGGCCACCCAGGAGCAAGACAACATGTCAAATGCTCTGTACAAGCATCATCTCTAATTCTTATATCAACTTGTGACACATTCCCATTTTATAAATTAAGAAAATATCATTCAGCTGTCCTGGATTGGGATTGGGATTAAGACTGGGGCTGGGGGAGCCCTTCTGGCCTGGACCCAAGTGCTCAGCTGCCCTTACTATACTCTGCATCCTTGAAGCATGCTCCCAAGCTGTCCTGTTCATCCAGACTGGCGTTCTCTTCCTCCTCCTCGCTCTCGGCTTTCCAATATGCTGGCCGCTTGATGGGCCGCTTTCCTGGGGTGCGCTGGGAAGCAGGACTGCTAGTCACTGTGCCCAGCCCACTGCTGGAGCTTGTACTGCTTTGGTCCTGCCCCCTGTTCCACCAGGCCTGCAGGCTGGAGGTAGCTGGGGAGGACGATGAGGACTGCAGGTTGGCCATGCACAGCATGCCCTGGATGGCCTCCTGAGTGCTGGGAGAGGCAGGGGCCTCGCTGCAAGGGACAAAGGAAAAATGCTGAGGTAGTTTCTCTAGGTGTCAGTGGAAACCAGTCATCAGAATAGTCAGGGACACAGCTGAGGGGTCAGGGTGAGGAGAAGAAGAAGAGAATCATCCCAGGTGAAAACACCAGAAATCAAACTAAAGGATCCATATAGTACCAAAGACTGTTTTCATGAAAAGACCAGCCCTTCTTGCTTCAAGTCTCTCCAGAGACAGCAGGCAAGATGGCAAAAAGAAGGGCACATCTCCCTCCCTATTATCCATGCTGCATTCTTTCCTTTAAAAAAAAAAAAAGGCCCAGTTCTCCCTTGTCTCTTCCAGCCCCTCTTACAACTTCCAGAAAACACAAAACTGATTCCTCTTGATGTCTATGCAGTCTCTTTCCCAGACATTAAGTTTTTTAGGACATATTTCAAGTATACTTTATTCTTTCAGTCCAAATGCCATGGCTAATTCTTTGTCCCTTTAAATAATAGCTTGAGTCCTGGCCAGTGTGGCTCAGTTGGTTGGAGCGTCGTCCCATTCACCAAAAGGTTGCAGGTTCAATTCTGGGTCAGGGCACATGTCTAGGTTGTGGGTTCAATCCCCAATGGGGGATCCTAAGAGAGGGAACCAATCAATGTTTCTCTCTCACAACAATGTCTCTCTCTCTCTCTCTCTCTCTCTCTCTCTCTCTCTCTCTCTCTCTGTCTTGTCTCTCAGCAATGAAGAAAACATGTCCTTGGGCAAGGCTAAATAACTAACTACATAAATAAAAATAAATAGCAGCTTGATAAATATCTGCTGACTGGCTGACTCAGCCCTTTGGGTGGGGGTGGGGGTATGCTGTTTGACTGCCTTGGAAAGGGGAGATGAAAGCCAGTTACTCACGTGAGGGCAGCATAGTCAGGTCCCCCCACCTGCCTGCTGGCCTTGAGCAGATCAAGAATTCCACCGGCTCCACTCCCATTCCCAAGCTTGCCTTCGACCCCTTCTACCATGTCCTCATCTGTTGTATAGTCCTCCTGTTGGGGAAAGAGGATATCACCTCAGCTGCCCAGGGTTGGTCAGGTAACCCCTCAATACCAGGTTCACAGTCTTACTCCTGAAATTATTATCTTTTGAGCACCAAGTACAGACTAAGTACTAAACAGAATACTCATTCTTTCATTTTCATTCCCGCAGCATCTTTGTGAAGTGGGTCTTATAGGTCCCATTTTACAGATAAGGAAACTAAAGCTCAGTTAAGTAATTTGTGTAAGATCACAATCAGATATTCCAAATTGGGTACTCTTTCTGTTCATCACACTGCCTTTTCTTCTACTCTGTATTAATGATTTATAAGATATTTCAACTAAATTACAATATCCCATTTATATGTTCAGCAACACTTAGTACAGTCTTTCATTTAATAAATACCTTAGGCACTGAGTGCACAGGATATCTTTTTCCCCCAAGTAGAATGATAATCTGCCTTCTGTCTCTATAACCAGAACGAACAGAAGATTAGACACACACAGGGAAGGCTCCTACCTCAATGTCAAACTCAACTTCTCCTGGTTCACGAACTCGGTTGGGGTCAGAGCAAGGCTTCGCACGGGGCAGCTTTCGGGGAAATTCTAGAAAACAATGGAATGCACTTATCATGAAGCTAAGATCAGCATCTGAGCCAAAGACCCAGGAGAAAGAAAATAAGACTATAATTTTCCTGAAAGTAATGACCACTGATGACTAATTTAAAGAGGTTAGGGATTAGCTTATCAATAAATCTCTAGCCCTGACTGGTGTGGCTCACTTGGTTGGGCATCATCCCACAAAGTGAAAGGCTGCCAGTTCAATTCCCAGTCAGGGCACATGCCTAGGTTGTGGGTTTGGCCCGGTTCAGGGCATGTGAGAGGCAACCAATCAATGTTTCTCTCTCACATCCATGTTTCTCTCCCTCCCATCCCCTCTCTCTAAAACAAATTTAAATTAAATTAAAATAAATAAATAAATCTCTAGAGTAAATGTTACATGGAGGCCTACGGAGCTGGTAAATCAGAATGACAACAAGCTCAGGCCTAATGTCTGGAGTCTATCAAGGGGACCAAAAACAAATGTGAAGCAGGCAAGGCAGGAAAGAGAAAGAACAGGTACACACTTGGTCTTATTATCAGAGTCGTCTTCTCCTTTCCTAATCTCTCATCGATCTGCAGTTCATCATCTGACTCCAAGTCAAATTCATCCTCCATCACTTGTTCTGCCATTAGCCTAGCTTTGTCTTCCTTCCTTGCAATCTTGGCTCGCCGAGTCTTAGATAAGCTCTTTACCCTCTTGGTACTAGAGAGAAGGAGAAGAACATAAAAACAGTCACACTCATTATTGTTATGGTGGCAATTCTCTCCAAATTGATCTATAGATCCAATGCAATCCCTATCAAAATACAGCTCACTTTTTTGTACAAATTAATAAGCTAATACTAAAATGAATATGGGTATACAAAGGTCTCAACACAGCCAAAACTATTTGGAAAAAGAACAAAGTTGGAGGACTTATACTACTCAATTTTAAAATTTACTATAAAGCTACAGTAATTCAGGGAGTGTGGTATGGACAGAAGGATAGACATACATCAACAGAACTGCACTGCAAATCTAAAACTAAAACCTTAAATTCATGGTCAGTTGATTTCTGACAAAGGTACCAAGACAATTCAGTTGGGAAAGGATGGTCTGTTCAACAAATAGTGCTGAAATAACTGGCTATCACATGCAAAGAAACAAATGTGGATTCATATCTCACATCATACACAAAAATTAACTCAGAATGGATCATAGGTCTAAATGAAAAAGCTAAAACTATGAAACTTCTAGAAGATATAGGAAAATATCTTTGTGACTTGGGATTACATAACATTCAAAATGTTTGTGCTTCAGAAGACACTATTAAGAGGTTGTAGAGAAAAGGGAACCCTAGTGCACTGTTGGTGGGAGTGCAAACTGGTACAACCACTTTGGAAAACACTATGGAATTTTCTAAGAAAACTAAAAATGGATCTACCTTTTGACCCAGCAATTCCACTACTAGGATTATATCCTAAGAACCCTGAAATACCAATCCAAAAGAACCTATGCACCCCAATGTTCATAGCAGCACAATTTACAATAGCCAAGTGTTGGAAGCAACCTAGGTGCCCATCAGTAAATGAATGAATCAAGAAACTATGGTACATTTACACAATGGAATTCTATGCAGCAGAAAGAAGGAGCTCCTACCCTTCACAACAGCATGGATGGAATTGGAGAGCATTATGCTAAGCGAAATAAGCAAGGCAGTGAAAGACAAATACCATATGATCTCACCTTTAACAGGAACCTAATCAACAAAACAAACAAATGAGCAAAATTTAACCAAAGACACTGAAATTGAGAACAGGCTGACAGTCACCAGAGGGGGGAGGGGAGGGAATTTCAGGGGAAAAGGAGAAGGGTTTAGAGCAACAAGTATAAAAGACACATGGACAAAAACTAGGTGGGGCTGGAAATGGGAGGGAGGTGGGGAGGGCTGGGGCGGTGGGCTGGGATGGGAGTAAAAGATAGAAAACTGTACAAGAACAACAATTAAAAGAAAAAGAAAAAAATTAAAAGAAAATGAAAAGACAAGCCACAGAGTGGAAAGAAATATTTACAAATCATTTATCTAATGAAGTATCTCTACCCATTGCCTTTAAATAACTCTTAGGACTCTCTAGTAAGACAAATAAACCAATTAAAAAGTGAGGCAAAGATTTGAATAGACATTTCTCTAAAAATGATATTCAAATGACCAATAGTCACATGAAAAAATGCTCAACATTGTTAGTCTTAAATGAAAATTAAGCCACAATGAGCTACCAATTTACATCTACCAGAGAGGCTAAAATTCAAAAACACAGAGAATAACAAGTATTAATCAGTATTTGGAAAAACTTGTAATTGCTGGTGGGAATGTAAAATGGTACAGACATTTTGGAATAAATTTTGGCAGTTTCTTAAAAGGTTAAAAAAATTAGGCCCTGGCTGGTGTAGCTCAGTGGATTGAGCGTGGGCCTGCGAACCGAAAGATCGCAGTTCGATTCCCAGTCAGGGCACATGCCTGGGTTGCCAGGCCAGTTCCCGTCAGGGGACATACAAGAGGCAACCGCACATTGATGTTTCTCTCCCTCTCTCCTTCCCTTCCCCTCTAAAGATAAATAAATAAAATCTAAAAGGAAAATAAATAAATCTTTAAAAAAAAAAAATTGAGTTATCATATGACCCAAAATTTTACTACTCAGTGAGAAACGAAAGCATGTCCACACAAAAATTTGTATGCAAATGCTCATAGCACTATTATTCACAATAGCCAAAAGTGGAATCAATATAAATGACTACCAACTACTGAATAAACAAAATGTAGTATATCCATATAATGGAATACTATTCAGCAATAAAAAGGAAGCAATTAATGATACCTACTACATCATGGAACCTAAAAAGTACTATACTAAGTGAAAGAAGCCAGACACAAAAGACCACATATTGTATGACTCCATTTATATGAAATGTCTAGAAAAGACAAATCTGTGCACACAGAAAATAGATTAGTGGTTGCTTGCACCTGAAGAAGGGAACCAGGATTAACTATAATGGGTATAAGGGATCTTTGGGGGTGACAGAAAAGTTTTAAAATTGGATTGTGGTGATGTTTATACATTCTTTAAATTTACTAAAAGTCATTTACTAGTACATTTAAAATAGGTTAATTGTATGATATATAAATTATACCTCAAAACTGTTGAAGTATATAAAGGAAGTGAAACTCAATAGTGCCTTAAATAATCCTGTTATACACGATAAACAATATTAACTAGTACAAACTGCTAAAACATACCTTAGCAGGCAAATAATTATTTGGTGAACTAGCTTTCAGCAAATTGGCTCTCTTTAAATTGGCCTATTTTCTACTTCACAGAGTTGTTGGGAGGATTAAATGAGCTAAAGAGAGACTGACACATGGCAAGTGCCTAATGGTAGCTAACTTTTATATAATTAAATTCTTGGGGCCTCAGTTTCCATATCAGTAAAACAGAGGTCACAACACTGACCTTCAGGGTTGCTCTGAGGACTAAACAAAATAATGTATAAATAGCTAAGATAGAGTCTGATAAAGAGAAGATGCTCTGTAAATGGTAGCTATTTATGCCCCACTCTTTTCAACTTCTAGTCATGAAAAATGTCAAACATATACGAGAATATAAAAGTATCATATAACAAAACTCCAATGTACCTATCACCCAGTTAAGTTTCAGCAATTATCAACACAGAGCCAATCTTGTTTCATTTATACCTCAGTCCCCGCAAAACATTGGATTACTTTGGAGAAAAGCCCAGATATAACATCATCTGGTCTGTAAATATTTCTATACCTTGACTCTGTAGGATCACTTAAAAGCTGCCTCTGCAGCTTCAGGAAGTAATAGAAGCAGCACAAGAAAGACTGGTAGGAAAGGGGAAATGTCTCATTGTGTCCCCAGTACCCATTACAGGCTAGACCCTTAGGGCTCTCAATTTTCTCTTCCCCAGAGACCAACCATTGGTTCTGGACAAAGGCAATGCTCACTGATTTTACTCTTTAGCAACAAGGCTCTCAAATTCAAAGGATAACTCAACTGCTTTCAGGATCTGCCCTACTCTCACACTCTCTTTTCCCTTATTTCTCGGCCAGGTGGAACTACTACACCTCACCCTTGGGATCTGAAGACAACCTTTTCCCACAAAAAGGCTATTCACGTATCCTTGTTGCTTGAGCTCCCACAATGTTCATACTCTGTACTCGGCTCTTGACAGCCCCTGCCTGGTGTTCTGAGTGTCCAGATGATAACTCTTACTCTCTTCTGCCTGCCTATGTGTTTCAGGATTTTTGATGACCTAGTCAGCGTGCATACCCATACCATTATCACCACCATCATCACCTTTTATCTTCAACCTCATCACTGTATTTATAAGAGCTCCCATTAATCAAGCATTTACTATGTGGCAGGCCCTCTGATAGGCACTTTATATATACTTATTTATTCTTCCAACAACCCTAAGTGAGTTTTATCTAGAATAGATATAATGAGAACACTGAGGCAGACAGGTTAATTACCTTGCCATCATCACACACAAATACATGTCAGAGCTGAGAGTCAAACTCGGGATTGTCTCTTTCCCAAGCCCATGCTTTTTGTTGTGAACAGCTTTTATTCTTTGAGAAAATGTTCTGTTGCACTGGCTATTGTGGCTCAGTTGGCTGGGCATCATCCAGCAAAACAAAAGATCACTGGTTCGATACCCAGTCAGGGCATATGCCAGGGTTGTGGGGCTGGTCCCTGGTCAGGCACGTACGAGAGGCAACTGATTAATGTTTCTCTCACACATTGACGCTTCTCTCCCTCTTTCTCCCTTCCTTCCCCTCTCTCTAAAAAAAAAATAAATAAATAAAAATCTTTTTTTTAAAATAAAATGTTCTGTTAAAAATTATTTTAAGAAGAGTAATACATGATCATTGTATACAATTCAAATACTTCTGAAGTGCAAATTTCTTCTACTGCCTCCCTATCTTACTTTCCAGAGGTAATTACTGTTACAAGTTTGGTTGACAAGTATAAAGTAATAATTATATTCATTTGTGTGAATGTGTATAATTATCTCTGGAAGGTAATCATTGACACTGGTTATCCATGAGGAGGGGAACTGGGAAAAAGAGAGAAGAGCAAAATTTTTCACTATGTATTCTTTAATGGTTTTTGAATTTTAAACTGTATTAAATTAAATTTTAAAATTCTTTGAAAAAGTTAAATTAAAAATAAAGGGAAAAATCTGTATATTGCTTCCATACACAAGCATACATGTGTACACATGAATTTTTTTTAAATAAAATGGAACTATCCCTATATATTATTTTATAAACTGACTTTTTCACTTAAGAATTTACCTTGATCTCTCCATGTCAATAATTAAACTAATTCCTTTTTAACGGCTGTATGGTATTCTATTCTAGATGAACTATAATTTATTTATCCTACCTCTATTGATGAACATTTCCAATTACTTACTATTATAAACAAAAATGTGAACATTTCTCTTTACGTACCTGTGCAAATATTTCTACAAAATAAATTCTTAAAAATTGAATAGCAAAAGGTATATAAAAAAATTAATGCTCTTAACCAGTATGCTATCCTACCTGTTATACATGCCAGCAGTTCTGATCTGCTGAAATTTCTAGATCTTATACAAGATTTTTCTGAGGATTATCAATTAGATTCCAGACTTCTCCCCTACCACCCACAAACACATGATGGTTCTCTGAACTGAGCAATGATATTTGATAATATCTGGGTATTTCCCCAAGTGCAATCCCTCCCCAACCCATGTTCCAGTCCCAGGTCCCAATTCCATGCCCTGTGTCAATGGCATGTTGCCACCAACAGTCCCAGTATCTCTGTACTCATTCTTCCCACCTCACCTGCCATTAGACATCAATAGGGCCAATGGGCCCTCATTCCCACCAACGTCCACATCTGGCGAGTCATCATCTGAATCATTCAAGCAGGTACCGGTGATGTTGAACTGCAGAAGGAGGAGGCTCAGTTGTCACCTGTCTGGGTCTCCCATGTGAATCAGGACAGCCAGTTCCCTCTGGTTTCACTGGTTTAGTTCACTGTCAAAACCACCTAAACAAAGGTTTCTGCTACACTGTCCCCCCACCTCATCCATACCCCAAATGATCACAGGAGTAGGAAGTTGAGAATGTATGGCTGGCTCCAGGGGGGACCCTATCAATCTTATAAAACATGTTCTCTAAAAAGAGGGAGGAGCACTTTCACATTCCCGTAGAAGGCACCACAACCTTGAGGCAAGGTACGGCCCTGGAGGATAGCTTTCTTCAAGGACCTTTTAAAGACTCCAATCTAGCACTCATATAACATGTCCTCGAATGTCATTCCTATCCCAGCATTTCAAGATTCAGCTCATGTCACATTTTCTGAGAAGAGCTCCTGGCCATTGCCCCTATCCAGATAGAATCATCCCCTCTGTGTCTCAGGGTCCCACACACACCCCTGACTGTGGCATCCACAACACTTCATTGCACTTAATGGTTTTTATGTCTATCTTTCTCACTAGGCTGTCAGCGTCTTGAAAGTTACATCTTTTACAGCACCTATCACAGTGCCCAGCACAGACAAGGTCTCAACAAACGCCTGTTAAATGAGTAGGACTGGTAGCCAAACACCAGGGGCCCTAAGGGAGGTAGAACAGAATAGCCTGTCCTTTTGATACCCTGCTCTTTCAAGGGACCCAAAGGGGTTAGGCTGAACCCATGGGCCAGCACCCACCTTTGCTTTCTGGGAAGAACCTGTCTTCAGTGCCTGACGATTGTGCTTGTCCATGAGATTATAGCTCAATTGGCCAGAAGGCCCCAAGGCTGAGCTCTCCTTGCCCTGTTGGTCTGCCTTCTGGAAGAGTTCCTTGGGCTTCAGGCCTTTCTTCTCTGAATCACTTTTGGAGGGCAGTGGCAGCCTGGACATGGCTACTGAAGTAGAATGGGCTGGTCTGCTTAAGGGAATGGAGCCGACTGGGGAGATCCTCTGCATCCCCAAAATATTACTCATCTTCCCAACCTTCTGTTGGAAGATATCCTACAGGAGTGTTAGTACACAAGGGGGTTAGAGCTTACTCAAGGGTTCTCTCTGCTAACAGCAGAGGTCTATTCATGGCACTGGCAGTACTGCCGTGAAAGTGGCTTACAGATGCTCCACACAGGCACACCCTAGTTTTTGCACGATGAGTCATTGAGAATTTACTGCGTGGCATTTCTTTACTCAGCCACTGACAAATACAGAGAAGATGAACAGAGGGAAAGCCCAGCATTACTGTCAAAATTGAGAAAAAAGGCTCTAAGAGCAGCTGACATGAGACAAAATAACTGAGTATGACACTACATGGTTCCAACTCTAAGGACTGAAGAATTTGAGAGAAACAGAGAGGTTCTGGTCTTAATTCTGCTACTAGCAGAAAAGTGGCCACAGAAAAGTGATCTAACCACTCTGGGGCTCTGGTGATTCAGCTATAAAATTTAAAAAATTAGACTAGAAAGGTGGTTTCCAAAGATGTTCTGTGGCTCCTTTGTGCTTCTTGGGAGGAGCCATGGGGACTGGAGGGATGTGGAAGGCAAACAAGAGGAACAAGTGGAGCTCTAAGCCTATTGCCTTCATCTTATTCATATCAGCTATGCTTTGACTGGTTATATATATTGGACTTCCGTGTAAAATCTTATTTGAAAAAAAAAATTCCATTGCTTTAAAATATTTGAAAGCCACTGGAGGAGATATGACCCATCACTAACTCGCCTTCCAAGTAGCCCAAAGGTCTGTGTATACAAAATTGGTTGAACAGAGAAGAGCTGGGAAAAGGGTAAGCCTTCTAATTAAATCTGAAGGATTCTGACAAACAAGAATGCAGGAAAATGAGGTTGGAGGTGGACAATGGAAGCTATGTTGTAGGCAGTGAAACATGCTGTGAGCAGTAAGGCTAGAAGCCCAACTTCCCAGTAGCTCACTCTGATTACCCTCTAGCATGGATTTAGTGCTGAATGGAACTTTACAGGTTCTGAGCTAAAGGAAAATTTAAACTTTCTGAAGTCCAATTCTCCTCTGGTGCCTCTGCGGCTTCACCAGCCCACACTGAGTTTCGTCTTTGCTGCAAAGTCTATTAATAACAATGGCTCACATTTATTCAGTCCTTAACTCTGCCAGGCACTGTGTGAGGGGCTCTACATTCATCAGTTTTTAGTTCTAACAAAACTCTGAAAAGGCGGAGTTATCCCCACTTTATAGATAAGGATACTGAGGCTCTGAAAGTCTTGCAAGTGACAACCCACATTTCTCTGAGTCTCTTACTACTACACCTTATTGCCTCGTGGTTTATGCCACCTGTGGGAACGTGGCTTTGTAATCATCTTTGACCTGGGGGAACTGTCATTTTGTACAAGGCAGAGACTGAGTCAAAATGTTAATAACAACAACTAACAACAGCTACTACTCCTATAACCTCCACCACCCACCACCGCCATGACACACCATCAGAATTTATTGAGCACCTACTGTGTGCCAAGCTCTATACTTAATGCTCAGACTGTATTACCTTATTTAATCCTTTTAACAACCCCTGAGTATGTACAATTATTCACACTTTGGAGATGAGGAAATGAGGCTTAGACAGGTTAACTCCGCCCAGCACCCCTTCCAGACTGTGAGTTCTTTGTGGCAGGCACTGTATTATGTATCCTAAGCACCTAGCCCAATGTGCGGCACACTCGAGGCACATAATAGAATTATATGAATGAATAAATAAATAAATAAATAGAGTCCCTTGTGGGGCCTTCCCAACCCTTCCCCTAAGCTCTTATGCCAACTACAGAGGCCTGACCTTGCCACTTGAGCCTCAGTCCCTTCCCAAACACTTCCCCTGCTCCCGTGTTCCTTACTTCCACCAGGCGGATCTCCCTAGCCAGATCTTTTATGAGTTGTACAGTCCGCACTGTGTCCGGGATCTCATCCTCATGGTCTGGAAGAGCCTGTCAAACAAAAAGCATGAGGAAGAGAGAAATAGACCCATATACAAATAAACAACTGATTTTTGACAAAGGTACCAAGGCAATGGAGAAAGGGTAGTAACAAATAGTGCTAGACCAATTAGATAACCATATGCCCAAAAAGAACCTCTGTCCATATCTTGCACTACACACACAGACATACATACAAATTCAAAATGGATCACAGACCTAAATGTAACATTGAAAACTATAAACCATTTAGAAGAAAGCAGAGAAGAAAATCGTTATAACCTTGAGTTAGGCAAAGATTTCTTAGGATACAAAAAGTATGAACCATAACAGGAAAAAAAAAAAAAAAACAATGATAAACTGGACTTAAAAAAAGAAAAATTTCTCTTGGAAAAACACTGTTAAGACAAACCACAGACACAGAGAAAATATTTGCAAGACATATATCTGATGAAGGACAGTGTCAAAGACATGTGAGGGACTCAGGTGAAGGCTTAGGCCACATTCCTCAAATGGCAAAGACCTAAGGGAGATCTCTGGGGACATCCTAGCCTCTACTACACTTGTGAGGACACAACTCAGTGCTGAGTAGCTACCGGCCCACAGCTAGCTCAACAGCAACCCAGAGAGAGAACTGTTGGTTGTCTCTCTTAATTCATTTGCAATCTTTTTGAGTCCTTGAGATTTGCATGTTTACATAGCCAGATCTCTCAAGATGTTCCTTTGGGATTTCTTCCACAAGTTTTCACTTCAGTTCAGTATCCAGAGGATTGATAAAAAATTCCTCTGCATTTACTCCTTGTTTCCCATGATTTCATTCTTTTTATTTCTTTACTTTTTTTAATCCATCTGGAATTTATTTTGGTGGCTGGGCAAGGGTCGGCACCTAGAGGCCACATGACCCAGCTGGATAACCTTAACAGCTTCTTCCTCCCAGCCCAGAGGCTCTGAAAAGGTGAGGGAGCAAGTGCCTTTCATGGAAGTCACTTGCACCTCACAAAAGACTTCTTCCATAAGCATGAGCTCCTCAGATCTGTGTCCTACTCTCCACCAGCTCCCTTTGGTCACACTACTTGGGGCCATCCCTTGGCCCCTGGGCCATCCTGACCCAAGGCATGAGTGCTTAGGACCCATCCACTTCCCTCCCCTTTGGTGTTTTTCTGGGACAGAGTTACTCTAAAGTTCACTTCATGGTGCGGGGGAGGGATGTCAGAGATGAAAGTCAAGATAGCCACACCTGAGGAATGAAAAGAAACAGAATCACAGGCTAAGGCCCAGGCATAGATGAGCCTAGGGAGCAAGAGAAGGCACAACACATGAAGTCCAAGGAAATCTGAGGGGATGGCTGGCAACAGAAAATGGGGAGATTGTGCAAGTCAATCCTGCAGTGGCTAAAGGTCTTCTTAGGTCACCGTATGTGTAGGAGAAGAAATCTATAAAAGGTATCAGGATAAAGAAATATGTTGATATGTCTTATATTTTTTGCCTTTCTTAAAATTGCTTTTTTAAAAAGTCAACATTATTAGTAAACAATCCAGTCACATAATTCAAAAATCAAACAATATATAAAGATATATACTGAAAAGCCTCATTAGCCCCATTAGGCCATCAGCCCCATTAGGCCACCCCCATATGTTACTTTTATTAGTTTCTTCTGCATCCCTCCAGATTGTGTCTTCAGGCAAATATAGGCACGTACAAATATAATTGTAGTACCTAAGGTAGCACACTATACACAGGATTCTATACCTCTACGTGACAGATTCTGGAGATCTTTCCAAATCAGTACACAGAGAGCTTTCTTAATCTCTTTTATAGCTGTTTAGTATTCAACTGGATAGATGGGTATTGATATATCCCTAAAGAGCCGTTTTGGCAATATGCATCAAGAGTCTTACATATTTTTTCATATACTTTGAGGCAGTAATTGCTCTTCTAGGAATCTATCCTGAAGAAACAATCAAGAGATGAGGGACAAAGACTAATGCAGACACATACCCATTGCACATTTTTCTATTAACTATCCCCCAAATAAATGAATGAATAAAAAGGAAGCAACAATAAACAAGTGGTTAAGTAAGGATGGTACATCCCTGAAAAAGAGTATCCTATAACTATTAAATGTTTACGGAGAACTTCGGTGGCACAGGAAAATTAAGATAAGCCAATCAATTCAAATACAAAATTGTATGTACAGGGTGACAGCAATTACATTTTTTTAAATGCACACAAGAAAGATAAGAAGAAAATATACCCAAATGTTAATGTTAATTCCCTCTGAATATTAAAATTACGGGTCATAGTTTTCCTTCTTTATACTCTTCTGTATTTTTCTAATTCTCTAGAGTAAGCATGTATTGCTTTCTTTATAAACAGAAAGAAACATTTGATAATGTAACCCAAAGGGTCCTAGCCCGGTCCTCTATCTAGCGCCAGGAGCCCACAAGCCTCCCTGGTCTTTTCTGCCTTCCCAAAGCATCTACACAAGGCCAGGCCCTACAGAGAGCACAACTCTAGAGGAAGCAGAGAAACATGTATACTTACTTCTTTCCTTGTCCAGGCTCTAAAGGCCAAGTTCAGGGCTTTGCCACCATGGACCAAGTAGGAGGCAGGGTGTCTCCTGTTCTCTCGTAAACCTAGAGGGAAGAAGAGGAAGGCAGAGTGTGAACAAAGCCATGTAGGGAAGTGAAAGGCTTGTTACTTTTTTTAGGCAACCAGAGAAAATTCTCAAGGTTCTAAACACAACTCTAGATCTTATTCTTACAATAGTGTTCATTTAATGAGTACCTACTACATGTCAGGCATTTGACATCTTTATATCCCACCCTGTGTGCCAAGTAACACTATCTTCATTTTATAACTCAGGACACTGAGGCTCAGACAGGCAAAGAGACCTGACCAAGGACATATACCTAATAAAGTATCAAAGTCAATACTGAAACCATGTCTGTCTGACTCCAAGGCCTGTGCTTCTCTAACCACACTTGGGTTTCAAAATGCAACACTCAGGAGGACCACGATTGCCATCTACACAGATCTGAAGGGCCATTAATGTGCTTGTTCTGAGTTACTCCACGAGGAAGGTATGACAAACAGCCAGATTTAGGCTCAATAAAGAATTTTCTATTGAACCGAGCTGTTCAGAACAAGTCATAGGCAGTTAGTCATCTACGCTTCAACTGAAAACTTAAGTGACACTCCGTCTAGGTGGCAGAATAGGGTCTTGAGGTATTAGGTAGGAAACTTGTCTCCGAGGTTCTTTATAACTCTGAGATACTGATTCCTCCTGGTCAAGTCACCTTGAAGAATCTCGGGTCTGATCAAGGGAGCCACTCTATTTCAGAGCGGAACACATAAGAGGAAACCCAGCAGGTGAGCTTCCACTGGGCAGATACCTGGAACCAACACAACAATGTCAGGATGATCAGGACTGGGCCTTGTCCCCACGGGAAGAAGAGTTTCTCAGGAAACCGAGACCATCCAGACTGAGTTTCTTACCTTAATTGGTAGGAAATAGGGATAATTTCACCATTATCCAATTTTCTTAGTCATCTTTGCTAAATAAAAACATTAAATCCAGCACTGACTGATATAGCTCAGTGGGTTGAGTGTCATCCAGCAAACCGAAAGGTCACTGGTTCAAATCCCAGTCAGAGCACATGCCTGGGTTACCAGCCAGGTCCAGGTCCCCGGCTGAGGGCGTATGAAGCGCAGCCCATTGATGTTTCTCTCCCTCTCTTTCTCCCTCCCTTCCCCTTTCTCTAAAAATAAATAAAATCTTTTTAAAAAGTTAAATCCATACTTTACTTTTTTACCATGCTTAGTAAAAACAGCCAATCACAAAAGATAATATACTGTGTAAATCCAGTTTTATAGCATTCTTGAAATAACAAAATTGTAGAGATGGAAAACAGACCAGTGGTTTCCAGAAGCTATGGACAGTACAGGGGAACAAAGAGGGGGAGACTACACATGGGTGGAAACAGAAAGATCTCTGTGGCAATGGAATAGTACCGTATCTTGATTGAGGTGATGGTTACATGCACAGACATGCACACACACATGCTCAGGGATTAAGGTGAAAGGGAGAGTTGGCAATGAGGTTCATACCGCGAAAGATGTCCAGGATGTGCTTTCCCACATACCAACAAATGGTCTCAAAGTTGGGGAACTTGAAGAGGTCTGCTGTGCTCAGCCGCTTTTCAATCTCATAAGCTCTGGAGGAAGTAGGCACAGCAACAATGATAAGGATCCTCTTGACTGAGCACCTACTATGTATCAGCTATTGTTCTGAATGTTTTGTACCCGTTATCTCTAATCCTCATAACTACCCTGTAAGACCCTACTTTATGGGTTATGAAACTTGGGTTCAAAGGTTATGTGACATGCTCAAAGTCACATAACTACTAAGTGAGGAAGAGGTACTCATCCTCATACTGAACAGCACCAGGAACCGGTATCCATTCCTTTCTGGTCATCTGGTCTCCTTTGATGCTGTCCACACCGTACAAGAGAACCCAAGGACTCCAGCAATTGGGAATGGCCAACTTGGGGCCACCATAGCCTCAGGACTCACTTGAGCTGCATTTCGATGTTAAGGCTGTGTAAGAAGTTTCCTCCAAAAGCAAGGCAGTCCACAGGGGTCAGCACAGCATGGATCCATCCTGCAATGCAACAAGGCAAAATCAGAGCCGGAAGACATTTCCCCTACCCGCTTGGCTCAAACAGAACTCAGCTCTAGCAGTCAGCATGGCAACAACTCAGAACATTCTAAGTTCCTCTGATTCAGAACATTTAGGTCCCTCCATTTTCCCAATACCTATCCTGGTGAAGTCTGCCATCATTATAATCCTGAATTGGAAAAATCTATGGGGTTAATAAACTCCTACTTCCTTCCTCACCACTTCAAAATCTCTTTGTTGCCTCACCCATTCTCTCCCTCGTCTCTAAAAAGGGCATCACCTCCTTGCCATGACTACCCCTTCTTACTCTGCCCTAGATAAAACAGAGTTACTGTGTTGGACAGATCTGGGTTCAAATTCTGCCATTTCTAGCTGAATGTCTACTTCACAGGCTGGTTGTGAAGCATGCACCTAATTTGGAACTCTATTCTCCTTGTCCTTAACCCTATACTACCTTCTGGAGCCTTCTGATTTTTCTTTTTAAATCTCTCTCATATTCACCTCCCCTTCTCCATTCATTCATCCATCCTACCAACGTTTTGGTTGGACGCCTCATTATCTCCCACCTAGGCTACTTACAACAGCTTCCAAACTGGCTCCTCCACACCAGCAATTTTACGGGAACCCTTAAAATTGTGTGCTCCAGGGAACCCTGGGGGTCTGTGAGACTCAGAGCATATCCAAGGTCAGAACTATGCTCATGATAATACTACAGTGTGATTTGTCTTTTTCATCCTCATTCTCCCACGAGTGTACAGTGGAATTTTCCAGAGGGTACCTGGCATGATATGACATTGAGCAGAAGCAGACTTCAGGATCCAATTGTTTAAATGTTTTTGCAAACATTTAAAATATTTGCAAAAATGTAAATATCAATCTTCTCACTAAATTTTTTTGATTGAAAATTTTTATTTTTCATAAAAATTTTTATACTAATATAGAATGGGCTTATTACTATTATCTCTCAATGATTAATCAATATTTTTAAATTTTCTGTTTAACTTATAACATAGTAAATATTAATATAAACCAAAAAGTAAAAGCTCTTTTGGGTCCTCAATAATATTTAAGAATATAAAGAGGTCCTGAGCCCAACGTGTTGGCAAATCACTGCTCTACACCATTCGCAACCTCTGAAGTCTATCTTTCACATCCCAAAGCAAAGTGATAGATCTAAAATACAGATCTGCTCGAAACTCTTCAGTGAAATGTCCCCTTACAGAAGAATTAGGAAACTGCCATATCCTCATACAATGGAACACTGGGAAGCAAGTACAATGAACGAACTTCAGCTATATGATTCAACATGGATCTCACAATCACAATGTTCAGGAAAAAAAGCAAGTTGAGAAGAATATATCTCAAATATGATAATTCCATGTCTATAATATTCAAAAATATGTCAAACAATATGATATATTGCTTAATGAGGCTCCTTATATAATAAAGAGATCAATATTCATAAGAATGGTAATTAGCAACTTTAGGGCAATGGCTAGCTCTGAGAAGGAAAAATGGGAATGTAACTGAGGAAAGGTATACAGAAGGCTGCAAATATATTTGTAATAATTTATATTTTAGTTAAGTTATAAACACACAAAAATGTTCATTATATTGTTCTTCGTATCTTTTGGTACATTTGAAATATTCATTAAAATTAAATAAAACAAACTTTTAATGGTCTCTAGTCACTTCTAGGTTAAGTTCAGTCTGCCTACCTTTTCAACTTCATCTGCTCCCAGCCCTTGATCTTTAGGGTCCAGTATCCATAAACTGCACCACCCAGCCTTGTTTTGTTTCCTTATGCCTTTCCCTATGTCTAAGATGTCTTTCCTGCCTTTATTTCCTTGGTCAGTCCCTACTTACCCTTCAGGAATTGCTCTTCTGAGATTTTAATAAACCGCTGGCTAGACTGAGTGTTCTTCTCTGTGCTCCCAAAACTTCTGCTGAATACCTCTATCATGGCTATGAGAATATTATACTGAAATGGCCTAGTGAATGTTTGTCCCTAGCACCAAGCCAAATGCTGGGGCAGACATCAGACACTCAACTCTTGTGGAACTAAGTAGATTGCACCAATTTGTGAAAATTTCTCCCAAGATGAAAATTAATCCAACTCAAATCTCTAACAGGGAAATTAAATTTACCAATCAGTTACCAAGTGCTCAGTGTAGAAAAAGTATTATGCCTGGGAATGGAAAACTATAAAAGAGAAAAGCAGATGGATATAGGGACAGTGGGGGTGACTTGCCTCACCACATAGTAAACATTCTACAAAACCAATGTAACCAAATCAATATGATTTTGATATATAAAACTGCTTCAATGAACAATTACAATATGCTTGAAACAAACAAAAAAAGAAATGGAAAGAAGATATAAACAAGAAACATGAAAATATTGGAAATGAAAAATATTATATATGAAATAAATAAAGCAAGGAAAGGGCTCAACAGCAGAATGGAGACAACTGAGAAAAGACTCAGAGAACTTGAAGATAGTACCTAATATGAACAAGAGAGAGAAAACAGACTGACAGAAAGATAAACTCAGGGACCTCAGACTACAACAAAATATGTAACATTCATATAATCAGAGACCCAGAAGAAGAGAAGTTAAAATTTCAGTTTGAAAAAGCATTTAATGAAATAATGACAAAAGATATAAACCTATTCATTCAAGAAACTCAGTGATTATATTTTGTTTGCTTTTTTCTTTTGTTGATTATGTTCCAGTTAAAGGTGAGACCATATGATATTTGTCTTTCACTGCCTGGCTTATTTCACTTAGCATAATGCTCTCCAGTTCCATCCACACTGTTGCAAAGGTGGGAGCTCCTTCTTTCTTTCTGCGGCAGAGTATTCCATTGTGTAAATGTACCACAGTTTTTTGATCCATTCACTTACTGATGGGCACTTAGGTTGCTTCCAGCACTTGGCTATTGTAAATTGTGCTGCTATGAAATTGGGGTGCATAGGTTCTTTTGGATCGGTGTTTCAGGGCTCTTAGGTATAATCCCAGCAGTGGAACTGCTGGGTAAAAAGGCAGTTCTATTTTTAGTTTTCTGAGGAAATTCCATACCAGAGGCATTGAAATTAAAAACAATCTAACAATGGCCAGAAACAAGGGGGGAAGGGACAATGGGGAGAAGGGTTTTCAGGAACTACTATAAAGGACACATGGACAAAACCAAGGGGAAGGGTGGAAGCAAGGGAGGGATATGGGTTTGGCTGGGGTGGGGGGAAGTTGTAGGGAGAAATGCAGACAACTGAAATTAAACAACAATAAAATAATTTTTAAAAAAGAAAGAAGCTCAGTGAATACATATAATATAAACTCAAAGAAATTCATGCCATACATTGCTGAAAACTTTTTAAAAAGTATAAAGTATCAAGAAATGACCCTCATGGGGGAAAGACAACTTCAATGACAGTTAAACGACAGCTGAAATCTCATCAGAAGCCACGGAGGCCAGAAGGAAGCAGCACAACATCCTTTAAGCACTAAAAGTAAAGAATTATCAACCTAGAGTTCTATAGACAGCAAAAATATCCTTCAGGAATGAAAGGAAAATCAAGACATTAACAGATAAAGAAAAACTAAGAGAATCGGTTGCCAGCAGACCTACCCTGACTATAAACAGAGAAGAAATGATCAAAGAAGGAATCTTACAATACCAGGAAGGAAGGAAAAACAAGAGAGTGAAAAATATAGGTAAATAAAACAGACTTTCCTTCTCTTGGGTATTCCAAATTATGTTTGACAGTTGAAACAAAAATTAAAACACTGTGTTATATGGTTCTCAATATATGCAGAATAAATATTTAACACAAATACATTATAAATGGGAAGAGTAAAGGGATGTGAACAGACGTAAGGTTTCAACTCTTGCCTCCAGCTGGTTAAATGTCAATTAAAATGGCAATACCTGTAGACTGTGATAAGACAGATAGGTATAAAATAATACTAGAATAACCACTAAGAAGCCTATACAAAAACTGAAGCTAAAATTCATATAGAAATTCAAGGCACCCAGAATAGCAGTAGTAATTTTGACGAAAAAAGCAAAGTTGGAGGGCTAACATTTCCCGATTTCAAAACTAACTGAAAAGGTACAGTAATTGAGACACTATGATACTGCATGAGGACAGACATATAGAACAATGGAATAGAATTCAAAGGCCAGAAATAAACTAATGTCCCCATGGTTATTTGATTTTTTACAAAGATATCATGATAATTCAATAATCCTTGAAAAGAATAGTCTTTTCAAGTGGTTCTGGAGCAATTGGACATCCACATACCATAGAATGAAATTGGAAACTTGTCTCATATTAACTTGAAATGGATGAAAAGATCTAAAGAACTTGAAATGGATGAAAGATCTAAATAACTAAAACTATAAAACTCTCAGAATAAAACACAAGTATAAATCTTCATGAGTCTGAATTAAGCAATGGTCTCTTAGATATGACACCAATAGCACAAGCAAAAAATCAAAAAATAAACTGGACTTTTGACCAATGTCAATAACAATATCAACAAAATGAAAAGACAACAATCAGAATGAGAGAAAAATATTTGCAAATCATATATCTGATAAAAGTCTAACATCCAAAATATATAAAGAATATTTATAATAAAAAGACAGATTACTAAAAGACTGGGCAAAGCTTTTGAATAGACATTTCTCAAAAAATATATATACAAATGTCTAATAAGCACATGGAAAGATGTTCAACATTAATAGTCATTAGGGAAACACAAATTAAAATCTCAAGGACATACCACTTCACACCTACTAGAAAGTCTATAATCATAAAGACAGACAAGGACAAGTGTTGGGAGGATGTGGAAAAATTGAGACCATCATAAATCACTGGCCAGAATGCAAAATAATGCAATTGCTTTAGAAAAGTGTTTGGCAGTTCCTCAAGGAGTTAAATGTAGAGTTACCATGGGATTTTGCAAATCCTCTCCCAGGTATATACTATATTTTTCAGACCATAAGACGCACCTAGGTTTTAGAGGGAAAAAAAAATTTTTGAAGCAAAAAATGTGGTAAAATATTTAATAACATAAATAACATAATATTTCACCAATGTAAATGTAAACAGAGCTCAACAACAGCATTAACAATCATTATTCCTCCCAAATTTGGGGGGCGGGAAATGGTGCATCTTATAGTCCGAAAAATATGGTACCCAAGAGAACTGAAAATACATGTCAACACAAGAACTTGTACATGAATGTTCATAGCAGCATTATTCGTAATAGCCAAAAAGTAAAAACAATCCAAAGAACTATAAAATGATGAATGAATAAACAAAATGGGGTATATCCACATAGTGGACTATTATTCATCCATTTAAAGAATGAAGTACTGATATGTGCTATAATTTGAATGAACCTTGAGAGCAGTATGCTAAGCCCTGACTGGTAATGTCTCAGCGGGTTGGGCATCACCTCACAAATGGAAAGGCTGCTAGTTCAATTCCCAATCAGGGCACATTCCTGGGTTGCAGGCCAGGTTCCCAGTTGGGGCAGGGCAAGAGGCAACTGATCCATGTTTCTCTCTCTTTGTTTCTACCCCCTTCCCCTCTCTCTAAAAATAAATATTAAAAAAAAGAAAAGGAAATAGCATGCTGAGTGAAAGAAGCCAGATACAAAAGATCACCTATTGCAGGACTCCATTTACATGAAATATTCAGAATAGGCAAATACGTACACAGTACAAAAGTGGTTGACAGGGGCTGGTGGGAGGGAACAATACGGAGCGGCTACTAATAAACACAGGATTTCTTTCTAACATGATGAAAATTACATAGCAGTGATGGTTGCACAGCCCTGTGAATATTTTTTTAAAACTGAACTGTACCCTTGAACATGGTAAAGTTTTATGACATGTGAATTATGTCTCATTTTTTAAAAAAGTATATTTAACTAAATGAAAATGAAAATACAACGTATCAAAATATGTGACACAGGAAAATCAGTGAGGGGGGAATTTATAGCACTAAAAGCTTACATTAGAAAACAGGGAAAGTCTAAGATCAATTATCTAAGCTCCTGTCTCAAGACTGGAAAAAGGAGAGCAAAATAAATCAAAAGCAAGTAGAAGGAAGAAAAAACAAAGATAAAAGCAGAAATCAATGAAAATGAAAACAGAAAGACAACGGAGAAAATCAATGAAACAAGTGTTCTTTAAGAAGTTCAATAAAATTGATAATATTTACACAGAATAAAAGAGAAGGCACAAATAACTAATATCAGGAATGAAACAGAGGATCTCACTAGGGAATTGGAAGGCATCAAAAGGATAATAAAGAAATACTATGAACAAATCTGCACACAAATTTCACAACTTAGATAAAGTGGACCAATTCCTTAGAAGCACAAACTATCACAACTCTCCTATTATGAAATAATTTGAATAGCCTAATAAAGTTTAAGCAAATTGAATGCTAATTAAAAACTTCCCCCAAAAGAAATCTCTAGGTCCATGAGAACACACTAGAGAATTCTACCAAATGGTTTGAGAAAATTTAACTCTAGTTCTAAAATCAAGAAATTAAAAAATCAAGAAAAATCTACATAAATGGACTTACTGTGTTAATGGAAGACTAAACATAGTCACTATGTGAACTTTTCCCAAATTGAGGTAACTGGAATGGTTTTTTCAAAATACACACACTCAGATTCCACCCAAGACCTACAAATTCAGAATTCTAGGGGTGAAGCCTACGCACATATTGTTTAGGAGAAAAAGACACACCCCCACCCCAGCCTACAAAGCAAGCCTCCCAGTCACTATCCCTACAGTCACAGGGCTTAGAGTCCTATTGTCTATCTGTCCACCAAGTTGTCATCAACCCAGTGCAAAGCAGTCTGGCAGCCTCCTCCAGGGCCTCCCTACCAGTAACCTTCCCAAGTGACCATGCTGCCCACTAGCCACCATGTGAATTTTCTGGAGGTTCAGTTCTGAGCCTTCAGCTGATAAGAAAGGGATAACTCACATAATCAGATCAACACATTATGGGAGGGGGTTGGGTCTGGTGCCACAAGCTCTCTTCCTCTTCCCACCCTCCTCAAACGCTCCCAGAGGGGCCCAGGGAAGACCTGTAGGAATGAAAAGTGTCTGTCCTTGCTTCACAGAACACTTGTAGCACTTGTCCACCTGGTCCCCAAAGAACATCTCATCCTGGTTAGAAGAGCTGCTCCAGCACTCAAAGAGAGTCAGGTTGGCATTAGTTGGGCGGATCAGGTAGAAGATCTTCTCACCCTGAAACAAAAAGAAGCTGAAATGCCAAAAACACCAAGGGTTTCCAGGAAGGTCTCCAGGGGGGGTCTCCAAAAGGATATTCTCTCCCCCATGCCCCAAGACCACGTAATATACCAGAATTTTTCCCAAAACCCATCCAAGAATTATTTTTATGTGGATTTGGAAAACTTCGAACGGTGCTTTTTCACTTTTCAACTTCTATAAGATTGACAAAAATAATTTAGAAAGGGTATTTCAAACAAAATTCTTCAACTTAGAACAAATGTACACCAAAGGCTCCTGTTTTTGAGGCAATGCCAAATGAAAAATGGCCTCTATAGATGAGAAGATCAATACTACCAGCCCTAAGAGAATTTAAGACCACATTACTGATGAGAAGAAAATTGAATTTGCCTAAATGCCATTTACAGAGAGCATTCCTTCTTACACCTGCAATCAAAGCTAATAAAAGTTTAAAAGTTCAGTAATCGCCCAAGGACTTCTGAAAGATTTTATGTTAGGTGATTATCTGTTAAAAGAACATTTTATTTCCTAATTATATTTTGCCTGGATAATCACCAGATAGATAATTTGGCAGAAAAGACACAAAAACCCACTAGCACAAAAATATCCCCACCCCACAGCTTAACTGCTTTAATATTTCATGATAAATTTCAATGCAGAAAAGCAACAACAGTAGAAATTATCTATTGGACAATTAGAGAAATTTGAAGCAGATCTGTAGATTAAATAACAGTATTACATCAATATTAATTTCCTGATTTTGATAACTACACTGTAATTTCCTTCCATTTAAGAAATACATACTGAATTATCATGACATAAAGGGACACATCTACAATTATTCTTAAATGTTTCAGAAAAAATATATATAAATCCATTTTATTATGTTTGTTTTAGAGAAAGAAATAATGTAATAAAACGGTAACATTTGGAGAAACTGAGTGAAAGACACACAGAAATTCTCCCTATTATTTTTGTAATTCTTCTATAAAAATATATTATTTAAAAAATAAAAAGTTAAATCTAATATTTGCATAATAGCACTTTCTTTTAAATGCTCCAATGTTTTCATGAGAAACCAATGGAAACAACTAGTTGAGGATTGGTGATGATTTGGACAAGAGCCGTATCTGTTTTCTGCTCCTTCCTTGGCATTTCTGGTAAGAAAACTAAATAGTATGACCTGTGGTGGAAAACAATCAAAATTACTTAAGAAATTTTTTTCCAGACCTCAAAAATCCTTTATAGTTATCAGCAATTGATACGCTAATTATAAAACTGCAACAACAACAACAACTAAAAGGGAAACTGTCTATAGAAAAGTTGACATTAAAAAAAAAACCTTTTCAGCCCTGGGTGGAGTGGTTCAGTCAGTTGGGCATCATCCCACAAACCAAAGGGTCCCTGGTTCGATTCCTGGTAAGAGCATATGCCTGGGTTGAAGGTTCAGTCCCCTGGTTGGGGTGCATATAGAGGCAACCAATCGATGTTTCTCTCTCACATCAATGTTTCTCTCCCTCTTTCTCCCTCCCTTACCCTCTCTCTAAGCAAAAATAAAATAAAACACTTAAAAAAAACTTTCTCATATATTTTCTATCTTGATAGTGGTGGAATATGCAACTATACACCAGTGTCAAAATTCATCAAATTATACACTTAAAACTTTAATCTTATGGTACATAAATGACACCCAATAATGTTGGGGAGAAGGGAAATTTCTCAAGTTACCAGGAATTTGTACAGTAAATATGGACGTTTCCATACATAGTGTGGTAGGAGTATATTATATTTTGGTTCAATTAAGAAGATAATAGTTAGTCCTGGCTGGTGTAGCTCACTGGATTGAGTGCTAGATTGCAAACCAAAGGGTCACTGGTTCGATTCCCAGTTGAGACACGTCTGGGTTGCGGGCCAGGTCCTGTTGTAGGGTGCGTGAGAGGCAATCACACATTGATGTTTTTCTTCCTCTCTTTCTCCCTCTTTTCCCCTCTCTCTAAAAATAAATAAATAGCCCTGGCTGATGTGGCTCAGTGGATTGAGCTCTGACCTGTGAACCAAGGGGTTGCTGGTTCGATTCCAAGTCAGGGCACATGCCTGGGTTATTGGCCAGGTCCCCAGGGGGGACATGGGAGAAGCAACCACACATTGATGTCTCTCTCCTTCTCACTCTCCCTCCCTTCCCCTTTCTCTAAAAATAAATAAATACAATCTCTTTAAAAATTAATAAAATCTTCACCTGAAACAAACAGGATGGTCCTAGGCCTGACTGCCTCCAGATGCCATATCCATTCCTACCTTGAGCACATGGTACCAGACCGAGGTGCCGCCAAAGTCAATGTGAAAGTCTGTATAGCTATCCCGCACACTCATGAGGCAGTACTTCTGCACATTGGGCCTCTCAAAGATACACTCTTCTGGCCACAAGTTCTCCACCCATGAGAGCTTCCGAACAATCTTGGGTGTCTCCACAAGGTTAGAAAGCCTAGCAAGGAAGGAATGGAGAACAGATGTCAGCTGATTAGGAATTGAGGTTGAAGTCCGAATAAAATGCCCCCTGTCCCAGTGAGAGTCAGATAAGACAAAGATGTTCTCTACACAGAATCCCCAGTGGTATGTAGGACACTTATTTCTGTAAGTCTGGTCAACATCCTCATTCCAATCAGCTCTAGAAGTCCCAGCTCCATAGCCTTCCCCAGTCAAAGGCAATCATTTCCTCTACCGTATGTTCACACTCCCCCAACCCAGACCCACTCACTTGGCACTTGGTTTGTAACAGTTAATTGTATTGTTCCCACCTCATAGTGTCTTCTTTATGAGGAACCATTAGAGAAACGTCTCTGGGCTCAGTTCCAGGTAAAGAAATGTTTCTCCCAAACATCTGGTTGTTTTTATCCTATGTGAAACCACAAATCTTATAATATTGAATTCCCTTCTTTGTTCTGACTTTCAGGAAATACACTGAAAACTCTACAATCCTTCACCAACTATCCAGACATTGATACATGCATTTTATGTACAAATCACCCAACACCTTCATTTTCCTTTTATTCCAATTTTCTCCCCCCGCCCCGCATCTCGATAAGCTGCTTGAAATAGTCTTTCAAGATGAAGTGAGGTATAAACAAACATGGTTTTTTTAAAACACCTTTAGGGTAACTTTGCATGTTAAAACCAACAGCAAGGGTTCAATATTGTACTATAGTTATTGTAAGATGTTGCCATTGAGGGAAACTGGCTGCAGGATACACAGGGCCTCCTTGTACATTATTTTGCAAATTTCTGTGAATCTATAATTATGCCAAAATTAAAAGTTAGAGAGGTAAACGATCAGACAGTAAGCTTCCTAAGTGCAAAGGATATGTTATGATTTGGGGGGGCTCTCCCACAGTTCTGAGCACAGACAAGACTACATATATCTATTGAGTACACAAGTCCAGATAGAATCATTTAATGGTCATAAGCTTTTTTTCTTCTTTTTCAAATCTAAGAAACCTTATCCTTAAAGAAGCTACTTGGGGGTAATTTTAGTCAATCTATTTCCTGGGACAGAGGACCTATCCTGGGAGTTAAACAAGTGACTGTGCCACATTCTAAATATCAAAAGGTCTAAAAAAGCTGTCCTAGTCTTGAAGGAGATAAAAATTAATTGAAATAGCTATTATATAATCTACCCAATGCTAGAAACTATAAAGGAGAAATATGATTTAGTTGTTACAATGTGAGCATCAACCCTAGAAAAATATAAACCAGCTCCCTATCCCAAAGGAAGAAACTACCAACAGGAAGGGAACTCCAATACATACTAAGTATATCATCACAAGTTGCAGGTATTTGTCAGGCTTTTTTACTCACCCCTGCCCTCCTACCTGGTATCAGAGAACTCCAAACTAATGACATTGAGGACTTTCTCTCTCTTCCCACTGTAATAATACTTCACAAAATCACCGAGCTTCATCTTGCAGTCAGCCTGGCGGGCCACATCGATCACATCAATCTCTTTGTCAGAACCTGGAGTAAAGAGATGGGTTCTGTACCAAGTGGTCTCAGAGACCAGGGAAGAGTATCTCATCCCCTTACCAGTCCCTAGAATGGTCTTACACTCAAAACCTCTCTCATCAAACAGTGTATTTTGATGTGCATGTTTGAAGGGTAGGTGTAGGAATCCCTCACACTCTCCTTAAACATATGTGCTGGTCCAGGACTACTAGGGCAACAGAACTACCTAACACACAGCCTCTCTCATAGTACAGTCCATTTCTATGGACCCTAATTCCTCACTTTTTCTCCTCCTATCCCCCAAAACTCATGCTTGGAAGACAAATGGCATGTGAGGGCAAAAGTCAAAGGCTTTCTTATCTCAAGAGAGGAGAGTGAGACCACCACAATCTCTGAAATTCCCCAAGTAAAAAATAAGGCTCAGTCTGGGGTTTTGTGTTCTGTTAGGAAGAAAAGAAAGAAGAGAACAGGATTTTGGTTCTAGCTTTGCCCAAGAATGACTCTGGGCCATGCACTTCACATTGGATTCCCAAGATGGCTAGAAAAGAAATGCAAAAAGTAGACTGAGGGGAAGTGTCACAGGTCTTGATGAGAAATATCACAGTTAAGAAGGTCTGTGTTGCTTACCAACATAGTGTTCCACGTCCCTCACAGTGAATGACGGTGAGGGTAGCGTCATCCCCAATCCATCCTTCTTCAAGACTAGGATGGGCACACTGAAGCTATTCTCTTCCAGGAATTCCACAGTCAGTTGACTTCCAGTAGGCTTCAGAATCACTTCATCTGAGCTGTGGGCCACATGAGAGAAACGCTGAGCCCCAGAAGCCCTGCAACTGAAGGCCTCACTGGATGCTACCACTCACCCAAGGGGTGGGATCTTCCTGAGGTGGGCAGGCATAAATTTCACATGCCAGGGAAGAAAAGACCTATTCAAGGCAAGAAGCCAGGTCATTGGCAGAGGTGGGAAGCTTAACATAAGAGAGCCTGTCAATAGGGTTCTCTTCTCTGGATGACAAAGGAATAAATCAGTCAACAACCTGGACAGGAAAAAAAGACATATCTGACAAGTTTAGCTGACTTACTATAACTCAGAGCAGAAGTAGCCAATTTAAAATATTGGCCAATAGCCCTGGCTGGTGTGGCTTAGTGGATTGAGTGCTGGCCTGTGAACCAAAAGGTCATTGGTTCAATTCCTGGTCAAGGTACATGCCTGGGTTGTGGGCCAGGTTTCCCCAGTAGGGGGTACATGAGAGGCAACCAACGGATGTTTCTCCCACATGTTGATGTTTCTCCCTTTCTCCTTCCCTTACCCTCTCTCTAAAAATAAATAAATAAAACTTTTTAAAACTATATTGGCAAATAAAGAGAAAAGACTGATGAAAAAATGAAAACAATTTTACAATCACTTTTTCAACACATACTTAGTTAACTGGAAAAAAGGAGTGTTTTTTTGTTATCATGCTGGACAAAAGACAGACTACTTGATAAGTTGTTTGGGACAAACATCTGGAAAAATATTATGCTCATCATCTATTGCACTCTTTATATAGCTCTAAACAGATCAAAGATTAAATTGGAAAAAATAAAGCCACAGAGTAGTAGGAAAACAACGTGGGAGAGACAAGGCCCACTAGTCACTAAAAATAGTAAAAATAAATTTAACCACATAAAAATTAAAGGGAAATTTAATGTCTGCAAGGAAAGCTATAATAAATCAGTAAGAAATAAGCAGTGACCCAACAGAAAAATAGGCAAATAACATAAGCAGGCAGTAACAGAGAAAGGAGTAAGGATGACTTACAAATGAATAAACATACACATGCCTCTTTCATAATTAAAGAAATCAAGTGAAAACAACATTTTATTTTTTAAATCTTATCAGAAAGGCAAAAAAAAAAAAAGCTTTATAATTATCAGTGCTGGCCAGGATACAGGGAATTACACTCTCAAACATTATCTAGTGGGGTGTAAAATGACAGAGCCACTTTGGAAATAATTTGGCAATATTTATAAAAAATTTGAAAGTACATACTCTTTGACCAATTTCACTTCTAGGCAAGTAAATCTACACATAAATTTATCCACATATGCAAAAACTTAAGAATAAAGTCATTCACTGAAGTATTGCTCTCTAACAGCAAAAGGCTAGAATTAATTTAAATGTTCATCAATAAAGGATTGATTAAATAAATTATATATCCATACAGTAAACATCCATGAAAAAGAATGAAGAACATGTGCATGTGTAGCTATGAATTGATCTTCAAGATCTATAATTGCAGGATAAAAAAGCAACATGCAGAGCAATATAGTATTTCTATTTGTATTATTTTAAAAGAGAATATGCACAAACACACACACTTGTTTAAGCAAAAACTATTTCTGAAAGAATGCATAAGAAATTGGTTGACTGTGGTAGAGAATCACTGCCTTAAAAAAAAAAAAAAAAAAAAAAAAACAAATACATGGGACTTCCGGCCAAGATGGAGGCATAGATAGACACACTGTGCCTCTTTGAACAACCAAAATGAGGACAACAACAATGTAGAAACAAAATAACAAACAGAACTGACAGAAAATTGAACTGTATAGAAGTCTGACAACCAAGGAGTTAAAATAGACACATTCATCCAGACCAGTAAGACGGACGGGGTCCAGTGGCCAGGCAGAGAGGGGTTGAGAAGGGTTGCAGCAAAAAAAAAGTGGTGGCATCGGGCATGCAAGGCAGCAGCTGACAAACCCTGGGCATGCAAATCGGCAGTGGGCTAACCCTGGGCACGCAGGCGGTGGCTGGCAGACCCCGGGCCGCGGGGTGACAGTGGGCGGACCCAGTGAGACAGCAATTGTGAAACCCAGCACAGGACGCGGGCTGACTGGGTGGTCCCGCATTCGCACGCAGATAAACCAGGTGAAACTAGGGAGCAAGACAGACTGCATAACCCAGGGTCATAGCGCCGAGAAATAAAGCCTCAAAACACTGACTGAAAACACCTGTGGGGGTTGAGGTGCCGGAAGAGACTCCCAGCCTCACAGGACAGTTGGCTGGAGAGACCCACAGGGTCCTAGACTGTACACAAGCCCACCCACCCAGGAACCAGCACTAGATGGGCCCAATTTGCTTGGGGAAACAGGCAGAAGGGACTGAGCAAGTTCCATTGTTCCCTCTTGGACCCCACCACCACATACAGTGTCACAACCCAGCAAATGGGTTGCCCTGCCCTGGTGAACACCTAAGGCTCCACCCCTCATGCATAACAGACCCGACCAGACCAAAAAAAAAAAAAAGGCCCAAATAAAAGAACAGATCATAGAGATGGGAGGAAACTGAGACTCAAATCAATGGAGTGGACCAGAAGGAAGAAACAAACAACCAAACAGAAAACAAGGAAGAAACAAGAATTCGAAAAAATGAGGAGAGGCTTAGGAACCTCCAGGACATCATTAAATGTCCCAACATCCGAATTATAGGGGTACCAGAAGAGGAAGAAGAAGAGCAACAAGTGGAAAACTTATCTGAACAAATAATAAAGGAGAACTTCCCCAATCTGGCAAAGGAAATAGACTACCAGGAAGTCCAGGAAGCTCAGAGAGTCCCAAAGATGTTGGACCCACGGAGGAACATTCCAAGCCACATTGTAATTACATTAGCCAAGATTAAAATGAAGGTGAGAATTCTAGAAGCAGCAAGGGATAAAGGGACAGTCACCTACAAAGGAGTTCCCATCAGACTGTCACCTGATTTCTCAAAAGAGACCTTACAGGCAAGAAGGGGCTGGAAAGAAGTATTCCAACTCATGAAATGCAAGGACCTACATCCGAAATTGCTCTATCCAGCAAAGCTATCATTTAGAATAGAAGGGAAGATAAAGTGTTTCTCAGACAAGGTCAAGTTCAAAGAGTTCATCATCACCAAGCCCTTATTATATGAAATGTTAAAGGAACTTACCTAAGAAAAAGAAGATAAAAAATATGACAGTAAAAAGACAGCAGCCCTGGCTGGTGTAGCTCAGTGGATTGAGAGCGGGCTGCAAACCAAAGGATCGCGGTTCGATTCCCAGTCAGGGCACATGCCTGGGTTGCAGGCCAGTTCCCAGCAGGGGACACATGAGAGGAAACCACACATTGACATTTCTCTCCCTCTCTCCTTCCCTTCCCCTCTAAAGATAAACAAATAAAAATTTTTTTTAAAAAGACAGCAAACTCACAGCTATTAACAACCATACCTCAAACAAAAGCAAACAAAGCAAACAGCTAGAACAGGAACAGAACCACAGAAATGGAGGTCACATGGAGGGTTAGCAACACAGGAGAGGAGGAGAGAGGGGGAAAAGGTACAGAGAATAAGTAGCATAGACGGTGGGTAGAAAATAGACAGGGGGAGGGCAAGAATAGTGCAGGAAATGGAGAAGCTCAAGAACTTATGACACATGGACATGAACTAAAGGGGGAATGTGGGTGGGAGGGGGTGTGCAGGGTGGAGGGGAATGAAGGGGAGAAAATGGGACAACTCTAATAGTATAATAAATAAAATATATTTTTTTAAAAATTTGTAAAAAATATATGAAATTGAAGAAACAGTTATGATTCTAAACAACATTTCAATTACAGGAAAGCTGAAAATAATCAAATGAATTAAAAACTAGGCAAAAGAGAGTACTTTTCTATCTCATTATTCATTAATTTTTCTAACTCATTATTTTTGCTCAATTGATGTTATTTATTTGCAATAAGCCCATCTTAATTTTTTTAAGAACTCTTTTTCTTGCCCTGGCTGGTGTAGCTCAGTGGATTGAGCGCGGGCCTGTGAACCAGAGGATCGCGGTTCGATTCCCAGTCAGGGCACATGCCTGGGTTGCAGGCCAGTTCCCAGCTGGGGACACACGAGAGACAACCCTACATTGATATTTCTCTCCCTCTCCCTTTCTCCTACCCTTCCCCTCTAAAAGATAAATAAATAAAAATCTTAAAAAAAATACATTAAAAAAAAAAAAGAACTCTTTTTCTTGATTGCAAAAGAAAGACATGATCACTCAAATTTTTTTCTGTGTTTTTTTAAAAGAGACTCTTCTTCTTTATAAAGAGAGAAGTAAAGTTTCAGATCTTTAAGACTCCTTCTAGGTGTAGCAATCCTTGGGTACATGTAAATATTTTCTCCTGACCTGGCAAAACTGCCTCCCAATCAACCAAAAATTTCCACAAATAAATGTTAATGTACCCTGTACATTAAATAAAATGCTAGCAATGTTTCTCAGAAACTGATTAAAACAGAAGATCCCTCTCCAGAGGGGACTCACCCTGTAGACACCCCCACATAGAGGAGGCACTTAATGGGACAGCCAGTCCCATTAGAGCTGGGAAGAGAGGGTCCCAGCTTCCCAGAGCCCTGGAGTTCACCAGCCCTTGCAGTACCGGTACTCACCTGTCGAAGGTCCTACTGCGGAGCTCTCGAATGAATGTAGGGCTTCCAGTTTTCACTGGCTTCCCCTTGTGTGCATCATGCCCTTTTGAAGACACACGACGTTTTTTCACTAAGGCAGAAAAGACATGAGACCGTCAGTCATAATGGCTGTGAGCTATGGTTCTAAGAACAAAGGCCTCAGCAGATCCCACTTCCCTTCCACTCTAATAACCCCTTGGAGAACCTGGAGTCAACAAGGCCCTCACAGACTCAGGAAAGGTCCTAGTGAGGATAGGTGCTTCCTCTGAGGAATCCCTAGCAAGAGATGACGTGAAAGCTCTGCACTCTGCCCTCTCAGTAGCGCAGCTACTGTCCTGCAGGGCCTATGCAGGCCTCTGCTATTTTCCAAGGAAGATGAATCTGAAGGACCCAACAAAGGCAACCTCCTTCCAAGATTTCTTTGCTTTGTCTCTCCCCTTGTCCACCTTCTCTTGGAAACCCCAAGATCTACTTACTAATGGAGGGCCCATGTAAGACCTCACAGTTTGGGCAGTGATAGAGGTCAATGTCAGCAGCCTTCTCCTCTTCGACACCAACACAACTAGAAAAGACAAAACCAGCCAAGGTTTATTAAAATTTTATTTTTCTTAAGGTCTAGAACTGTGCTGTCAAGTACACATGGCTATTTACATTCAAATTAATTCAAATTAAGTAAAATTTTAAAAGATGTTCCTCCATCACACCAGCTACAATTCAAGTGTTCAACAGCCACATGTGGCTAGGGGCTACCATATTGGGCAGATTATCAAACATTTTCATCAATGCAAAAAGTTTTACTGGATCGTACATGTTCATCTAAAACAATTATGACAGAGCTAAAAAATGTACAGTTAAAATTCATTAAGACTGAGAATGGGCAAAGCTGAAAGAGACTCCATACTGGCACTGCCCAACAGAAACACAATGTGAGCAACATGGGTGATTGTAAATGTTGTAGGAGCCACGCTAAAAAGGTAAAAACAATCAGGTGAAATTTTAATAATACTTTATTTAATCAATACATCCAAAATATTATCATTTCAACATATAATAAAAAATTTAAACATTATTGAGCTATTTTACTTTATTAAATGAAAAGGGCTAAAAGAGTATGTTATAGTCAACAGTGGTTCTGAGTGAAGGATTACAAGTAATCATTTCTCTTATCTGTATTTTCAAATTTTCTACAATGAATATGTTACTTATTTCACATTGTAATACCTAAAAAATATTTAAGGTTAAAGCTTTGAGTTTCCATGTATATGAGGTGGAAATGTCACAAACAAACCCTCCGTCACCAAAGAAGTCATCACCAGTCCTCCAAATAACCTTGGGCTAAGATCAAAGTCCTACAATTCTTTTGGTCAACCACATGTAGCAGAAGAATGAAAATAGGGCAGAGCTCCAACTGTTTCAACTAAGATCATGTTCATAAACTGACTTCCTAGGGTTAGGACCCCACCATTTTCTCAACTGCTAATCCTAATGCCTATAAACCTGCTGCATATCAATAAACTGGGTATATATCACCATCAACTTGGTAGGATTATTTTTTACAGGACTCAGATAATGTATATAAAGTGCCTAGCATAATGAACACAGAGAATGGTCACAGTAAGTAGTCAGTAAGTAATAGCTAATATTTTTTTCACCCAATCTAGAGCTCATCCTTCACCTGCCTAAGCCTTCTTTAAATATATTCCCCAGACCTTATGGCATTAACTCACTTGCCTGGGCTACATGTTTTCTGTCTCACACCTCTGTTACCCTTGGGCACTGCTCAAGAAGGACCCCTCTAGTATCTCTCTCTTGAACTTTCATCCCATATAGTTATGTGCTTTCTCTACCCCAAATATCTACTACTCATCAACTTTCCTGACTTTTCTGCTGTACCCCCACCAACCCCATTCCTTGATAAACAAACCCTTTCTATCTTCACACCCCCTTCAACAAACCCCTTCTCTTCACCTTCCTGGTCTAACTGAATGCAGCTTCTCACCATTTTCTCTATAACAGTGTCACTCAAAGTGCGGTCCATGGACTAGTGCTATGGTGAAATAAGCACAGAAAGAAAGTGAGCATCCAAAAACTTTAATGCCAGTTTGGCTGAGTAACTTTATGTCTGTTGAATCTAATAATAAAAAATCAAGGCTTATACTCTGTATAGTTTTTTTTTCCAGGACATTTTTCTAGTAATTCCTATTTTATTTTACAAAAGGACTGTTCCATAATGGAGTGGAAATTAAAAAGTTGAAGAAGCATGATGGTAGATAGAGCCCTGTCGAGTAGAAGCTGTATACCCTCCCAGACCCTTACAACTCAGGCCTGGCCTGGGCTACACACCCCCCTCGCTCTCCACCGAGACTTCAAGATCATCTCTCCTCTACCCTTGTGTAAGATCATCTAGCCATACTGCTTCCTACTCCTCTTCACTGTTACTTACTTATCTCCCCAACATTATCTCTTCATTCACTGAAGAATCTACTCACAGATTCCCCTACACCCAACCTCTACCAACATTCCACATGACATCGCTAATGATATAGAGGTCCAATATCCTGGCCTGTTAGCTCCTGGACCTTCTCATCTTTGGAGACTGCTGCCTCCACTCCCATTTCAGCTACAAACCCCTATAGTCAACACTCACAGTTGTTCCACCTGTGAAATGTGAAATTCATACATCACTCTCTCTGACCATAAGTAAATCCATTCAGCTCTCATTCATTACACCTGTTCTTTGCCTGCAAAACCCCTTGACCCTACTTTTAAGCTATTCACCTACTCTTGACTGCACCCTTCTTCCCTATCTTGGATTACAGCATCCCTCACTCCAATCATTCTCTTACAGATATCCTCAACTCACTTGCCCCACTGCCTCTCCATCATCCCCCCTTTCAAATCCCAACTCTGCCTCAATCCAACTACATAACACTGGACCACACTGGTCATGACTAGAGAAATATCACCCGATGGATTGGTGCCACAATAAATTCATTGTCCAAAATATCTGAGTCACAGAGTAGCCAGTACAATACTGAAGAAGAACTAGGTTGGAAGACTGATGCTATCTGACTTTCAGACTTACTATAAAGTTGCAGTAATCAAGACAGTGTGGTACTGAAAGAATAAATAAACGGATCAATGGAACAGAGAACCCAGAAATAGACCTACATAAAAAGAGTTGACTGATTTTTGACAAAGGAGCAAAAGTAATATAATGGAGCAAAGACAGTCCTTTCAACAAACGGTGCTGGAACAACTGAACATCCACATGCAAACAAATGAACCTAGACTCAGACCTTATATCCTTCACAAAAAATAAATTCAAAATGGATCATGGACCTAAATGTAAAACACAAAACTATAAAATTCCCAGAAGATAACATAGGAGAAAACCTATATAACTTTGTGTATGGCAATACCTTTTTAGATGAAACATCAAAGGCAAGATCCATGAAAGAAAGAATTGATAAACTAGATTTCGTTAAAATTAAACATCTTCTCTGTGAAAGACACTGTCAAGAGAATGAAAAGACCAGCCACAGACCGGGAGTAACTATCTACAAAAGACATATCTGATAGAGGACTGTTAGCCAAAATATACAAAGAATTCTTAAAACTCAACAATATGAAAATGAACAACCCAATTAAAAATATAACCAAAGACCCTGAAATAGAAAACAGGCTGACAGTGACCAGAGGGGAGAGAGGAGGGGATTTCAGGGGGAAAGGGAAAGGGTTTGCAGGAACAAGTATAAAGGGCACATGGACAAAAACAAGGGGGGGGGTGGAAATGGGAGGGAGGTGGGGAGTGCTGGGGGGTGGGCTAGGATGGGAGTAAAAGGCAGAAAACCATACTTGAACAATTAAGATTTTTTAAAAAATGGTCAAAAGATTTGAACAGATACCTCACCAAAGAAGATATACAGATGGCAAATAAGCATACGAAAAGGTATTCCACATTATGTGTCATTAGAAAAATACAAATTAAAACAACAATAAAATAGCAATATATACCTATAAGAATAGCCAAAATCTAGAATACTGACAACAACATCAAATGCTGGAGTGGAGGTGCAGCAACAGGAACTCTCATTCTTTGAAATGTGGAAATGCAAGATGGTACAGCCACTTTGGAAGACAGTTTGGCGGTTTCTTATGAAACTAAACATACTCTTACCATACAATCGAGCAATCACTCTCCTTGGCATCTAGTCAAAGGAACTGAAAACTATGTCCACACAAAAACCTGCACATGTATGTTTATAATCAGTTTTATTCACAATTGCCATAATTTGGAAGCAAATGTCCTTCAATAGGTGAATGGATAAATAAACAGGTATATCCAGACAACTTAATATTACTCAGTGCTATAGGGCTGGCCAAAAAGTTCATTTAGTTTTTTCTGTATGATGGCTCTAGTAGTGCTTAGTTGTCTTTAATTTCATTCAAAACAATTTTGTTAGAATGTATTGTGACAGCTGTCATATCAGATTGCATTTAAAAGAAACATCAAAATTGGTGAATTTTTGTGCAGCCATTTTAATATTGAAGATGGAAGAAGATATGCAACATTTTTGGAGCATTTTGCTTTATTATTTCAAGAAAGGTAATAATGCAACTGAAGTGCAAAAAAAAAAGATTTGTGAAGTATATAAAGAAGGTGCTGCCCTGGCTGGTGTAGCTCAGTGGATTGAGCGCGGGCCTGCGAACCAGAGGATCGCGGTTCGATTCCCAGTCAGGGCACATGCCTGGGTTGCAGGCCAGTTCCCGGCAGGGGACACACGAGAGGCAACCGTACATTGATATTTCTCTCCCTCTCCCTCTCCCCTACCCCTCTAAAGACAAATTAAAAAAAAAATCTTAAAAAAAAAAAAAAAGAAGAAGGTGCTGTGACTGATTGAACATGTCAAAAGTGGTTTGTGAAGTTTCTTAGTACTATTGACATTATGGCCAAATAATTCTTTGATGTGGAGCTGTCTTATGCATTGGAAGATGTTTATTTTTTAAAGATTTTATTTATTTATTTTTAGAGAGGGGGAAAGGAAGAAAGAGAGGGAGAGAAAAATCAGTGTGTGGTTGCCTCTCATGCACCCCCTACTGGGGACATGGCCAGCAACCTAGGCATGTGCCCTGAGTGGGAATCAAACTGGCGACCCTTTGGTTCACAGGCTGGTGCTCGATCCACTGAGCCACACCAGCCAGGGCTGGAAGATGTTTAGCAGTATCCCTGGCCTCTACCTACTAGAAACCAATAACAGGAGATAGCCAACATACTCAAAATATCCAAGTCAATAAAGTTATTGGTGAAAATGAAAAAATTGTCTTTTATTTTATGGGAAAAAAACAAGCGGACTTTATGGCCAAGCCAATAAAAAGAAATGAGCCCTGGCTGGTGTGGCTCACTGGTTGAGTGCCTTGCGAATCAAAGGTTTTTCGGTTAGATTCCCAGTCTAGGGTACATGCCAGGTCCCCAGCAGGGGGTGTGTGAGAGGCAACCACACATCGATGCTTCTCTCCCTCTCTCTCTCCCTTCCCCTCTCAAAAAAATAAAATCGTTAAAGAAAAAAAGAAATGAGCTATCAAGCCATGAAAATACATGGAGGAAACTTAAATGTGTATTACTAGGTGAAAAAAGCCAATCTGAAAAGGCTACACATTATATGATTCCTACCATGGGGACAGTAAAAAGACCAGTGGTTTCCAGGGGTTAGTGAGGGAGAAAGAGGTTAACAGATGGCATACAGAGGATTTTTAGGACAGTAAAACTATTCTATATGATATAAAAATGTTAGAGTGGTAGGTAAATGTCATTATACATTTGTCCAAACCCATAGAATGCACACCATGAGTAAACCCTGATTTAAACTATAGACTTCAGGTGATTATGTTGTGTTAATGTAGGTTTATCAATTGTAACAAATGTACCACTCTGGAGGGGCACGTTTATAATGGGGGAGGCTGTGCACATGGGGGTAGGAGGCACACAGGAAATCTCCTGTAACTTCCACCTAATTTGGCTGTGAACTTAAAACTACTCTAAAACATGAAGTCTATTTAAAAATATCTGGGTCATGCTTCCTGACAATTCCCCCATATTTCCATGCTCAGTTCTCTCTCCCATTAGTGGCCATTTCAAATCTCTCTTTCTCAGCAAATAACCCTGCCCTCTACTTCTTAGACAAAATGAAGTAGTCATATGAGAACTACCTCAACTTTCTATACCAGATTCACCTCCTTTTGCACCAGTCCTTTCCTCCTGCTACAAGGACATAACTATCCTCCTTCTTTCTAGTCAGCTTTTCCACCTGGGTCATGTCTTTTTTTAACCTTCTCAATCAATTGTCCTTTCTTCCTGCAGTATCTTCAACTCCCTCTCTACCTTCTTCCTTCACAATAGCATTTAAACAAGTTCACTGGATCTTTACAGGTAACAAAGACAACACCCTCCCTTCCTGTTGCCTGACACTTCACAGCCAAATGTCTTCTTTGGTTAAACCTATGCAGCTTCATAATGACTTTTAATGAATAGGCATCAATTATACATGGTACAAAACTCAAAAGGTACAGAAGTGTATACAGTAAAAAGTCTCCATCCTACTCCTAGACACCAGGTCGTACCCAGAAATGTTCTATCACAGTCAAACCTATAAAAAGTTTTTAGAGCTGCTGTGTACACTTCCTCACCTATTTACTGCAGTCTGATTTTAGTCCCCACCTTCTTTCAAACAGATCTCACCACTATTCTGATCTCCCTATTCATACATGCAATACTTACTTCTCTCCTTTATCTCAACCTCTTAGCAGCGTTACCACAGTGCCAACCCTGTGCTCTCTCCACCTGACAAGCTTTCTACTTTGGACTTCCAGAACACCCCATTTCCCTGGTGTCCATTCCTTCTGCTAACACTTAAGGAGCAGCTGTGAGGCCCTGGTCTAGGAAATGGGGAGAGAAAGAAACAGCATACAAAAAGTCCTGCCTTCATGGAGCTGATATTCTGGTGGGGAAAGCAGACAAGAAACAAGCTACAGCAATGTAATCAGTGAAATATATTGCATTGGGTTGGCCAAAAAGTTCATTTTTTTTTTTTTACTATAAGATGGTTCTAAGTAGTGCTTAGTTGTTGTTAACTACACTCAAAACAATTTTGTTAGATTGTATTGTGGCAGCTGTCACATCAGAGTGAATTTTAAAAAACTTATCAAAATTGGTGAATTTTTCTGTAGCCATTTTCATATTGAAGATGGAAGGAAATATACAACATTTTTGGCATATTATGCTTTACTATTTCAAGAAAGGTAAAAATGCAACTGAAATGCAAAAAAGGATTTGTGCAGTGTATGGAGAAGGTGCTGTGACTGATCAAATGTGTCAAAAGTGGTTTGCAAAATTTTGTGCTAGAGATTTCTCACTGGACAATGTTCCACAGTCAGGTAGACCAATTGAAATTGACAGCAATCAAATCAAGACATTAATTAAGGATACCACGTGAAAGGACAGCTGACATACTCAAAATATCCAAGTCAATAAAATTATTGGTGAAAATTTTAAATGTGTCTTTTATTTTATGGAAAAAAACCACACGGACTTTTTGGCCAACCCAATATGTTATATAGTGAGAAGAGCTAAATAGAAAAAATAAAGCAAGAAGGGGAATATATATGCATGTGTATATGTATATCCACACACACAGAGACACTTATGGGGGTGGTTAGGAGTATGGCAGTGATGGTGACATTTTAGGTAGGGAAGCCAGAGAAGAACTCACTGACAAAATGAATTTTGAATAAAGACCTGAAGGGAATAGTAAATAAAGCCCTATGGCTATGAGGGAAAGATATCCCAATTAGAGAAAACATCAAGTACAAAAGCCTTGTGGCAATGAGTGTGCCTACATTACTGAAGCAACAGAGAGGAGGATAGTGCTCCAGAACAGAAAAAGCAAGGCGACAGACAGAAATAGGTCAGGCAGGTAATGGGCTCATGGAGGCCATCATACAGGTCTTTGGCTTTTCCTGAGAGAAGAACTGGGTGAAATCCACAGGACTGTGAGCAGGGGTGTGATGCGATCTTAATTATGTCTGGCTACTTCTGTTTCTCAATGCACTCTTTTTCCCCAGTCCACTCTAAACATTGTCACTTCTTAGGCCCTCCTGCCTAGGCACTCTTCTCTCCTCACTTTCCCTCATTGATCTCACACATTCCTGGGCCCCCCTGTACTCTCTATGCACCTAAAACTACAAGCTATACCTCTCTGCAGAGTTTCAGACCCCTCACTCAAAATGCCACTTGGGTATCTCTACTGGATAACCCACTTACATACTTCAAATTTAACATGTCCAAATTACATTTCTCCCCATCTGCTCCCTCTCTTAGCAACTGGCACAATAACCTGACTAGGTGTTTAAACCAGAAACCAGGCAGTCACTGATGACGCACCTCTCACTCTCTCCTTCCAGTGTACCCTGAGCAAGCATTCAAGTGCCAAAAACTTAGACTTTTAGGCCAGACTGCCTGGGTTTCCTTCCTGGCTGTACCTGCCATTTACTAGCTGTGGGATCTTGGGCAAGTTATTTAAGTCCTTTGTGCCTCAGTTTCCTCATCTCTACAGTGGAGATAAAAACTGTACATATGTACATCATAAAGTTGTTAATGAAAAGTGAGTTAATTTATATAAAACATTTAGATCAGTGCCTGGCACATAGTAAGTGTTCTGTATATGTTGTATTATCAATTCTATCGCCTAATTAGCTATCAATTGTACCCTTTTGTTATACTCATTTCCCCTGCTCTAATCCAGGCCACTACAATCTCTAATTGGCATTATTGTCCCACCCTTATAACTGTTCTCCTGGCCTCTACTGTGTCCTCACCCAACTGGCCCTCCACACTACAAGCCAACATGATCATTTTAAAAACACAAATTGGACCATTGCTCAACCATTGCTCAAAATCCCTCACAGGCTTACCAAGTCCTTATCTCTCTGGCATTACCTCTTCTCCCTCACACACAGCATCAGGTATATAATTTGTGGGCCTGGTGCATATAAAAATCAGGGTAACCCTGTTCATAAAACAGAAAAAAAGCTTTTTCCTTTCTTCCATGGTCTCTCTCAACTTGTCATGGGGCTTATTATTTGCTATTTACTGGCACGTTCCCTTGAGTCCAAGGAGCAAGTGCAGGCTCCCACAGGCACCAGGGGCCATGCCCTATGACTCAGTGTGCTGGATGCAGACACCTGACCCTGAATCTCTGCACCTAAGCCCAGCACCCTAGGCAGCCAACCAAGAACTTGTTCAAGGAGGCAGGACCACACATGAGCTCAAGTTCTAAGCCCCCAAGACCCACTCCATTGTCCCATTAGAGTTCATATATAAAACACAAATTCAGTCCTGGCTGGGCAGCTCATCTAGTTGGAGCACTGTCTGGTGCACCAAAAGGCTGTGGGTTCGATCTCCGGTTGCCTCACATATGGAAAGAAACCAATCAATGTATCTATCTATCTATCTATCTATCTATCTATCTATCTATCTACTTATCCATCTTTCTCTCTCTAAAAACAATAAATATATCCTCAGGTAAGGATTCCTTTTTAAAACACAAATTCAAAGGTAAAATTATTAAGAATTTCAAGACAACAATCACAAAGCATTAAATGTCAAGCATGGGGTCCCTTTCCAAATATAAAACTCTGTGTGAACATGGTAGTCATATTCCCATGAAGTCAAGCCTGCTCTAAAAAGCCAGATGGACTCTCCATGACATGCTCTTTCTGATCTCTGGGTCTCATCACACATGGCTCCCTGTGTCTTAAATATTCCTCTCTCCCTCTTCCCTGAGACTGTGGCATGCCCCCTCCCCCACACACTATCCCTATGTCAGCACACACCACATTGCTTTGCAACTGCTCATATAATTGCTATCTGCCTCCACTGTATTCGGCAGACAACATCGATCTTGTTCATGGGAAGTCCTCACCTTATCCATCTCCCAGTCTTGCTTTGTTTATTATTCAACCCAATTCAACAAACATGCACTGGACTAGGTAACTCCTCACATAAGGAAAGCAGATGGATGAAAATCAGGCTTCTGACAGCATTGTCTCAATAATTATCACCTGGGAACAAGGGTCCTCGATGCTGTTTTGCTTCCTTAGTAAAGAAAGTAATTATCACAACACCAGATCTTAACAGTAAGATGAATTATCCCCAATGTGTACATGATAGGTACTGGTGCATCTTCCAGGCCAAGGCCCCTCAGTGGATGATTTTATATTTTTTTCCTCACACCAAAAATCAACATAGAAAGCTGAAAAATAAAATGCCACATTTTTATCCAAGAAGATGGACAGCTAACGGTATACTTAGGGATGAGGGGAAAGGAAGATTACAAATATTACCTAGATGTTGTTAAAGTTAAAGGATGTATTAGCTCTGGTTGGTGTGGCTCAGTGGATTGAGTGCCGCCCTGTGAACCAAAGGGCCACCAGTTCGACTCCCAGTCAGAGCACATGCCTGGGATGCAGGCCAGGTCCCCATCAGGGGGCACTCAAGAGTCAACCAGACATTGATATCTCTCTCCCTCTCTTCCTCCCTCTCTTCTCCTTTCTCTAAAAATAAAATAAATAAAATCTTTTTAAAAAAGGATATATTAATTTTTTAATGATAATCCTAACTTTGTGAGGGAGGGAATCTGTCAATGTAACCATAGACAAGAAAAGGATGGAAGGAGTAACAGAAAAACGTCCCCCCCCCAAAAAAAAATGATGGCAGGATAAGTTAAATAGAAAAAAATGCAAAAGTTGAACTTTTATCAAGAAGGATATTTAATTTTTAGTGTTTATGATAATATGAATTTTGAATCTTTACATGAAGCCTTTTCCTTTTGAATATGAAAAAAAAACCCACTGTATCACAACACTATGTAACTAGAATTTAGTGTAGGGTTGTTGGAGTCAAGTGCTATGAGAACGCAAAATGGGCACTCAGTTCTTCCAGGAGCATGGAACTGACTTGGAAGCCAAGGATTGGAGAACCTTGAGAGGTGACAAGGTTGCTCAGGCTTATCTGCTCAACCTCTGCTCTCTGAGAGTGGCCAAAGAGCCAGGTCCTATCACCACCTGTGCCCTAAAAAAAAAGAATATCTTCATTCACAAAGAGAAGAAGGAGCATATTTTACCATTCTTCATTATTCAAAAAATACCAGAAAAACACAAGTTGATTTCTGGTTTTCTGCAACAACCTTGCTTGACCAGGCCAAGCACAATCTACAAAAACAGGGATGGAACATCCCTAGAAGCTGAGGCACCAGCGGCCCCCCTCTCCCAGCACACAGGACTTGAAGGACTACAATGGACACTGAACAAGTTCCAGTGCACCAGGGAAGTTTCTCTTTGGTCTACCAAGTCCCTGGCACATAAGATTGCCGATAACGGGTGTCACTAAATTCTACATGCACCAACACAATCTCTCCATATGTACTCACATGCACACGAACAGGTTGTAACTTCAAAAAAACCAACCAAACAAAAATCCTCTTCTGACCCCTTCATTTACTGCCCCATCATTCTGTTCCCCTGTATACCCAAACCTCTCAAAACAGAGTCATCCTTGAGTCATTTCTTTCACAGCCCCAACCCAATCCATCAGTAAATCCTATAATCAATATAGATTCAAAATCAAACCACTTTTTTATCACCACTGGCTCTGGTATAAGTCACCATTACCTAACTACACCAGTTTCTCAAATATTAGGGGTCATCAGAAACACCTGAAGGACTTGTTGAGCCAGACTCCTGGATTTCATCCCCTCATCCTCAATAGGTCTTGAGTGCACGTCTAACAAACTTCCAGGTGATGGAGATGCTGCTGGTCCAGAGACCACATTTTAAGGAATAATGATCTACAGTAACCCCCAAACTCTCCTTGGTGCCTCACCTTGAAGCTGTCATCACAATAGCCAAAGCCTAAACCAGATCACAACTCTCCTTTGCTCAAAACCCTTCTGTGTTCCTATCCCACCTGGAGTGAAAACCAAGTTTTTACCATGACCCACAGGACCCTATACCCGTGATTCTCAAACTTTAGCATGCATAAGAATCACCTGCAGGGATTATTAAAACATAGACTCTCAAGCCCCACCGCCAGAGTTTCTGATTTGGTAGGTCCAGGATAGGATGCAAGAATTTACTTGACCAGTTTCCAGATGATGCTGATTCCTCCTTGTCCAGGGACCACACCTGAGTCACTGCCCTACCAGATCTGCACCACTACCACCCCCAAACGCTATCAACAGCTTCTCCTATTCTCCCTTCCCCCATACTGTCCACTGGCCAGAATGGTAGTATGTCAGGTGTGCTACCCACTCAGGTCCTTTATTTTCTCTACCTGGAACACTCACCCCTCCCACTTACTAGCAGAATTTCTTCTATCACTTTCCTTCAGGCCTCTATTCATGTGTTACCCATCCATATGATTATAAAATAACCTATATAAAATAACCATGCCTCCAGCCCTAGGGATGGCACTCTAGCTCCTGCTCACCCTGCTTTATGTTTTTCTCTATACCACTTCTTATCATTTGACACACTATATATTTACCTGCTGGTTTACTGTCTCATGTTCACTGCTGTATCCCACCCTTCCAATGTCTAGAACCAATGCCTGGAACATAGCATATATCTATTGAGTCAGTGAGTACATAAATGAGTAAATAAGTTAATAAATCCATCTTATTTTCTAGCTTGAGATAATCTAGACAGCCCATATCTTCATCTCTATCTCCCATGGTTCTTGACCCACTCCTTGGCAAGCAGTAAATATTTAATAAATATTTATTGCATGAATGTTCTAGGTGATAGCCAAAATTGAGTATCTAACTATGTGCCAAGGACTATGAGTGATGCTTCACAGACATTCTCATTAATCCTCACAACAACCATATGAAATATGGATTCTTTCTGTTTTAAAGCTAAGAAAGCAGAAGTGTAGAGCTGAAATGACCTGCCCAAAGCAATAGAGCTAGTATGTGCAAGAACTAAGATTTTAAGCCATAGTTTCACCACTATGCCTTTGTTTCCAAAGAAGATTTTCATTTAACTCCCATAACTCAGATCTGGACATCATGCCTATCAGACCTTCCACTGTATCCTAAATTTTCAGGGCACTCCTCCTGGAGATGTTGACCACCCATTCTTTGGTACATGTTGCCATTCCAAACTTCCAGGTGAGCTGGGGCAAAAATTAATGCTAGTCCAAAGGTGAAGGAATAGTTCAGTATTTTGATTATGGTAATTAAACAAATCTAGAAATGTGATAAAATTGTGTGGAACTAAATACATGTACACACACACAACTATGAGTACATATAAAACTGGCAAAAAAAAATAAGATTGGTGGATTGAGCCAATGTCAGGTTCCTGGTTTTGATACTGTACTATAGTTACATAAAACACAGGGAAAACTGGGTAAATGTACACAAGCATGCTCCATAAATTTTTTTGCAACTTTGTGTGAATCTATAATTATTTAAAAATAACTATTTACTTAAAAATTATGCTACTCCAGCCCTGACTGGTGTGGCTCAGTTCGTTGGGCATCGTCCCAGAAAAGGAAAGATCTCCGGTTTGATTCCTGGTCAAGGCACATGTGTGGGTTGTCTGTCGGTTTGGTTCCCCATTAGGGGAGCATGCGAGAGATAACCGATCAATGTTTCTCTCTCACATTGATGTTTCTCTCCCTCTCTTTCTTCCCCTTTCCCCCCCTCACTAAAAATAAAAATAAAATAAATCTTTAAAAATTATGCCACTCCGGACTTCCGGCCAAGATGGAGGTGTAGGTGGATACACTGTGCCTCCTCGCACAACCAAAATTAAGGACAACAAGGACTTAGAAACAAGAAAATAACCGGAACTGAGAGAAAATTGAACTGTATGGAGGTCTGACAACCATTCATCCAGACTGGTAAGAGGGGCGGAGCCGCAGCAGGAGGAAGCGAAGGGTGATGGACCCTGGCGCACAGGCAGCTGCTGGAAACCCAGGCCTGCAGGTTGCAGCTAGCAGGCCCTAGGCACACAGGCGGCTGGCTGACCAAGCAGTCCCATGTTCAGGCTCAGATAATCCATGCGAAAACGGGGAACAAGACAGAATTTGCAACCCAGGGCCCCAGCGCTGGGAAATAAAACCTAAAAACACCGAGACCCCACCCTACATACAGCATCACAACCCAGCAACTGGGCTGCCCCACCCTGGTGAACACCTAAGGCTCGGCCCCTCACTACGTAACAGCCGTGACCAGACCAAAACAAACAAACAAACAAACAAACAAACAAAAGAGGCTCAAAAGAGAACAGATCAAAGCCCCAGAGCCAATTCATCTAAGTGACCAAGAGATAGCCAACCTATCAGATGCACAGTTCAAAGCACTGGTGATCAGGATGCTCACAGAATTAGTTGATTTTGCTCACAAATTAGAGGAACAAATAAAGGCTACGCTAAGTGAAATGAAGGAAAATGCACAGGGAACCAATAATGATGGGAGAAAAACTGGGACTCAAATCAATGGAGTGGACCAGAAGGAAGAAACAAACAACCAAAGAGAAAACAAGGAAGAAACAAGAACTCAAAAAAATGAGGAGAGGCTTAGGAACCTCCAGGACATCTTTAAATGTCCCAACATCCGAATTATAGGGGTACCAGAAGGGGAAGAGGAAGAGCAACAAGTGGAAAACTTATTTGAACAAATAATACAGGAGAACTTCCTCAATCTGGCAAAGGAAATGGACTTCCAGGAAGTCCAGGAAGCTCAGAGAGTCCCAAAGATGTTGGACCCAACTGTACAAGATCAACAATTAAAATAAAAAAATGTAAAAAAAAGATGTTGGACCCAAGGAGGAACACACCAAGGCACATCATAATTACATTAGCCAAGATTAAAATGAAGGGGAGAATTCTAGAAGCAGCAAGGGATAAGGGGACAGTCACCTACAAAGGAGTTCCCATCAGACTGTCAGCTGATTTCTCAAAAAGAGACCTTGCAGGCAAGAAGGGGCTGGAAAGAAGTATTCCAAGTCATGAAAGGCAAGGACCTACATTCAAGATAGTTCTATCCAGCGAAGCTGTCATTTAGAATGGAAGGGAAAATAAAGTGCTTCTCAGATAAGGTCAAGTTCAAGGAGTTCATCATCGCCAAGCCCTTATTATATGAAATGTTAGGGGGACTTATCTAAGAAAAAGAAGATAAAAGATATGACCATAAAAAGACAGCAAACTCACAGTTATTAACAACCACACCTAAAACAAAAGCAAACTAAGCAAACAGCTAGAACAGGAACAGAACCACAGAAATGGAGATTACATGGAGGGTTAGCAACAGGGGCGTGGGAGGAGGAGAGAAGGGGGAAAAGGTACAGAGAATAAGTAGCATAGATGGTGGGTAGAAAATAGACAGCAGGAGGGCAAGAATAGTGTGGGAAATGTAGAAGCTAAAGAACTTATGACACATGGACATGAACTAAAGGGGGGAATGTGGGTGAGAGGGGGTGTTCAGGGTGGAGGGGAATGATGGGGAAGAAATGGGACAACTGTAATAGTATAATCAATAAAATATAATTAAAAAAAAATTATGCCACTCCAAGAGACATCCCAAGAGCCTTGACAGAGCAGGCTATCCTCTGATCCTTCTAACTACACCCTACAAAAGACCTTCTCCAGGGCAGGGATTCTACAGCCCATACATTATATCTAGTAAACCCTGTATATAAATATCAGAACCTCTCTGTCCTTTGCCACACACTCCTAAAGCTGCAGGTTAGCCTTCTACTGCTTAAAATAAAAAGTGGTGTATATACTTAACAACTATCTATGTCCTTTAAAATCACAACAAAATGACTTTTAATGAATACATTTCAAATCCACCCTATGGTGCATGGAGTCAGACACTTGCACTCAGTGCTCACGGGAGCACGGGGGAAGCCCCGCCACGGCATGTCCCAGGCCTCTCGCAGTAATGGCTGGTTTCTTAAGAGCTCATTTATGACTAAAATGTTACCCATTTCTCATGCATTACAAATGAAATATGTTTTTGTTATTTTACTGTGCTGTTTTATTTTTTAGTTGTAAAGGAGGTATGTATCACAATATAATCATGTTCTGTTTTAAAAAATATATAATAAAAAATAAAAAGTAGTGTAAACTTTAACCTGATGTCACTTAGAACAAAAATATGGACTACACGTAAGTTATAAGCCTGATTTTCTCTATCTCCCTCAATGTCTTGAAAATAGCTTAACCTGAAGAATGCTTTATACTATCTATGGTATTGCATGTTATATCAAGAGTCCAAGAGACCCAGGTTTGACTGATTGTTGAGCAACTAACTTGCTGTATAATTTTGGGCACGTTATTTAATCTCATGGGAGAAAATAATAGCTCCAAAGAGCTACTGTAAAGATTAATTGGTTACTTCTGGTTCTGAAACAATATGGAGAACCAGATTGTTCTTCCTATTCCTCTAAGTACAGCTAAACATTTTGGACGCTACACACACAAAAGAAATAAGGCAACTGTGAAAGATAAAGAGAAGAAGGCAACCTGATGAGGGACAGAAGAACCAGAGGTAGTAGGTGTCAAGAGACCAAATGGGGAACCTGGACTTCTATTCCCACCTGGCATAATGAAATAATACCAACTTCCCCTGCCACTGAAGTGCAGTATTTGAAGAGACCTGCAAAAACAGAAGATATAATATCCAGAATCTTATAACACAACACTCACAATATTCAGGACACAATGAAAATAATCACGTATCATATCAAGACCAAGGAGAATCACAATTTGAATGAGCAAAACAAAAATCAATCTCAACATTGAGATGACACAGATGTTGAAAGTACTGGACAATGATTTTAAAGATGCAATCGTAAAAATGTTTCGATGAAAAATTACAAACACAAGTGAAACAAAATAGAAAGGGTCAGCAAAAATTAGAGTCTCCACAAAGAAGTAGAAAACATAGAAAAGAAACAATGGCACTTCTAGAAATGAAAAATATAATAATTTAAATGAAAATTCATTCAATGGACTCGACAGCAGAATGAAGACAACAGGAAAAAAGAAATAAACTTCAAGATAGAACAAAAGAAATTACCCAAACTGAACAAAAGAAAGAAAACTGATTAAACTATGAACAACTATGGCCAACTAACTGGACAACCAAGAAGAAATGGATAAATTCTTACCCAGCCTAAATCAAGAAGAAAATAAAATACATAGTTTTCAATGCTGAAACAACTGGAAACCCAGAATTTGGTATCAAACAAAAAGACCCTTCAGAAATTCAAGGGAAATCAAGGCATTCTCATAATACCTGGAAACTAAACAACGTTGTTCTATATCATTCACAGGTCAAACATAAAGTCTGTAAGGAAATTAAAAATTATACTGAACTACATGAAAAGGAAAATATATCAAAAGTTATGAGGCACAACTAAATCAGTGCTAAAAGGGAAACTAATAGCACTAAATGTTTACATTGGAAAAGAGAAATAGTCTCAAATCAATAGCCTAAGCTCCCACCTCCAGAAATTAGGTAAAAAGCAAAATAAACACAAAGCGAGCAAAAGGGAGAAATAATAAAGTGAAGAAATCAATGAAATTGAAAACAGAAAGATGATGGTCAATGAAACATAAAACTTACTCTCTGAAAAGATCAATGAAACTGACAAACCTCTAGCAAGTCTGACAAAGAAAAAAGAGAATAAGATAACCAGCCTGCAGATATCAAAGGGATACTAAGGGAATAATATGAACATACTTAACTTTGACAGATGAAATGGATAAATTTCTTGGAAAGTACAAACAACCACAACATGCCCAATATAAAATAGGTAATTTGAATAGTCCTATAACTATTAAATAAATTGAATTCATAATTTTAAACCCTCCCCTCAAAATTAAATAAAGATAATTAGGCAAAGTGTTTGGCATATTGACTGGCACATTAGCTAGTATACAATGAACAAGAACCATTATCATTTTGTTCAAATCATCACAACCCCTCTCAGGGAAATTGAGGTTGCACGGAGATGAAATCCTTTCAAAATGTAACAGAGTCAGAATTTGAACCTAGATCTAAGCCAGAATCATTTTCTTCGGAGATTACAGTCCATACCACAGCTATCCCCTTAGGGATGTTCCAACCAATACTTCCTTTATAGATAGGAAAACTGTAAAAGGGTGAGGTTTTGCCAAAGCCTCAGGCATCAATAACTGCTTGCCAACTAACTTTCTTCGCCAGTGTAGAGCAGTGATTCCCAAAAGTTAGAGTGCATCAGAATCTACCTGTTTGTTAAAATATATATGGCTGTGTCCCAGCCTAAGAATTGGCATTTTTTAACAAATTCCCAGTTAATCAACTATACTTTGAGAACAGTCGTGTACAGTGATGATATGTTAGCCCGCTAATTCCCCAACATCAGAAGCTGTCATACTCCATAGAAAGGGAAGGAATTAAGATAGAATAATGCTCTAAATCAGTGGTTCTGAAGGTGGTCCCCACCCACCCCCTGTATCAGAAACTCTGCATGTGGAGCCTATTTATCCTGTCTTTTAATGGGTCTTCTAAGTGATTCTGATGCACACTAAAGTTAGAGAACTCCTCTACAAATCAAAGTGTTTTATAAAACCCAGCCCTTTATAGTAGGAGAAATAGAGCTACACCATCTTTTTTCCCACTTTGGGGAAGCTAGGTTTTAGAGCCAGATTATTCTAAATTCAAAACATTTAACTTAAATTAATCTCCATGAATTCCAGATTCACAGCAGCAAAATGGAATAGTCACTTTCCTTGCTATAACCTTTCCAGGAAGTAATCTGGCATTATTAACCCCTAATCAGACTTTAAGAAACCTAGCCTATGGAAGTCATCAGAGATGTGAAAAGGTTTAAATCACTTATGTGTGGGCTTAACTACTGTGAGCATCCATGAAAAGTCCATGATATTTAGTAATTTTCAATCGTGCTGAAGTATAAACTTAAATGGAACACAGTGAACCCGGTGTGTGTGCTTGAGCAATGTACTGAGCAAGCAAGAGCAGCCATGCACCAAGGACCTGATTCTCAGCTGGCCTTCTTGTTCTCTGGCAGTCCATAAAGACAAGCATGAGAAGAGATAAAAAAAACTTTCAAAAAAAAATTGAGGCAGTTAACTTGTGTCAAGGTATGCAAAAAAACACAAGACTCACCACAAAAATGTGATTAAGGAGGGGCCTGGCCCATAAACCTGTTTCCATATTTGTAAATTTGGAATTTTTAAAGGCCTCAGTGGTGTTCCTTGTAAATGTCAAGCCTCTACTGCGCAATGATGTTCGCAATGTTTTTCTTGTCATTTTAACCAGCACCCATATCAAAATACAGAACATTTTCAGAACCTCCACTTTCCTTCATATCACAATATTACTTATAATATAGAAAAGTAGAAATAAGCATCTAACCACAGAGGAAATGACAGAGTAACCGAGGACACATACATATGGTGGAGTATCAGAAATTGAGTTTTGATGAATATTTAAGGACCTGGTAAAATATTGACATTATAATGTTACGTAGGAATAAAACTCAAGTTATAAAATGGTATTTATAATACAACCACATGTTGTAAAAATATATGTTAATATTCTAAGTCAAATGATGGGAGTTAATGCAACAAAAAACTTAATAGTGGATTGTGTTAGATAGTAGACTCATAGGTGATTTTTATTTCCTTCTTTATTCTTTTTCTGTATTTTCTCTAATGAGCATGTTGCAACTATATAATCAGGAAAAATTTATAAAACATTATTTAAAAAGAAATATATAACATTCTGGTTTGGATATCGATTGAGATAATTTATGCAAAGTCCTATCATGGGCCTGGCACGTAATAAGCACAAAGAAAGCATTCGTTCCTATTTCTTATTCTCAGACTGTGAAATTAGGGTCTCTGTACTGTGGGCAAAAGTTCACTTTCCAGGTTTGATCCTACACACTTCCCACACAATCCAAAGCATGGGCCACATGGAATAGCTCTTTTCAAGAAAACTAATTCACTTCATTAAAAAATGTAAGGGGGTGAGGAAAGGGCAAATTGGGTGAACAGGGTCAAATATATGGTAACAAAAGGAAACTAGACATCTGGTGGTAAGCATACGATAGAATACACAGATATTGAATTATAATGTACAGCTGAAATTTATATAATGTTATTAACCAATATTACTTGAATAAATTCAATTTAAAAATACACTCAGCCTCTATTACATGTTTAGCACTGAACTAGGTTCTGGAGATACCAAAAATGAAAAGATGACATCTCTGCCCTCAGGTAGCTCTGGCTAATGAGTGACACAAATGTATTTATAACTAGAATATAATGAAATAATTACTTTCAATAAGAATGTACACAGAGTGCAATGGGAAGCCAGAGGGAGAAAGTCATTTATGTTGTTAGTTGTAAAAGAGAAGACATTAATGGAAATAGCATGTGCAAAGAGAGTCATAGAAAATTTGCAAAGACAAATTTTCCCAGAACTATAAGTACTTCAGTCTTTCTGGGACATAAAGAACAAGGGAGGAGTGGCGGGAAATGAGACTGAAGAAGTAGATCACAAAAGGTCTTGTCTGTCACACAAAGACTAAATTTTATTCTTTAGGGGAACCACCAAAAGAATCTTAACTAGAGTGATTTGATCAGCACTATCAAAGACATCAGGAATCCTGAAAACATCTTAATTCTCAGTTATTTTCAGGGTAAGGAAAAGGACCCACCCTTCTATGCCTGTCCTTTTTCAAATGAAGTAACATGAGGCAATAAACAGAACTCTGCACCTGGCACAAAGTGAATACTCAACAGAAATCAGCTAATATGAATTTGGATGTGCTGCATGTGGCAGTCCTTACTGAGAGTAGAATCTTAGCAACACCAGCACCTTCACTTTGGTCTTGGGAGTGATAACAAGAACAGCTCCTTTGGAAGGGTCCAGCGACAACGGAAAATTCTAGAATCTAACAACATGCAACAAGCAGGAGGAGGGTGCCATATACTATTTTGCTGTACTCCAGTGTACAAATCCTTCTCATGGTTTTCTTTCCATAGCTGGGATTTAAGCCCCAATAATGGTATAATATTAACAGTTTTATTCCATACGCGAACCTCTCTGGAATCCTAGATGACAGGTGCTCATGTGCACACACAATAAACTGGAAGGAATTCATTAGTGGTTTTATTCCTGCTGTTTTACCCAATATCTCTTCTGCTTAATTCCAGTTAGTTGGATGGTATTGCAGATAAATACTATAGAAATAAAATACTGCTACATTTCTCCCCCCATTTACTGAGTGCACACGAAATGCTTTAAATAGCCAGGAAGGATGTGTTAGATATGTTTTATGGGTGAAGGCACTGAGGCTCAGAGAGGCAAAGCAACTTGTCCAAGGTAACCTGTGATAACAAGCTGCAAAGTCGGAACTCAAATACATGTTTGTTGGACTCAACTACACCAAAAGTGTATCAGTTTCCTCCAAAACCAGAGTCTGAAGTAAAACAAAATTGCCAGAATACAAAAATGATATTTTGTGGTTGGAAAAAAAAAATAGTTTCTAAATACAATAAATAAATAAATAAATAAAATAGAAAGATACAAAGAAAAATACTTATAGGAAAAGAGAAAAAGGAAAAACCAGGGTCCAATGACAGCTAGACGCTACTCTGCAAGGAGGGATGGAGAAACCTGGGTCTGGGAGGTGGATTAGACTTAATTCTGTGGGAGAGAGGGGGGGAAAGTTTCTGTCTGAGTGGGAACCTAAAACAGAGCTGAGAAGGAAGCGAGTGAACACCTGACCACTGCACCCTGTCCCACCTGGCCTGCCTTCCTTACCTGCCGTGAAACCAGTCCTGGCACATGTCACACTCGATCATGAAGCGGGTCACATCGTAAGGCAGCCGGCAAAGGCAATACACCGGCACTGTGGCCATCTTCGCCTGGCCCTGGAGCGTTCTGTGGAGAGCCAGGTTAGGAGTGTCCACAGGAGTGGGAGGCAACAGCTCTCGTCCTTCCTGGACGATGGCTGGGCACAAAAAAAAAGAGAAGAAAAGAAAAGAAAAGAAACACTTTTTTACAAAGTAATCAGGTGCGCCAAGGTACCAACCCTCAGTTCACAAATGGGGAGTTACCACAGCCCGTATCCAACACAAGGGGTGTGGCTGTAGGGGGCAATCTGAGAAAGTCCACCAGCCTCCAGAACAGCTTTAACAAATAAAGAAGGGCGCTATGCCCAGGAAGCTGCCCCCACCCGCTTCGGACCCCCAGAGTCATTGAAAATTTCTATCTGGGCTTCAGGGAAATATCTGACGCCCTTAAGGAAGCTTCTTTAATCCCTCACTGAACCCTCTCCTTGCTCAAAACCTTGCTTCCCAGAGTGCTTTTTATTATGACGCCAGAATGAGGCTGGGGGAGCCCCGCAAAAGACCCTTCTCTCTGCCCCCAAATAGGGACAAATGAAGAGAGATGAATCCATGCATATGGGCTCAGATCACTCGCAAATTATCCCGCTGCGTTCAGAAAGAACGCAGAGGCGCCCAACTCAAATCACAGTTCTGGGGTCTTGTTATAAGAACTCTCTCAATCATTCCACCCCCGACCAGTCAGGAGCATCATAAGCACAACAAATGAAATAAATCTCAATTACAAAACTCATCAGCTCATCCTCTATTGCAAACATGACCAGGATCTCGTCGCACCCCGAAACTAAAAAGGGTCAGTTCGAAACCCCCGAAACTGACTACAATTTCCTCACACTCGCGCAACTGGGCAAGGATTTGTTTTCTTTCCACCGCTTGGAAACTGGCAGGCACCTCCTCCCAGGCCCCTCAAATTGATGAGGTCTCCCCATCGCCCCAAACTGACCAGGATCTCCTCGCAGATCCAGAAACTGACGGGTATATTCTTGCAGCCCCCAAACTTACGGCAATCTCTTAACAGCTCCCAAACTGACAGGAGCCTCCTCACACCCCCAAGCTGACAAGAATGTCTACGGTCCCGAGTCCTAGAGGGACCTCCGCATCCGCAAAGCTACAGGGGTTCCAACACCCCGCGGAGCTCCGTCCCACTAACGCGCCAGCGGCCGGGCTCACTCCCGGGCCGTTGGGGGCCTCGCTCCACGGAGGCTCGGCGGCAGTTCCGGCCCCACCGGCGGCGCGCGCGCCGACTTCTGGGATTGTCACAGTATCGCCGCAAACCTTGCTCGTCAGCCCCTGCGACCACCCGCTGGGTCGCTCGGCCCTGGCGGCCCGGCGACGCTTCCGGGCAGTTTTATCCACAGCTCCTCCCCAGGGCCGGCCGATAGGGCCTACTGGAGACCGCGGCTCGGGCCTAGTCCAGCGGGCGCCTGGAGACTAGACTAGCGGCGTCGTCGCTGGGCCGGCAGGGGCTCGCTGCGAAAAAACAACAAGAAAGGAGAGGAAACGGTGGCCAGTGCGAAGGAAAATGGCCCAAAAAGTCCCCGGGAGAAGCCCGGTAGCGGTGGGAGGCAATTCGAAGTCGTCAATAAAGTTTATTCAAAACAACGAGGAAGTTGAAGCAGAGAGGGGGAGGAGATATACGGGGTAAACAGCTACCATGTTGAGAGTGGCGGCGCTGCCGCAAGGAGGCGACCCTACCGCCATCTTATGAGGGCCCGGCAGCGGAGGGCCCTGCAGCGAAGGCCCCGCGGCTGAGGCCAGGAAGAGAGGGGAGCCGGCTCCCGCTGAACGTCATCGGGGCGGGGCGCAGCCTTGAGAAAGGGGGGCGGGACTCGGCTCCTTCTGGACCCTCTTGTCAACTCCCGGTGCCCAATGCACGCTGAGGACATTGAGCTGAGAGGCGGGGGAGCCGCCATCTTAGACGAGGCGGTCGCTTGGCTCCATTTTGCGTGGGGCCGGAACGTTCTTTGGCTTCTCCCTCCACCGGTCAAGCAGGGAGTTCGCCACCTCCACACATGCACTCTTCCAACCTCTCCTCCTGTGAGGGGAGGTGAGCCCTGTGACTGCAAACTGCAAAACGAAGAGGCGGCAGCGGGGTCTGGCTTCGGCCAGGCAAGAGGTGCAGTATTCACCTCTGTTCCCGACCAGTGAGGTCCTTCGCAGGCGGAGTTCTTTCACACGGTCTCCGAATCGTGTATTCTTCACCCAGTGAGGTAGCTCTGTTATTATCCCCAAAATGAGGACACAGGTTTACGGATGAGTTGCATTTCAGAGCTGGGAAATTGAACCTTACACCCTCTACTGTCCCCGGTCCTCGGTCTCAAACGTTGCGCCTTATAGCTTCTGTCAACTTCCCAGCGCTCTCGCAACTCTCTTCTGACCCCGTTGCTTCGCTTCACTTCAGATACAGTTCAAATACTTTCCTGCACATGTCCCACGATTGTCTGACTTTACTCCGAGGGTGGTGGGAGAAGAGGTTGAATGAATGGAACTCCACACACCTGCTTCAAGATGGCGCTGGTTCTCAGTTATTTTAGAATATTCTCCAGGAATCCTCTTACAATTTCATTTTCTTAAAGGGTACCACGCTTTAAAAAAAGACAATGGGTGTGTACATACCAGTTTTCTAAATGATGATGGGTTAGGCCCTGGAGATACAATGATGAAAAGAGGAACTGTGCACAGTGAGAAATTGACAGCTAGTGCAGAAAACAAGCTTTGTAAGTCAACAATTGGAATAAACGTCCAGTAAGCATACAGATACCTTTTGCAAAGTGCAAAATAAAGTTAAGAAAGTGCCTCTGCTTTCTGCTGGCGAGAAATATTTCAGGGAGACGTCAGAATACATAAAAATGAAATAAATTAGCATTGCAGATAAAAGGATCAACAAGTAGAAATGCATGAAGACACATGGGAAAACATTTGCAAAATGAATTTGAGTATTAGATTTTATCCTGCAAACAATAACGAACCACTAAAGGTTTTTAAGCTAGAGTAGCTGAGCCACATTTGTGTCTTACTTAGCCAGAGGAAAATTCAGGTTTAGCGGGACCTGAAGCTTATATAGTGAGTGAAGTAGGGCTCCTTTAAAAAAAAAAGAATACACAACCCTGGCTGGTGTGGCTCAGTGGACTGAGTGCCAGCCTGAGAACCCAAGGGTCACTGGTTTAATTCCCAGTTGGGATGCATGCCTGGGTTCCGAGCAGGTCCCCAGCAGGGGGCTGCATGAGAGGCAGCCACACATTGATGTTTCTCTCCCTTTCTTTCTTTCTCTCTCCCTTCCCTTCTTTCTAAAAATCTTTTTAAAAAAATACCCACTTATGAATGCAAAATTAGGTTCAAAGGGTAGACAGTAAGAATATCTCTAGAAGTCATTCTGGGTAGTAATATAAATAGAAGTTATATAGACCACATATAAATGTTAGGGTGGTCAGCAACAGGGGCTGTGAAAGAATTCACGAAGAGAAGAAAGTGCAGAGAGTAAAGGTTTGATTTTTACTTTTCCAAGGGAGGGAAAGGGCTAGGTGTGGAGATATGGACCAGCACCAACACGGAGGGGTTAGGGTTTTGAGTTTTTAGGGTTTTGAGTTTTTATCGGATAATGCAGTGATTGTAGAGCAGGACATCTCAGTTAGGCTACAACTTGTTTCAATGTTATGTTTGGGTGTAAGGTCCTGGGGGTCGTTGTGGCCTGTTATGTCCTGTTTCGAAAGTTCCCGGAGCGTGTGCACCTTCAGGGTGCTTCCAGTAATTTTCCAGTCCTGAGCATAGAAGCTCATAAAACAATTAAGATCACTCATGCTTTATGGGGTCCAGCCAGCTCTGGGAAAGAGGGCCTGAGAAAATGGCTTTTGTCCTATTATTCCCTCCTCTGGTTTTTAAGATGAATTAATTCTTTTTTTTTTTTATAAATTTTTTTTCTTTTAGATTTTATTTATTTATCTTCAGAGGGGAAGGGAAGGAGAGAGGGAGAGAAACATCAATGTGCGGTTGCCTCTTGTATGTCCCCTGCCGGGAACTGGCCTGGCAACCCAGGCATGTGCCCTGACTGGGAATCGAACCGCAATCCGTCGGTTCGCAAGCAAGATGAATTAATTCTTAATGACCTGGACCCGTTCTGGTTCTGGGGAGCAAGGGACAAAGGTCTCTTCTGAAGTTACTTCCTGCTGATTATGGACGTAGAATTGTCCTGTCCCCCTGCCTGTGGATCTCGGTATGGGTCATTAAGAGGGAGAGGGTGGAACTGAACAGCCTGAAAGGCAAGAGCTGTAGCTGGGGGTCGTTTGCAAAGAGTCTCCTAAAGCTTGGATGCTTTGTTGGATGAAAGGCATAAGGTATCTTAGAGACATGGTCCAAAAGCAACAACAAAGAGCTACAATAGGACCTAGGAAAGGACTTAGCCAAAAAAAACCAGGACTAGACATTTGCCTTAGAATCCCAAAAAGGGAAAGGCAGAGTAGTAGCTAAATTCTGTATGGCTGACATGGTATCGGTAGCTCTCCATAATTCCAAATCAAGGGATGAAAGAAAAAAATGAAACATTAGCTTGGAAGAAAACTAGAAAATTAAGATTTAATTCAGTTTGTAGGTGACAATTGGACATTGTGATTTCTATTGAAACAGTTTTTCTCCCTAAAGTTACCTTCATTTTATCAAAGAGACTGCATTAAGTTCAGTTTCAATTTGGCCTGATTATTTGTATGACACAACAAGAATGGTAATTGATCATGTAGGCTCTTTCAGATCTGCTTTGCTGGAATTTTACAAGGAACCTTCAGATTGAGCTTTAGTCAGCCTTTCAGGGCAAAGAAGCCAAGCCACACAGTTGCCATCTGGTTTTGCCTGAATGCCTCTAAGTTTGGGTGGATTCCTCAAGTTCTCAAGGTCCCCAAAAAGGTAAGAACCTTCTTTACCTGGAAAGGCTTCCAGGAACCACATGACCAAGCAAGATACCAGGCCATTCCTCCAAGGGGCTCTTGTTGGCTTCAAAAGTCAGTATTATTCCTTAAGGCTTTCTGGGACATCCAGAGTCCAGGCATGACTCTTTCAATCATGACATTCCAGACAATGACTTGGTTAATAAAACCACTAGTGCTGGAACTAGTGGTTAATAAAACCACTAGTGCTTGGAAACTAGTGCTATTATAAAGAGAACAGATTCTTATCGGGTTTATGCAAATAAACATATTGCCATGAAAATAATACTCATGAAGAGTTGCCAAATTCTGGAGGGTTTAGATAGGGACAAAAATATGAATGTTCCAATATTGCTTATGAGGGTACATTTTACAAATTGCTCTAGAGAAAAAAAAAACAAGTTTCCTTATATCTGGAGAACAAAAATATTTAAAATTAGCAATATTTTGAATCAATTTGTTTGTCTTGACTATTTGCCTGTATTTCCATGAATCCAGTTATTCTGCAGGGCTTCATAAATCTTCATTTACTTCAAAGACATGACCTGCTTAGATACCTGTAATTTAAAGTACGTCAGAGTTCTTTTCATGAACCTTTCCAAATACACATTTGCAAATGTGTTAAACAATGACTGTTTGTAAGTGAAAAAATAAAAAATGACATGGTTATAGATTTGATTATAATGCAATTGATAAAGAACTTTGCTTTTTTGTAAGATATAACATTTCAAAATAACAATTTCTTGGAAAGTAATGATTATTATGAAATGACATAAAAACTATAAAGTCCATATTTTTAGATTCAACATAAAATTTCAAACTATATAAAGACCAAACAGTGTGCAAGATTTTAAAATGCTGTAGAAAACCTATCCGAATTGTGCATTGAGCAATGGAAACAATTCATAAATTCCCAATGCACAGGTTACAAACACCCAGAGTACCACTGCTTGATGTGTTGGCTTGTCCAGTGTCACTGACAGGACACACATTACCCCTGAGAATTTTTTCTTTCTTTCTTTTTTTTTTTTTTTTGAGTTTTTATTTTTATTTTATTTTTATTTTTTTAAAATATTTTATTTATTTATTTTTATTATTTATTTATTTATCTATCTTTAGAGGGGAAGGGAAGGAGAGAGGGAGAGAAACATCAATGTGCGGTTGCCTCTCGTATGTCCCCTGCCGGGAACTGGCCTGGCAACCCAGGCATGTGCCCTGACTGGGAATCGAACCGCGATCCTTTGGTTCGCAGGCCCGCTCTCAATCCACTGAGCTACACCAACCAGGGCTTTTTTTTGAGTTTTTAAACTTCAGTTTTTTTAAATATATTTTATTGATTATGCTATTACAGTTGTCCCATTTCTCCCCCATCATTCCCCTCCACCCTGCACACCCCCTCCCACCCACATTCCTCCCCTTTAGTTCATGTCCATGTGTCATAAGTTCTTTAGCTTCTACATTTCCCACACTATTCTTGCCCTTCCCATCTATTTTCTACCCACAATCTATGCTACTCATTCTCTGTACCTTTTCCCCCTGTCCTCCTTCCACGCCCCTGTTGCTAACCCTCCATATGATCTCCATTTCTGTGGTTCTGTTCCTGTTCTAGCTGTTTGCTTAGTTTGCTTTTGTTTTAGATGTGGTTGTTAATAACTGTGAGTTTGCTGTCTTTTTATGGTCATATCTTTTATCTTCTTTTTCTTAGATAAGTCCCCCTAACATTTCATATAATAAGGGCTTGGCGATGATGAACTCCTTGAACTTGACCTTATCTGAGAAGCACTTTATCTGTCCTTCCATTCTAAATGACAGCTTTGCTAGATAGAGCAATCTTGGATGTAGGTCCTTGACTTTCAAGACTTCAAATACTTCTTTCCAGCCCCTTCTTGCCTATAAGGTCTCTTTTGAGAAATCAGCTGACAGTCTGATGGGAACTCCTTTGTAGGTGACTGTCCCCTTATCCCTTGCTGCTTCTAGAATTCTCCCCTTCATTTTAATCTTGGCTAATGTAATTATGATGTGCCTTGGTGTGTTCCTCCTTGGGTCCAACATCTTTGGGACTCTCTGAGCTTCCTGGACTTCCTGGAAGTCCATTTCCTTTGCCAGATTGAGGAAGTTCTCCTGTATTATTTGTTCAAATAAGTTTTCCACTTGTTGCTCTTCCTCTTCCCCTTCTGGTACCCCTATAATTCGGATGTTGGGACATTTAAAGATGTCCTGGAGGTTCCTAAGCCTCTCCTCATTTTTTTTGAATTCTTGTTTCTTCCTTGTTTTCTGTTTGGTTGTTTGTTTCTTCCTTCTGGTCCGCTCCATTGATTTGAGTCCCAGTTTTTCTCCCATCATTATTAGTTCCCTGTGTGTTTTCCTTCATTTCAATTATTGTAGCCTTCATTTGTTCCTCTAATTTGCGACCAAAATCAACCAATTCTGTGAGCATCCTGATCACCAGTGCTTTGAACTGTGCATCTGATAGGTTGGCTATCTCTTGGTCACTTAGATGAATTGGTTCTGGGGCTTTGATTTGTTCTCCTGTTTGAGCCGTTTTTGGTTTTTTGGGGTTTTGGGGGGGTCTGGTTGCGCCTGTTACATACAAGGGTCGGAGCCTTAGGTGTTCACCAGGGCGAGGCAACTCAGTTGCTGGGTTGTGACATTGTGTGTGGGGGTGGGGTTCGAGAGGGAACAAAGGCGCTTGCTCTGCTCTCTCCCATACTTCAATCCTCTCCGCCGCTTCCCCCAAGCAAATTGGTCCCTTCTGGTGCTGATTTCCATGTGGGTGGGCTTGTGCATGTTCTAGGACCCTGTGGGTCTCTCCAACAAACTCTCCTGTGAGGCTGGGAGTCTTTCCTGGAACCTCAACCCCCACAAATGTTTTCAGTCAGTGTTTTTAAATTTTATTTCCTGGCACTGGGGTCCTGGATTGCAAGGTCTGTCTCGCTCCTCGTTTTCACCTGGATTATCTGTGCATGAATGTGGGACTGCCTGGTCAGCCAGCCACCTTGCGTGGCCTCACTGGGTCTGCCCATTGCCACCCGGCACCCAGGGTCCACTAGCTGCCGCCTGCGCGTCCGGCTCCACCAACTTCCACTTCCTTCTGCAGCGACTCTGTTCCTCTTACCGGTCTGGATGAATGATTGTCGGACCTCCACACAGTTCAATTTTCTGTAAGTTCTGTTGTTTTCTTGTTTCTAAATCCTTTTGTCCTTAATTTTGGTTGTGCGAGGAGGCACAGTGTGTCCACCTATGCCTCCATCCAGAATTTTCTGTTTGAACTTGCTCTGAACCTTTGCAAGTTCCTCCCTGGGCCGGGTTGAAATTTCTAGACAATCTATTTTGATAAAAATATATGTATACAAATAGACTATAGTTATTAATTTTCTGTTTGGCAAAGCTTCCTATGTAATTTTGAGAATATTAAATAAGCCTAATTAGTTCAAAAACTTTTTATAGGGAGAGAGAATAAATCCTTGAGGCACTTCAGGGCCCACTGGAATAACTCAAGTCATTTCTTGCTTAAAAGACCTTTTAAACTTCAAACTTTCAGAAAGTTGTCAAACAAGCTTAACTAAAAGATTATAACATAACATTATAAAACAAATTTTTTTAAATAACCCTAAAACACATTAAGCAAACTTAAAACCAGTTTTGATATTAAACATTTGTCCAAACCACAGGATCCTGCTTAATTTGTATAAGTATTTAATATCTTTAAGCCAATGAAATATTACACTCTAGTTATACCATCCAGAGGCAGAAAACATAGCACATGTAATACACAAACATATATCATGTAAAGACCATATCATACACATGAAGACTGAACACATAAAGACTAGACACATAATTTGAATTTCTAATTTTTGTAGAGAAAACACAAAATTTTTCTCATTTGCTCTTGACAACTTTTAAGAAGACTGGAAAAGGGGATGGAAAGTCCTAAATGCCAAGCAGGAAGACCTGCTGAGACTCTCAATAAAAGCTTTAAGGACTGTTAATGAGGGGTGGAAATGTCTCAGCTCCAAGGAATTGAGCAGCAGGAAAGAGCCTGGGTGGGGCTGCTTTGGCCCCTGAAAGGTCAGAAACCTAATAACAAGATATATGCTGCAGATGGAGGACTGGGAGTTAGAGTCCACACCAGCAGAGAAATACAAAGGGATGGGTGTGTTTACCCTGTGCCCGAGGGTGACCTTAACCAGTGATGAGAGCATCACCCAGATGCCCTGGGCATGGATGTAAACCATTCAGAGAGACAAATATGTAGCAAGCCAAGGGTTAGAGGCATCACTGTAAGTCTCTGGACTTTTTCGGGACATTCTGAGGAGAACAAGTATCCTATTAAGCTGTTCCTGAGGCTTTTATGGAAGTTAATATTGAAGAAAGATGGTTAGCTAACATTCAGTCAGTTTTAAGATTAGTATCCTCATGCGAGGTTCCTGAAAGAGACAGCAGGAATGGGTGTGGCCATGAGAAACCCAATCTGAAGGAGTGGGGGAGGGGGAGAGGTCCAAGGAGGAGAAGTAAGGAGAAGAGATAAAGAGGGTATTAAAGGATCAGGTGAAAGGGCAGAAAAGTGGCTTGAGTTTAAAATGTTACTTTTTTTTTTTTTTTCCTGCACTGAGAGGCAGACCCAATTTCCCCAGGACTGCACAGCTCCCAGGTCTCCAGGGGTAGAATTCAGAATGTTTTACGGTCTAGGAGGGGGCGTTTAGAGTGAGACAAATATGAACCAGAGACATAGTTAGGAGAAAGAGGCCTGGAATCCCTGCAATCTCTGCTAAAGTTTAAAATCTTGTCCCCTCTCGAGAACTGAACCTAAGGAGGAGATCAAGATGGCAATGGTACAGGTCAAGTTGGAGATAGTATTATAGTTAAGAGATTCGTTCATGGGCCAGACTTCCTGGTCACCCAGTTAATATTAAGGCCACGCTTCGTTGCAATAGAAAATCCAGCACTTGGGCTTGAGGTCAGTAAATCCCAGAGCCTTCTGTTGCATTCACCGACGCGAGAAACAGATGTTCGGAAACTTTCAGGATTCAAAGGTGTTACTTTATTGGCCGAAAGTTTTAACCTGCGCAGGGGCGAACTCTCAGAGTGTCCGGAGACACGATGCTCAGAAGAGCTGCAGACGAGAACCGCGCCTAACGCTAACAGCTAGGCCTTTTTATAAACACAAGCAAGAAAGCATTTCCCAGAAACAGAAGTGGCTGTTAGCTATTGGCTATCTTTTGGCGCGCGCGGAATCTATACATTGCAGGGTTTGGGGAATGGGAAATTTAAACCTAAACATCTCCTTAAATGGTAATCTGCCTCCAGTTCTTTGTTCTCTGTTCCTGGTCAGCCATATCTCACAGGGACAGTCCTTTAGCTATTTTCCTGGTTCCAACATTCCCCCATTTCTTTTGAATGTGAATCAAACCCTTGATTCTTCATCCGTAGGGAGAATGGTGTAAGGTTGAGACAGAACCATTAGCTTTACTACATCTATTCTTTCTTATGCCCGATCACCCAGGGAGCCGTCCTGGCCAGCACAGGGCTGCACCGCTCACCCCCACAGTTTCAGGCTTTAAGCCACTTAGGAAGCAGGAGACATCTTCCAGACAGAAATGAGGACTTGGGCTATGTCAAAATAGCCGGGGGGCGAAGGTCCATCACCCCCTCTTTGCTGCACCCCCCGAGTCCTTCCATGAGGCCTCCCAAGTGGTTGCATCTGGCTTAGGTTGCCCCTCCCATGAGGAGTCCTACCCGTCATTGACTAACCAACCAAGCAATGGGGCCAGAGATGGATGAAGCAGAAACAGTGCTCCTGCCAGGGAGATAAGCTTTGTCTCCTTAGTAGGTCACGTCCTCTTGACAGAACAGACCCAGATGAAGCGGGTCCCTTGGCTCTTACACAGCCCACCATGGGGTGAAGGTTACAACTCCTGAAACCAGGCTGAACGGTCCGCAACATCTCCCCCGTTTTTAGATTGTTTAAATCAATTGTAATTGTTAGGCCTGTGAAACTTACTATCTGCTATTTTCAAATGCAATTACAAGAAAACAATTTCCACATACATCATAAAGCACAAATAAGGATTAAAACAAGGAGGCACCCAAGGATTGCCATAACCCAAACCTGTAAATTCAATCCAATAAAAAATGTTGCAAATGCAAGGGAACAATAATAATAACAGGTCTTTAGTTCTTGGGAGAATTAACACAGACTTCAGGAAGTTACTTTAAAGATATGCAGCAAGAGTAAGTTAGAAAACATTATTAGAATCAGTAAACAACCAGTGGTATTCAAAGTCCCCTTAAGAAAAAGTCCCTCTTAGGTGATGTTGAATATCACTCCAGGAATGCTGGCTGGAATTCCACTGGAGTGTGATGACACATAGCTTGGGGAAATCTGGATCAGGAGGGTCTAAATGGGTGGAGGTGGGTTGAGGCCAGGGAAGCCTTTTCTGTGATATGGCTTCATCTTCTTCGTCTGCAGTTCCAGAGATCTTTCTGCAGAGTAAATACAGATATACCCTCTTCCCCGAATTAATAGTTCAACTGGGCCTTTCTATTTTCCTTCCCCTAAAGCGTCTTTATATAAGACCCAAAGGGTGTGGGAAGGCAGGCCTGTATTGCACAAGGTGCTTGCTATGGGTGACTGCAGATTATCATTAAAATTCAAAAAATTTTTATATATATATTGCTAGCCTGTTTACATTTCTGGAGGGTCTTTCTTGACTCCACCCTTTTTAATAATGTTTTAAAGGTCTGGTGAGCTCTTTCAACAATTGCTTGGCCCGTAGAGTTATAAGGGATACCTGTTTTATGTCGAATTCCCCACTTTTCTAAGAAAACCTGAGTAGCTTGCACAATATATCCTGGGCTGTTATCAGTTTTACTTTGCTGAGGCCATCCTAAATGATTAAAGGCCTTAAGTCAATGAGCTCTGATATTTTTCGATGACTCCCAGAGAGGGGAGTGGAATGTAGAATACCTGAGCTAAGTGCCTGTTTGGAAAAACAGGCCTCCTGCTGTTCCTGCAAGCTGCAATGAGTTAATTATCCTAGGTCGAGAATTTGGAGTGTTTCAAAGACTTAGATGCTTATCATTCCTTTTATTTCCTTTCCACTTACATTTCCACTCTTCAACTATTCACTTTAATGTACTTTCTTTCCAAACCACACATATGAATGTATCTATCTTTTTCCTTTATTTTTTCTTACTTTTCTATACAACCCTATACTTTCCTTTCCTTCACTTTCTTAATTCCTTCTTACTTTTCTCCTACTTGAAATTAAGCATGCTGGCAGTCTCTTACAAACAGAAACTGCTATTCCTTATCTCAGAGATGACCTGGCTAGAAATTCCTTCTGAGGCTGCTGCGAGCCCACTGGGCTTCCCAGGTGCTGGCAAGGCATTAGGCCAAAAAACCAAGCTGGCCCCGGGGCGGGACCCCGAGGTCCGGGACCCCGAGGTCCAGAACCGTGCCCAGCACCCAGCTCTGGCAAACCCAATGTGCAGAAAAGTTGCTCCTCACAGGGAGAGAGAGATACGGGTGCTATCGCTGCTCTCCCGGCGCCCTGGCTGCTGCGCGCCCAGTTGCGCAAACTGGCTTCCCAGGCGCAGCCGGGCGCCCGCCCTAAGCCGGGTGATTAAGGGGAAGCTCCGGCCCACCTCAAGAGTCACCGGGCCTGAGATACTGGAGACGCGGCTTGTACTGTGTCCGGCCCAAGCTGTTAGCTACAGCCAATGTTGGGGAAGGGCTTAGCTAGTGTACATTGTTCCTCCAAAATGTAAAGATCCCTTATGTGGGAGACAGCAGCCCAAACTGCTGAACCTAAAACATTGCTCTCTGTCTAAAAAGAGCTCGTTCCTTAATGAACAAAAGAATTTTTTCTAAAATTCCTCCTGCCGTGATGTGGTGCTTACAAAACCAGTTTCAGTGCCCTTCCCCCGGCCCGCCACTGGGGCTCTCTCGGCCTGCCGGCGCTGGGGAGGGGGATGGAGCAATGAGTGCCGCGGGGCCCTGCTTCACGCCCAAACAAAAGAATTTTTTCCTTAACTTCCTTAGTGCAGGGGAGAGAAATGAGAAGAAAACCACTCAAGAGGTGGCAAGAGTAACCTTTCCTCTGATCTGTAACACGTCTGGGGCCTTACTGAAAGGTGCCCCTGGATCCATATGGGGATGAAGCGCTGATTTCCGTACCACTTAAACGTGCTGTCTGATGACGATGGCTCACAGCCTCTGGTCAGGCAGGGTTCAGGTCCCTGTCCTGGGTGCCAGATGTGGGGGGGGCTCCGCCCACAGAGCCCATCCCTCCGTCACAGATGAAAATAAAAACTACCAAGACATTACTGCTTGGGGAGGAAAGGGGTCAAACTCTCAGAGGAGAATGACTCAGAGCCCCATCCTCACTAGGCTTTTATTGTATTTTTCAAATACACAGGAATACAGGTTTAACATGTCAAAGAAATCTCAGGGCTTAATCCGAGCCAGTGTTTGTCAGGAAAGGGGGTTGCCAAACTTTGGGAGACATACTCATTTCCTCCTGGGACACTTATCATTTAAATGAGAGCACTCTTAGCAAGCAGGTTTCACAGGGCTTTAGGAATTCTTTCTTACTTTGCAGTAGGCACATTGATCTTTTTCTACTCGCTGCCCCTTGAAGTTCTTGCCCTTCTGTTGTCCCCCTTTTCCTTTTTCAGGAGTTTTCTGGGCGGCAAGCAAGATCTTAGCAACTTCCTTTGCTCTGCCTACCTCCGGATCATCCCTGTTGACATAGACCTTCTGTGCTATTTCTAATAGTTTGCTCCTATTTTCTCCTTCAAGTCCTTCTATTTTCTGGAGCTTCTTCCTAATATCTGAAGCGGCCTGAGTTACAAAGGCTATATTAACTAGCCTCCTATTCTCTTCTGCCTCTGGATCTAGAGGGGTATATACTCTATATGCCTCTATCAGCCTCTCAAGGAAGGCTGCTGGGGACTCTTCCCTTCCCTGAATGACTTCCCTAACTTTACTAAAATTAGTTGGCTTTCTAGCCACAGCCCTTAGCCCTCTAAGCAGAGCCCGGCGGTACTGGAGGAGTGCATCCCTTCCCCCTGTAGTATTGGGGTCCCAGGCTGGGGGTTGAGAGGGGAGAATTTCCTCTATCTCCCTTCTCCCTGCATACACTTCCTGATGTAACCTGGGCGCTCTGTGGCAATGTCTACCCAGACATCGATATATACAAACTGGTCAGGGTGAGGAACCCTGTAGACAGTGGCCCAAACGGCAAACAGAATAGGTAACTCAAAAGTGCCCTCAGTGAGCCATCCCACATCAAAAGTTGGCCATTCGAGCTGGCTCAGGGTCCGGAGGAATTCAGGGTCTGGCGGCAGTCCCCCGTAACCCCTTGCTTGCCTCTGGAAGTCTGAGAAATTATTCAGCAGGCAGTCCAGTGGAGAGCCAGGTAGAGATGCTTGCTGACCCATTTGGGCGAACTGGATAATTTCAGAAACGAGAAGAATAATAAGAGGGACAGGAACAGAAGTAAAAAGTAGCAGAAACAATATACAATCCCTAGACATTAACTTTCTATTCGCAGCGCAGCGCAGCTCGAAGGGGAAATTATAACCTGACATGACCGGTCACACTTTCACAGAACCGAAACCAGATCCCGAGGGCGGCGTCACGACCCTGGGATTCCTGGGTGGGCTACCGACGGTGTCCCGCCTACCACCTCAGGGTTGTCTGCTCCGGAGCTCAGATACCGAAAGAGGATCGTCACAATTACTTACTCAGCTCGAACTGCCCTTCCAGCTTCCGAACCGAAACTCCACTGAGGGAGATCTCGCTGGGGCCTCCAAATGTTGCATTCACCGACGCGAGAAACAGATGTTCGGAAACTTTCAGGATTCAAAGGTGTTACTTTATTGGCCGAAAGTTTTAACCTGCGCAGGGGCGAACTCTCAGAGTGTCCGGAGACACGATGCTCAGAAGAGCTGCAGATGAGAACCGCGCCTAACGCTAACAGCTAGGCCTTTTTATAAACACAAGCAAGCAAGCATTTCACAGAAACAGAAGTGGCTGTTAGCTATTGGCTATCTTTTGGCGCGCGCGGGATCTATACATTGCAGGGTTTGGGGAATGGGAAATTTAAACCTAAACATCTCCTTAAATGGTAATCTGCCTCCAGTTCTTTGTTGTCTGTTCCTGGTCAGCCAAATCTCACAGGGACAATCCTTTAGCTATTTTCCTGGTTCCAACACCTTCCAGTTAAAAGGGAAGAATAACTCAGGATGAGGACAACTGAGGGTAGGGGGAAAGGTTTGAGAAGGGCATCCCTGACTTGAACAACCTAGAGGTCTGCAGCCAGAGCTGAGTGTCCTTGAGCCTGAGGGCAGACCTAACACCAGATTCTGCCTCAGAGCCAGGCATCCCCGGGCCCCGAGAGCAAACTGAACCAGTAGGGAGATGGTTGGAGGCAGCCCTCCCAGCCGAAACCCTGCAAAAGTGATAGACCCAGTACCTGGGTTTATGACAACAAGATGAAGGGGTAAGGTATCACCTTCAATAGGAAGTTTTTGTCCCGAGATTCAGAGAGACTTACCAATCGTTGGCCATGAAGATGAGTGAGGAGAATGCCATTGCGCAGAGCTCGGAGAGCTGGAGAAGGATTAGAATCCTCTCTCCAAACCTCACAGAGACAGGGTTAGGGGGTTAGCCCGAGTCGAGCTTCTACTGCCCACCGCTCCCCTAATTGCAAGTCTCAGGAGGCCGGAGGAGAGGAATAGAGAACGTCCCTGTACAAGACAGCAAAATGTGATCGGTGATGCAGGCTGTGAAAGAATTCACAAAGAGAAGAAAGTGCAGAGAGTGAAGGTTTTAGTTTTACTTTCCCAAGGGAGAGAAAGGACTAGGTGAGGAGATAGGCACCAAGACCACCACCAGGAAGGAGAGGTTAGGGCTGTGAGTTTTTATCAGGAATGCAGTGGTTGTAGAGCAGGATGTTTCAGTTGTGCTGCAACTTGTTTCAATGTTATCTTTGGGTGCAGGGTCCACTGGTCCTTGTGGTCTAGTATGTCCTGTTTTGCAAGTTCCAGAAGCTTCTGCACCTTCAGGGAGCTTCCAGTAATTTTCTAGTCCTGAGGATAAAGGCTCATAAAACAATTAGGGTCAGTCATGCTTTATGGGGTCCAGCCAGCCCTGGGAAAGAGGGCCTGAGAAAGTGGCTTTTGTCTTATTAGTAAATTTGCCATTAAACCCAAACTAAATGTATGCTCCAAATAAACTTCCACTTAGCTGAGTCCCAAAAATGTCTAAGGCAGCTCCAATACCACCTAATACAAGAGAAAATATGAAGAGGGGACCTCTCAGTGGAAAGGGACAGCAGTTTTAACCATTCTGGTTTAAATGTATCTTACAAACTTTATGAAACGTATGACCATGTGACCATATGGTAACTGACCAGCCCTGCAGGTTATTAAGCTTTTTTAGCTTCAGGAAGTTGCAAGAGGGTGCTCGTTTCAGCAGCACGTATGTTAAAATTGGAAAGAGACGGAGAAAATGAGCACGGCCCCTACACAAGGATGATACGCAAATTCATGAAGTTTTCCCAAAAAAGGGAGGCATAGGGCAAGAGACTGTTGCATGAGTCATGAGAAAAGATGAGACCTTAGTCAAGACAGTGACAGTAGGGGTGGAAGAAGATTAAATGAGTGGGATATTTTGGAGGTTGAATAGACAGGGCTTGGGGACTGAAGGGAGTGGGTGAATGAGTGAGAAGAGTGTGTGTTCACTTCTGGTTTGGGTGTCAGAGTGAATGGTGGTGTCATTGATGGAGCCAGAGTATGCAGAGGAAAAGCAGGTTTGGTAGGGAAGAAGAGACTGAGTTTAGTTTGCAGTGTGTGGAGTTAAGATGTGTGTGGAGCAGTAACTCACCCAATAATTCTTTGCTGAGCATCTACTGTGCACCGGGCATGGTGCTAGATGCTGAGGATGTAGCAGTAGCGCAGGGAAGGTCCTGGCCTTCGTGGAGCTGACATTCTACTGAGGATCAGTCAATAATTAAACAAATACAGTTTCATTCACATATTTATTGAGCGCCTACTATATACCAGGCACTGTTCTAGGCATCAGGGATTCAAGGGTAAACAGAAAAGTTCGCTGCCCTCCTGTGATTCACATTCCAGCAAGGGAGACAGACAATAAAGTGAGCCAAATAATAGAATTTCAGATTGCAGTGAGTGCTATGAGGAAAATAAAACAAGGTATGATAAAGATTTAGATGTAAGATAGTCTATTTGAGATAGGGTAGTTAAGGAAGGCCTCTTGGAGGTGACATGTGAGCTGAGACAAGAATAACAAGAGGAGTTGGCCAGGGACAGGACAGAAGGAATAAAAGGTGCAAAAGACCTATTGTGGTGGGAGGGCCAGTTCAGGGCATCCTCCCAGTAACAGCTCCTGAGCATTTGTGATGGACTGGGTGGAGTACATGTGGAGGTTGGGGTGGGTTCTCCAGACATAAATAGCAGACCATGTGTATATCCAAAAACAGTGTGCACACAATGTAATGGGGGAGGCAAGGTTCAATGAACAATAACAAGGCTGAAAAAGATCAAACTCTTAAATGCCACCTAGAGGTCTGAGCAACATGTGTAGGAACAAAGGGAATGACAATTAGTTAAAATACATTCAGTAGGTGTGTCAGGGAGGGCTTCATAGGAGGTGGCATCTGACCCAGGTGCGCTGGTACCCACCTCTAGAAGTTCTTCCCCAGTGTTCTTGGGAGGTGAAGTGAGGGTGCTGAAGGATAATAGGGAAGGCAAAGCTGGCAGGGGACTAAATCCGAGGCAGTTACATTTGTCGATAAAGGAATTCTTGGTATTGCCATGGATGGGGGGCAGCTGGCTACTACCCTGGAAATGAGTGCTCTGCTGTGTCTCTTACAGCATCAGTGGACAATCTAAGCTGGCTGCCATAGTATGAGACTGGCTAGAAACCTTCCTCCCTTACCCCCATGTCCGCTTAACAGTTGTGAACATTTATTTTTAATTACATAGGCAATAGTATATGCATTACCATTGTAAACATTCAAACAGGCTGAAGGTCCCTGCTGACCACCAACCATTCGGTTTCTGCTTTCTTCCCTAGAGGGAACCTCAGTGGGCTCTCTTCTGGTTCATCTCTGCATGTACGAGGAGGAATCCTCCAAAAAGCTGGAATTTATTTATAAAAAAATTGTGTATTTATTTTTACATGTTTAAAGTTGAGTCACTTTCAAAATACTCTCCATTTGATGCTACACACCTATCAAGATGTTTCTTTCCACTGCTCAAAATGGTTTTTTAATTCATTCACTTTGATGCCTTTCAGTGCTTCTGCCAGGTTTTTTGTTTGTTTGTTTGATTCACCTCTTCCACATCAGTAAAGCATTTCTCTTTGAGGACTTTTTTAATTGGGGGAAACAAAAAAAGTTGCTCAGGGGGTGAGATTGGGTGCATAGGGGCATGGAGGTCATGACATCTTTGGTCAAAAATTGCTGAACACTCAGTGCGGTGTGGGCAGGTGTGTTCCTAAATCACTCATCGTGAGGTGGGCAAATGCACTGAAATTCTTCAAAAAAAAAAAATTCACTGAAGCTGAACACAGTCTCTCACAACAACGCCGACTGGTACACTGACGCAGATAGGTTCCTAGAACACTCACCTAGCGGGGGAAGCCTGTACTACAAGGCCCCAGCCACCCTGAAGATAATTCTGGGTTTCCTTGGCACCCTGCCCCTTGTATGTGCATATAATTGTTGATGAAAAAATGATGAGGGCCAAGGTGGACTATAAAATACATGAGGAAAATAGGGGAAACAGGAAAAAATTACATGACGAGGAGCAGGCTTGCACCAAAACAGACTTGAAAGTACAGGGACAGGGAAGACAAAAGACAAAATAATGACAAATAACATTATCTGAGAATTTACTGTGTACAAAGCACTGTTCTAAACTCTTCACATGGATTAACTCACTGAATCCTTACAGCAACCCTATGGGGTAGGTACTAGTACTAGCTCCATTTTATAGATAGGGAAGCAGAGTACAGAGACTTTGTATCTCTTGCCGAAGCCACTGTGTATTCAAGCTGTGGTTCCTGGAGTACAGGTCAGCACTCCATTGTATCACTGGTGTGGATTTACAGCAACTGGTGTCTCCTAAGATCCATGTAATGGGGAAGGTGATCAATGGTTCTTGGCAAGATTTGAATCATAGTAGCAAAACAGGGTTTACACCCACCTGGAATAAACTGTAGCAGATGGTCCCCCAAGTGCCAAATTAGGTAGCTGAGAACACCAACCCACTCCTCCAGGGCCAGCTTTAGGGGTGTGCCACCTGCGCAGAACTCTGCTCCCAGGAGGGGCTTCGGGCTTGATTTAATTCTCTGCTGTCACTGTCTTGACATTCTTTTTTTATTGTTGTTCAAGTACAGTTGTCTCCATTTTTCTGCCACCAATCCCCCCACCCCACCCATCCCCACCTCCCACCCTCAATCCTACCTACCTTTGGCTTTGTCCATGGGTCCTTTATACATGTTCCTTGACAAACTTCCCCCTTCTTTTCCCATTATCCCCTCCTCTCTCCCCTCTGGTTACTGTCAGTTTGTTCACTTCTATGTCTCTAGTTCCATTTTGCTTGCTTGTGTGTTTTGTTGATTACGTTCCACTTATAAGTGAGATCATATGTTATTTCTTTTACTGCCTCGCTTATTTCACTTAGCATAATGCTCTCCAGTTCCATCCATTCTGTCTCAAAGGGTAGGACCTCTCCCTTCCTTCCTTCCTTCCTTCCTTCCTTCCTTCCTTCCTTTCTTTCTTTCTTTCTTTTCTTTCTTTCTGCTGTGTAGTATTCCATCATATAAATGTACCATAGTTTTTTGGTACATTCATTTATTGATGGGCACTTACATTGCTTCCAGCACTTGGTTACTGTAAATTGTGCTGCTATGAACATTGATTGGAGTGAATAGGTTCTTTTGAATTGGTGTTTCAGGGCTCTTAGGGTATAATCCCAGCAGTGGAATTGCGGGGTCAAAAGGCAGCTCCATTTTTAGTTTTCTCAGGAAATTCCATACTGTTTTCCACAGTGGCTGCGCCAGTCTGCATTCCCACCAACAGTGCACTAGGGTTCCCTTTTCTCCACAACCTCTCCAGCACTTGCTGTTTATTGATTTGCTAATGATGGCCATTCTCACCAGTGTGAAGTGGTATCTCATTGTGGTTTTAATTCGCATCTCTCTGATGGCTAGTGATGCTGAGCATCCTTTCATATGTCTCTGGGCCCTCTGTATGTCCTCCTTGGAGAAGTGTCTGTTTAAGTCTTTTGTCCATATTTTAATTGGATTGTTTGTCTTCCTGGAGTGGAGTCATGTGAGTTCTTTATATAATATGGAGATCAAACCCTTGTTTGAGATATCATTAGCAAATATATTTTCCCATACAGTTGATTCCCTTTTGATTTTGCTGATGTTTTCGTTAGCTGTGCAGAAGCTTTTTATTTTGATGATGTCCTGTTTGTTTATTCTTTCCTGTGTGTCCTTTGCTGTATGGGACATATCAGTGAAAATATTGCTGCGTGCAATGATTTTTGTTTTGACATTCTTAATAATTTTATCTTTGTGCCTTGGAAGTGCAGTCCCAAGTGGCCTTGGAGTGTACACATGAGCAGAAGACATACACGGTGGCAGTGCACACACCCCATGGGCGCAACAAGCAGCATGCATGGTGAGCAGTTGGAGGGGCCGCCTGGCATGTACAAGCACATGTGGGGTATTCTGAGGCACCATGGAGCCAGGAGGAGAGACACTGGGCCAGTGACAGTGGTGGCAGCAGTAGCTGAAGCTGCAGTGATAGTGGCAGGGACAGGACCCATGGTGAGAAGCAATCTTGCCTTTCTGCTATCAGAGCCTGACCCCACAGCATCCGCACAAATAGTAACTCTGGCCTGAGCACAAGGACAGCCATTGCTGGTGCTCAGACAGCAAGCTTTGCCAGTAAATTACAAAATAAAAGTGTACCCATGGACACTGCAGTAAAATGTATGAAGCACTCATTAGCACTTTTTGAAGAGTTTAGAAGCTCTGGTTTTGAAAAATGGTGCAACATTGCAAAGTAAATATCCAGAGGTTTAGAAATGGAAATTAAATTTAAAGACTGTCATATTAGATACACTACGTGAAAGTGTCAGATGAACTGATCATTAATGAGGAAGACAATTAGAAAGTGTTTCCCTTGTAGTTGAAGATATAGGGGTAGAATAAATAAACAGGCATTTTGAATTATAAATAAATCATGAAGCCATTTTAAAATTTCTTGTATGAACTTGTCTTAGTCTGTTCAGTCTGCTATAACAAAATGTCATAGATTGGGTGGCTAATAAAGCAAATTTTATTTTTCCCACTTTCGGAGGCTGAGAAATCCAAGATTAAGGTGCTGGCAGATTCGGTTTCTGGTGATAGCCTACTTTCTGGTCAAAGATGGCCATCTTCTTGCTGTGTGTGGAAGGGGCTCTTCAGGGTCTCTTCCATAAGGGCACTAATCTCCACCATCAAAACCTAAACACCTCCCCAAGGCCCCACTTCCTAATCCATCAACGTATGAATTGGGGGTGAGGGGGAGTACACAAGCATTCAGTCTATAGTAGACCTCCACAAGTTATAGGAAATGTCAGAGGAAACATTAAATGTCATCATATAACTTTACATTTAAAACTAGATGTACACAGTCTTGGCTAGGGTGGCTCAGTGGATTAATCACTGGCAGAAAGGTCGCCAATTCAACTTCTGGTTGGGGCACATTCCTGGGCTGTAGACCAGGGCCCTGGTTGGGGGCACGTGATTGATGTGTCTCACACACATCCATCCTTCTTTCCCTCTCTTTCTCCCTCCCTTCCCCTCTCTCTAAAAATCAATAAATAAAAATATTTTTTGTTTTTTTTCTTTTTTAATTGTTGATCTTGTACAGTTTTCTGTCTTTATATTTTTTAAAAATTCGATTTACGCAAAACTGATTCGAGTTGAAATTTTTTTAGAAAAAATTGTTCCACAAGAATCAGCAGCTCTAGATACATTAAAATTCATGCTTTGAAAAAAATTTATATTTTGAAATTTATCAGGTATCTATCCTGATGTTGTCACAGCCAGTAATAGCTGCTTTAGCAGAAAGCTGCTTTTCAAAGTGAAAAGTTATCAAATATTATGTCATAGTGTGACTGATATGGCTTGCAATTACATTGGTTGAAAATGAACTTGCTAAAAACTATAAATTTTGATGACCAAATAATTGAATTTGCAGAAAATCAAGCCAGAAAAATATTTTTTAAAAGGTTTTATTTACTTATTTTCAGAGACAGGGGAAAGGAGGGAGAAAGAGAGGGAGAGAAACATCAATCAGCTGCCTCTCGTATGCACCCTGACTGGCATACACCCACAGGGGCCTCCTTGTTTCTCTAGGTAGACACTCAGAAATGGGTATGAATATTTTCATTTTTTAATACACACTGCCAGATTTTTTTCTTTTTCTTTTTTATATTGTTGTCCAAGTACAGTTGTCTCTATCTTCTCCCCACTGCTCCCCTCAACCCCAGCCATCCCAACCTCCCACCCTCGATCCTACCCACCTTTGGCTTTGTCCATGAGTCCTTTATACATGTTCCTTGACGACCCTTCCCCTTATTATCCCCTGCCACGTCCCCTCTGATTATTGTCAGTTTGTTCTTTATTTCAATGTTTCTGGTCATATTTTGCTTGTTTTGTTGATTAGGTTCCACCTACAGATGAGATCACATGGTATTTGTCTTTCACTGCCTAACTTATTTTGCTTAGCATAATGCTCTCCAGTTCCATCCATGCTGTCTCAAAGGGTAGGAGCTCCTTCTTTCTTTCTGCTGCATAGTATTCCATCGTGTAAATGTACCACAATTTTTTGATCCACTAACTTACTCATGGGCACTTAGGTTGCTTCCAGCACTTGGCTGTTGTAAATTATGCTGCTATGAACATTGATTGGGGTGCATAGGTTCTTTTGAATTGGTGTTTCAGGGTCCTTAGGATATAATCCCAGCAGTGGAATTGCCGAGTCAAAAGGCAGTTCCATTTTTAGTTTTCTGAGGAAATTCCATACTGTTTTCTACAGGGGCTGCACCAGTCTGCATTCCCATCAACAGTGTATTAGGGTTAAATTTCAAAAGCACTATGCCAATGTTCACTCCCATCAGCAGTCCATCTTCACATTTCCTAAGACTCTGACCTTTAAATTGTTTGCCAATCTAATAGATGAAAAATTGGTTAACTAGTTTGTTTTTTAATTTGTATTCTCCAATCACTAATGAAGTTGAGCATCTTGTCATATGATGTTTATTGGCCCCTCCTCTGTGAACTGTTTGTGACCTCTGCATAGTTTTTCTTACTGGGTTGCTTTGTCTTTATCATATTGAATTGTAGGAGTCATTTATATTTCTGGATATTAACCTTTGTCTATTGTGTATATTGCTAATATTTTCCTATAGTAGTTAACATGTGTATGGTTTATGTTACCATACATAAGTTTTAATGTTTGTGTGATAATTTACTGTATTTATATCAATCTTTTCTTCTATGGCTTTTCCATTGTTTATTGTTTTAGAAAACCTTCCTTATCCAAAGCAACAATTATCTTACCACTTTCTCATTCTGTTATAGTGCTTTACATATGGGCTTTTTAAATCTACCTTAAACTTATTTCCTTGTCTTCAGACATCACCTCTATCTAAAGGAATCTAATTTATTAGCTTATGGTCTGTTTCTCGTTAGTTGCATCCTCCACAAGAGGGGGGACTTTGTGTTGTCCCCACCATCAGGAATACTTTGAGTTTGTTCTAGGGAATTTGCTCTGCTGTAGGGATAACTAGTTTTTCTCAAAAGAATAGCTGATTGTCTCAGCACCAGGTCTCCTTTTCTAAAGGAAAATTATTTCAGTCACCCTATTTTTCTACTCCTAGTTAATATTGAGTGAGTTGAGAATGGTCATTATTAATCAGTCCAGTGGTTCTGAACCCTGTTGGTGTACTAGAATCACACTTGGGGATTTTTTTTAAATTAGATATATAGTGTGTATTAGTTTCCTAGGTTTTCCATAAGAAGGCGACAGGACTAGTTAGCTTAGAAAAACAGAAATTTATTGTTCTAGAGAATAAAAGTCTAGAATCAAGAGGTTGGCAGGGCCATGCTCTCTCCGAAAGCCCTAGTGGAGCCTCCTTCCTTGTCTCTTTCCAGCTCTGGTGGTCACAGTCCCTGAAATTCCTTGGCTTGTAGACATATCACTCTGCTTCCACTGTTCCATGGTATTCTCCTTGTATGTCTGAATTTTGCTCTTCTTATAAGGACCCCAATCATTGGAGTAATATAGTATGACTTCATTTAACACGATCACAGCTACAAAGACCATATTTCTAAATAAGGTCACAATCACAGGTTCCAGATGGGCATGAATTTAGGGGTGACCCTATTCTGCTTCACTAGGTCTGGAGTATAGGAGGCAGCTGATCCATGTTTCTCTCTCACATTCTCTCTCTCTTTCCTCTCTCTAAAATCAATACACATATCCTTGGGTGATGGTTTCAAAAAAAAAAAGCATACAAAACAAAGCAACAAACAAACAAAGCCATGACAATGACAGTAACAAACTCCAGTGAGCTGGCTGGCGAGAGTAGCGTTCTTGAGGGAACTTCCAAAAATGGAATAGAAGTATATCCTTGGAAAATGGGAGGTAGTATTTATTACTGGAAGAATGAAGAAAGGCTGCTGGTCAGGTAGAAAAACAGACAACTGCTTCAGAATTCAAGTATGTAGCCTTTTCATGAGAAAATACTAGAACTACTTTAAATTGACATAGAGCAGCATTGGTCTTTCTGGTCTTTGAAACTAGTATGCATGTGGAACAACTTTTAGCATTTTGAGCTTAGACTCAAAACCAATATGTCAACTGTGTATTCTTAATGTATTGGAACTGTTTTCACATCCACTAGCTTGTGTTATTCTCACAATTACCTGTGAGACAGGTAACGGGGCGTTATTATTGCCATTTAATACTACTTTTTAAAAACAATTTCTGCCCTGGCTAGTGTGGCTTGGTGGATTGAGTGCCAGCCTGTGAACCAAAGGGTCCCTGGTTCGATTCCCAGTTAGGGTGCATGCCTGAGTTATGGGCCAGTCCCCAGCTGGGGGCATGCAAGAGGCAACTGATCACTGTGTCTCTGTCACATTGATATTTCTCTACTTCTCTTTATCCCTCCCTTCCCCTCTCTCTAAGTTATAAATAAATACAATCTTTTAAAAAACAACTTTTTCACTATCTTATAAAGGTGAACATATGCATGCTTTAGCTCCCAGCAGGAGTCACATGCAAAAGTATTCATGGCAACATTAGCAGAAAGAAGTCATATTCCCATTGCATAGAGAATAGGTAAATTATGGTGTATTCACACAATACAATACCATATACAAGTAAAAATGAATTAACTACATCTATGGCAACATGTTTGAGTCTTAGAGGAATTAGTTGAGTGAGAAAAGGAAGTTGCAACCCTGACTAGTGTGGCTCAGTGGAGGTGGCATCCTTCTGTAGACTGGAAGGTCACTGGTTTGATTCCCAGTCAGGGCACATGCCTGGGTTGCAGGCCAGGTCCCTGGTTGGGGGCGTGTGAGAGGCAATGGATCAATGTTTCTCTCTCACGTTGATGTCTCTCTCTCTCCCCTTTCCCCTCCCTCTAAATATAAATAAAATTTTTTAGAAAGGAAGTTGCAGAAAACTACATAAAATAATACTTTTATAAAATTTAAAAGCAAGTAAAACCTAACAATATATTTTTCAGGGATAACTACATATGTGATAAAACTATTTAAAAAAAAAAACAAACTAGGGTATGAAAAAACTGAAGACATTGGTTATCCCTGGGGAAGGCAGGGAGATGGGATGGTACTTAGGTTGGGCAGTGGGCGTATGATTGTTCATTTTATTATTGAATTTCATAGTATCTGTTACATACATCCTTTTTGTGTTTATTAAATACTACATAATATTTTTTAAAAGTAGTTATAAAAGGAAAGAGAAACAGGAGAGGAATGTCAGGGAAGCCAGAGAGTTTCAGGAAATGGACTTGGTGACTGGGAGCACACTGGACACTTTTGGAAGCAGCCACATTCAAATGAGATAAATTGAACAATAAAGTAATTAAAACAAAACAAAACAAAACAAAAACGGGATGGGTTGCCCTGGCCAGTGTGGCTCAGTTGGTCCGAGAGTCCTCTGTAAACTGAAAGGTTGCGGATTTCATTTCCGGTCAGGGTGCATGTCTAAATTGTGGGTTTGGTCCTGGTCAGGGCACATGCAAGAGGCAGCTGGTAGGTGTTTTTCTGTCACATTAGTGTTTATCTCCCTCTCTCTCCCTCCTTCCCCTTTCTCTAAAATCAATAAGCATGTCTTCAGGTGAAGATAAAAAGAATCAAATGGGGAGGGCTGTAGCCAGATTATAGGCTAGGAAGGAATGTGCTGTCAGGACTGGGAGAATAAACAAGTCTTTCATTTACTCCCATCTACCCAAACCCATGGCAATGGCTAACATTTATCTACCTTTACTGAGGCTGCATTGTATGCCAGGTACTTTACATACACTATGTCATTTATCCCTAACAACAACGCTCAAAGGCTGGGCATGGGGAGCTAACTCAGTCCTTGTGTTACCACCAGATTATATTCACTTTAGCCCACATACAGAGAATCCCTACGGCACTGGAATGGGAATGAAAGCTTCATCATTCCATTCCAAATTTTGGGGACAATGACTTACATGGTTAATTAATGGCAACCAGCTAAAAGGTGATGAACCAAGTCCATTCAGAAATGGGCAAATTCTCCATATGATGCTATTACTGCAACTCACCAAACTATTTCTCCTTTGTTCCAGGCACATAGAATTGTACTATTCGACGTGCATCACATTACGTGCAATCATGTGCCTTGCTTTGGGCAATGAAGAGACAGAAGTGATCTGTGATATTTTAAGCTTTAAGAGTCAGCATGCATTTTGGTCACATGCCTTCCCCTGACTCAACGATGTGGCTTCTGTTAGTCTGAGTTTCCAGGTGACTATGGATGACAATCTGCCCCGCCATCCCACCAATTCACGGTGGACATATATGAGCAATAAGTATACCTTTGCTAGGTTGAGATTTGGGGGTTACTATTGCAGCAAAACCTACCCTATTCTCACCCTGGCCAGGTGGCTCAGTTGGTTGGAGCATTGTCCCACCTGCCAAAGGGTTGCAGTTTGATTTCTGATCAGGGTATGTGAGAGGCAACCGATCGATGTTTCTCTCACATTGATCTCCCTCCCCCCCATCCCCTCTCTCTGAAATCAACACACATATCCTCAGATGCGGGTTTAAAAAACAAACAAAACACCAACCCTATCCTGATTGATATACTCCCCTCTTCCAGAGTTAGAGGTTATAAATGTAGACTGAATGAAATGAAAATGTATACAATATGTAATATAAAGTGCCTAGACCTCTCTCTGATAGTAAACCCTCAATAGATCACTTCCTGCATCTACTCCTAATTACTGTGGAATTTTCATATTTCTCATACACAAATAAAGACTAGTTGTAGAAGATGCAAATAGAAGGTAATGTTTTGGGCTCACATTATTCTTCATGCTTGTGGTTTTAAAAGAGATATTTGTATTCCTTGTCATTTTATCCCTCAAATCCACACAAAAGCCCTACAATTGACTCTGCTTGGATCATATACCCAACCCACTGGGGAAGGTGAAACCATGTGACTGATGGTCAATCCACCTTTACCCAAAGATAGGAAGGAGCAGTTCCTCAAAGGGGAAAAGAAAACTGGATTTCACTGCCAGAAAGAGGAAAGATTGCTGGGCAGGCAGAAACAAAAGTTATCTTAGTCAAAATGAACTTAAATTTAGGTCCTTGGTTTTATCACTTATTAGCTGTGTGTGCACTCGGGCACCACTGAATCACTTTGGTCATATGTAAAGTGGGGATAGTACTTCCTTTGCAGAGTTGTTTGAGGATTAGAAATAATGAACAAGAGCATAGAACCCCACCTGGTAACTAATGGGTCTTCAATTAATGGTAACTTTAAGAAAGGAAATGCTAAAAATATCCTACTACTAAATTCTGAGTTCTAACACCCAAAGATCAAAGGCTCAGACAACTATAGCCATAATGAACTGAATGTAAAACAAATTATGTCACAAATAATAGTTTCATTTAAGGGTAAAGTGTTTACAAGCTTCAGTAAGCCTCTAACGCTAACCTTTAGGCTCAGCTGTTCTTTTTGCAACCTGTACAGACAAGTCCCAGGGCAGTAAGGGGGTGATGCCCAGCTAGTGTCACTCAGCAGGAGCTGTAAGGTAAGAAATGCCCTAGAGTCCTGGCTTCAGACTCTGTTCCAAGCATCCCTCCATTGTCAAAGGTGACTCAGGGCTCAATTTTTTTTCAGAGCCCCAATAAAAACACATTTTTAGAAGATTTTATTTATTTGTGTTTAGAGAGGGGAAGGGAGAAAGAGAGGGAGAGAAACATCAATGTGTGATCGCCTCTCATGCGCCCCCTACTGGGGAATTCTGGCCCACAAGCCAGGCCTGTGCCCTAACCTGGAAATAGAACTGGTGACCCTTTGGTTCACAGGCCAGCACTCAGTCCACTGAGCCACACCAGCCTGGGCTAAAAACACATTTAAATGAATACCATCCAACCCTTTTCCTTCATATTCAATCTTGTGTTTTTATCATCAACGTGTCCTGTGCCTCAGAAATCTATACTCTGCTTTGCACCAGGGAGCATTTTCAAAGTTATTTTAACTCTGCTTGATTTAGTCATCAACATTTACTAAGTACATAGTGGGTGGTAAGGTCTACGGCCATACCACCCTGAACGTGCCCGATCTCGTCTGATCTCGGAAGCTAAGCAGGGTCGGGCCTGGTTAGTACTTGGATGGGAGACATAGTGGGTGGTAAGTGTCAAGGAGACAAAGACAAAAAAAGACAGAGATGGTCACATGTAATTGAAGGACAGAGATGCAGCAAAGTGCTATAGGGACTAGCTCTGGTAAGTCTGTATAAGGATCCCTAGTCAAGTATCAGGAAAAGAAAGAATCACAAAAATATGGAGCTAAACTTTGGACGGGGCAAGTCAGGAATGTAGCAGAGACAAGGGGAGAGAGGTACTAGGCAATGGAATAAGCAAATGAAAAGAAATGGATGTTAACAGCTTAATGTTTATGGGACACAATTCAGTGTCACTGGAGGGGTAAAGGGTGATTGGAAATGAGGCTAGAGAAGCAGTCAGGGGCCGCATCATGAAAGGACCATGGAAGAGGGTGTGCAGCATGTGTGAAGGACAGGTTACTATGGAAGCTGTCCTTGGATTAAAGGACAGTGGTTCTGAAGTTCTGGCCAAGATGCAGGAATAGGCAGATAAGCTTTGCTTCCTCACACAACCAAAAGAAGGATAACAATCAATTTAAAAACAAAAAATAACCAGAATTGTCAGAAAAATCAAACTGTGTGGAACTACAACAACAAAGGGCTTAAAGAAGAAACATTCATCCAAAGGGGCAGAGATGGGAAGCAGGGGTGGAGAGGATGTGCAGCAAGGGCAGGTGAGGCGGCGGCTGGCAGACAGGGATATCCCACACTCAAGTGTGGCTAAACCGGGAGGAACAACTGGGGAGCGAGACAAACCACACAACCCAGGGTTCCAGCGTGGAAAACTAGCCTCAAAACCTGTGACTGTAAAAATCTGTGGGGGTTGAGGTGGCAGGAGAAACACACAGTCTCACAGAAGAGTTTGTTGGAGAGATCCCATGGGATCCTAGAACATACACAAGCCCACCCGCCCAGAAACTGCACCTGAAATGGCACAATCTGCTTGTGGGTAGTGGGGGAAGTGACTGAAAGTGGGGCAGGAGCAGAGTAAGGAAGCAAGCAGCATTGTTCCCTCTTGGACCCCTCCCCCACAGACAGCACCGCAACACAGCAGCAAAGTGGTTTGTCCTGCCCTGGAGAATACCTAAGGCGCTGTCCCTTACAACGTAACAGGTGCTCAAAAACAAAGAATTATGGCCCAAATGAAAGATCAGATCAAAAACTCCAGAAAAAGAACTAAGCAATGAGGAGATATCTATCAGATGCAGAGTTCAAAACACTGGTAATCGGGATGCTCGCAGAAATGACTGTGAGTATGTTCACAAAATAAAGGAAGAAATGAAGGCTATACAATGTGAAATAAAGGAATATATACAGGGAACCAACAGTGCAGGGAAGGAAACTGGGACTCAAATAAATGATTTAGAACAAAAGGCAGAAATAAACATCCAACTAGGACAGAATGAAGAAATAAGAATTCAAAAAAATGAGGAGAGTCTGAGAAACCTCTGGGAAAACTTTAAATGTTCCAGCATCTGAATCATAGGGGTGCCAGAAGGAGAAGAGGAAGAGCAAGAAATGGAGAGTTTATTTGAAAAAATAATGAAGGAGAACTTCCCCAGTCTGGGAAAGGAAATGGACTTCCAGGAAGTCCAGGAAGCTCAGAGAGTCCCAAAGAAGTTGGACCCAAGGAGGAACACAACAAGGCACATCATAATTACATTAGCCAAGATTAAAAATAAGGAGAGAATTTTAAAAGCAGCAAGGGATAAGGGGATAGTTACCTACAAAGGAGTTCCCATCAGACTGTCAGCTGATTTCTCTAAAGAAACCTTACAGGCAAGAAGGGGCTGGAAAGAAGTATCTGAAGTCATGAAAGGCAAGGACCTCCATCCAAGATGACTCTATCCAGCAAAGCTCTCATTTAGAATGGAAGGGCAGATAAAGTGCTTCTCAGATAAGGTCAAGTTCAAGGAGTTCATCATCCCTAAGACCTTACTATATGAAATGTTAAAGGGACTTATCTAAGAAAAAGAAGATCAAAAACTATGAACAGTAAAATGACAACAAACTTACAACTATCAATAACTGAACCTAAAATAAACACAAACTAAGCAAACAGCTAGAACAGGAACAGAATCACAGGAATGGAGATCACATGGAGGGTTCTCAGTGGGGAGGGGGAGGAGGGACAATGGGGGGAAGGTACAGGGAATAAGAAGCATAAACATTAGGTACAAAATAGACAGGGAGCGGTTGAGAATAGTATAAGAAACGTAGAAGCCAAACACCTTATATGTATGACCCATGGACATGAACTAAGTGGGGGGGGGGCGGAGAGGGAATACTAGAGGCAATGGAGTCCAAGGCGCAGGGGAAAGGGGAGAAAAAATGGGACAATTGAAACAGCATAATCAATAAAACATAGATTTAAAAAAGTAATATAGCATACACAGAAATAAAAAGAGTGGTTCTGGCTGTGGCTGGTGTGGCTCAGTTGGAGATGTATGGTGTAACCAAAGAGACAACGGCTGGATTCCCTGCCAGGGCACATGCCTGGGTTGCAGGTTCAATTCCCCACTGGGGCACATGCAGGAGGCAGATAATCAGTGTTTCTTTCTCTCCTTTCTCAAATGAGAATAAAATAAACCTTAAAAAAATTTTTTTAAAAAGCACTCTGGTGTGGCTCAGTGGGTTGGGCATCATCCTGCAAAGTGAAAGGTCACTGGTTAGATTCCCAGTCAGGGCACCTGCCTGGGTTGGGGGTTTGGATGTTTTTCTCTCACATTGATGTTTCTCTCCCTCTCTTTCTCCCTCCCTTCTCCTCTTTCTAAAAAGTAAAAATAAAATTACAAACCTGAACAGAGTGAGCACTTTCACCAGGAAAAGGTACATACACTTAAACACAACATGTTTCTTACTATTACCTGGATAGGGAGACAGGGGAGCAACTGCAACAATTCAGGTGACACTAGGAGGCCTAGACTAAGCCATGGCAGCGGGGACAGAAAAGGCACAGATGTGAGAAATACAAAGGCAGCTGAGTGTTTTCAACAGAGCTTGTCATGATTTGAGAAATGAGGGAAAGTCCTGAGTATAGCATAACTCGGTTGGTGTGTGGTTTAGACAACTGAGTAGAAGGTAGTGTCACTCACGGAGAGGAGTAGGCTTCAGAAGACAGGATGGGGTCAGTTTCGGAAATGTCAAGTCAAAACTGCCTTCAGAACACCCGAACGAAGAAGTTCAGCAGGAAGCAAAATAGGCCCTTCCTTTTGATGACTCTTACGCTAGCTCTCTTGCTCTGATATTCAGCTACAAACAGGCTCCAAGTCTGGCCAATCCTTCTCCATTGAGACAAGTATATCCTCTAGTTGCTGAAAGGGATCCAGAAGTGGGAGAAGAAATGAAACTTCACACACCCCAAATTATTTAACAATTTTTTTACTTAATAAAAGAATAAACTTTTCTTAAGCACTGTAAGTTTCCTTCCATCACGTTAACAGAATGACAAACCAATTTCCATCACAGAACAACTCCTGAGACATTTTCATTCCTTTCTGAAACATTTCCATTTAACTGCTGCAGTTTCCCCTAAGAAGCATCCATTCAAACTTACATTAAACAACTATGGAGCTTTTGTGGTGAGGTGGGCCAAAAGGCAGGGAATTTGGAATCTGGGAGTGGGAAAGACAGATACATATTATCCATCCACTAAACACACTGTCAAGAGCACAAAAGAGATATTAACACAGGAAAAAACAATGAAAGAATTTGTTACTTTTGACAATAACATCATTTATCAGGGAGCACAAAAAAAAAACCCCATTAACTCCTTGCAGTTAAGGTTTCTTTACCTAGTATGTTATTCTAAAAATAGAATCAAATAATAGGTGGGAGGGGAACTGTCTTCTGGGAAATAATTGAAATGAAGTCATCAGATTTGGCAGGGTTATGAGATTAATAAAATCTGAACTATTTGATTTGTGTCACTTACATGAAAATTCACTACTCATTAGTTACTACCAACACGGGCAAGAAGAGCATCTATAAAAGTATGAGGGCAATGTCAAAGCCTGAAACAGGCGCCCTAGCACAAGGGATTATTTTATTTTGCTTTTAACTTGGTAAGGATGATTTTGTGAAAAATGAAGTTACTTTCTTAGAACATCAAAACCACCTCTGCAATACTGAAGATAATTATCAGTAACAGGGGAATAGGTACACTGAGCTCTACCTACATCAGCAGACTACTGCAATAAGCCAAGGGAAAAGAAAATGGAGAGCCAAATAAAAGAAAATGCCAAAGTCACAAGAGGGAGAAAAATATAGGGTGACATAATGGAACAGTGAAAACTTACCCCCTACCCCCAAACCCCATGCATATTTAGGAAATATGCATCAGGAAGTGAATAAGTATAATAATTAAACCTTAGTAGAATTACATTAACTACTTTAAAATGTGGTCTACCTGTATTGTCATTTCAAAGGAGGAGGTTCTTAGAGGCTCCAAGGGTAGCACCGACATGCCCACCAGGAACCTTCTATGGTTCGAATGGACTGGGTCACCATAACCAGGCAGTGACTTCCAAATTCTGTCTACCCTACCTAAGCATTCCTCCTCTCCCCACCTCAACTATCCTCCCTAATGCCAGTCTGGCTGTTTTTCTCAATGACCAGAAAAAGTTAACGTGACTTGGCCAACAATGTCAGAAAAATCAAGATAGAGACAAAAATCAAATGTCACTAGAACGCAAGTACCATTTCTTGGGCTTTAAAGTCCTACTGGCTCAGAATGAAATGACACAACTGAGCAGAAGTTTGCCAGACCTGGTCCAGACCAGACTGGCCACTGAATAAGGGTGGGAGTCACAGGTTGATCCCAAGGCACACCAGCAGAAATTAAGAACTGCAAATCCTTGGGGATCAGCGTCTATATACAACCAGGGGGCTTTTGCTTGTGGCCCTACAAGGTAAAGGGGTCATTTCTCAGGTTCCTGTGTGACATTCTTCGAGAGAGGCTACATCATCATCAGAAACGGAACCTCAAGGGAAGGATGACAGTCTCTTCAAGTGGTACTCATAGCAAAGCTCAGATCTGCCTTCACCAATTTGTCCTCCAGTTAGAAAATATTCATGTCCCGGTAATGAACACCTCAGTCTTTTTGGCTTCTAAATTGTGTATTTTGGCAGATAAATTAAAATATATGAACATGGCCCTTTATGGTTCTTTTTTATAATCCTCCAAACCCGAAATGCTGAATCTAAAAAAAAGCAAGGTTGGAAGTGAACCACTTGTTTCACCCTGGGCCAGTCTAGGAGAAAGTGGAAGTTTGTGGAAGGGAGAAAAGCAAGCCTTTTGACAAACTGGAATCACCCCTCTCAAAGCAGCAATTGTACTTCTCACAGTGAATGCCTACAAAATAAGAAATCTTCTTAATGCTGTGAGAGTTAACAATACTGTCACTTGATTGTAGCAAATAGATTCAAGACACACAGAAACAGCAACTGAAGAAAATTCTTTTCCGTGTAACTCCAAGTAGTCCATATAAGATGGAGATCTAGATAGATTTAATTTAATACAGCTCAGTGACTGGTTACTTTTTGAGCTCCTAAGGATTCCTCCCTCTGTGGCTCCAGAAAGAAATTTCCAAGCCATCTAAGTTCGCCACTAAATCCCTCTCTTGTTGGATACAGCAGTCCTAACCTTTAAGATGTTGTGAAAGGTTGGGCAGGTCCAAGAGAACAGCGGGGACCAAACTAGAGAGCCAATCCAAAGAGGAGGTTTTTGTACACGTTGCTCCTGGTTATATCGGGCTAGGTGTCCACTCCTGTCACCCTGCTTTGGTTTGCGTACAAAATGTCTCGGCAGGGGGAGAGGCATTCTAGAGCTCCCTCCCCCCTGCAAATTATAGGTTCTCTTAAACTGGGCCCGACTAGGATTAAACAGTCTTAGACTGTTTTCAATCTCTCACGATACATGATTTGTAAGTGGGCAATGAGCAAACGGCCTTCTGGTTGTCTGGAAAGAAATCACCAAAGACCTGCAGTGGGGTTAAAGTGCATGGGGTTTTTCAAAAAGACAGAGAACCCTGCTAGAAGTTTAGTCAGACAAATTCCTATAGAAACGATACTTCTTGGGCAAGACTATCACAAAGCCCAAAGGAGGTGTGTGAGGCTGAAAGCCTCAATTCTTGAATGAAGACATAGTACTAATACGTTGCAAGCTGTGTTCCCATCTCTCAGACTGAGACTGCTGAGAATGGAAACTGGAAATGCAAGGTCATTTCAAGAGTATCTCTGTCAAGGAGGAATGGCCTCTTTGTCCTAGGAATCTTTTACAGAATACTCCTGAAGGTCCAGGCCAGAGTCCTCTGAAGTCTTCCTTGGAAAGCAAATGAAAAGATCCAATAGTCAAAATGTCAATGGACAAATGAAACAATCTAGGCATGTAAAATCAAATTGGGGATTTCCTTAAACTTCCTTCCCTACCTCTTCTCTCCAATGCTAGTCCTCTCTTCTTCAGGTACTCAGGGCAATCCATTCTAGCCTGAGGGCAGTTTGATCCTGGAGTTCCAGATGACAACCCCTCCAAACTAGCTGCAAGTCCTGGTCATTACTTCCTGCCCCTTCTCTCTACGATCCAGGCTGCTCCTTCATAACAAAATGCCCAAATCTTCCCAATCCCATTCCAACCTCCTGTTCTCACCATATGGGATGTGAGGTCTCGGTTCAAGATTAAGCCTGTGACAAGCCAAACGTTTGTTGTTCTGAAAAGGCCATCTCTGGAAAGTACTTTTTGTCTGTTTTGGAAAAACCCATCTTCTCGTAATTGCGATGGGCTATGACTCAGTAAGAATTTTAAAGTATGGTCTTTTGAAACCCACCACTCCATAGCAGTGGAAGCGTTTCTGGTAAATTCAGTAAATCCTTTGGGACATCACCACGTATGTATGTATGCATGCATGAATATATCTATGTATCTATATGTAGATATATAGATATATACACACAAATACATATATTTATATATAAAATACGTATAGATAAATAGATCTGTCTCTTTATATAAAGGGTATGTGTATGCATATAGGTACATGCATTCATATATACATACATCCACGCACACACCCATACACAAAGGCACGCGTGCGTGCACACACACACTCTTTTGAGTTCCCTTTCGTACTCAGTTTCATTACATTGATTCTCACCCTTTCAGGGTGTGGGCAGCAGGGAGTGGGCAAACTGCACTGCATCTTCTATTTTACAAACAATGCACTAGTTCAGAGGCAGGAAAAATCTGCCCAGTACTTTTCTGACTCACTTGAATCCCCCAGTACAAAGGCCATTGGTAGTTTTTGTTTTTTTTTGTTTTTTTTAAACTGTATAAAATAAAAACAAAGAAATGAAATAAAATAACCAACACTATTTCACTTTTCTGAGAACATCTACCTATCTGATTGTCAGGCCAGCGCTAGAGGCAACGGTATAAACTCCTGGGGTTGGTCAGCGGAGAAAGAGTGAGGAGGTGGGTACTGATTACAGACACAGGCCCCACTACTTCATAGAGCAAAAGACAAGTTAGGAAGCCATAGGCAGCTGTCTCTACTACCCCATGGGTTTTATAAATGGGTATCATGATGAAGACTCACAAAACCAAAGGTGGAACTTTTCTTATAGGGTCATACGTGATGACACCAATTTCTTATAGTCGCTACCTTACTAGGCTCCCAGGGGAGGTAAACAGAATACTGGCATTTTACATTAGATGTGACAAAAGGAGCCAGTCCCGTTGCCATTCCTTTTTGACCAGATCTTCACCAGAAGCAAACTGCTAGGTCTGGAGGCCCCGAAAAAGATGGATAGAATACAACATCCCGAGAAAATCCTGGCTAAATCTAGGGTAAGCATTTATGTCCTCCTCTAACTTGGGCCTAAAATCAGATAAGTATATGTTTTCCCCTCTTCCTGATCTGGTAAATGCATTTGCAGCTTATTCCTCTTTTTGTTGTGCTACAGTTTCCAGCTTTTGCTCTCCCAAGTGGCTCTTCTCCTCATTCTTCACAGGGAAGTAGCGGTTAACATTATTACACATGCTGCTGTCTCTGGATAAGGCACACCGTGATGGAGCTGGAAGATGATTATCACTCTTCTCTTCCTTGATCAATGTGCCATTGTTTCCATTTACCTGTGAGCAAGAGTGGCTTTGATGAGGCTCCAGGGATTTAGAAACTCCATCTGAAATGCCCTGTATCAAAAATAGAGATACTCAGTGGAAATGGTAATCCCAAACTGGTTGACCTTTCCCAAGCATGTTCATAAGTTGGCCTGTGGAAACTGCTTCAGTTCTTCAAAGAAGCCAGAAAGCCCAATGCTTGTTAACATCTGATACACTCTGATATCACCAGAACTCAGGGTGACAACAGATGGATCTGACCAAAATCCAATGGTAATGACAGCACAATAATGATACAGCCAGCATTTTACAAGCTTTACCATAGATTTTTTTAATACTAATGGGGACCCTAAATGTTAGATATTATCATGCGCCATTTACAGATGAGGAAGCTGAGGCTCAGAGAGATTAAAGTCACTTGCTCAAGAACACCCAGATAGAGACAGAAAGGGAAAGAGGTGGGACCTGGATTGCACTCCAGGTCAGTCAGTCTCTAAAGTCTATTCTCTTAACTGTCATGCAATGCTGCCCAATGCTGACAGCTGGACATGTAAAGGAAATGAAAGGAAAACAAACCATGAGGTCTATGTGCAATATTCTTCAGAATCTTTCGTAACTAAAAGCGTCACCTGTTTTTCTTTTCATTCCAGGAACGTGACAGTTGCTGAAATGCTAATGACATGAACTGCCTCAACTTGCAGTGCAGTGCTGCCTCTAGATGAATGTTATTAGCAAATAATAACAGCTTAATTACTAAATAGTTAGGCATGCCAGATAATCTGCTGTTCATTTTATAGACATGAAAAATGAAGCTCAAAAAAAGGGAAAAAGACTTGCTCAATGTCATTCATGTGCTCAGATTTGGGTCCAAGTCTGTTTGATGCCAAAGACCTTGTTCTTTCCACTATGATACAACACATAACGGCAATCCAACTCCTGTTCAATTGGTGGTTAATTTTAAATAAGAACTACTAATCTGTATCTAGTATTTCCCATGTTTCAGGCTCTACGCTAAATACTTTCAAAGATCACCTCATTTAACTCTCTGAGGTAGACACCAATTTCTCCATTTTACAGATGATAAAACCAAGGCACAGAGAGGTTAAATAACTTGTCCAAGGTCAGTGGCAGAGCCAGATTCAAAGCTAGATCATTTGGCTTCAAAGCCTGTACAACACGGGGGCTACTGTGGCTGTTGCTCAAGAACCCGGAAAAAAGAAACTAGTAAAAATCCACACAATGGATGGAATTAGCCACATGAAGGAGTCAACAAAGGAGGTAAAACCTTACAAATAAGTGACTTAAGAATTTGAAGACACACAAAACTCCAGTGACCTAGGAATACTCTCAAGAAGAGAGGACTATAATGTAAACGGATTTAATAAGCTAGAACAACAAATTATATTATACTCTGAAGAAAGAGTGACTGAATGGAAAAAGGAGAGTTAGGAAGGCAATCAATAGCAGCTCTGTCCAGGGAAGATGTTTTACGTAAGAACAAAGTCAGTATGAAGACTTCCTTGACCAGGCTACCTCCACAGTGGATAGTAGTGCCGCCAGCAATCTTAGCCTAGAGAAACATAGCATGACCTACCCTCCCTTGTTTTCCCTCAGTTTCCTCACCTGTGAAACAAAATAATAGCATCATAGGTTCCTATAGGGGTTCAAGGAGGGACTCACTGGAAAGCACTTAAAACATGTTCTGTTTGACAGTGTAAGAACTCATTAAATGCCAGCTACTTTTAGTGTTCTGATTTCAGGTCCCCAAGCAAACTTCTGATACCATGGGCTCTCTTGCGGTTTGCACTTAGAGAAAGAAAGCTCTGGTAGCCATGGCTAAGAGAATAGTCACTAGAGTCAGTTAGACCTCAGTCTAACTCTTGTTTCCGACAATTAGAGTTGTTATACTGTGTTGGAGTCAGCACAGCACATGGCTTTGGATTCAGTCAGCTCAGGCTGAAATTTCAACTCTGGTACTGACTTGATGGACGATTTTGGGCAAGATGCTTCATTTCTCTGAGCCTCAGTTTCCTCCTCTTTAAAAGAAAGAGTAGGCCTGACTGGTGTGGTTCAGTTGGCTGGGTGTTGTCCTGCAAAATGAAAGGTCACAGGTTCGATTCCCAGTCAGGACACATGCCTGGGTTGTGGATTCGGTCCCCAGTTAGGGCACATGTGAGAAGCAACCAATCACTGTTTCTCTTCCTCTCTTTCTCCCTCCCTTACCCTCTCTCTAAAAATAAAAATAAATAAAAATAAATAAAATAAATAATAATAAATACTTCACATGAATTTCTAAGAATGACTGGGATAGAGTTAAGTGTGTAATATATCATGGTAATTATTTCTTTGCACTGTAAGTCGGTAAACTTTATATTTCACTCTCTCCCTGCTCATCCCTAACCCCCCCACTCTTTTAGCCATATCCACATACTATTAATGTGAGTAAACCAGAGAAAGGAACCCACTCTTATTGTACCAAACATATGAGGGTTTTCAGACTATACACCTAATGATCAGTCCCTGAATCATGGTCAATTCCCCAAGGCTATGTTACCTTATGAGAGCCTATCTTAGTGACCAGTTTTCCTTCTAGGTGTAATCCCTTTTACCTTACTGAAAAACTTCTGGGAAAAGCTGAGAAGCTTTGGAAAAATACCAAAGTTATTCCTCTATGGCTATGGAGTGCATTACAAAATGCTTTGTGCGGGGGACGTACCATTCTAGTTCATTTTTGGCTCAAAATAACATTAAAGCAAATCTGTATTCTTTGAGGAAACATTAGACCATGGGGTTAACACGGATGGATACAATGAGGTCTGGCTGTATACAGGAGAGCTGATTTGAGAACTGACAATAAAGTTTCGTTGCAGTGTGGTCTAGTCAGTGACCCTTGTGAGGATTAGAGACTGCATGTAAAATGTTTAGTAGAGGGCTCAGTAGAAAGTATGCACTCAAGAAATGGGCCCTGAATGGTATAGGTCAGTGGTTTGAGTGCAGGCCTGTAAACCAAAGGGTCACCAGTTCGATTCCCAGTCAGGGCACATGCCTGGGTTGCGGGCCTGGTCCCCAGTTGGGGACACGTGCGAGGCAACCACACATTGATGTTTCTCTCCCTCTCTTTCTCCCTCCCTGCTCCTCTCTCTAAAAATAAATAAATAAAATCTTAAAAAAAAAAAGAAATGGTAGCTGCTATACAATGAGGAAGCCAGCAGTCTGAGTCCAATACAAGACTTTAAATCACTACAAGAATAGGCTTTCATATTTGGAGGGTGCACGTCTAATAAAGACCAGTGGGGATTGTGATGTAATTCAAGGTGTAGATTAGGAGAAAGTTTAAGTCCTGGCTGGTGTGGCTCAGTGGGTTACAGTGTTGTCCCATGTGCCAAAAGTTTGCAGGTTCAATTCCCGGTCACAGCACATACCTAGGTTGCAGGGTGGATCCCCGAGACACATATGGGAGGCAATCAGTGTTTCTCTCTCACATCAATGTTTCCCCACTGCCTCTCTCACCCCTTCCCTCTTCCTCTCCCTCTAGCAATGAAAAAAAATGTCCTTGGGTGAGGATGAAAAGAAGAATAATAACAATATAAATAAATAAATAAAAGTCTGACACAATTCTAAGCCTTTAAGAATAAACAGAATGGGCCCTGGCAGGGGTGGCTCAGTGGACTGAGTGCCAGCCTGCAAAGCAAAGGGTCATCGGTTTGATTCCCAGTCAGGGCACATGCCTTGGGTTGTGGGCCAGGTCCCCAGTAGGGAATGTAGTAGAGGCAACTACATGTTGATGTTTCTCTCCCTCTCTTTCTCCCCCATTCCCCTCTCTCTAAAAATAAATAAATAAATAAATAATCTTAAAAAAAAAAAAAAGAATAAACAGAATGGTAACACCTCTTCCCCTCACATATTCAGCAAAGGACGAGGTTTAATTTTCTAAGCATCTCTGGTAGCCCCTCACAAGCTCGGGCATGCTGGCAATCCCACTGTTAGTTTCACTCTAGTCCCTTTATGGTTGCATGTAGCACATATTATACTGCCTAAAAGTCTTCGGACACCATACCTGTTTCCATCTTGTGGCCTCACTCAATGAAAAGGATGACACTCTGCAGCCCTGTGGAAATAGCCTAGGCAGTCTAACCCTCCTCCCTAGACAGCTGGAGAGCAGGGGAATAAAATCAAATGCCACAAGTTGTGAAAGCTCCCAGGTTTCCATGCCTAATCTGATCTCCTACAATTTAGCTGGAAAGATAAGAATTATCAAACAGAAGCTAAAGAATCTCAAAAAAGGTGCTTACTTGTTTATTTCCTTTTTTAGGTCCTTTGGGTCCTCTGCCAGTCTGTTCTTTTCCATACCTTTAGAAAGTGGGGGGGAAAGTGATCATGAGGAATATATAAAGCCCATACCCCCATTTTTACTTAGTTAACAATTCATGTCCTCTTAGAAGTGTGACCCTAATAAGGTAGATGACCCTCCTCTGTGCTACCACTATAAATATCTATTTCTTTCACTTTTATATCATACTAAACTGTTCTGTGTCCCATGTCCTCCTCTAGGGGCAAAACCTTTTTTTTTTTAAATCAAGGCAGGGCATTTAGTATATGTTTCCTGCACTAAACTGAAAACTGCCTTTAAAAATGTAAAGTTAGTTAATGCCTTTTACCTTAATAGAAGGATTCTATAGTTGGGCATTTCCCAAGGGGACTTTGATTGATACTAGCTCATACCAACCTATTCGAATACATACCCCTTTCCTGGCCCACCAATGGAAACCACTTGCATGCCAAAGGAGCCTCGGCCCCTGGAAGATCTGCTGCCAGCCCACTGCCCCACAACCATCCCAGCAATCTCCAGTTTTCCTCCTTGGGGTGGAATTGGATGGAGACCTAGAAAGAGAGGAAGAATGGCAGTGATGAGATTTAAGTATAAGGTTGGGTAAGAGGTAGAACAAAAGATCCTATAGCCCACCTACTGTGCTTTTTTCCATTTCTCTATGATAAAGAGTCCATGATAACAGCAAAGGGTCATGGTGGAAGCAAATTTAGGGATAGGAGGTTGAAGATCTATATACATCCACTTTCTCAAGTGGGCTGTGGATGATTAATTTTTCAACTACAGAGCCTAGCACATAGTAGGCATTCAATGTTTGCTGAGACAATGAATGTCTTATAATCTAATTACTGGAAAATTATAGGCCCAAACCACTTTTGATTTAAATACATATCACTACACCCTGGAGGATTACCCAAGCAACCAAATGAAACTGAAAATAATGAAACTAAACAGTAATTTATCACTAAAAAGCAAGAATAGCAACAGTTTAAAGCCAGAACAAATTCAAAACAAGATAGCCTATCACCTTAAAATAGGAAACTGCAACTCTGTGTGTGAGGAAACACGCAAAGTAGAACTTTGTGATTTGGCACAAAGGGAATCCTTCATAGAATACAGAGTTCTAGTAAAGCTTAAATTTTAGTGTATGGAGAAAACCCAAATGTTATTAACCCTTCACTCATTTAGCAAGTCATTAGGAAAGAGCCCTTCATTTATATAAAAGTAGGAATCTAAGGGACTACAGTGCTAGCTAGTACTAAGAGGGCAAGAAAGACTTGCATGTGGGGGATCTTGTGGTCTTTCAGGAGGCAGGAGACTACTCATAAACCACTCATAAGTGGAGATTAAGCATCGCTGGGACATAGGGCAATGGTGAGGACTTCCCCTAAATCTGGCCTTAATTCTGTCTTCTGAAACACAATAAAATCAACAAGCAAAGAATGAGAGTGGACAGCCATAAAGTTATCTTCAAAGGATGGAAGGAATGGCTGCCTCCCTGGTTTGTAAGACTTGATCTTTAGCTGACTGAAGAAGGAGTTATCAGAGTAGACATCACGCTACTCACGTAAGCAGAACCTTAAGCTAAACATTCATACTGAATTCTGTGACCCAAAATGTAACCCAACCTTCAACTTCTAGCTTCATTTATTTTTTTAGAATAAAAAAAAAGATTTGATTTATTTATTTTTAGAGACAGAGGAAGGGAGAGAGATAAAGAGGAAGAAAAAACATTGATGTGAGAGAGAAACATCAACTGGTTGTCTCTTGTATGTGCCCCAGCAACCCAGGCATGTGCCCCAACTGGGGAATCAGTGACTTTTTGCGCCTTGTGGGATGATGCGTAACCAACTGAGCCACACTGGTGAGGGCTCCAGCTTTATTTTTAAAGTGAAAATGCCCTGGCTGGTGTGGCTCTGTGGATTGAGTGCCAGCCTGCAAACCAAAGGGTTCGCTGGTTAGATTTCCGGTCAGGGCACATGCCTGGGTTGAGGGGTCAGGTCCCCAGCAGGGGGTGCGTGAGAGGCAACCGCACATTGACGTTTCTCTCCCTCTCTTTCTGCTTCTCTTCCTTTCTCTTTAAAAATAAATAAAATCTTAAAAAAAATAAACTGATGAGCAATAGACAATAAATACCTTCAATCACAGCAACCATAGTAACAACCTTCCCACCTGATTATAGAATCTCCATATTTAATGGTAAACGTCCCCATTAAAATATCCTATTTTATGAGGGAACAAGTAGTTTGCATTATCAGGACCAGGATCTCAGTCACCTAAGCATAACAGTCTATTCATCATTAACCTGCAGCTCGTGGTCACCACCACACCATAATTTAAAAATTTATACGTGTTTGTGGGTGTGAGTATGTGCTTTCCCCACTAAGCTGCAGTTCCTGGAGGGCATGGTCTGTAAATTATTTCTCTCTGTGCTTCCAGAAATGTATCAGATCTACCCCCAGAGTGAAAGTGGGTACATACTTCACGCTATGCTCATCTGCAGACAATGGTCATTTTACTCTCACCTCCCACTGCTCTTCCTGCAAGCTCCTCTCTGTACATCTGCCTAATGGGGGACTGAGAGATCAAACCAGCAGTGAAGATCCAGTTCATGTGCATTATAGTTCTCAAAATTAATTAAGTGGCTCCTGGTTTCTACATCACTTACTTCAGGAGTCCGGTCAAATTCTTAGGGATCAACCACCTGTATGGAGAGTGGTCTGTGAAGTCAGTGGACTTTTTCCCTCAGGCCACAGCCATCCATCTCAATAAGCTGCTCTTCAAACTACCACAATGCAGTAGAGAATATAAATGAGATAATAAATATTTGGCACTGCTAAATCTGTAACTAGCAGTAATTACTGGATTGGTTATTATGGAACAGATAGAGGATGACAAATACCTTATTCTTAGGTACTGACCTGCAAACCCTCGGTTTCTTCCTTGAGGGGGAAGTGGCATTGAGCCCACAGCTCGGGAATAAAGTGGAACAGGATAGAGAGAGGGGACCATGGGAGTCACAAAAGTAGGTGATGGCAGTAGAGCAGAAGGTGGTGGATAGTTCACGTTGACTCCTTCAAGGATACTCTGTCTCATCTTTTCCACTTTGGTTGCCAGGTCAGCCTTCAAACAAGAAACGGAATAATAATAGCACCTGCCATTTTTTGAACTTGTATGTTTCAGGCACAGTATTTATTGGGCACTCTAGGTACAGTCTGACAAGTCTATTCCCATTAAGGGAAGCAAGGCTTGGAGTTAAAATGGACAAGGCGACGCTCAGGAAAGCCTGGCTGGCACCAAAGCCGCCACCTTTCATACAGCACTGCACTGCCATCACACTAGTTCTGACTGAGGACTTGTGAGGCACATTAACTAGGTCAAGAAAGACAAATATTCCAATAAATACTGGCTGATGGTCTATCACATGGCAAGCAACAGGCTAGGTAATTTTTTAAGTGGGAGGTAACTGAATCATGGAAAAGAGAGAACAAAACCCTGACATATTCAAAGCCTCTCATCTTTCTCCTCCATACCCAGGATCAGACACCCTGACCTGTCCAGAATAAGTCCATGTCTCTAGTCCAGAGGTTTATGAACTTGCTCTGAAAAGGGCCAGATAGTAAGTATTTTAGACTTTGTGGGCCATATGGTCTTTGTTACAACTATTTTACTGTCCCACAAACAAATTAATGCGGCTACGCTCCAATAAAACTTTATGGAACAAAAACTCCAAATTTTGGAATTTGGGATAGTTTGCTGACCACCGCTCTAGTCCTTCAGCTCACTCCCCCAGAATGAATAGAGGAGTAAGTTAGGATGCCTTTCCCTTGCCTCCCCTCATCGTCCCCAAAGTTTCATTGCAAAAAAAAAAACAAAAAAACAAAAAAAAAAACCAAACAAACAGTCCCCTGCTTCTACTATTATCTACTTCACTATCCTCTTGTACTTCTAAACAGTTCCTTTATAAAAAAAAATCACTTGCAAAAGTGATTTACAGTTTTTGAAACTAAGGGAGTTAAAATTCTAAAAGCCGGAGGAAAATCTTACAGTATAAGAGTAAGAAGAGTAACATGAAAACATGAAGCTAAGAAGAAAAAAGGTTTCCATCATGGAACATGTATAAAGGACCCATGGGCAAGGACAACGGGAGGCAGGGGAGTGAATGTGGAATAGGGGGATGGGCAGGGCAAGGGAGAGCAATAGGGGTAAAATGGGGACAACTGTAATTGAACAACAATAAAACATTTAAAAAAACAGAGGTGTAGGTAGACACACTGTACCTCTTTGCACAACCAAAAGAAGAACAACAACAATTAAAAAAACAAGAAACAACCAGAATTTATAGAAAAATCGAACAGTACAGAACTGACAACCAAGGAGTTAAAGGAGAAACATCCATTCAGACCGGTAGCAGGGGCGGAGACAGGCAGTTGGGCAGAGAGGACTTCTTGCAAGATGGTGACTGGCCGACCCAGTGAAGCGGTGGATTGTGCACTGGGGAGTGCAAGGCTGCAGCTGGCCTGCAAGGCAGCAGCGGGTGGGCTGGCAAGGTGGCGGATTGCAGACTGGGTGGTCCCACATTTGCGTGCAAATAAGCCAGGAGAAACAACTGGGGAGCAGGACAGACTGTGCAACCCAGGGCCCCACCTCAGGGAAATAAAGTCTCAAACCACTGATTGAAAACACCTGTGGGGGTTGGACAGTGGAAGAAACTTCCAACCTCACAGGAGAGTTCATTGGAGAGACCCAGAGGGTCCTAGAACATACGCAAACCCACCCACCCAGGAATCAGCACCTGAAGGGCCCACTTTGCTTGTGGGAAGCAGGGGAAGTGACTGAAAGCCCACAGAGAATGGAGCAAGCGCCATTGTTCCACTAAGACCCCTCTCCCCCAACACAATGTCACAAAGTAGCAACTCAGGTTGCCCCACCCTGGTGAACACCTAAGGCTCCACCCCTTACTATGTAACAGGTGCATCAAGACAAAAAAAAAATGGCCCAAATGAAAGAACAGATCAAAGCTCCAGAAACAATACAACTAAGCGATGAAGAGATAGCCATCCTATCATATGCACAGTTCAAAACATTGGTAATCAGGATGCTCACAGAATTGGTTGAATTCAGTCGCAAATTAGATGAAAAAATGAAGGCTACGCTAAGTGAAATAAAGGAAAATGTACAGGGAACCAATAGTGATGGGAAGGAAACTGGGACTCAAATCAATGGTGAGGACCAGAAGGAAGAAAGAAACATCCAATCAGAAAAGAATGAAGAAACAAGAACTCAAAAAAATGAGGAGAAGCTGAGGAACCTCCAGAACATCTTTAAATGTCCCAATATCCGAATTATAGGGGTGCCAAAAGGAAAAGAGGAAGAGCAACAAGTGGAAAACTTATTTGAACAAATAATAAAGGAGAACTTCCCCAATCTGGCAAAGGAAATAGACTACCAGGAAGTCCAGGAAGCTCAGAGAGTCCCAAAGAAGTTGGACCCAAGGAGGAACACACCCAGACACATCATAATTCCATTAGCCAAGATTAAAATGAAGGAGAGAATTGTAGAAGCAGCAAGGGATAAGGGGACAGTCACCTACAAAGGAGTTCCCATCAGACTGTCAGCTGATTTCTCAAAAGAGACCTTCCAGGCAAGAAGGGTCTGGAAAGAAGTATTCCAAGTCATGAAAGGCAAGGACCTACATCCAAGATGGCTCTATCCAGAAAAGCTTTCATGTATAATGGAAGGGCAGATAAAGTGCTTCTCAGATAAGGTCAAATTGAAGGAGTTCATCATCACCACGTCCTTATTATATGAAATGTTAAAGGGACTTATCTAAGAGAAAGAAGATTAAAAACATGTATAGTAAAATGATAGCAAACTCACAGGTATTAACCACACCTAAAACAAAAACAAAAGCAAATAAGCAAACAACTGGAATAGGAACAGTAACACGGAAATGGAGATCACATGGAGGGTTAGCAACAGGGGAGTGGGAGGAGGAGAGAGGGAGAAAAGGTACAGAGAATAAGTAGTATAGATGGTAGGCATAAAATAGACAGGGGAGGTTAAGAATAGTATGGGAAATGGAGAAGCCAAAGAACTTATATGTATGACCCATGGACATGAACTAAAGGGGGGGAATGTGCAGGTGGGAGGGGAGTGAAGGGGGGGAAATGGGCAACTATAATAGCATAATCAATAAAATATGTTTAAAAAAAGAAGAAAAAAAGCTTTCCAGCATATAATTTTATAACATGTACATCAGCCTCTGGGCCACTGAGACTATCGTCTACCAAGTTAGATCAAGGTCAGATACCTTCTCCCCCTTCGGCTACCTCCTTCCCAATGTCTCTCCTCTGCTTCCCTTCCTGCCCATTCAGTCCCACAGCAGATCAGAAATGGCTCTTAGCAGCTGCCCAACACGCTGGTACCTGGCCATCACAGAGCTCAATCAGGGATACTCGATCTCGGCCTGCTTTAATTAGCTTGCTCTGAAATAGCTTGCCATCGAAGTAAATCCAGGGGCAGCAGTGCTCCCAAGGGACTGGCTGGCCACAGGCATCATTAGCAAACAGAGCGGTGTCAACCCCACTCATGAAGAGGGCAGCAAGCTGAATCCCTCGGGCATCCAGTTTCTCAATCTGAAAGTGCCACAAAGGAAAAAGTACTATTAGGAAATTAATGTTATTGGTTACATTCACTCTTATTCCCATTATGCTGATTATTCTAGTTAAATGTGAGCATGTTACCTTTCAATAGAGACATTTGACTGCACAAGTAGCTTCTGTCCATGTGTTTTCCTGAGACAGTTTGAAAGATACTCATTAAAAAAAAAAAAAAAAGACATCAGCTTTCAAACTTTAAGAACCAACTTGGCATACCAGGCTTTTTTGCTTGTCAAATTAGAAAAATTTGAAAAACTAAAGACCAAAAGAATGCCCAGTGCTGACAAGGATGCAGTGAAATAAATGGCATGCTCATACAAAGCTGATGAGGAATATATATTACAATTAAGCAATATGTATTAAGAACTTTGAAAAGGTTCACATTTGTTGACTCAGCAATTCTACTTTAGGAATCTATTCTAAGGAAGTTGGGATGTGAATAAAGCTCTATGCATAAAAATGTTAATTGTAATATCACATATAATAGGAGAAACCAGAAACCAAATGCCAACATTATAGTAATTAAATGATACATCTATATTATAAAGTACCACTTACTCAAAATTGTTAAGACACAAAATATATGGTATATTAATTAAAAAGCAATATATGATTACATAAACAATATCTCAACTATGTAAAAAATGTATGATGAAAGGCTGGAAGAAACCATAAAAATTTTGACAGCGGTTATCTCAAGTTAGTGTGCTAGATGGCTTTAACAGGGAAAGGGGACATACTTGCAGGTCCCCTCATAGGTGTGGTCTAGAGTTGGTAACTGCTATAGGACCAAGCAATATTACATTTATACTAAGAAACCACTGTTTGTCTTTATCTGTTCCATCTTTCCCTTAGTTGACCTCACTTACATGAAGATTTTGCAAGTTTTGTTGGACTTAGGTCACACAGCTAAGAAGCCAGCCTTCAGAACCTGCCCTCTAACCTACTACTTCTACTACTGTCAGTTACAGGGTGAATTTATTTTCTTTCTTATGCTTTTCTAGACTTCCCTCTAACACTTAATAAGTATTATTAAAAAAGGAGGGTATCCATTAACAAATGAATGAATAAAGAAGATGTGGTATGTATACAATGGAATATTATTCAGACACAAGAAAGAAGGAAATCCTGCTACTTGCAACACCATGGATGGACTTTGAGGCTTTATGCTAAGTGAGATAACTCAGAGAAAGGCAAATACTGTATGATCTCATTTATGTGTGGAATCTAAAAAACAAACAAACAAAAAACTCCAAAACCCCAACCAAAATCATAGAAAAAAGATCACATTTGACATCATCAGAAGGGAGAGGGTCTTAGATAAAAGTGTCCAAAGGCACAAACTTTCAGTTATAACATAAATAAGTACTAGGGATGTAATGTACAACAGGATGACTATAGTTAACACTGCTGTACAACAGATAGAAAGGTTGTTATGAAAGTATTTCCTAAGAGTCCTCATCACAAGGAATAAATACAGAGGTAGGCAAAAGTAGGTTTACAGTTGTGAGTATGCAAAACAGTTTATTCTTGTATTATTATTTATTAATTATTGTATTATTTTAAAGTACATTTTATTGATTATGCTATTACAGTTTTCCCAATTTTTCCCTTTATCCCCCCTCCACCCTGCCCCCAACCCTAAGCATCCCCTGCCTTAGAACTCATGTCCATGGGTTTTACATATAAGTTCTTTGAGTTCTGTTTCTTATACCATTTTTGACCTCTCCATCTATTTATTGCCTACCAATTATGCTGCTTCTTCCCTGTACTGTTTCCCCCTTATTCCTCCCCTCACCCTTCCCACTGAAAACCCACCATGTGATCTCCATTTCTCTGATTCTGTTCCTGTTATAGTTGTTTGCTTATTTTGCTTTCACTGTTTTTCTTTCTTTTATTATTTTAGGTTCATTTGTTGGTAGTTGTGAGTTTGTTGTCATTTTATTGTTCATATTTTTGATCTTCCTTTTCTTAGATAAGTCCCTTTAACATTTCATATAATAATGGCTTGGTGATGATGAACTCCTTGAACTTGACCTTATTGGGGAAGCACTTTATCTGCCCTTCCATTCTAAAGGATAGCTTTGCTGGATAGAGTATTCTTGGATGTAGGTCCTTGCCTTTCATGACTTCCAATCCTTCTTTCCAGCCCTTTCTTGCCTGCAAGGTTTCTTTTGAGAAATCAGCTGATAGTCTTATGGACACTCCTTTGTACGTAACTCTCTCCTTTCCTCTTGCTGCTTTTAGGTTTCCCTTTGTCTTTAATCTTGGGTAACTTAATGATGATGTGCCTTGCTGTGGTACTCTTTGGGCCCAACTTCTTTGGGACTCTCTGGGATTCCCAGACTTCCTAAAAGTGTGTTTCCTTTGCCAGATTGGGGAAGTTTTCCTTCATTATTTGTTCAAATAAGTTTTCAATTTATTGCTGTTGTTCTTCTCCTTCCAGAACCCCTGTAATTCAGATATTGGAATGTTTCAGGTTGTCCCAGAGGTTCCTAAGACTGTCTTCACTTTTTTGAATTCTTGTTTCTTCATTCTGTTCCAGTTGGATGTTTATTTCTTCCTTTTGTTCCAAATCATTGCTTTGAGTCCTGGTTTCCTGTCCCTGTTGGTTCCCTGAATATTTTGCTTTATTTCATTTTGGGTATCTTTCATTTGTTCTTTCATTTTTTGACCAAGCTCAATCAGTTCTGTGAGCATTTTGATTACCAGGGCTTTAAATTCTCCATCAGATAGGTTGGCTATATCCTCACCAGTTAGCTCTCTTTCTGAGGTTTTGCTCTGTTCTTTCATTTGGGCCATATTGCTTTGTTTTGGCTCACCTTTTATGTTGTAAGGGGTGGAGCCTTTCGTATTCACTGGGGCAGGGCAACAGTCTTTGCTGCGCTGTGGCCCTGCCCTTGGGGGAGGGGCCAGAGAGGGAACAGTGGGGCTCGCCTGCTTGGCTCTAGCCCCACTTTCCAATGAACTTTTGTGTGAGACTGGGAGTTTCTCCTACCTCAGCAACTGCCATAGTCCACAGCCACCTCTGAGTCTCAGTTTCTCCTTAAGTCAGTCCCACACTCACAGTTCGCCGCCTTACTGAGTTTTCCATCTGCTGCCTTACCAGGCTGGTTGTTCTGTTTGACTGTTCCTTTAATTCCGTGGTTGTCAGAGTGCTATGCAGGTTGATTTTCTGCCAGTTCTGGTTGTTTATTGATTTTAGATTGGTTGTTATCCTCCTTTTGGTTGTGTGAAGAAGAGAAGGGTTTCTACCTACGCCTCCATCTTGGCTGGAAATCATATTATTTTCTATATGAACAACTGTAAACCTTTTGTCCATCCCCTCTCTCTATATATATAGTTTCTATATGAGAACACTGATGGTAAGTAAATTTATTGTAGTAATGATTGCATGATATATGCATCATCATGTTGTACAACCTAAACTTATACAGTGCTATATGTCAATTACATCTCAATAAAGCTGGAAAAAAGGTGGGGTGGATGGACATTTACTCAGAGGAAAAAAAGGGGACACCAGGCTAAATCTCCAAAGTGTATCTTGAAGAGTTAGAAACTTTACCATGGTCTGTGGGCCACAACTTATTTGTCTTGCATAATATCCATCTTTTCTGTCCATTCTCACCCCTCAGTTTCTGAGCAGTGTTACAGGCACCTGTTGTTTTCTTAACAAACATATTTGGCTAAAGTAAATCAAACATCTACTTGTAAAACTTACTCTTGTCCCCAGCTCCAGAAAAAAAAAGACCTAAAGAAAAGCTATGAGCTCATAAAATAATTTAAATGAGGATGGATCGAATCACCTTGAGTTCTTGAAGTTGATTTGGTTCATAAAGCTGGGAAGATACTGCCTGTGCAAGGAAGGTATCTAGCTCGTGGCGATGCAGGATTCGACCACCAGGCCATTGAACCATGTACCTAGAAAATAAATACATCATTATTAAGTCATAAAAGCTCATTTAAGTTAAGACACTATCATGGGCCAGATCCTAGGCTAGGTTTTGGTGATTCCAATGGAATAAAGAAAAAGAATCTCTGCCTTTGGTTATTTGCAGTCTGGGTAGTAGAGGAGACAGACATGTACACCAACAATGACAGGACAGTGTATTAAGTAACAAGAAAGAAGAACATACAGGGTGCTATAAGAGCACAAAACAGGCCTACTAGTGGAAGAGTGAGGAAGGGCATCCTGAAAAAAAAAAAAAGGTGGTAGGAGCTGAGTTTCAAAGGGCATGTAGAAATCAGTGAGGTAAAAGGCTTGAGCAAGAATGCTGTAGGATGAAGAAACAGTATGAGTGAAGGCACAGAGTTGTAGAGTTCAATATGATATACCAGGTTCAAGAATGCTGGAGCTAAGCAGGTTTGCAGTGACAGGAAACAAGATTCGAAAGTAGAATAAATCAGTAAGGGTCTTGAAAACAGTAAGAACGAATCTGGACATTCATCCTGAAAATATAGGAAGATGCTTAAGGATTGTCAGCAGGAGAGTGATACTTACTGGTTTCATACAGACTGGCTCAGAGAGGAAGAGGCATGGATACAAGTTGGGAAACTGCAGCAATCTGTGGCCAAAGAGGCCTAAACAAAGGCACTGGCTGACGGAATGGAGAGAGCCAGGGGACAAAGCCACAGGATTTGGTCACAGATTTTATGGGAAGGGGTAAAGAAAAAGGGAAGGGACCAAGATTCTAAGAATCCTGGCTTGGGCAGATGGCTAGATGATGGAGCCATTCTCCAAGATAGGAAATCCACCAATTAAATAAATAAGTACACACTGATGAGTACTGGAATTGAATTTCATGAATTGAATATGCTCCACTGTTCTAGGCACTGAGAATGCAGAAAGAGGAAGAGAAAGAGAGGTGACAAATTCAAATACATCAGTACAAAATCTAGTCCTTAGTTCTCTGAAGGCCCCACAAGAAGATATTCATAATTATTGGAACTTCAGAAACTTTACATTTAAAACACAGCTTGTCTCCTCTGAGAGGCACCTGAGATGGGTTCCTGGGGACACTGGCCTGTTACTACTACCAGAAGGCAGTGTGGTGCCCTGGAAAGAGCCTAGGCTCTGTATCCAGACAGCCTGGCTTCAAATCTTTAACTTGCTGTTCTGGCCTGGAATGATCACAACACAGCAGGCAGCCCTATTATCCTTTCTTCATGTCCAAACATATAGGATGGTTCCGCAATTGCAGGACATGCCAAGAAGCCCTGTTGCTTTTTTGGGAACTATATTCTACATGACTGGGCTTTCCAGCAGAAATCTTCCTGGGGCACACCAACTTCCCTTTGCCCACAACAATTATCTTCTTTCCTCCTGCACATCCTCCACTTGAGAAATTTATTCTTAATTTATAATATATTTATATATATATATATTTTAAAGATTTTATTTCTTTATTAAAAGAGAGGGGGAGGGAGGGAGAAAGAGAGGGAGATAAACACCAATGCGTGAGAAATACATTGATCAGTTGCCTCTTGCACGGCCCCCAACTGGGGGCCTGGCCTGCATCCCTGGCATGTGCCCTAAACAGGAATTGAACTGGCGACCTTTTGGTTCACAGACCAGTACTCAGTCCACTGAGTCACACCAGCCAGGGCTACTTTATATTTTTTGATGCTATGTTATGCGGTGCCTAATTCATAGTTTATAACTTCTGTCAATATAAAATATTCTTTTATTCTCCTTAATGTTTTTGTTTTACCTTGAGGATGATATTATCTATTAATATTGTTTCTTTCTTTTGATTTGTAGTTCTTTGATTTACCTTTGCCCATTCTTTTATTTTTAATTTTTCCATCTTATTCTGTTGGCAAAATGTGAAGCAAAAATAGAAGAAAATGAATAGAAATGAAACTACAGCAGGAGACTTTAGTATACTACCATCAAGCTATGACATGTGAAATATCCCTAAAATACATGTAAAGTCACAGAAGATGACATGTAAAGTCAAAACTACAAGTAAGGTTCAAATGTTTGATTTTTTTTTTACAAAGAACACACATTATTTTCAAGTGCTCACATGAGTTCCCAGGAGTTCTAGGACTTTGTTGGTTTGCCCTTGTCTGCTGTCTTATTTATTATTATGATTTATTATGAATCATCTAGCTTAGCACATAGCATAGAGTGTATTAGTAAATATTTATTGGGGGAATGACTGAATGCATCAATCAGGTCACACCATAACCCCACCCCCAAAACTCAACAAAAACCCTCCAAAGCAGAATTGTACCAGTCATAACCTGGTCACCATGAAAGAAAAACTCACCTAAAGGAGTTCCAAAGTAGTCAAGTGTGGGAGACAGGCAGGGTAGTGATTTTATAAGCTGAACAGATTGTTCTGGGTGCTCTAAGGAGACAGTGACTAAATTTACCTGGGAGAATAAGAAACGACCTCACAGAGAAGGAAACATTTCAATTCCTAAAGATTTGAGTTGTTTCTTTGGTTTGGTTTATACTTTAATATTAATTTGCAAATTTTCACGTCTCTCTAACCTTACTATGATGTATGGTAGAATGGGTGCTCAATAAAATGCTTGCTGAATAAATGAGTCAATGTCAGGATATACAAATGGAAATGCTAGCTCCATCATTTGTCCAGCACTGCTCTTCAACCAGCCTGGAATGAATTATGAGACAGAGTGTGTAGGGTCCAAGGAGTAGGAAGAGCAAGAAGTTCATAAATGAAACAACAGGAAATAATGATTATTAAGTCAACCAATATGTAGTGATGCATATCATGTGCTATTTTTTGAATTATATGATTCCATTGGGGATTTTCTCTGGAAAAACTACAGCATTGCTAATTTCCCGAGGAAGTTCCTCAACCTTAGTGACAAGATGGCATCTATATTATTACTATTAGTAGTATTTACATTGTTATACACACTATGTATAACCATTATAGTACATCATACTATATACAGCAAACTATAAGTTACTCAGGAATAATATTTACTAAATGCATCTTGCATTCTAGATACTTTGGCAGGTCCCAATCCCACAGGGTGGCGTTTTTAAGCAGCAGGGATATTTTGGCTGTGGAGGTTCCCACTGAGGAGCCAGGGGTCCCAGCACCACACTGGGCTGCCCAGTCTGGAGCACCAGTGCCAGGAAGAGTAGGACCCCCTAACAGCTGGCTTTGAAAATCAGCAGGAACTCAGTCTGGGTGAGAGGGAGGGCTGCTTGTAGACCCAGCTGTGTCCCCTTTAAGGGTCGGAGAACAGACTCACTGGCTCAGAAACACTAGCCCTAAGCTCCACAGAAGGTATAGCAGTTCAAAGAACACCAAGGATATAGGCTTTGGGGCGAAGGCAGGAAAGGCAGTCTCTCCAGAACTAAAATACCAGCAGGGTCCACTGTTCCTTTGTTGAGCCACTCCCACCCCCTTGGGCTGAAGGTGCAGTTGGACACTAAATGTAGGTTGGTGTCCATCAACCTGACTAACACAGCCCTTGCCCCACCCTGGTGATTCCCTGAGACTCTGTCCCACCCAAAATATGTGTCAGCCTGAACCACTTTCAGAGGCTAATCCACATAAGCACTGGGCCTGAGCCCATGCTATGAACTGTCTTAAAGTCTCTCAAGCAGAGTCTGGACTTGGCGTGCCCTGTACTACTTGTTAAGTGGCCCCAAGCCTGTTACTAGTGGCAACTGGCCTTGGTTCATAGCATAAACACTCCTAGGTACCTCCTAGCCCAGCACAGGCAGCTACCATCTTGTAGCTCCTGCCAGGTAGCCCAGGGCCAGACACAGGCAGCAGCTGACCTTCTCTTCCCCTATCTCTATAAATAAATAAAATAAAATCTTAAAAAAATAATAGTGTAATAACTATATCTGGTGTCTGGTGGGTGTAAGACATAACGGGGGGGATCACTTTATAATGCATATAAATGCCTAACCACTATGCTGTACATCTGAAACTAATATTGAATGTCAACTGCAATTATAAAATAAAATAAAATAATTAAAAATAGATTGACAGTTGAGTTTTATATTTCAGTACACTGAACTACTTTGTCCTTCTGTTCCCCATTGTTTCTGATGAGAATCTCATCTTTGTGGTTCCCTTGCATGTGATGAGTCATTTTTTTCCCTTAGAGTATTCAAAATACTCTCTTTGGCTTTGGCTTTCTTCATTTTGACTATATGTCTGATGTGGTTCTTTTGTGTTTATGCAACTTGGAATTGATTGAGCTTATTAGGTGTACAGATTAATGTTTTTAATCAACTTTGTGAAGTTTTCTTTTTTAAGATTTTATTTATTTATATATTTTAAAAGATTTTATTTATTTATTTTTAGCAAGGGGAAGGGAGGAAAAGAGGGAGAGAAACATCAATGTGTGGTTGCCTCTTGTGCGCCCCCTACTGGGGACCTGGCCTATAACCAAGGCATGTGCCCTACTGGGAATTAAACTGGCAACTCTTTGGCTCACCTGGGTTGTGGGCCAGGTCTCCAGTTGGGGACTTGTGAGGCAACTGATTGATGTATGTCTCATACATTGATGTTTCTCTCCCTCTCTTTGTCCTTCCCTTCTCTCTCCAAATGTAAATAAACAAAATCTTTAAGTGTCATCCCTGAGTCCACATAAGTCACTAACTCAGCAAAGGTTATGTTTAAGTCCTCTGAGGTAGTTCCAGGTTTACCTTGAATGTATGTGGAAAATAAGGCTGCTATCATAGTTCAGGGAGTTTATATGTTTTTGATCCACATTTGGTGAGGGACTAGTAGTTAGTTGGAGGTTCTTTTTCTGATCATTACTGAGAGGTCACAGCTTTGGGTATTCACAGTATTCCTGACTGGCAATGATAAGTTTTATTTTAGTTTTAAGCCTGGATTCCTAGGAATTGCCTCTGGGTCAGGGAAGCTTATTTTTCCGTTAATGTTTGGTCAACAGTGTTTTTTCAGTTCTTTTGTGCCAATGAGGTATCTGCCCTGTGTTGATGAGTCTTTGTGTAGTTTATGAAATGCTTTGAAATCTGCCTCAAGTCTTGTCCTGGTTGCTCCTGAGTGGGTACCATGCAGTGCATGCACACACCCTTCATCGCCCCCATCCAGAGTTGGCTGTTATTGCAGGGGGCAGGCTCTTGATTGTTTCTTTCCCTTGCTCTCTATATAAGACTTCTGGATGCTCTGCCATTTCGCTTGTATCATGGTGCTACTGGCTTCCTTTTAATTGCTTACCATCAAGATCCTTATTGCTCTTTTTTTCTAAGTATATTATATATTTAAAAGTGTATTGCAGATGTCAGTGTACTTCACCCCCAACCAAAAAGTATTTAATCTTGGTTTGTCAAAGCTATCAAATTGTACCTTTATGATGTATACTTTTGGGATTTTATTCAATAAATTATTTTGTACCACGGGGTCATAAAAATTTACATTTTTGGATAGTTTTATAATATTGCCTTACATGTCAGGTCATTAAATATAGCAGTTATTTATTCTGTATATGCTGTAAGAAAGGACCTAATTTTATTTTCTCTACAAAATAAGCCATTTTTCACAACTCCATTCATTATGTGATCTCTTCTTTCCCCATTGATTTATATTACCACTATTGCTATAGACCAAGTTCCTGTATGTACATGAGTGTTTTCCTGGATTCTATTTTGTTCCATTGCCTATTTGATCCCTCCCCAGGATCACATTATTTCCATTACTAAGCATTAGTTTGCCTTAATATCAGGTAAGAGAAATCTCCACTCTTTGCTTTTAATGTTTCAAACTTGTAGCTATTCCTGAACCATGTGAACCTTTATTCTTCCAAATGTAATTTAGAATTAGTCCACTTTCCATAAAAATCTTTTGGGTTGTTTTTAATGAACTGAATTTATAGATTAATTTGGAGTGTTGATATCTTTATAATGTTAAGTCTTCTCATCCAAAGATCATAGTTTACCTCTCCCTTTATTCAGGTCTGTTATTTTCTCTCTTAATAGAGTTAACTTTTTTCCATAGAGGTCTGCTGTATTTTAAATTAATTCCTAAGTAGTTGATATATATTATTGCAATTATGGATGGTATTCTATTTTCTATTATATTTTCTCATTATTTATTTGCTGATAGAGAGGAAATAGGTTTTGTGCAAAGAAGAAGTCAGGCCCTACAAGTCACCAGAGGGTTAGAGAAAACTGAGCTATGAAGCTGGACCTTATAAGAAATAGTAAATGAAGTACTATTTTTTAATCAGTTAACCCTCAGGCATATATAGCCCAGAAGATAGGCTCCTTCTCATCCCAGGTCCCATTCTTGGGTTATAGTTTCATCCAGGGAAGAGAATACTGCCATTTCTCATTTCTCATACTTCTCAGCTCTACATCCAGTAGGCATGGTAAAGAGAATCACCCATCCAGCTTACACTCAGGACAGAAGCTCTAAAACAGGGGTCTCATGTCAAGAATACTTGGGGTCCCCAAGGAAGCACACAACAAGGCACATCATAATTAAGTTACCCAAGATTAAAGATAAAGATAGAATCTTAAAAGCAGCAAGAGGAGGAAAGGAAGTTGCCTACAAAGGAGTTCCCATAACACTATCAGCTGATTTCTCAAAAGAAAACTTGCAGGCAAGAAAGGGGTGGAAAGAAGTATTCCAGGTCATGAAAGGCAAGGACCTACATCCAAGACTGCTCTATCCAGCAAAGGTATCATCATTTAGAATGGAAGGGCAGATAAAGGGCTTCCCAGATGAAGTCAAGTTAAAGGAGTTTATCATCACCAAGCCCTTATTATATGAAATGTTAAAGGGACTTTTCTAAGAATAAGATGATCAAAAGTATGAACAGTAAAATGACAACAAACTCACAATTGTCAATAACTGAACCTAAAAACAAAACAAAACAAATTAGGTAAACAGCTAGAACAGGAACAGAATCACAGAAATGGACATCACATGGAAGGTTATCAGTAAGGAGGGAGAGGGGAAGAATGGGGAGAAAGGTACAGGGAATAAGAAGCATAATTGATAGGCATAAAATAGACAGGGAGAGGTTAGGAATGGTATAGGAAACAGAGAAGTGAAAAAACTTATATGTATGACCCATGGATATGAACTAAGGGGCGAGGGAATGCTGGAGGCTTGGGGGGTGCAGGGTGGAGGTGGGATAGAGGAGATAAAAAATTGGGAAAACTGTTTTAAGAGTATAATCAACAAAATATACTTAAAAAAGAAAATCATAAGGAAGAAAAATATATTTATAGTATTTATTGGCAAAAAATCAGCATATAAGCAGACCTGCGCAGTTCAAACTCATATTGTTCAAGGCTCAACCGTACTCATATCAGTATTTGATGGAACATAATCTGGCAGTCTAGAGAAATGAACCGTACATGAATATGGATAGACCTCAAAAATAATATTAATTGAAAAAAGTAAAATGAGTTGCACAGCACAATATCTTTCATGTAAAAAAGGAAACAATCTATACATACAAATGATACTATAGATTGTGCATGGATAGTATCTAAATAAATATATGGAAGATGGCTCGCAAGGACACACATCAAATACCCCAGAGTGCATAACTATGGGTGGAGAGGAAAAGGGAGCTGGATCAGGAATAAGGACTAAAAGGGACAGAAGCCAAATATAAAACCAAATATAAAAGAGAGGTCATGAATGGACTGATGATGACAGAGACCATAAACTGAGGAGACTCTCATAGCAATCAATTTCAGTGTTTCTGAAGTCTAAGCTCAATATAAAACAAAAACCTTCCCACCCTAGAATACTACGAAAACACTTGATTAAAGGAAACATCCACAAAGTAAGAGAAATGAAGTAAGGCTACTTGTCACATGGCTTACCGGAGTACACAGCACATGAGCAGCAGATGGGTGGGGACATTAGCTGGATTGAGCATACTGGGTGTATCTGACTTCATACAGGCCAGGAAGGCCCTCATCCTTCTGTTCTTGTCCTCAACCGCTTTGCCTAACCAGAGCTTCTTGAGGTTTGGGCAAGTCCATTCCCGAAATGTCAGCGCAGGCACCAGCTCAGGTGTTTGAGGTGACTTCCCTTTATAGGCAGACCACTCTTTAAGAATCACTGAAGGAACTGGAAAACAGACATTGAAGAAAAACAGGCTCTGGTGAATCTCTGAGCATTTCTACAGCTGGCGACAATGGACAGTATCCAGCACACTTCAATATCTTTTTATTTTGTTGCTACAATTTTTATTGTTAGCAGAAGTAGTAAGCATTTGTTATATGCTTGATATGTGTTAAGTGCTTTGCATATAAATGTAAATCAAATCTCATTTACTCTTCAGAGCAATCCCAAGAGAGAAGTATTATGACTATATCATCATGAAACATAGTGCTCATTTTGTGGATGAAGAAATCAATGCTCAATGTCACATAGTTCTTAATTATTTTGAAACTCATTTCTTTTTTTTTATGGCTTTTTTTTAATCAGTATTTTTTAATTGTTGATATTGTACAGTTTTCTGTCTTTTACCCCGCCCCAGCCCATGAAACTCATTTCTTAAGTAGATGTGCTACCCTAATCCAGGGAAGAAGTCCAGGAAGAATCATGTGACTACCTGGCTTTGGACTATACTATAGCACACCCCAAAATAATTTAAAAGAATTTCACGAAATTTTCAAAAAGCCAATCTCTTTTACATTTACAAAGGTGTAAGAGAAAAGGAAAACATGGCTTCCATCTATATCTAGTACACTGCAAGCTCCTATGGCCTCTAAGCTATGGCCTCTTTTACTTAACACATCTAGCATTTACTCAGTTATACAAGCTAGAAACCTATGTCATCCTAGAGTCCTTGCTCTCCTTCATCTCCTACACATCCAGTTATTCCCAAGTTCCTGTTGATTCTATTACCTTATCATTTATTATATCTATTCCCTTTATCATGATGAATATTGTAGAGATTCACATCTCATCATCTTCCACCTGGTAGGAGTCTCTAGACTGTTGTCCCTGATTTAACTTAATCCTGCCTGGCCCCCCTCACAACTATGCTCCACAACCTGTAGAATGCTCTTTTTTACAAAAACTCTTAATTTAAAAAAATTGTAGATTCACAGGGAGTCACAAAGACAGTACAGAGAGGTCCTGTGTACTTTTTACCCAGTTTTCCCCAATGCTTATCTCTAAAATAATTCTAGTAAAATATCAAAGCTAGAAAGTTAACCCTGGTATAATTGGGTATATAGTTCTGCGTAGATTTGTATAACCACCACCACAATCAAGATACAGAGCTATTTCACCACCAAAAAGATCCCCCTTACGCTACCCCTTTTATGGTTACAGCTGGTGCCCTCCACACCATACCCAGTCCCCAGCAATTGCTAATCTGTTCTCCAACTCTATCATTTTGTCAGTTTGAGAATGTTTTATAAATGGAATCATACAGTATTCAATCTTTTGAGGTTGGCATTTTCACTCAGCACAATGCCCTTGAGATCTATCCATGTTTTTGCACCTTATCAATACTTCATTCATTTTTTTGCCAGATAGTATTCCATGGTATAGATGTACTGAAGTTTAACCATTCACCTTTTGAAGGATAGCTGGGTTGTTTCCAGTTGGGGCTATTATGAATAAAGTTGTTATTGTAGTTTATATTGTACTTTGTATACAAGTTCCTGAATGAAAATAAGTTTTCATTTCTCTGGGATAAATACTCAAAAGTGTAAGTGCTGGGTTGTATGATAACTCCACTTTTAGTTTTGAAAGGAACTACCAAATTACTTTTCAAAGTGGCAGTACCATTTTACTTCAGACCAGCAATTTACAAATGATCAGTTTCTCCACATCCAATCCTGTGTGTGGAATTACCACCGTTTTTCAGTTTAGCCATTCTGATAGGTCTGCCGGAATACCTCATTGTGGTTTTAATTTGCATTTCTCTAATGGCTAACAATGAACATGTTTTCATATTTTACTTGTCATATGCATATCCCCCTCAGAAATGTCAGTGCATGCCTTGCTGATTTTCTAACTAGATTGTTTTTATAATGTTCAGTTAGCGTTCTTTATATATTTCCAATACTAATGTAGATCAGCAGTCCCCAACCTTTTCAGTACCAGGGACCAGTTTGTGGAAGACAATTTTTCCATGGATGGGGGGGTAGGAGGGGCACTGGAGACAGGAGGGAGAACTCACACAGTAATGTGGGCAAAGCTTCACTCCTTGCCCACTGCTCACTTCCTGCTGTGTGCCCGGTTCATAACAGGCCACAACTGGTACCAGTCCATGACCTGGGGGCTGGGGACCCCTGAGATATGTGGTACTTGTTCATCTATATATGTCCAATCGATCCAGTACCATTTGTTAAAAAGACTATACATCCTCCAATGAAGTGCTTCTGTAGCTTTGTCAAAAATCAGTTGGCTGTACTTGTATGGGGCTATTTCTGGGTTTCCTATTCTGTTCCATTTATCTATATATTTATATCACTGCCAACACATCTTTTTTTTCAATTCAAAAACATTTTTTTCATTTAAAAAAGTATTTAGAACATATAAATCAAGGCAACATTTATTCTTTTTTCTCATCTTCTGGTATGGAATCTGTTGATCTCTCCTCCATTCTTCCACTCTGAGCCACTGTAACTATCACTGGTCCCTTCCTCTGACATACTGTCCATTCTCTCTTGCCTGCTCTCCTTGTCCTCAAGAGTAGATGTGCCTTCTTCACCATTCTGTTTGCTTTCCATTGTTTCTTCAAGGTGTGCCTCCTCTGTCTCCAATGGAATGCTATTGTCTTTTTTTTTTATCCTACTAGCAGCTCACTCTTCCTCAGGAACAATACTGCTCTGACTGCATTCGGCTTGCTCTGCTGGCTTCTCCATTTCCCCCTGCCTTTTGTAAGCCTGTTCCATTCAGCTGCAGGTTTTTCCATATCCACTTCTACTTTCAAACCTCATAACCTTTTAAGTTCATTGTTAAATGAATCTGTGCTTCCCAGGAATTTCCTCTTCTTTTCCTGGTATTGCTCCTCTAGCTGAACAAGTTCAGTTCCTAGTTTTTGCTGACATACCACTGAGGACTTAACCCGTTGCTTGAAAACTTGCATTCTAGGTGTTATAACATTGACTGAATGGCAACGCACTCTAAGAATTTCACTGATGAGGTAGTGGTTTCTCTGGAAATAGACAGTGGTTATATACTTCACTGAAAATCCATCATTATAATCATCTGGATCTTCAGCAGTCTGGATGCTCATGTAAGGTTCTCCTTTTTCCATGTGAGACAGCCTGTTGCCTTTCTTCTTCTTTTTTTTTTTAATTTTTTTAATTTTTAATCAGTATTTTTTAATTGTTGATATTGTACAGTTTTCTCTTTTACCCTGCCCCCAGCCCACCACCCCAGCCCTCCCCACCTTCCTCCCATTTCCACCCCCCATAGTTTTTGTCCATGAGTCCTTTATGCTTGTTGCTCTAAACCGTTCCCCTTTTCCCCTGAAATTCCCTCCCCTCCCCCTCTGGTCACTGTCAGATTGTTCTCAAATTCAGTGTCTTTGTTTATATTATGCTTGTTTCTTTGTTTTGTTGATTAGCTTTCTGTTAAAGGTGAGATCATATGGCAGCTTCTGCATGACATTTTGCATTTATGTTTGCAAGGTATATGGGGGAATTATGGTAGGCCTTCATAGATTCATTGTACTCTATCTTTTTCTGCTTCAAATTTGTTGAAAAATTTTTTTCCAATCACCAATGAAGAAAATGTTGCCACATGCCACCAATAATGTTGCTAATCTCTCACAACTTTAAGTCAGGCTTGGAAGCCTTTACTTGGCCCCAGACCTCTCTGCTTATCTGGTGGCTTTGGGGCTTTTGCAATTGTAATACCAGAGGATGCTGTGAGCCAGCTTTTGGTGCCCAGGTTTCCTCCCAGACTACAGCTGTTGCAGGCAAGGTGGTTGTATGGATATATCCCACAAACCCTGGTGTACTAGGCATTTGTGTTGTAGGAGTTGGGATGGGAGGTGGGGAGTAACATGGTCTTTTTGACATTTCGGAAGATTAAGCTCTCAGTTCCTTAAGAATGAATCAAACACTGCAGGCAGAAAAAACACCCACAGCTCTGGCCTTGCTTCCCTTTGGCTTTTTGTTCAGCACATACCCTGCCCCTCCCACCCAGTCCTAATTATTGTAGCTACACAGTAAGTTATAATCAGGTAGAGTGATTGCTCCCAATTTATTATTCCCTTTCACAAACATTTTAGTTATTCTAACTCCTTTGTCATTCCATATAAATTTTAGAATATTTTTGTCAGTATCTACAAAGAATTATGTTGGGATTTGGACAGAAATTGTGTTAAACCTGTATATTAATTTGGGAAGAAGTGACATCTTTACTATGTTGAGTCTTCCAATTCATGGGCATCCATGTCTTTCCATTGATTTGTCTCATCAGCATTTTGTGATTCTTAGCATACAGATCCTGAACCTCTTTTGTTAAATATATGCTTAAGGGTTTCATTTTCTTTGGAGGGATTGTAAATGGTATTACATTTTCAAAAGGTTTTACTTATTTATTTTTAGAGAGAGGGGAAGGGAGGGAAACATCAATCAGTTGGCTTTTGCACACCCCCAACTTGGGACCTGGCCTGCAACCCAGGCATGTTCCTTCAGTGGAAATTGAACCTGAAACCTTCTGGTTCACAGGCCGGTGCTCAGTCCACTAAGCCACAACAACCAGGGCTGGTATTGTATTTTTTATGTCAGTTACACATATTCATTGTTATTATACAGAAATACAATTAATTTCTCTATGTTTATTTTATATTCTACAACCTTGATCAACTCACATATCAATCTAGAAGTTTTGTTGTAGATTCCTTGTCATTTTTCTGCATAGACTATATTGTCACCCGCAACTAGGGACAGTTTTATTTCTTCTTTTCTGATCTGTATGCCTTCTACTTCATTTTCTTGCCTTCCTACACCGGCTAGAATTGTCAGTGCTATGTTGAAGAGCAGTGGTAAGGGTGGACATCTTTTTCTTGTTCCCCATTTTAGGAAAAAAATATTCAGTCTTTCACCATTTAGTATAATGTTAGCTATAGGGTTTTGTAGATGTTCTCTATCAAGTTGAAGAAATTCCCCTCTATTCCTAGTTTTCAGATTTTTTTGTCATGAATAGTTGTCAAATTTTGTCAAATATTTTTCTGAATCCATTGAGATGATATTATTTTATTCTTTAGCCTGTTTATATGGTGGATTATGCTGATTGATTTTTCAAATATTGAACCAGATTTGCAACCATGGAGTAAACCCTACTTGGCCATTCTTTTAATAAATTGCTGAATTCTACTGACTAATATTTTGTTCAGATTTTTTACATCTATACTGATCAGTCAAAAGTGTTGTTTTAATGTACTGTCTTGATATGGTTTTAGTATCAGGGAAATACAAGCTCCTTAGAATAAGTTGGGAAGTGTTCTCTCCTAGCTTCTGAAAAAGAATGTGTAGAATTGATGTTAATACTTTGTTAAACATTTGGGAGAATTCTCTTGTGAAACCAGTTAAGTAAGATTTCATTTTTGGGAAGTTCAAATTAAATTTCATTAATATTTATAGGGCTATTGAAATTACTTATTTTATATTAGGTGAGATGTGTTAGTTTATATATTTTGAGAAATTGGTCCATTGTGTCTAAATTGTCAATTTATGTATCAGACTTGTTTACAGTATTCCCATATCAAACTTGGTATCTTCAGGCTTTGTGGTGATAGCGCCTGTCTTGACATTAGCAATTTGTGTCTTCTTTCTTTTCTTTTCTTTTATTATTCTTTGTAGTCTTGCTAGAAGTTTGTCAATTTTATTGTTCTTTTCAAAGAACCAAGTTTCTGTTAATTTTTTTGTTTTGCTGTATCAATTTCATTGATTTCTGCCCTTATATTTACTATTTCCTTCTTTTGGTTTGCGGCAGGTTTTGTTTTCTCCCCCTCTTCTTGTTTCTTAAGGAGAAAGTTTAAATGAATGATAAGAGCATTTCCCTCTTTTCTAATGTGAACATTTAGTCCTACAAATTTCCCTCTCAGCAATTATTTCTCTTTACCACACAACTTCTAATATGCTGGATTTCTATTTTCATTTAGTTCCATGTATTTCTTTCTTTTCCTACAGATTATATATAGAAGTGCTTTTTTATATACAAGTGCTTTGTTATTTGACAAGTATTTGTAGATTTTTCTGTTATCTTTCTGTTGATTTCTAGTTTGATTTCATAGTGGTCTGAGAACACACCATGTATGGTTTCAATTGTTTTAAATTTACTGAGGTATGTTTTATGGTCGAGGATATGCTCTATCATGGCATACATATTAGGGGCATGTGAAAAGAACATGTATTGTGCTCTTATTAAGTATTCTATAAGAGTCAATTATATCCTATTTATTGATGGTGTTGTTGAGTTCTATATTCTTGCTGATTCTCTGTCTAGTTGTTTTACCTGTTATTGAGAGGGGAATTGAAGTTTCTAATTATAATTGTGAATCTGTCTATTTCTCACTTAAGTTGCACCTGTTGCATCACATATTTTATGTGCCTCTCTTGTTTGGTGATGCACATTTAGGATTGTTACATTTTCTTGATAGATTGACCCTTTTATCATTATGTAATGTACCTCTCTTTCCCTGGTAATTTTGTTTGCTCTTAAGTCTAATTTATATGGTATTAATACAGCCATTCCTGCTTTCTTTTGATTAATGTTTTCATGGTATATTATTTTCCACTCTTCTACTTTCAACCCATCTATATCATTTATATTTACAGTGACTTTTTTGTAGACAGCATATAGTTGGGTCATGTTTTTTTATCCAGTGTGTCTATCTCTGTATTTTAATTGGTGTAGTTAGAGCACTTACATTTAATGTACATATTGATAAGTTAGGGATTAAGTCTCATTTTATTTTTTCAATTTGTTCTGTTTTTCATACCTCTACTTTCTTATCCCTCCCTTCCTATGCATTAATTGAACTTGTTTTAGAATTCCATTTTGATTTATCTATAGTGCTTTTGAGTGTATCTCTTTGCATAGCTTTTTCAGTGCATTTTATTAGTAGTGTCCTGTATATACATAATTTTTCACAGTCTACTGGTGTTGACATTTTACTAGTTCAAGTGAAGTGTAGAAACCTGACCTTTATTACATCCCTTCAGCCCCTTCCATATGTAACTGTCTTAAACATTTTGTTGACAGCCATTGAGAACCACATTAAACAGTGTTCTAGTTTTTGCTTCAACTATAAAACATAATTTAGAAAACTCGAGAAGGAAATTCTATTAGATTTATCCATATTTTTGTCTTTCCATTGTTTTTTCTTTCTTGTTATGTCCCAAGATTCCTTCTTTTATCATTTCCTTTCTCCGTGGAAAACTACATTTAGTCATTCATTTAGGGTAGTCTGCCGTGAAAAAACATCTTAGTTTTCCTTCACTTGATAATGTTTTGATTTCCCCTTTATTCCCGAAGGGTATTTTTGTTAGATATAGAGCATTTTGCTGTGTATAATGCATATTTTTCCCCAAATGTTTGAGGGAAAAATAAGGATGTGGATTATACATGGGAATAAGCACTAAAACATGGTGCTCATTATACATGGGAGCATATTTTATACGCGGCAAAATATGGTAGAGATCTGAGTTGACAGCTCTGTTTTTTCAGCCCTTGAAAATGGTGTGCTACTTCCTTCTGGACACTACAGCTTCTGATGAGAAATCAGCTGTTACTTGTATTACTTTCCCCTATGGGTAAAGCATTGTTTCTCTCTAGTTACTTTCAATAATTCCTCTGTCTTTAGCTTTCTAAGGGTTGACTGTAATATATCTTGGCATGGATTTCTTTGTGGTTTCATTGTTTTTACAGATCATTGAACTTCTTAAATATCTGGACTTTTTTGAGGGGTGGCCAAATTTGGGGATATTTCAGTCATTATTTCTTTGAATACCTTTATAGTCCTATCCACTTTCTCCCCCTCTTCTGGGACTCCGATGAGACAAATATTACATCTTTTGCTATAGTTCCACTAGTTCCTGTTCATTTTTTCAATCTATTTTTTCTCTGTTATTCAGATTGGGTAATTTTCATTGTTTTGTTTCCAAGTCCACTGAATATTTCCTCTGTCACCTCCAATCTGTTGTTTAACCCATCTATGGAACATTTTATTTCAGTTATTGTAATTTTTAGTTCTTAATTTCTATTTGTTTTTTACATCTTATATTTCTTTGCCAAGACTTTCTATTTTTAATCTGTATCAACCATGTTCACAATTGTCTGTCAAAGCATTTTTATGATGGCTGATTTGAAATCCTTGTCAGGTAATTCAAATATTGGTGTCATTTCAGTGTTAGTGTCTATCAATTTTCTCTCCTTGGTCAGTTTGAGATCTCAGTTTGAAGTCTTTCTGGTTCATGGTATAATGAGGAATTTTTCAATCAGAACATGGACATTTTGGGTATTAAATATTGTGTTTTAGCAGGTCTTTTCTGACACCACTCTGAGAGTTGAAGGGGGATGCTGCCTACTTCCAAGTGAGAGTGAAAGTCCTAGCTCCCCATCTTACTACAGCCTGGCAAAACTAGAAGTTTAGGCTCTTCATTAAGCCTTTGCTGGTGAGGGTAGGTGTGGGCTCCAGTTTTGCTGCGGTGTTTGGCTGAAGTAATTATTACCTCAAAATTTTATGCATTGCTAGGTTGTTCCTTTTAGGTCATTTGGCTAGAGAAAGCAGGCTTTTCTTGGGGTTTTCATCGGTCCACACCCGTTAGCATCTCTGGGATGCCAGCTTGCCCCACACCCAGTCTGCAATATATGAGGGAAAAATAAACCCAAGGTCCTCAGACAGGCTGCCTTTTTCTCTTCACCTTCTAGAGTGCCTAGTGCTTATTTCATATATAATATCTTGGGCTTTTAGTTGTATTTGGCAGGAGGAATTAGGAAAAGTATGTACTCCCTCTTCCCAGAAGCAGAAATGTAAAAGCTTCTTTTGAACACACTAATTTGACCATCCTACTCTAGCTTGAAAACATCTCAATTGCTCTAATTATCAACAGGATCAAGTCCAACACAAAAGCCTCACTAAAGAGGAGAGACTGTGTCAGATACACCTTTACACTCCCAATGTCCAGCATGGTTCTTATAAGTAGTAGTCATTCTGAATGTTTGATGGTTAAAGAATTGGGGGTTAAGTTAATTCATTCCCCATACCAATAAGTGTCCTGGTGAATTATATATTTTCTCAGACTGCTCTATAGCTGAAAGTATAATGAACTTGCATAAACATTTTTGCTGTGCATCAAACTTTGAGAGCTCTCTCAATGCCAGAACTATACTTACCTTCCACAGGTAGCTGTCGCTGTATGGCCAGGCGTTCCATTTTCCGCTGCGTCTCGGCCAGACTGAAAAGGACCCCATATACATACTGACGAGCTGACCGGAACAGGAGAGCAGCTGGAGGCAGCTCCATGTTACATTCATCCTCAATACATACAGGGATCTTAATCTCACCCTAACAAGAAAACAATCCAGAGGAAAGGAGAAAATGAGTTACCTCAAGGTTTGGAATTGGACTGAGAAGAACCAGTTAGGAACTATAGCCTAGCCACTAAAATTTCTACTTGTATTTAGATGTTTCAGACTAAAAGAAAGCCATAACAAACCCAGCTGACCATAGCCAGCTCAAAAGCTACGTCCTATTTTTAAAGTCTCTGCTATGACTGATTAGCCGACCAAATGAGGAAAGTCCATCTTAGACAATTTGCTGGGGGGATGGATTTGTATGGTAAGACTGTTGGAGGGGAACAGCTCTGGAGAAGCAGAGATAAAGCCTCTTATATTGTGTCCTCCCCTAGACCAGAATCCACCAAGTTGGCGTATTATCTTCTTTGAAATCTCACACTTAACACTTCTTGGGGCCTCATTTACTGCACAGTCCCATTTTCTCCTGATCTCACCTCACCTAAGACCCTTAATACAACGAGAGGCCCCTGTGCACTTATTCTCCTTTTATCTCCCTTTGGATACCAATAATCAGAATTTTTTCTGGTAACTTACAGTTCTAGGAAGAGTTGAAGTACCCTGTCAAGAGCAGGGAAGGAGGGAGGCAATGAGATGCTTGCTCTTACCTTAGTGAGGACATGGTAGATATATGGGTACATAAGACCTCTTCGGTGTCTGTGTTCAGCAACCCGCAAGACTTCTGGAGGTACTGGAGGTAGGGGCGGAATGGTGACATCCATGTGGTTCCTTGTAGACATAGAAAGAAGAGATGGGATGTGGGGCTCACCATCACCGAGGGTAGCATCTGAAACTCCAGCAACAATGGGCTGTACCCAAGACCTTCCGTCACCATTTGGATCCTCCCACCTAGGCTGCTGCTGAAACGTTTCTGTGAAGTGACTAAAAAATTTAGAAAGACAATGTGGATAAGAGAAAGAAGGTTGATAAAGATATTCCAACTCAAGATGTCCTGATCTCGAGCACTCTTACAAACCCTCTGGAAATTAGGACAAAGCGTTAGCAATGGACCTGGTATCTTTCCACTCAGTGGTCATCACCACTCTCCTGTCTTCTTTCATCTGACACAGACCAAAGTGATTAAAAGTTGTGGGAAACACTCTGAATCCTTTGCATCGTGTAAGAGACCATGTTTAGAGTCTGCTAATGTTCTAAGAAAACAGTTACAGTTGAAACTTCAAAGCACCCCTGTTTCCCAGGAATCATCTTCTTAGAGAAACAATCTAAGAACAAATGAGCTAGTACAAATTCCCACTATGTTAATCCTCAAAACCCTGTCTTAGTTACTAAGAATGTAACTGCCTACTCAACTGTTTCAATACTTCAACTCTATAAATTCTTTTCCTTTTTTTACATTCAATCTACTCCCCTCACAAATTGAGAAATGACAGCCATGACACATAGCACACCCATACCAGGGCTTCCCTAACCAGCTGCTATGCTGCCTTTCACCTCCGTGGCCTGGGTATCCAAAAATTACACCTGTTCAGGGTCAAAATGAGCATGAAGTGATGAAGTAGAGAGAGAGAGTTTTATTACTTTGCTTAAGAGCAAAAAGCCACAGAGAAAAGCCAGGAACATATACTTCCCCACACCCCTGGCCAGGTTAGCAGTAAAAGAATACAGATGCTTCAAAAGTCTGTTCCCTTCAGTGCCTGCACAGATACTTACTCAGAACTCACTCCATTTTGCTCATCACCATCAGAGGAAGAAGAGTGAGAAGAGTCTGGTCCCAGAGGAGGTGAGGCTTTGGAAGTCAGGTAATTGGGAAACTGTGGTGAGGTGTCATAAGATACAGCCCAATTGGCAAAGGGGCTGTCCTGCAGCATGGGATCCTCAGAAAAACCATGGGGCTCCCCCAAAGCATGGGGGGAGAAGAGAAGGGAGGAGTTGGGTCCCAATGGGAATGGTGGTGGATATTTCATTTTCTGGGGCGCATGGTGAGAAAACTAAAGAATAAAACAGACAGAAAAGCTCTTTAATATTTTACCAGGTTCCAAGATGTTTCCCTCAAAAGCTGTGACAAACTGGATGATGTCAGTAGTATGGATTATTGGGATACAAAGAACCTATTGAGAATAACAAAAAGTTCTAACAGTGACATGTGGATAGAATACTCCAGAAGCAGGACAATGGACCAATCCAAGTCTTCTAGAACCACTCTCCAAAATTAGGTAACATACATTCATAATGCCTTAGTGGTTACTGATTCAGATGTTTTGTTTACATAGTCTGCTAGACTCAAGTTGAGAGTGTGACATAGGTATATATAGCCTTGACATTCTGATATACTAAACCACCCTAATTCCTTAACTCAGATTACAAAAATCTGGAAGCCACCTATGTCTAATATTAACAAATGGTCTCAGCTCTCTTAAAAGATACTTACCATTGGCTTCCCAGCAGAAATAGTGCACATTTGACTTCGTGGAAGAGGAGGATTTACAATCCGATTATTATGAAAATCTGAAGCCAAGAGAAAGGGCGATATTTTAGTCAATCCTAATCATTCTAGCATGTTACATTCTGCCAACCCCATGTCACCTGAAAAATTATTAACAATAAATAACAATTTATTGAACAGCTATTATGCATCATGCCAGGAATCTTACATAAATTATTTTTCATCTGATAACAACCCTATAAATAGGTATCATGAGCCACCTTTCATACAAATGTGACTTGTCAAGATCACACAGCTAGCAAACAGCACAGGTGGAATCCAAACTCAGGCCTGACACCACAGATAGCTCTATTTTACATATACTAGGCCACAGTGGAGGTTAGCACCAGAAGAAGCCCAAGCTAAGGAAATGGCATGAGACCCCACCTAACAATTTGAGAAATCGGGGCCCTGTCTTATGTAACCTCTCTTATTACATAGAAATCAAAAGGAGAATGTCTATCAAACAGGAATGACTTCTAGGAGGTCACAATACAAGCAGGTGATTCTACTCTGGTCCAGGAGTTTCTGAGGGACCACCTCAGTTTCTCTATGGACAGAGCAGCTCTGGGTCAGATGGAAACCTTACCTAGAAAGGAGGAGGAACCCACTGGCAGCGAAGGGAGTTTGGTTGTGACTGAATAGTACTCAACTGCTTTCTTGAATCGCTCTATTTTATCTTCCGTCCTGGACTGGATGTTGCAACATGAGATGTTCAGAAGAAGAAACAACACGAGAGTATCTTTTTCATGCATTTATAATTTGAGAGTCAAAACAGTAGCAGAAATCAAATATTTAAAGAAACCCAAGAGAGCAATTTTTCATGTTGCAGGAAAGATTAGATAAAGAGAAAGCGTTATAGAACATAAAATCTGGAAAATCCTTTTAATTAAGTTTAAAAATATGATCATTAGAAAAATACATAAGGATAGGGGGAAAGTTACCTAGTACCACCACCCATAGTTATTTTGATGTATTTCCTCCTTCCAATAGTTTTTAAAATAAACTTTTTTGTTGAGCTATAATAGCTGGACTATTTTAATACACATTTTTTCTATAGTTAATACCTTACTCTATGACAATGTTGTACCCTGCTTTTATTATGTTATAATTTTCAATGGCTGCACATTTTATCATCATAAATATATCATAAGTTATGTAACTACTTCTCCAGTACCTGACATTTAGGTTATTTCTCACATTTGGCTTTGATAAGTTATGCAGCAAAGAACATATCATATAAGATTTTCTGGATTTCAGAGTATGTCCTTAGAAAAATGTCCTAAAAGTGAAATTACTGGTTCAAAAGGTATGAACATTCAAACCACCAACACTTAAACATATACAAAACCACAATGTGACATCACTATGTATTCACAGAATGGCTAAAATTAAAGACTATAAATATCAAGCACAGGTAAGGATATGGAGTAACTGGAATTCCAGTAAATTGCTGGTAGATATATATTGGTACAGTTTGGAAACAGCTTGGCAGTTCCTTATAAAATTAAAAATATATTTACCACATGGCACAGTAATCCTATTCCTCAGTAATTTACTCAGAAGAAATAAGCACATTTGTCCACCAAAAGATATGAACAAGGATGCTAACAGCAGCTTTATTTATAATAGCCCTAAACTGGAAATAACTTAAATGCATATCAACAGAAGAATAGATAAATTGTGGTATACTCATACAGTGGAATACTATATAGTAATAAAAAGGGCAAAGTGCTGATATATGAAACAATATAGATAAATCTCAAAGACATACTGAGTGAAAGACAGACACAAAACAGTACGTATAAAGTTCAAGTAGAAGCAAAACTAATCTATAGCAATATTAGTAAAAATGCTGTTTACCTCTGTGGAGATGGGGCTGACTGAGAAGGAACTTTTTCTTATCAAGCCCTTTCTAATATAATTTAAAAATCCCCTTGAATATCACTCTGCTTTCTAAAAAATTTGGACTTAATGTAATTGTTTGAAAAAAAAGGGTTCCATGGCTAAACAATGTTTGCAAATTACTGACTGAGAGAATATCTACATGATTCCACTGCAGCAAGGTTTCATTATTTATGTATTCATTATGATTTCATTAGAATACCCAATAATATACATAATAATTGAAAACAATCACCTAAAAGATGCAAGCTATACAGACTCTTCCCTAATATCTTTACCTCTGTACCCACTCCCCTCCCCAGAAGCAACCACTGTTACCATCTTGGTATAAGTCCTGTCATAACTTTTGCTGCATGTACATCCATTTTTTCACATAAATGGAACCATATCACATGTGTTTTAACCTGCTTTCTGCACTTAATAATATGTCTTATAAACTATTCATTGTCACTGAAAATAGGTCTATGACACAATCCCCAAAAATACGAATTATGCATACTTTCCTTAACGTACTATTCTGTTCTGTGTACTCACAGACATTTACTCTTCCTTCAAGGTGCGCAATTTGTATGGAACCTTTCCTTTCTATGAAATCTTTCTTATGTTTTTTCTTTGTTTTGCTTATTTATTTGCCTCTGTCTCCCAATTTAACCTCAAATTCTATGAGGACAAAGAATGATTTATTCACATTTATATCCTAGTGTCTAGCATGGGACCTTGTCTATAGAAGATCAGCTAGTATTTGATATGTGATTGTATTTAATAAAGCCCTGCCCTTTTATAAATCCACAAAGGTAATATTTATGAAAATGATACAGCAACAATGAAAAGTAGCTAAGAGATAATATTAATTAAAAAAAAAGGCAGGTTAAAAATTTTTACACTGAGCCCTTGCTGGTGTGGTTCAGTGGACTGAATGCTGGCCTGCAAAGCAAAGGGTCGCTGGTTTGAGTCCCAGTCAGGGCACATGCCTGGGTTGCAGGCCAGGTCCCCAGTAGGGGGCATGTGAGAGGCAACCACACAGTGATGTTTTTCCCTTCCTCCCTCCCTTCCCATCTAAAAATAAATACAATCTTTTAAAAAAATTGATACTGAGATGACTACCTCACCACATCAAAATACACATAGGAAAGAAACAAGAAAATACTGTAAACAATTTAGGATGAAATTAGGAGCAAAGTCTCTATTTTAATTTTGTGGGTTTTTTTTATATTAAAAAGGGAATTCTTGTTATTAAGAGTAGTCATAATCTGCCCTGGCTGGTATGGCTCAGTGGACTGAGTGTCTGCCTGTGAACCAAAGGGTTGCTGGTTCGAATCCCAGTCAGGGCACATGCCTGGGTTGTGGGCCAGGTCCCCAGCTGGGGGCGTGCAAGAGGCAACCAATCAATGTATCTCTCGCACACTGATGTTTCTCTCCTGTCTTTCTCCTTTCCTTCCCCTCTCTCTAAAAATAAGTAAATAAAATTTTCAAAAAAAAAAAAAAAAGAATAGTCATAACCCAAGTTCCAAAATTCATCAAGCTACAAAGGGAAGCAAAAGCTGTAATATTAAAAAATATTCAACTCAGCCCTGACTGGTGTGGCTCAGTTGGTTCGGTGTTGTCCCACAAAGTAAAAGATTGCCAGTTTATTTCCCAGTGAGGGCACATGCCTGGGCTACAGGTTTGGTCCCTAATTGGGGTGTAATAAGAAGCAACTGATTGATGCTTCTCTATCACAGCAATGCTTTTATTTCCCTCTTTCTCCATCCCTTCCCCCTCTCTAAAAATAAATAAATAAAAATTAAAAGAAATATTCAACTGAGCACTTTATAAAAATTTTCCTCTATCTGCATACAATGGAATATTATTCAGTCTTAAAAAGGAAGGATATTATGACATATGCTACAACAGAGATGAACCTTGAGGACATTATGCTAAGTGAAATAACCAGTCACAAAAAACACAAATACTGTATTATTCCATTTATAGGAGGTATGTAAAGGAGTTAAAATCATAGAGACAAAGAGGGGAATGGTGGTTGCCCAGGATGTGGGGGAGGGGAAAAACTGGGACTTATTTAATAGGCACAGAGTTTCAGTTTTACAAAATGAAAAGAGTTATGGAGATAGATGATGGTGGTGGTGGTACAACACTATGAATGTATTGAATAACACTGAACTGTACACAAATTTGTTACAATGGTAAATTTTTGGTTTGTGTATTTTACCATAATAAAAAAATTTGGCCCTGGCTGGTGTGGCTCAGTGGATTGAGTGCCAGCCTGAGAACCAAAGGGTTGCCGGTATGATTCCCAGTCAGGGCACATGCTTGGGTTGTGGGCCAGGTCCCCATTAGGGGGTGCATGGGAGGCAACCACAGATTGATGCTTCTCTTCCTCTCTTTCTCCTTCCATTGCCCACTCTCTAAAAATAAATAAAATCTTTAATTTTTTTAAATGTGGAAGGAAAATTTATTCTCCATCTAAACTATATTTTCTACTTAACACTGGAAGTTTTCCCTACCAAACATGTCAAATTCTTTCTTTGTGGGTTTGTCTCTTCTTAACTGATGCAGACAGCTGAAAGTACAATGCAAAGCAACAAAGTGAATAAGCAAATCTGTCATAAAAGTCAGGATTTCCTAAGGTCAAGGAAAATGATGGAGTATTGCTCACATCATGCTAGAAGTCATCAACAATGAGGATCTGGTGCACTTAGTGTTCAATAATGGTGGAAGGGTAGAAGAGAGAATTATTAAACCTGATGGCAGGAAAGGTACTTGAAGGGAGAATGATTTGAATATCAAAATAATGTATGCCCTCTGGGAAAATAAAGCTCAAGTATACATTTTATTAAAAAAATCAACCCTCTTTATGATTGTGCTATAAGGTTAAATGTGAAGGAAAGGATATAACAAAATTTTATTTGGAAAACTTATGCCTCCAAAACCAAACACTGATTTCATTATTTATTTAAATAAATCGATGGAGGGATTTCTGTCCTGGGTAAAATAGAGACAGCATATTCCATTTTGTTCCTACTAAAAGTAGTTATAAAAACTAGGGGCAACTAACTATTTAGGACTCTGGAAAGTGAACAGTAGCAAGAAGACTGGGGAAGAAGACTGGAATTCAAAGTACCACTGAATCGAGGATGAACTTAGCACATTTCTTTTACCTCTAGTATCCCCTGGCAGGGCCACAATGCAGCCTGAAATCTGGAAGCATCTATTGGCGTGGACAGACAGAACTCCAGGAAAAACCCTAGTCTAGTTCTGGCTTGAAAAGTGGGAAAGGGGTCTCCAAAAATTCAAGAAAGTATATGGAAATACCCCATTTTCTTTTTCTTTTTACTGTTTTCATGTGTGCCAGCCCAAAGCAAACTTGTAGTGGAAGCAGTGGCACAGGAATGTAGCAGAAAACTAAAACTGAATGACAAGAACCTTCCTCTCCAATCCTAGAAGCAGTAGTCTGAATAGGTTTAGTGAGCCTTCATTGCTTTTTCTCTCTGTTCTCCTGCTACTTGGCCCCAGACACTGGAAAAAGTTGTTCCAATGAACTGTGAAGTACTGAAGAGAGCACACAGGGGGAGCGGCACACATATGGATCTGACACTAAACAGCAGACCACAGACTCTGAGAAATGAAGAGATAAACCACAACTCAAGTCTCAAACTGGTCACTGTGTGGCACATACATAGGACCAATCCAATTAGGTTTGCAAAGGCTTTGAACCTTGCACTGACATTGAAACCACACCCACAGAAGGATGGTGAGGACTTGTGATCTGAATCTAAGTGGGTAGATTGCCTCCTAAAACAAAACTATCAACATTCCCCATTATTTTGAAACAGGACCGAGAATATCGTAACAGAATACCCTACTTAAAATGTCCAAGATCCAATCCAAAATTACTTGGCCTGGGCAAAACCAGGAAAATCTTAAACTGCATAAAAAATCAATTAATAGATAACAATGCTGAAATTACATACATGTTGAAATTATCTGACAATGTTGATAATTTCAACATGTGATAACACATGTTGAAATCTGACAATGACTTTAAAAGAGCTTCATAAAAATGCTTGAAAGTAAAAGGAACACTTCTGAAACAAAAAGAGGATCTCATCAAAGAAACAAAAAGAAGAATCAAATGGAAATTTCAGAACTTAAAAATACAATAACCAAAATTTTAAAATAGAGAGAAAATAATAATAATAAAAAAAACCCAGTGCCCAAACGATCTATGGGATGATACCAAAAGGTCTAATATTGGTGCTACCATAGACATGGAAGGAAAGGAGAATGTGGAACAGAATGTCTATTTGAAGAAATAATAGCTGAGCTCTGACTGGTATAGCTCAGTTGGTTGGGTGTTGTCACACAAAGTGAAAGGTTGCCAGTTTGATTCCAGGTCAGGGCACAGGCCTGGGTTGCAGGCCCAGTACGTAGTGGAGGCATGGGCGAGAGGCAACAAATCAATGTTTCTCTCACACATCGATGTTTCTCTCCTTCTCTTCCTCCCTCCCTTCCCCTCTCTCTAAGAATAAATAAATAAAATCTTTAGAAAAACAAATAATAGCAGAAAACTTCTCAAATTTAGTGAATGACAAGCTTAGAAATTCAAGAAGCTCACCAAACTCTAAAGAAGATAAATTCAAAGAAATATAAACCAGATACATCACTTGAAAATTCTACTGAACAATTAAAGAACAACACCAATTCTACATAATCTCCTCCCAAAAACGGAAGAGGAAAGAACACTTGACAACTCATTTTTGTGTCCAACATATCAAAACCATACCAAGACAGCATAAAAAATTACAGACCAATATTCCTCATAAAAATAAATGCAAAATACTCAAAATACTAGGAATTCAAATCCAGAAATAGAAAAAAGGAATAATATACTATGATCACATCCTGTAAATGTAAGGATGGTTCAATATTCAAAAATTAATGGACTGCCCTGGCTGGTGTGGCTCAGTGGATTGAGTGCCAGCCTGCGAAGCAAGGGGTTACCAGTTGGATCCCCAGTCAGGGCACATGCCTGGGTTGCGGGCCAGGTCACCAGTAGGGGACACATGTGAGAGGCAACCACACATCGATGTTTCTTTCCCTCTCTTTCTCCCTTCCCTCTAAAAATAAATAAATAAAATCTTAAAAAAAATAAAAAATGGAGGAATGTTCTTTAAAAAATTAATGGACTAAAGAAGAAAAACCACATAATCCTACCAATAGATGCAGAAAACGCATTTGACGAAATACATCTATTCATAATAAAAAACTCTCAGTAAACTACCAGTAGAGGAGAACCTCCTCAACTTGATCATGTGCATCTACAAAACCTACAGCTAACACCGTACTTAATGCTGACTGAACGCTTTCCCCAAAGATCAGGAACAAGACAAAGGTCATTTGAAAATCCTAGATACTGCAGTAAGTCAAGGGGAAAAAAAGCATACAGGCTGGAAAAGAAAGTAATAAAACTGTCCCTACTTACACACAACATAATCACATACACAGAAAATACCAAGAAATCTACCAAAAAACTCCTAGTGAGTTTAGAAAGGTTGCCTCTCTAAATACCTCAGTACAAGGTAAAGAGACAAAAATCATATTTCTATATTTAGCAATGGGCAACTAGAAATTGAATGAAAAAACCAATATCCTTTACAATAGGGACCTCAAATATTAAATATTAAAGTATAAATATAAAAAAAGACATGCACAGGACTAAAAACTATAAAGCTCTGATGAAAGAAATCAAGGATGGCCTAAATAAATAGAGAGGCATAATGTATTCATGGATTTGAAGATTCACCAAATTCATCTATATATTTAAAGGAATTCCCATTAAAATCCCAGCAGGATATTTTTTATAGGTATAGACAACATTTTTCTAAATTAAATGGAAAGGCAAAGAAACTAAAATAGCCAAAGTAATGTTGAAAAAAAAAAAGAATAAAATTGGAAAACTCACCACCCAATTTTAAGACTTACCATAAAGCTACAGTTTTCAAGACAATGTGCTATTTGTAAAGGGATAGACACATAGGTTAACTGAACAGAACAGAGTCCAGAAATAGTTCCATGGAAATACAGAAAACTGATTTTTGACAAAGGCAATTCAATGGAGAAAGGACAGTCTTTTCAACAAACTGTGTTGAAACAAACAGCCACATGCAAAAACAAAACAAAACGCCTCACACTTTATACAAAAATAAACTCAAAACACATGATTTGCTCTAAATGTAAAACTATATAATTTTAAGAAAACAGGAGAATTTGTCACGCCTGCTGTTATACAAAGAGTGCTTAGACATGAACCCAAACCATGATCCATAAAAGATAAAAACTGATAAAAATGTAAAACTTTTGTTTTGCAAAAGACATTGTTAAAACAATGTAGAGACAGGTGCTCCATTCTTTGTGCTCAGGTAAGGAGGAGCCTGGCAGGGACTTGATCAGGCAACGTAAAAGTATTGTTTCATTGGGCAACGTGGCACAGGAGGGTATTTGTTACAGTGATGCTGAAGATTGGGAAAAAGGGAGTGGTGCCAGAAGACAGGAAGAGCCCAAGGCTGAGCCAGAGGTCAAGAAGAGTAAGTTGGGCCTGGCTGGGTGGTTCAGTTGGTTGGAGCATCGTCCCATGCACCGAAAGGTTGCAGGTTTGATTCCCAGTCAAAACACATACCTAGGTGGTGGGTTCCATCCCTGGTCAGGGCATATATACAGGAGGCAACCTATGGGTTTCTCTCTCACATCAATGTTTTTCTCTCTCTAAAAATTAATAAATATGTCCTCAGGTGAGGATTAAAAAAAAAGTAGTGTAAGTTGATGTTAGGAGCAAAGAAAAATAAAAAAGAGCCCTGGCTGGTGTAGCTCAGTGGATTGAGCGCGGGCCTGCGAACCAGAGGATCGCGGTTTGATTCCCAGTCAGGGCACATGCCTGGGTTGCAGGCCAGTTCCCAGCATGGGACACACAAGAGGCAACCATACAGTGATATTTCTCTCCCTCTCTCCTACCCTTCCCCTCTAAAGATAAATAAATAAAAATCTTAAAAAAAAAGAAAAATAAAAAAGAGGGAGCAGGAGAAGGCCTGTATGAGCACCCACCTCCAGATCAGAAAACCTCACCCAGCGGCCAAACAGGCACACTCAAGATCTGCTCCTGGAATGTAGATGGGCTTTGAGCTTGTATTAAGAAGAAAGGTTTAGATAGGATAAAGGAAGAAACCCCAGATATCCTGTGCCTGCAAGAGACCAAATGTTTAGAGAATAAACTACTAGCTGAACTTCAAGAGCTGCCTGGACTATCCCATCAGTACTGGTCTGCTCCTTCAGACAAGGAAGGGTACAGTGGTGTGGGCCTAATCTTCCGCCAGTGCCCTCTCAAAGTCTCCCATGGCACTCGTTAGATTTGATACACTTGTGCTGGTAACAGCCTGTGTACCTAATGCAGGCCAAGGTCTGGTGCATGTAGAGTACCAGCAACGCCAGGATGATGTCTTTCTCAAGTTCCTGAAGGGCTTGACTTCTGGCAAGCTCCTTGTGCAATGTAGGAACCTCAGTGTGGCTCATGAAGTAATTGACCTTCGAAACCCCAAGGGAAACAAAAAGAATACTGACTTCATTCCAAAAGACTGGCAAAACTTTGGGGAATTTCTGCGTACTGTGCCACTAGCTGACAGTTCCCAGCACCTCTCCCCCAACATGACCAATGCCTACGCCTTTTGGACCTACATGATGAATGCTTAATCCAAAAATGTTGGTTGGCATCTTGATTACTTTTTGGTGTCTCACTCTCTGTTACCTGCACTGTGTGACAGCAAGATACTTTCCAAGGCCCTGGGCAGTAACCACTGGATCATCTCCCTATGGCTAGCCCTGTGATACCTCCCCTGAATCACTTTAAACCCAGGAAACAAGTCACCCAAATTAGCTTCATTGTGAAACTGCTTTGCTCTCTAGTGAATTCTGTACTGTATTTTCCTTCTAAAAATATGAATCCTTCAGCCAGACTTATAGTGACAGATGGGTTTCCTTTAAGCACAAGGTTCTGTTTTTTGTGTGTGTGTGTGTGTGTGTAGGTTTTCTTCTTTGAAACAAAACCTACTGATAATGTCCTTTGAACTGTCCATGTAAAAATAATGAACCATAGTTTCAAAAAAAAAGAATGTAAAGACATACTACAGACTGGGAAAAAATATCTGCAAACCAGATATCTAACAAGAGATTTGTATGCAGAACATATAAAGAACTATCAAAACTCAACAGTAAGTAAACAAACAACACAAAAAAATGGGCAAAAGACTATTAACAAACAGACCGGACTATTCACCAAAGACATATAGAGAACAAGTAAACACAAGAAAAAAATTGTTCAGCATTAGTAATTTGGGAAATACAAATTAAAACCACGATGGGTTATCACAACACACCTATTAGGATAGCTATAAAAATACGGACAATAATAAGCGCCAATGAGAAATAGAACCACCACTCTGAAAAATGGTTTGGCAGGGTCTTATAAAGTTAAACATACACTTACCATGTGACCCAAAAATCCCACTCCTAGATATTTACACTAGGAAAATGAAATCTTATATTCATACAAAAATGTATAACGCCCTGACTCGTGTGGCTCAGTGGGTTAGGTGTCATCTAGCAAACAAAAGGGTTGCCAGTTCAATTCCCAGTCATGCCTGGGTTGTGGGCCAGGTCCTCAGTAGGGGGTATGCGAGAGGCAACCGTTCAATGTTTCTATCCCTCTCTTTCTCTCTCCCTTCCCTTGCTCTAAAAGTAAATAAAATCAAAATTTAAAAAGCCACCTGTACACAAATGTTAACAGCAGCTGGCCCAAAAATTGGAAATAACTCAAATACCATCTATGGATACACAAACGGTGGAATACCAACACAATGTATAATACTCGGCAATAAAAATGAGGATATTATTGACGGATAAAACATGGAACTACTCAGAAGACTCTCAAAGACAGTATGTTGAATGAAAAATGCCATTCTCAGAGATTATACACTGTATGATTCCAGTCATATGCTATTCTCTAAAAGCTATAACTATGGTGACAGAATACACTGGCAGTTGCCAGAGTCAGGCATACATTTGGGTGCGATTACAAAGAAATAGCATGAGAAATTTTGGAGTGGTTCAACTGTTCTGATCCTAAGTGTGATGGTGATTACATAAATCTATACATGTGTTAAAAATTCATGGAACTGTATACATAGAGACAAAAGTCACTTTTGCTCTATGTTAACTTAGAAAATAAAATGAAAAACCCAGAGTGCAAGTATAAATTACATCGTTAAAAATAAACATAACTATTCTCCTTTTAGTTTCATAAGACAAAAGCTTAGTCAAGCTCTTTTTTCACTATAAACAATGAAATATTGATTCTTGTTTTTTTTTAAAGATTTTATTTATTTATTTTTAGAGAGAGGGGAAAAGAGGGAGAAAGAGAGGGAGAGAAACATCAATGTGTGGTTGCCTCTCAGGCATCCCCTGCTGGGGACTTGGCCAGCAACCCAGGCATGGGCCCTGACTGGGAATTGAACTGGAGACCATTTGGTTCACAGGCCTGTGCTCAATCCACTGAGCTATACCAGCCAGGGTCAATTCTTGTTTTATGCGAACCTACTTTAAATAGTCTTTTTCATTACCCAATATTCTCCAATAAGCAAGATCTCCTTTATATTAAAATATACATCGAAACAAAAAAAGAGTAGAAAGATATATACCAGTGATAATATAGCAAGTTGTTTCTGGGTAATGAGATTTTAAGAGGCTTTTTAAAATTATCTTAATTTTCTAGAATGAGCTTGCATAAGTTTGATAATCAGCAGGAAAAAGGTAAAGAACCCTTTTGATCTAGTCCTAGTAATATTTTATGAAGGGAAATCTAGGGCTCTGGTATGTATGCACAGAGAAGACAAGCAGCCAGGAGAGAAGGCAGCCAACACAAAAAAGATCACATCTGCTGGTAGTGCTGGTGAAGGTACAAAAATTGGCTACTCTTAGGAAGGGAAGTGTAACTCACCTGAGACTGTTTGAAAACATCCTTCCCAACCACATCCAGGTTAGAGGGGTCTTTGATGGAACTAACGTACTCAGAAACAGCCTTGATCACCACATCACAAGGAGGAAGAACCAACTGATGAGCTCGGACCTAGAAAAGTGAACATAAGCAAGGAACAATGGCATCATATGTGGTTCATTAAGAAAAAGGGTGAAATCAGAGTGAGATACAGAATTCAAATTCAGTAAATCCACTGAGAGACAGTTAAAATCTTTTCTTTAAAAATACTTTTTGGACTTCCGGCCAAGATGGAGGCGTAGGTGGACACACTGTGCCTCTTCTCACAACTAAAATTAAGGACAACAAACATTTAGAAACAAGAAAACAACCATAACTCATAGAAAATTGAACTGTATGAAAGTCCAACAACCATTCATCCAGACCGGTAAGAGGGGCGGAGTCGCGGCAGGAAAAAGTGGAGGTGCAGACGCAGGCAGTGGTGGCTGGCGGTTCCCAGGCGTGCAGGTGGCCGCTGGCAGACCCCAGGCCCAAAGATGGGCGGCTGGCAGACCCCGGGTGCGGGGTGGCAGCTGTGCAGACCCAGTGAGGCTGAGCAAGGTGTCTGGATGACCAGGTGGTCTCACATTCCCACACGCAGATAGTCCAGGCAAAGGGGAATCAGCGGAGGGAACTGGAATCCAGGAGAGAGCAGAGCAGATGCTATTGTTCCCTCTCGGACCCCGCCCCCACATATAGCATCACAGCCTAGCGACTGGGCTGCCCCGCCCTGGGGAACACCTAAGGCTCCACCCCTCACTACATAACAGCCGCCACCAGACCAAAACCAAAACAAAACAAAAAATACCAAAAATGGCTCAAACCAGAGAACAAATAAAAGCCCCACAGCCAATTCCTCTAAGCCACGAAGAGATAGCCAGCCTATCAGATGCACAGTTCAAAGCCCTGGTGATCAGGATGCTCACAGAATTGGTTGATTTTGCTCACAAATTAAATGAAAAAAATGCAAGCTACCATACGTGAAATGAAGGCAGATGCATGGGGAACCAATAGAGATGGGAGGAAAACTGGGACTCAAATCAATGGAGTGGACCAGAAGGAAGAAACAAACAACCAAACAAACAGAAAAGGAGGAAGAAACAAGAATTCAAACAAATGAGGAGAGGCTTAGGAACCTCCAGGACATCTTTAAATGTCCCAAAATCCAAATTATAGGAGTACCAGAAGGGGAAGAAGAAGAGCAACAAGTGGAAAACTTATTTGAACAAATAATAAAGGAGAACTTCCCCAATATGGCAAAGAAATAGACTTCCAGAAAGTCCAGGAAGCTTAGAGAGTCTCAAAGAAGTTGGACCCAAGGAGGAACACACCAAGGCACATCATAATTACATTAGCCAAGATTAAAATGAAGAAGAGATTTATAGAAGCAGCAAGGGATAAGGGGACAGTCACCTACAAAGGAGTTCCCATCAGACTGTCAGCTTTCTCAAAAGACACCATCCAGGCAAGAAGGGGCTGGAAAGAAGTATTTGCAGTCTTGAAAGGCAAGGACCTACATCCAAGATTGCTCTATCCAGCGAAGCTGTCATTTAGAATGGAAGGGAAGATAAAGTGCTTTTCAGATAAGGTCAAGTTAAAGGAGTTCATCATCACCAAGCCCTTATTATATGAAATGTTAAAGGGACTTATCTAAGAAAAAGAAGATTAAAAAATATGACAGTAAAAAGACAGCAAACTCACAGATATTAACAACCACACCTAAAACAAAAGCAAACAACGAGAACAGGAACAGAATCACAGAAATGGAGATCACATGGAAGGTTAGCAACAGGGGAGTGGGAGGAGGAGAGAGAGGGGAAAGGTACAGAGAATAAGTAGCATAGATGGTGGGTAGAAAATAGACAGGGGGAGGGCAAGAATAGTGTGGGAAATGTAGAAGCTAAAGAACTTATGGCACAAGGACATGAACTAAAGGGGGGAATGTGGGTGGAAGAGGGTGTGCAGGGTGGGGGGGAATGATGGAGGAGAAATGGGACAACCGTAATAGCACAATCAATAAAATATATTAAAAATACTTTTCATCGTAATTCTTAGTACAGAATACTCAGAAAAGATTGAAAAGTGTTAAAGAAAGGTAAAATCATATTATCCATAATCCTACTAGAGAAATAACCAACATTTATGACACTGCCATAATTAATCAGTAAGACTTCATGTAACACTTTGGCTGCTTCCAATTTTTTGCTATTAAAGATAATATTGTAATATGTGGACCACGTTTGGATCCTGATTTGAACAAACTACAAAAAGGGTTTTGTTTTTTTTTTTTTGACACAATGAGGAAAATAAAAAATGGACGGAATATTAAGATGACAACAAGAAATTATCATTAATTTGTCAGGAGTAATAATGGCATTATGATTATGTATGAAAATGCCTATTGATTTTAGAGGTGCATATCGAAGAACATGGGAGTGAAGTGACTTGAGGTATGGAATTTATTTTAAAATACATTAGTGAGAGAGGCTTCCAGTCACGATGGCCATGTAGGCAGACATGGCTCGCCTCTTCACAGAAGCACATCAAAATTACAACTAAAATATAGGAGTTCCACCCAAGATGGAGGTATAGGTAGAAACTGTTCACTTCCTCACACAACCAAAAGGAGGATAACAACCAATCAAAAATCAACAAACAATCAGAAGTGCCAGAAAATCAAACTGCATGGAACTCCAACAACCAAGGAATTAACGAAAAAGTCAACCAGAACAAGACCAATAAGAACCTGAGGTCAGGCAGTGGACTGCGAGGGGTGGGGGTGGGAGACCAGCTAAGAAAAACTGCAGCAAGGCGGTGAACTGTACAGGAGGGGCTGGCTGAAGGAAAAACTGAGACTCAGAGGTGGCTGTGGACTACCATGGGGGTTGCCGTGGTGGGAGAAACTCCCAGTCTCACACAAGAGTTCATTGGAAAGTGGGGCTAGAGCCAAGCAGGCGAGCCCCACTGTTCCCTCTCTGGCCCCTCCCCCAAGGGCAGGGCCACAGCGCAGCAAAGACTGTTGCTCTGCCCCAGTGAATATGAAAGGCTCCACCCCCTTACAACCTATCAGGTGTGCCAAAACAAAGCAATATGGCCCAAATGAAAGAACAGAGCAAAACCTCAGAAAGAGAGCTAACTGGTGAGGATATAGCCAACCTATCTGATGGAGAATTTAAAGCCCTGGTAAACAAAATGCTCACAGAACTGATTGAGCTTGGTCAAAAAAATGAAAGAACAAATGAAAGATACCCAAAATGAAATAAAGCAAAATATTCAGAGAATCAACAGGGACAGGAAACCAGGACTCAAAGCAATGATTTGGAACAAAAGGAAGAAATAAACATCCAACTGGAACAGAATGAAGAAACAAGAATTCAAAAAAGTGAAGAGAGTCTTAGGAACCTCTGGGACAATCTGAAATGTTCCATATCTGAATTATAGGGGTGCTGGAAGAAGAACAACAGCAAGAAATTGAAAACCTACTTGAACAAATAATAAAGGAGAACTTCCCCAATCTGGCAAAGGAAATAGACTTCCAGGAAGTCCAGGAAGCTCAGAGAGTCCCAAAGAAGTTGGACCCAAAGAGGCACATACCAAATCACATCATCATTAAGGTACCCAAGATTAACAATAAAGAGAGAATCCTAAAAGCAGCAAGAGGAAATGAGAGTTACCCACAAAGGAGTCCCCATAAGACTATCAGCAATTTCTCTAAAGAAACTTTGCAGGCAAGAAAGGGCTGGAAAGAAGTATTGGAAGCCATGAAAGGCAAAGACCTACATCCAGGAATACTCTATGCAGCAAAGTTATCATTTAGAATGGAAGAGCAGATAAAGTGCTTCCCAGATAAACTCAACTGAAAGGAGGTCATCATCACCCAGCCCTTGCTGTATGAAATGTTAAAGGGACTTATCTAAGAAAAAGAAGATCAAAAATACGAATAATAAAATGACAACAAACACAACTATCAACAAATGAACCTAAAAGAAAAGAAAAACTACGAAAACAAAATGTAAGTAAACAAGCAGAACAGGAACAGAATGAGAGAAATAGACATCACATGGAGCGATTTCAGTGGGGAGGGGAGGAATAGGGGGGAACGGTACAGGGAATAAGCATAATTAGTAGGTATAAAATAGATGGGAAGAGGTAAAAAATGGTATAAGAAACAGAGACCTCAAAGAACTTACATGTACAACCCATGGACATGAACTAATGTGGGGGGAATGCTGGAGGGTTGGGGGTTGCAGGGCAGAGTGGGGATAAAAGGGGAAAATTGGGAAAACTGTAATAGCATAATCAATAAAAATACTTAAAAAATTACAATGACAACATAGAACAACCATCACTCAGGAACATCAGAAATCGAGTTGAATGGAAGTCTAACAACTACAGAATTAAAGAAAGCACAACCATCCAGACAGGTAGGAGGGGGAGCAAATGTGGAGTGGGCTGGCCCCAGACCCACGTGGATAAAAATTTGGGATAGATATCTTAGGAGCAAGGAGTCCCAGATCCATACCGGATCTCCCAGCCCAGGGTTCCAGTGTCAAGAAGATAAGTCTCCATAACTTCTGGTTCTGAAAAGCAGTGGAAATTGAGTCAATGGAGGAGGCCTCTGGAGCCCTATGCACTTTCTCTTCAAGAACCCGCACAAGGACTCACCTACTCAGACTCATGCCCTCTGAGTCCCAGCACCAGGGTGGCAGCCTGAAGGGCAGCAGTAGTATACAGGGAGAGACTGAGGTGCCTGCTGGGGGGGAGGGCAGAGAACATTGTCCCTTTGCTGAACCCACCCACCACAGAGCAGGTACGTTGGTGTCATATCTGAGACTCCATCAACCTAGCGAACACTGTATGACCTACCTCAGAGATCCATAGAGGCCCGATCCATGCATCATGGGCCCACCCAAGCTGCTTTTCTGTAATAATGTCTGGTTTTGCTCCTAAATCCTATCAAATAAGCAACAACTGGCTTCAGTGAGCCCTAGTGCAGCCAGAATAGAGTCACAGCTTTTATTCACTGGGAATCTCCAAGCCCAGCACAGGTAACAGCCATCTCAGATTGCTTTACAGCTCAGGCAGGGTGCCCCTGCGTAAAACACAGGTAGGGTCTGACCTTGTCCTGCGCCACCTGGGAAACCCCAGGACCAGAGCAACCAGTGGACAGCTAGAGACCACATCAGCACACCACCACCCTGCCCCTGCACAGCTGATCCTCCACAGAGGGAGGAGGTTGGTGGTCAGTGTTCACAGCCAGTCCCTGCAGCTGACTGGCCTGGGTAAGTCCCTCCCATTAATCTACCGATAGCAACCAAAGTTCAACTACAAGAGGAGTGTGTACTCAGCCCACATAAAGGGTGCAACTCAGGTACCCAGCTTGGATGATAGGGGAGGCTGTGCCACTGGACCCTACAGGACACCCACTACATTAGGCCACAATACCAAGACGGAATAATAGCAGCTCTACCTATACATAGAAACAAACACAGGGAGGCTGCCAAAACAAGGAGACAAGGAAACATGGCCCAAATGAAAGGACATCAAAACTCCAGAAAAAGAACTAAGCAAAATGGAGATAAGCAATCTATCAGATGCAGAGTTCAAAACACTGGTTATAGCCCTGGCTGGTGTAGCTCAGTGGATTGAGTGCGAGCCTGTGAACCAAAGGATCGTGGTTCGATTCCCAGTCAGGGCACATGCCTGGGTTGCAGGCCAGTTCTCAGCAGCGGACACATGAGAGCCAACCACACATTGATATTTCTCTCCCTCTCCCCTACCCTTCCCCTCTAAAGATAAATGAATAAAAATCTTTTTTTAATATATTTTATTGATTATGCTATTACAGTTGTCCCGTTTCTTCCCCATCATTCCCCCCACCCTGCACACTCTCTCCCACCCACATTCCCCCCTTTAGTTCATGTCCATTTGTCATAAGTTCTTTAGCTTCTACATTTCCCATACTATTCTTCCCCTGCCCCTGTCTATTTTCTACCCACTATCTATGCTACTCATTCTCTGTACCTTCCCCCCTCCTCCTCCCACTCCCCTGTTGCTAACCCTCCATATGATCTCCATTTCTGTGGTTCTGTTCCTGTTCTAGATGTTTGCTTTTGTTTTAGGTGTGGTTCTTAATAGCTGTGAGTTTGCTGTCTTTTCATTGTCATATTTTTGATCTTCTTTTTCTTAGATAGGTCCCTTTAACATTTCATATAATAAGAGCTTGGTGATGATGAACTCCTTGAACTTGACCTTATCTGAGAAGTGCTTTATCTGTCCTTCCATTCTAAATGACAGCTTTGCTGGAAAGAGCAATTTTGGATGTAGGTCCCTGCTTTTCAAGATTTCAAATACTCCTTTCCAGCCCCTTCTTGCCTGCAAGGTCTCTTTTGAGAAATCAGCTAACAGTCTGATGGGACCTCCCTTGTAGGTGACTGTCCCCTTATCCCTTGCTGCTTCTAGAATTCTCTGCTTCATTTGAATCTTGGCTAATGTAATTACAATGTGCCTTGATGTGTTCCCCCTTAGGCCCAACTTCTTTGGGACACTCTGAGCTTCCTGGACGTCCTGGTAGTCTATTTCTTTTGCCATATTGGGGAAGTTCTCCTTTATTATTTGTTCAAATAAGTTTTCTACTTGTTGCTCTTCTTCTTCCCCTTCTGGGACCCCTATACTTCGGATGTTGGGACGTTTAACGATGTCCCAGAGGTTCCTCAGCCTCTCCTCATTTTTTTGAATTCTTGTTTCTTCCTCATTTTCTGTTTGGTTGTTAATTTCTTCCTTCTGGTCCACTCCATTGATTTGAGTCCCAGTTTTCCTTCCATCTCTATCGGTTCCCCATGCGTCTTCCTTCATTTCACATATTGTAGCCTGTATTTTCTCATCTAATTTATGAGCAACATCAACTAATTCTGTGAGCATTTTGATGACCAGTGCTTTGAACTGTGCATCTGATAGGTTGGCTATCTCTTTGTTGCTTAGAGGAATTGACTCCAGGGTTTTCATTTTTCCTCCGGTTTGAGCCATTTTTGGTGGGGTTTTTTGTTTTGTTTTGGTTTGGTTTTAGTCTGGTCGCAGCTATTACGTATGAGGGGTGGAGCCTTAGGTGTTCCTCAGGGCGGGGCAGCCCAGTCGCTGGGTTGTGACGCTGTATGTGGGGGCAGGGCCTGAGAGGGAACAATGGCGCCTGCTCCGCTCTCTCCTGGATTCAGTCCCTTCCGCCACTTCCCCTCTGCCTGGACCGTCTGCGCGCCCGAATGTGGGACCCCCTGGTCATCCAGCTGCCTTTTGCGTCCTCACTGGGTCTGCACAGTTGCCCCCCTGTGCCTGGAGTCTGCCAGCTGCCACCTGTGGGCCTGAGGACTGCCAGCCACCGCCCGTGCACCTGGGAACTGCGAGCCACTGCTACTTGCGTTCCTGGGTCCGCACCTCCACTTTTTCCTACCGAGACTCCGCCCCCTTACCGGTCTGGATGAATGGTTGTTGGACTTCCGTACAGTTCAATTTTCTATAAGTTCTGGTTGTTTTCTTGTTTCTAAATATTTGTTGTCCTTAATTTTGGTTGTGAGAGGAGGCACAGTGTGTCCGCCTACGCCTCCATCTTGGCCGGAAGTATAAATAAAAATCTTAAAAACAAAAACACTGGTTATAAGGATGCCCAAGGAACTCAGTGAGGACCTCAACAGCATAAAGAAGATCTAGTTAGAAATGATGGAGACGCTAATTGAAATAAAGAACAATGTACAGTGAAACAACAGTAGAGTGAATGAAACCAAGAATCAATGTTTTGGAACATAAGGAAGCAAAAACCAACCAATCAGAACCACATGAAGCAAAAAGAATTGAAAAAAAAAACACAAAAAACCAAGGATAGAGTAAGCAGCCTCTGGGACAACTCCAATCATTTCAACATTCAAATAATAAGGATGACAGAAGGAGAAGAGAGAGAGCAAGAAATTAGAAATCTATCTGAAAAAACAGTGAAAGAAAAATCCCCTAATTTGGTGAAGGAAATAGACATGCAAGTCCAGGAAGCACAGATAACCCCAATTACGATGGATGCAAAGAGGCCCACTCCAAGACACATCATTATTAAAAGGCCAAAGGTTAAAGATAAAGAAAGACTGTTAAAAGCAAAAGAAAAGAATGTAATTACTGGAAGGCTGCCAGATGGGAGGGGTTGTGGGGAAATGGGTGAGAGGTGAGGGGATTAAGAAGTACAAATAGGTAGTCACAGAATAGCCATAGGGATGTGAAGTACAGTGTAGGAAATGGAGCAGCCACAGGACTTCTATGCATGACCCATGGACATGAACAACGGTGGTAGGACTGCATGATGGAGTGGGGGGTGCTGGGTGGAGGGGAGTAAAGGTGAAAAAAATCAGGACAACTATAATAGAATAGTCAAAATATAATTAAAATAAAATAAAATAAAATACATTAGCAACAGCAGCAAAATAACCCTATCAAGTGTGGCCACAGTTTGATAACTATTGCAGCTGGAAGCTATTTCAATAGTAGCTCACTATACAATTATATTATCTTCTCTACTTTTGTGATGCCTGAAAAATTTTTAAATAAAATTTTCTAATGCTGTGATAAAATACAGGTAAGACTTGTTGCCCACTTTCCAATTATGTAATTACAAGCTTCCTAAAATGGCAATTACTGAGTCAAAGGTATCAACTTCTTAAAGGCTTTTTATGTGAAAGGTTTAGGCAAAAGGGTGTAACATTCATTCCTTGGACAAATATTTACTGCCTATTTTGTGCCAGGTACTATTCTAGGCACCAGGGGTACAAACAAAATAAACATAAACCGCTGCCTTCATGGAAGCTGGTATAGGTGTATTGAGATAGGGTGAAGGGAATCAAACAAACAGAATAAATAAGTAAAACGTACAGTGTGCTTGATGTAAGTTAAGTGTTATGGAGAACATCCTAGCAGAAAAGGGGCTAAGGAATGCTAGTGAGTGTGTGTATGTGCCTGCACAAAATTTTAAATTGGGTGGTCAAGAAAGGCCTCACTGAGAAAATGGCATCTGAGAAAACCTAGAGGGGTGAGGAAATAGGAGGAAAAAGCCCTCCAAGTAGAAGGAATGGTAAGTGCAAAGGTTTGAAGAGCAAAAGAAAAGGGAAGATGAGATCAGAGCTGTAACAGGGGGTCAGTTAGTACAAGGCTTTGTAGGCCATGGTAGAGATTTGGTGAATGACATAAAGAATCACTGGAGAATTTTGAATAGAGTGGTGACATGAGCTGAGTCAATTTTTAAAAAAATCACTCTGGCTGTTGTCTTTGAGAATAGACTTGGGAGAGGGGGTGGCTGGAAAGAGTGCAAGCAGAAGAGCAACGATTAATAAGCTATTATAATAATCCAGGCATGAAAGAATGGTGGCTTGATCAGGGTAGTACTGTAACAGGGTGCAGCCAAGAGGGGGAATCCAAATAGAGATTTGGAATGGGATCCAGAACTCAAGGTGTCCAGGAAATATTAGAAAGATATATAGGATGCCCTCACCCCTGCAAAGGTGTGAGTTGGGGGAAGGGACACATGGAGCAGGAACATGCAGAGCTGTTTTGTGCAGCCACAGCTTTGCAGCTAACCTCTGGCATGGTCATTTAACATATTTGTAACCTTTAACTGGTTGCATAGATATGTTAAATAGCTGTAGCCATGCTTTGAGCCAGGGGGTGGAAGTGACTTCCACCCAAGATGTAACTGGGAGGCAACTCCCCCTGGGTAAAGTGTCTGTGTGAGAGCTTGGAGGTGACTGGCTCCACGCCATGGGGCCACACCTCCCCACACTTACAATGGCAGCCTAGTAAAGCTGGAAGAATACAGGAATGCTGGCAGGTGTAACAGATTGTAGGAGGAGTCGGAAATGGGTGTGCAGAGGAAGGTTGGCGCGGGGATTTAAACCCAGACTTGGCAGCCATGCAAGGAGAGAAACATGTGGCTTTGGCAGAGTGGGGACCCCTGCAGCTTTGGCAGAGTGGGGACCACATGGCTTTGGGGTGCTCCCTTTTGCCACGTGGCTTTGGAAGCAGGAGACACTTTGCCTGGAAGTAAAAGGGTGAAAGGACTCTTGCTGGTGAGCCATGAGAAGATGCCACATGGCTTTTGGTTAGCTGGAGATCCTGGTGGCTACACAGCTGATGGTGCCGGGAGCCTGAATCACGGACATCTACTTCTTTTCCTGCAATACAGTACCCCAGATCAGGGCAGAGGGAGAAAGAAGGGCTGTGTGCATCTGTGAGTATCCTAAAGGACTTTAATATTTTAATGAAAACACTAGGTCACTACTCTTAAGTCTGTATAGTTTTAAATATTTCCTTTCCTTTTCAAAAATCTCTGGCATTGAGAAATGTCTCCGGCAGTGGGCATAACGAACCTAGTGAGGGGTCCTTTTGGTAATAGTACATTGTACACCCCCCTTGGGTCTGTTCTGTAACAGTACCAGGGAAAACTGATGGTATTTGCTGACAGAGGAGATGTGGGGCATGAGAAAGAGATAAGTCAAGGATGACACCAAGGCTTTTGAGCTGAGCAAATAGAAGGATGGCTTGCCACTAATGAAAATGGGGAAAGCTATGGGAGTAACAGGTTTAGGGGAAAGATCAGGAGTTTACATTTGGACATCTGAAGTTCAAGGGGGAAGTCAAGGCTGGAGACATATATTTAGGAGTCATCATTGGATACATGGTATTTAAAGTCATGACACCAGGTGGAATCATTCACCAAGACAGTATCTATAGATAGAAAAGAAAGGACTGAGTATAGGACTTGGGGACATTCCAAAGTTAAGAAATTGAGAAGAAGCCCTGGCTGGTGTAACTCAGTGGATTGAGCTCAGGCTGTGAACCAAAGGATTGCCGGTTCAATTCCCAGTCAGGGCATGTGCCTGGGTTGCGGGCCAGGTCCCCAGTGGGAGCCATGTGGGAGGCAACCACACATTGATGTTTCTCTCCATCTCTTTCTCCCTCCCTTCCCCTCTCTCTAAATGAATAAATAAATAAAATCTTTTAAAATAAACAAAAAAGGAAGTTGAGAAGAAGACAGGGAAGCAGCAAAGGAGTCAGAAACAACAGCCAGTGAAGTAGAAAGCAACCAGAAGAGAGGGATGTCTTTAAATCCAAGTGAAGAATATGTTCTATGGAAGAGAGAGTAAGCAACTGAGTCATATGCTGCTGACTGGTCAAGTAAGACAAAAACTGAGAGCTGGTCCTTGGATTTATTAACATCAAGGTCACTGGAGACTTTGTCAAGAGCAATTTCAGCAAAGCAGACTGAAACAAGAACAGGGAAAGGAGACAGTAAACAGGTGAAGTATAGACAACTGTTCAGAAGAGTTTGATATACGAGAAGAAAAACTATGGAGCAGTAGCTTGAGTGAAGGGAGTGAGGTCAAGAGCAGGTTTTGTTTTATTTAACATGAATGCACCCTTATACATCTGACAGGAAAGAGCCAGTGAAGAGAAACTGAGGCAGGAGAAAGAGGGCAGAATTGATGAAGTGATGCCCTTAAGTTATCTAGAGGGGATGGGAGCTAGTGTAAGAGTGGAACATGGTTGGCCTTACATAGGAACATGGACAGGTCATCCACAGTTAACAGGAGGCAGGCAGAGCATTTGGGTACAGAGCATTTTGGTCATGCAGGAAAGAAAAAGAAGGGTGGGAGCTGGTGGAAGTTCTCATTCCATTGTTTCAATTGTCTCAGTGAAATAGGAAGCCAGGTCATGAGCTGAGGGTAAACAAGGAGGAGGGGACATAGGAGGCTTGAGGAGAGAGGAAAAGGTGTGAAATAATTGTCTAGGATAATAAAAGAACTAGAGAAATATAATACAATTGCCAACATTTAAAAAAAAGATTTTATTTATTTTTAGAGAGGGGTCGGGGGGGCGAGAAAGAAAGAGAGAGAAACATCAATGTGTGGTTGCCTCTCTTGCACCTCCCACCAGGCACCTGGCCTGCAACCCAGGCATGTGCCCTGACTGGGAATCAAACTGGTGACCCTTTGGTTCACAGGCTGATGCTCAATCCACTGAGCCACACCAGCCAGGGCACAATCACCACCTTAACACTTCCAGCAGAAGTGTATGAAAAGTTTCGATCTCACCATAGTCTTGATAGAAAAAGGTATATTATTTTTTAAATATTTACTCAACTGTTAGTTTTAGAAAATCACACTGTTCATTTAATCTGCATGTGTGATCATTTGGGAGGTTCAACATTTAGTCACACTGTTGGCCACTTTATTTCATCTTTTGTGAATTGTCTGTTTCTGTCCTTTGTTCATTAGTTCATTTATTGGGGTATTAGTGTCTTTCTGCATAGGTTTGTACAAATCCTTAAGATATGAAGGGGGTAAGGTAACAGAAAATATATATTGGTCTCTGCATCCAGTTCTTGGCACAGAGTTCTGAAACCCTTGAGTATTCTAAGTGGGAAGAGTAGTAGGAGCAACTCTTGCTCTCTTGATCTGACTCTGGGTAGCCTCCCGAATGGCTCCTGGGTGAGGGCTGGTCACCAGAAACACCAAGGCATGATTAATAGCTTGTAACTTTTAGCCCCACTTCCATTCTCTTAAGAAAGGAGAAGGGCTGAAAATGGAGTTAATGATTGATCATGTCTACATGATGAAGCTTCCATAAAGTCCCAAAAATATGGGTTTCAGAGAGCTTCTGGGTTGAACACATCTACCCTGGAAGGATGAGGCAGCCCAACTCCAGGGGGACAGAAGCTCCTCAGCTATGGACCCGCCCAGACTTCACTCTATATATTTCTTCATCTGGCTATTTATCCTGTATCTTTTGTCATGTCTTTAATAAACTGGTAAATGTAAGTTTCCATGAGTTCTGTGAACTGCTGTAGCAAAATTAATCAGACCCAAGGGGCAAGGGTTGTGGAAACCTCTAATCTATAATGGGTTGGTTAGAAGCCCAGGTGATAACCGGGCTTGCAACTGGTGTCTGAAATTGTGGGTTGGGGCAGTTTTATGGGACTGAGCCCTTAACCTGTGAATCTGATACCATCTCAAGGCAGACTGTGTCAAAACTGAGTTCAATTGTAGGATACCCAGCTACTACTGCACAGAACTGCTTGATGTGGGGAAAACCCCAACACATCCTGTGACCAGAAGTATCAGAAGTGACATACTCTGCGTGACTATGGTAGTAGAGTGAAAGTAAAGGAGACACACAGGAAAGAAAGACATAGGAGGGAAGAACTGGGTTTCCTCCTGTACAGAAGGTGGAAAATGAAGTTTTTCCTTTTTAAAGGGTATTGATCATAATTATAAATTTTTGTAAGTATTTGGAATATTTTAAACCTCATAAAAGATAATTATTCTGTCAAAACTGCAATCAGAACCTAATGTCCCCTAGACATGGATGTATACACAAGAAACGTAGCCCTGGCTGGTGTGGCTCAGTGGATCGAGCACTGGCCTATGAACCAAAGGGTGGCTAATTCCATTCCCAGTTGGGGCACATGCCTGTGTTGTGGGCCAGGTCCCCAGTTAGGCACATGTGAGATGTTTCTCTCTCAAATCCATGTTTCTTTCCCTTTCTCCCTCCCTCCCGCTCTCTCTGAAAATAAGTAAAATCTTAAAAATAAAACAAAAGAAATGGGGTAAATTACCTTAAGTGATGCAAGGGGATGTTCTGGTCCCAAGAGGCTCCAGTGAAAAGCAGCCAGATCCTCATCTGGGAGAATGTGGTTACCTATAAAGTACATTTATCATTTATTGACTGCATAAATGTGTTCATACAACCTCCAAGCATGAAAGGGCTTCTGGGAGAGAAAAATGATCAATAGTCTACCCAGGTCAATATTCTTAATATAATGACTATAGTGGCTATGTGTTGATTCCCTACTATGTATCATATGCATTACATGTATCATCTTCATAACAGCCACATATGGTAGTATTATTTTCCTCATTTTACAGATAAAGAAACTGAGGTTTGGATAAGTTTGGTGACAGCCTAAGGTGGCATATTTAATAAGTGCCCACACCAGGAAAAGAAGCTAAGGACTGACCCCAAAGCCCATGCCATTTTCTATTACCTAGTCATCCTGTCCTTTATAATAGTAACCACCAATTACTGCCTGCCTAATAAATGCTGGACATTTTATAGATCTCCTTCCATTTGATCTTATCAATAACATCATAAGGTAGTATTCCCTTTCACAGAGAAGGAGACTGAAGCCAGGGAGTTATAACTTCAGGGATTTACCCAAGGCGTAATTCCAAAACTTGTGCTGACTTCATTCAATTATCTAAGCTCAACTCCTTTGGCATTATAAATGAGAGTTCACACCCAAGACAAGATATTAACCTTCACGGTGTCAATACTGGGAAAACCAACTCAAAACATAATCAGCTCTCTGCCATTTCCTTTGAAATATGTCTTTAAAAGATAGATGGACGGATGGCTACAATGGATAGATAAATGATAAAGCAAGTATAATAAAATGTTAATGGCAGAAAACAGGAGGTAGATACAGGATTTTCACTACAAAATTCTTTCACATTTGCTGCATGTTAGGAAATTTTCATTATAAAATGTTAGTATAACACAAGGAAAAAGGAAAACATAGCAATGTATGGCCTTGATCTAAGTTTAGACACTGGGGAAATGCTCTGAGTGGGAAACCAAAACTATCTAGGGCTAGGAAAACATTTGGCCTAAGACGGTAGTCTGAATAAAATAGCTATGGAATATAACAAAAGAGTTCACAAGAATTAAAATAATGTTCTGGAATATCCTGTATTAATTCATAAGACAAACATGCTAAGTTTCTAATAAGAAATCCAGAAGCAAAGTATTTGGCATGAGGACTTTCAGAACAAATAACGACAGGCTAAATGGCTCTGTTCTTCATTTCTTAACACTGGAAAGAGAAATTTAATCACTGGAATCTGTTTTGTGGACTACCTACCTAGCAGCGCAGCAAATATGGGAAAATTCACCCGCTTCAGGCCCAGTTGCTTGGCCACCTCTTGTATCAGGAACTGGTTAGTAGTGAGGTTCTTCCCATTCCAGCTCAGCTTCAGAGCATGGGAACTGTAGTAAAATGGAATATTGTAGAGAGCATACTCGGAGTCATGGGCAAGAAGGCCATGGAAGCCATTTTCCCTGAAAAAAGCCACCACTTCCAAATGGTGGTCTTCAAGGCTCTGAAAGACCTAGGAGGGAAGAAGAGAAGAATAGGTCATGTAACAGAAGCTGACCTGTATTTGGTTAGAAATCAGGAAGGTTAGTAACTGAACTTTATAGTTCATTAAAACTTAGGATTAAATGAGACTTAACAAAACAATCTTTTAAAAAAGCCTCTCTTGTAAATACAGGCAGAATTATCTGTGTGTTAGTTCAAGCGCCTAGTCTTTTTTGACTCCTTTCATGAAACTCAGGCTCTTTAAGAGAACACTGAAATTAACATTGCATATGTTTTTACTTTAAACAATAACAGAAGAAACCTGTTATAGACAATGAAGCTCTTATTTATGGCTTAGCACCTCTATATGCCCCACATAACTTGACATAAATTAATTCATTGTCAGAACAACCATGGGCAAGGTAGATATGGATGAAAAAAACTTAAGATGTGAAAATTGACACAGAAAGGTTAAGCAATGTACAGCTAGAATCTGAGTCTAAGTTCATCTAACTTTTAAAGAAAAGATTTTATTAATTAATTTTAGGCACAGGGAAAGGGAGGGAGAAAGAGAGGAAGAGAAACATCAATGTGTGGTTGCCCCAAACATGCCCCCAACTGGGGACCTGGCCTGCAAACCAGGAATGTGCCCTGACTGGGAATTGAATGGCAACCCTTTGGTTCACAGGCCAGTGCTCAATCCACTGAGCTACACCAGCCAGGGCTCATCTAACTTTCTTTAAGAAAAAATCCTTTCTTTCTTTCTTAGGAGCACGTTAGATGGCAGTCCTGCCATGTAATGGCACTTTCAACACTTAGGACGTCAGAAACTTCATCCCATCTTTAGAAATGGGAAAACTAATGCTGCTAGAAGTTGGCTGCCCCTAGCCATACAATAAGTGGAAACAGGATTCAAACCAAAGCTGATCTGACACCAGCATGCACACTTGCCATTATACCAGGCTTCCTCCAGGAAAGCACTATACTTTATGTAATAAAGGCAGACCGTTAAATGTCCTTCCCCTGCAATGCCTCTATAGCTTTACTTAAAGCATACTGAAATGATCTGCACATTTGTTCCACCACACTCACTTCCTTGATCACAGACTTTTTTTTTTTTTTAAGAGAGAAGGAAGGGAGGGAGAAAGAGAGGGAGAGAAACATCAATGAATGGTTGCCTCTCGTGGCCCGCACTGGGATCCTGGCCCGCAACCCAGGTGCCCTGACTGGGAATTGAACTGGTGACCCTTTGGTTTGCAGCCCACACTCAATCCACTGAGCTATACCAGTCAGAGGTGATCGCAGAGACTTTATTACTTTTTTTTTTAAGAGTTTTATTTATTTATCTTTAGAGGGGAATGGTAGGAGAAAGGGAGAGGGAGAGAAATATCAATGTAGGGTTGTCTCTTGTGTGTCCCCTGCTGGGAACTGGCCTGCAACCCAGGCATGTGCCCTGACTGGGAATCGAACCGCGATCCTCTGGTTCGCAGGCCCGCGCTCAATCCACTAAGCTACACCAGCCAGGGCAGACTTTATTTATGTCTGTATTCCTGGCTCCCACATAAGACTTGGAACAGTATTATGAATAATAATGGATAACAGATACTGAACATGTACTATGTGCTAAGCAATGTTCCAAGTACCTTACATGCATTAATACATTTCATACTCAAAACAATCTTACGAGGTCATAACTATTATTATTATTATACCCATTTTACATTACTATCCTTAAGGTTACATAGCTGGAAGAAGCTAAGCCTGGATTTTGGCTCTAGAGCCTATGGACCTCAATAATTTTCTTGAACCCAACTGACTTATTTTTGCATTTAAGTTGTAAAGGAATGGTAGTTTCTGGAGTCTGGCAGGAGTTTCAATGCATTAAGGTTTTGCTAGGCTACGGAAAGAGACTCTAGTTACAGTATAGAGTCATGTCACATATTAAGTCATAAGAGGTGAGACAGTGGTAAGCAGATAGCAAAGCGAGGCCTGTGTTTGATGTCCAGGCAAAGGAACCAGAACTCTTACTTTTCACTACAACATATTTAAGCCTAGAGTTATGATTAACTCCACATAGATCAGTGAAGTAGTTTTATGCTGCCTCCTGGTGATAATTTCTTCCAACGCATTTCTCCTACAAGTCGCTGACTGAGCATCCTTCTGCCTTGTACCTGGCATAATATTAAGTGTGATTTATTCTCCCTAATCATCATAACCTAACTATGTAGGTTTTATAAGCCCCATTTCACAGATGAGGAAACTGAGGCTTAGAGAAGTGAGGTGTCATGCTCAGGGCCACAGAACTGAGAAAGAGAAACCTGGGTCAGACTGAAACCAAGGACCACGCTCTTTTGACTACAACACATTACTTTTATCTGGTATAAAGTTGATTATGCCAACATCCAAGTGACTTCAATCCAAGAAAGCCAAGGACTAGTGATTTTTAACTACTATGGTGGTTCTTATAATACTACGAGTGTAAATTCCAATGGCCTGGAGAGCGTTTTCAAAATATACAAACCTGTGCTTCACCTCAGATTGGCTGATGACAATTAAACCCTGACCAGGGCAAAGAAAAAGCCTTCCAGCCATAATGCCTCTTAGAATAGCTGCGAACCCCAGCTGCATTTACTATGGAGTCTGTGATGACTCCTACCACCTATGCAGAATGATTTCTAGTCCCTACTCAAACGATGGAGTTTTGTTGCCAACCTTGCAATTTTTCAGGAGACTAAAATGATTTCTGTGAAATTAAACATACCCAAACCAACTAAGCAGAAAAGAACTATATTTGAGCTTTAAAGAAAGAGTTGTTTCTGGCCAAGATGGAGGCATAGGAAGATACACTGTGCCTCCTTACACGACCAAAAGAAGGACAACAAATAATTTAAAAACAAAACCAACCAGAACTAACAGAAAATCAAGCTGTATGGAAGTCTGACAACCAAGGATTTAAAGAAGAAATATTCATGCAGACTGGTAGGAGAGGAGGAGGTGGGCAGCTGGGCAGAAAGGACATGTGGCAAGGCAGTGGCTGAAGGACCAGGGCAAGGAAGGTGGAGGCTTGCAGAAAGGGCAGCCCCGCATGTACATGAGGACAGACCCGGAGGAAAAATTTAGGAGTGACACAGACTGCACAACCCAGAATTCCAGTGTGGGGAAATAAAGCCCCAAAACCTCTGAATGCAAAAAACCTGTGGGACTTGAGACAGTGGGAGAAACTCCCAGCCTCACAGGACAGTTCACTGTACAGACCCACAGGTTCCTAGAATGTACACAAACCCACCCAGTTGGGAATCAGCAACAGAAGAGCCCAATTTGTTTGTGGGTACTGGGGGAAGTGACTGAAAGCTGGCAGAGAGCTAAACAAGTGGCACTGTTCACTCTCTTGGATTCTCCTCCACATGCAGCGCCACAACTCAGAAAAATAAATTGCCCCCTCCATAGCAAATACCTAAGGCTCCACCCCTTACTATGTAACAGGCATGCTGAGAGAAACATGTGGCCCAAATGAAAGAACAGATCAAAACTCCAGAAAAAATACAACTAAGAGATGAACAGATAGCCAACCTATCAGGTGCAGAGTTCAAAACACTGGTAATTAGGATGCTCACACAATGGGAAGAGTATGGTCGCAAAATAGAAGAAAAAATGAAGCCTATGAAAAGTGAAATAAAGGAAAATGTATAGGGAACCAACAGTGATGGGAAGGAACCTGATTCTCAAATCAACAATTTGGAGCAGAAGGAAGAAAGAAACATTCAACCAGAACAGAATGAAGAAACAAGAATTCAAAAAAAAAAAAAATAATAAGGACAGGCTTAGGAACCTCCAGGACAATCTTAACATTCCAACATCCAAATTATAGAGGTGCCAGAAGAGAAAGAGGAAGAACAAGAAATTGAAAACTTACTTGAAAAAATAATGAAGGAGAAATTCCCCAATCTCACAAAGGAAATAGACTACCAGGAAGTCCAGGAAGCTCAGAGTCCCAAAGAAGTGGGACCCAAGAAAGCACACACCAAGGCACATCATAATTACATTAGCCAAAATTAAAGATAAGGAAAGAATCTTAAAAGCAGCAAGAGAAAAGCAGATAGTTACCTACAAAGGAGTTCCCACAAGACCATCTGCTGATTTCTCAGTAGAAACCTTGCAGGCAAAAAGGACCTGGAAACAAGTATTTGAAGTCATGAAAGGCAAGGACCTACATCCAAAATTGCTCTATCCAGCAAAGCTGTCATTTAGAATGGACGGACAGATAAAGTGCTTCTCAGATAAGGTCAAGTTGAAGGAGTTCATCATCACCAAGCCCTTATTATATGAAATGTTAAAGGGACTTATCTAAGAAATAGAAGATCAAAAACTATGAACAGTACAATGACAACATACTCACAACTATCTACAACTGAACCTAAAAAACAAAAACAAACTAAGCAAACAACAAGAACAGGAACAAAACCAGAAAAATGGAGATCACATGGAGAGTTTTCAGTAGGGAGGGAGAGGGGAAGAATGCGGGGAGAGGTACAGGGAATAAGAAGCATAATTGGTAGGCATAAAATAGACAGGGAGAGGTTAAGATTGTATAGGAAAGAGAGAAGTCAAAGAACTTACAGGTACAACCCATAGACATGAACTAAGTTGAGGGGGGGAATGCTGGAGGGTTGGGAGGTGCAGGGTGGAGGGGGGATGATGGGGAGAAAAAAATTGGGAAAACTATAACAACATAATCAAAATATGCTTTAAAAATAAAGATATTATCTAAAAATTTTTAAAAAGCCACTGTTTTAGACTACTTGTGATTAGAAATGAGACATTATTTTTCTCCCAGGGAGCCCTGGCTGGTGTGGCTCAGTGGAAGGAGCATCAGCCTGCAAGCGAAAGGGTAACCAGTTCAATTCCCAGGAAGGACACCTTCCTGGGTTGTGGGCCGAGTCCCCAGTGGGGGGTGCACCACAGGCAACTACACATTGATGTTTCTCTTCCTCTCTGCCTCCTTTCCCTAAAATAAAATTTAAAAGTCCTAAAATTTTGTCTCTCAGGGAGCTGTTTTCCCTGAGTTTTAGAAATGGGGATCACTTCCAGAAAGCATACCCCACTGACTGGTTAGATGCCTTTTGTCTTTGTACCCATGGCATTCTGAGCTGTCTGCATCCTGGCCCTCAATTCATATTCATTGGACTGAAATTGAATCAGCCATTAAAACCTTTAGACAGTTCAGAGTCTCAACTGTTTTTAATCTATTTTATTGGTTATGCTATTAAAGTTGTCCCATTTCTCCCCCCCCCTTCATGCCTTTCTATCCTGCAGAACTTCTCCCACCTGCATTCCTCGCCCCCCTTAGTTCATGTCCATGGGTCATACATACAAGTTCTTTGGCTTCTATATTTCCTGTACTATTCTTAACCTCCCCCCGTCTATTTTGTACCTAACATTTGTGCTACATATTCCCAGTACCATTCCTCCCATTCCGCCCTCCTTATAACACTCCATATGATCTCCATTTCTGTGAATCTCTTCCTGTTCTAGTTGTTTGCTTAGTTTGTTTTTGTTTTTTTCCTGTTCAGTTGTTGATAGTTGTGAGTTTGTTGTCATTGTACTGTTCTTAGTTTTTGATCTTCTTCTATTTCTCAGATAAGTCCCTTTAACATTTCATATAATAAGGGCTTGGTGATGATGAACTCCTTTAACTTGACCTTATCTGGGAAGCACATTATCTGCCCTTCCATTCTAAATGAGAGCTTTGCTGGATAGAGTCTTCTTGGATCTAGGTCCTTCCCTTTCATGACTTGGAACTTCTTTCCAGCCCCTTCTAGCTTGTAAGGTTTCTTTTAAAAATCATCTGATAGTCTTACAGGCACTCCTGTGTAGGTAACTGTGTACTTTCCTCTTGCTGCTTTTGAGATTCTCTCCTCGTTAATTTTGGCTAATGTAATTATGATGTGCCTTGGTGTGTTCTTCTTTGGGTCTGACTCTCTGGGCTTCCTGGAATTCTACTTCCTTCACTAGATTGAGGAAATTTTCATTCATTTTTTTGTTCATGTAAGTTTTCAACTTCTTGCTCTTGTTCTTCTCTTTCTGGCAACCCATATGATTCTGTTAGAGCATTTAAAGCTTTCCCAGAGATTCCTAAGTCTCTCCTCATTTTTTTTGAACTCTTATTTCTTCATTCTGTTTCACTTGGATGTTTATTTTTTCCCTTTTGTTCCAAAGACTGGTTTTGAGTCCTGGTTTCCTTCCCTTCAGTGTTGGTTCCCTGTACATTTTGCTTTATTTAACTTTGGGTAGCCTTGATTTTGCGACAGAGCTCAATTAGTTCTGTGAGCATCCTGATTAACAGTGTTTTGAGCTCTGCATCAGATAGGTTGGCTATCTCCTTGTCACTTAGCTGTTTTTCTGGAGTTTTGATCTGTTCTTTCATTTGGGCCATATTTCTTTGTCTTGGTGCACCTGTTATGTTGTAAGGGGTGGAGCCTTAGGTATTCAGCATGGTCAGGCAACCTTTGCTGTGTTGTGGCCAGGTTTGTGGGGGAGGGGTCAGAGAGTGAAGAATGCCACTTGCTTGCTGAGCTTTACCTCCTTTCCAACGAACTCTCTTATGTAAGACTGGGAGTTTGTCCTGCTGTGGTAACCCCCACAGTAGTTTAAGGCTAGCTTTTAGTCTTTAGCTTCCTGTTCAGCCAGTCCTGCCTCACCCACGCAGTTCACTTACCTGCACTGCATCTTCTCTGCTTGGCTGCCTGTCTCCCATCTCCATCCCTTACGAGTTTGAGTGAATGTTTCTTTAATTTCTTGGTTGTCAGAGTTCCATGTAGTTTGATATTCTGGATCCTCTGGTTGTTTATTGTTTTTATATTGGTGTTATCTTTCTTTTGGTCATGTGAGGAAGAGAAGCATTTGTACCTATGCCTCCATCTTGGGCAGAACTTTGATAATATCTTTTTAAAAATATTTTATTATTTCTAGAGAGTGAGGAAAGGAGAGAGGAAGAGGGAGAAAACCAGCAATATGTGGTTGTTTCTTGTGCACCCCCTACTGGGGACCTGGCCCGTAACCCAGGCATGTTCCCTGACTGGGAATCAAACTGGTGACCCTTTGGTTTACAGGCTGGCACTCAATCCACTGAGTCATACCAGACAGGGCTAAACCAGTGGCTTTCAAATTGTGCTTCCCAAACCAGGATTTGGGTAAGCAGAAGCTGGACCAAATAGCCAGCTGGACAGATGCTCCTACTTTCTCTTCAATCTGGGCTCACACTCACCATTTTATCTATTTTATATTTTGGCTCTTTTAGAAATATTTTATTGAAGAGTATTTACTATTAAATACGACTAGAAGTATTCATCACTAAATTGTAAGCTCCAAGAAGGCTGGGATTTCTTCATCTGTTTTGTTTATTGCTATATCTCTGGTGCATAGAACACTTGCACAGAGAACCAATGAACCATTTTGACTTTCAACCAATATTTACTGAGCCAGGAACTGCTATATGTCAGGCACTGAACTAGATGTGGGGATACAGCAGTGAACAAGAGCTCCAAATTCCTATCCTCATGGAGCTGACATTTTAGTGATTAATATTTCACAACTGGCACTGGGCTAAGCAATTTAAGACATATTTATTACTCTAATCCTATGAAATAGGTATCATTAACCCTGTGCCCACTACTCTCCTTTTTTTGTAGCAGAAAAAGTAAACGTCTTGCTGCAAATCACACAGCTGGCCATGCAGAACTTGAATTTGAACTCAGGTCTGAGTGCAAAATGTTCTTTTTTGCATGTATCTGTGCAGTTTTCCCAGTACCATTTATTGAAGAGACTGTCTACCCCATTGTATATCCTTGCTTCTCTGTTGTAAATTAAATGACCTTATAAGCAAGAACTTATTTCTGAGTTCCCTATTCTGTTCCTACTACAGAGCTACAATAATAAAACAGCTGATACCGTGCTGTTTTTTTTTAATACTTTATTTATTTTTATTTATTTATTTTTAGAGGAGAAGGGTAGGAAAGAGAGAGAGGGAGAGAAATATCAATGTATGGTTGCCTCTCGTGTGTCCCCTGCTGGGAACTGGCCTGAAACCCAGGCATGTGCCCTGGCTGGGAATCGAACCTGGATCCTTTGGTTCGCAGGCCCACACTCAATCCACTGAGCTACACCAGCCAGGGCCCGTGCTGTTTTTATTATTGTAGCTTTATAGTACACTTTGAAATCAGGGAGCATATCACCTCCCCACATTGTTCATTCTCAACATTTCTTTGGGTATCCAGGGACTTTTGTGGTTCCATATAAATTTTAGGACTACTGATTTTAGTTCTGAGAATACCATTGGTGTTTTAATAGGGATTGTCACAAATGTGGCTATTGCTTTAGGTAGTAAGGATATTTTAACAATATTAATCTAAATGATCCATAACCATGGTGTATCCTTTGTTTATTTGCACCCTCTTCAATTTTCTTCTTCAATGTATTATAGTTTTCAGAGTACAGGTATTTCAGCTTTTTGGTTAAATTTATTCTTAGGCATTTAATGCTATTAATGCAATTGTATATGGGGTTGTTTTCTTGATTTATGCTGATTGCTACTGATACACAGAAATGCAACAGATTTATGTATATTGATTTTATATGTGGCAACTTTGCTGACTTCATTAATTATTCTAATAGTTTTTTGGGGGAGTCTTTAGGGTTTTTTACCATATCATCTGCAAACAGAGTTTTATTTCTTTTCTGATTTAAATGCCTTTTATCCTTTTTCTTGTTTGATTGCTGTGGCTGGAACTTCTAATATTATGTTGAATACAAGTGGTGATAGTGGTCACCCCTGTCTTATTTCTCCCATCCAAGTACTAACCAGGCTCAACCCTACTTAGCTTCCGAGATCAGATGAGATCTGGCATGTTCAGGATGGTATGGCCATAGACTCACGTCTTATTTCTGATATTAGAGGGAAAGCACTGAGAAATAAAACTGGACTACTTTCTGTTTTTTAAAAGATTTTATTTATTTAGATTTTATTTATTTATTTTTAGACAGAAGGGGAGGGAGAAAGAGAAGGAGAGGAACATCAATATGGAGTTGTCTCTCACACGCCCCCCCCCCCCACAAACTGGGGACCTGGCCCACAACTCACGCATGTGCCCTGACAGTGAATTGAACCAGCGACCCTTTGGTTCACTTGCCAGCACTCAATCCAGTGAGCCACACCAGCCAGGGCTATTTATTTATTTTTAGACAGAGGGGAAGGGAGGGAGGGAGGAGAGAAATATCAATGTGTGGCTGACTCTTGTGCACCCCCTACTGCGGATCTGGCCCACAACACAGGCATGTGCCCTGACTGGGAACTGAACCGGCCACCCTTTGGCTTGCAGGCTGATGCTCATTCCACTGAGCCACACCAGCCAGGACTGGTTCACTTTCTCATACCATATACAAAAAGAAATTGAAAATTGACCAAAGACTTAAATGTAAGAGTTAAATATAAGACTATGGTTTTCATGTAAAAATCATAAAACTAGAAGAAAACATAGGCAGTAAACTCTTTGACACCAGTCTCAGCAATCTTTTTGGATACATATCCTCCAGCAAGGGAAACAAAATAAAAATAAAGAAGACTGCATCAAACTAAAAGGTTTTACACAGTGAAACCATCGACAAAACGAAAAGATAACCTATTGAATGGAAGAAGATATTCATAAATGATACATCTGATAAGGAGCTAGTATCCAAAATATATAAGGCAATCATACAACTTACTAAAATAAAATCCAATTAAAAATTGGGCAGAGGATCTGAATAGGCACTTGTCCAAAGAAGACATATAGATGGCCAACAGACATGTGAAAGATGCTCAACATCAGTAATTAACAGAGAGGTGTAAATTAAAGCCACAATGAGATATCACTTCACCCTTACCAGATGGCTATCACCAAAAAATGGTGAAGATGGCAGTGTAGGTAATGTGGTACTTGTGTCCTCCCACAACTGTATCTGCCTCAGCATCAGCACCAGTCCAGGACCCCCAGAGGGGATCGAGCCTGCCCCACATAGCCCCTCCCACTGAGTCTCTCAACTTGTGATGACTTGGCTGTGTTTTCATAGTAGCTTATATGGTTCATCAAAGCATCAGCATCCTGAATTATGTGCAAATTATCTAATTTTAATTTTAATCAGGGCAGTGCAAACAAAATAAAGAGAGGGGAAGTATACCATTGTTCCATTTGGAAGTAGCAGGAAGGTCTTAATATCACTCACATGTTCGTTTACCCAAATATCTTGGTTGAAGTGAGGGAGTTTGCAGAAATTAGCTTTTAAAATGTAACAATTTGTTCTTGCATATTTTGTATCATTAACTGTAATGAATCTGAGCATTTATTGTGTATTTTTGATTTTTAAACAGGGAGGGTTGATCCTGGTGGTAGCCTTGGCTCTGGTTCACCAGGGAAACTGGGAGCAGGTCAAATGGAGTCTATGTTGCTGCTCACAATGGCATAAGCATGTAGATATAGCAAAATAAAATAAAAAAAAAACTGTGGGAAAACACAAAAAATTACAAATATCATTGTAACAGAACAACCATCATTCAGAACCACCCAAAATCTAGTTGAACAGAAGTACTATAACTAGGAATATACCAAGAAGCAACAGTGAGACTGGTAGAAGGGGAATAGATGCTGAATGGGCTAGTCACACACCCATGTGTGGTGGTTTAAAATCGGGAGTGATATCTTGGCTGCAGAGGTCCCCCCTGAGGAGCAAGGGGTCTCAGCCCCACACCTGGACCCTCAGCCCAGTGTTCTAGTGCTGAGAAGAGAAGTCCCCATAACTTCTGGCTGTGAAAACCAGCATGAGTTGCAACTGAATGAGACGGATGGCTACTGGAGTCCCAGGAGTTCCACTTAAAGGGCCCACACACAGACATATTCAGACTCACCTGCTATGAGATCCAGCACTGGTGCAGCAGCTCAAAAAGGGTCAAGGACATATGAAGTGAATTGTCTAGCATCAGGGAAATGGTTAGAGAGGCAGCTTTCTCCCAGACAGAAGTGCTGGCAGAGGCATTTGTTCCCTTGCTGAGCCTTCCCCCACAACGGAGCTAGTAGGCACACAAGCACCGTATCTTAGTCTCCATCAAACTGGCTCACACTGTTAGGACTAATCTGGTAATTCTTTGAGACCCCACCCGACTCAACTTGTAGTTCTACCCAAGCTGTTTCCAGTGACTTTTCCGTACAAATAGCCTGTCTTGGCTCATGCTACAAATTTCCTAAAATCTCTCAAAGCAGCAGCATCAGGCCTGGTGTACCACGTGCCTTTTGCTATGTGGTCCCAGGCATGATACTAGTGCCAGCCAGCAGCAGTTCACACTTTGGCCTCTCCCATACACCTCCAACCCAAGAGCAAGTTAACAGCCATCTTAAGATTGCTTTGTAGAAGATGGTCCAGGGCAAGGCACAGGTGACAGCTAATCTTGGCCTATACCTCTTGGAAGGCCCCAGAGCCAACACACCAAGTGGTCAGCTTCAGACCACACTGGAGCACCATGCAACAACATACATTAGTGCCACACTCAAGGATGAACTCATCAAGCACCAGAGAGACCCACTTAAGTGAGTCTTGCCCTGTGTGGTTGGGCCCTGCACAGTAGCTCCTCTTCTATTGTCATGGCCAGTCTTCACAGTCCCTTGACCTGGGGGTAAATACCTCCCATTGATGTGCCAAGAGCAATCAAGGCTTCACTTCAACAGGAAGGTGCACACAGCCCACAAAGGGGGTGCACCTGGAGTACCCAGCTCAGGTGACCAGGGAGGTTATGCCACTGGGCCCTAGAAGACATCTACTACATTAGGTCACTCCACCAAGACAGGGAGTCATAGCAGCTCTACCTAATACATAGAAACAAACACAGAGAGTCAGCCAAAATGAGGAGACAAAGAAACGTGGCTCAGATGGAAGAACGGATCAAAATTCCAGAAAAAGGACTAAACAAAATGGAGGGAAACAATCTACTAAATGCACAGTTGAAAACACTGGTTATAAGGATACTCAAGGAACTTAGGAGAAGAAGAGATGAACTCAGAGAAAACTTCAACAAAGATATATGAAATATAAAAATGGAGATAGAAAACATAAAAAAGGACAAGTCAGAAATGAATACAATAACTGAAATGAAAAATACACCAGATGGAATCAACGGTAGATTAGATGAAGCAGAGGATCACATCATCAAATTGAAAGAAAAGATAGTAAAAAACACCCAATCAGAAGAGCAAAATTTTTAAAAAAATCTAAAAGTGAAGACAATTTAAGGGACCTCTGGGACAACTTCAAGTGTACCAACATTATCATCATGGGGATGCTGAAAGGAGAACAGAGAACAAGGAATTGAACACCTATTTGAAAAAATAATGACGAAAACCTGGAGAACACAGAAATGTCAGAGTAATTCCCAAAGGAGAATATAAATAATGTACTAAACACATATTGAATAGATGGTGTCTAAACAGATTCAGCTAAATGAGATTGACTTGATGAAGAAAACAGATATAGAAACCTAGAGATTCTCAAACAAGATTAACACAAAGAGGCCTATACCAAGACACATTATAATGAAAATACCAAAGGTTAAACAAAAAGAGAATCTTAAAAGCAACAAGAGAAAGGCAGTCAGTTACCTACAAGGGAGCTCCCATAAGACTCAGATCATTTCTCAACAGACATTTATTAGGCCACAAGGGATTGGAAATAAATATCTAAAGTGACGAAAAGCAAGGGTCTACAAATGAGATTACTCTACCCAGCAAAGCTATCATTTAGAATCAAAGGAGAGATAAAGAGCTTCCCAGATGTGAAAAAGCAAAAGGAGTTTAAGAAAATGGGATAAAAATATGAATGTTAATAAACTATCAATAAATACCTAGGAACAATTACTTAAATGCAAGTAGATTAAATACACCAATCAAAAGACAAACTGCAGACTTCCAGCCAAGATGGAGGCATAGGTGGACACACTGTGCCTCCTCTCACAACCAAAATTAAGGAAAACAAAAATTTAGAACCAAAAAAAAAAACAAAAACAAAAACAAAAAAAAACCAAAAAACAAAACCCAACCAGAACAGATAGAAAACTTAACTGTATGGAAGTCCGACAATGATTCACCCAGACCAGTAAGAAGGGCGGAGTTGGTTGCCAGTGGAGAGGGATCAGGGCAGGAAAAAGCAGTGGCTAGTGGTCCCGGACGCACAGGTGGCGGTTGGCACACCCCAGGCACAAAGGCAGCGGTTACCAGGAGTGGGGAGGCAACGAGCAGACCAAGCGAGGCACACAAGGTGGCTGACTGTGGTCACACATTCGCATGCAGATAAACCAGACAAAAACAAGCAGCGAGACAGACTATGCAACCCAGGGCCCCAGTGCCAGGAAATAAAGTCTAAAAGCACCTATTGAAAACACTTGTGGGGGTTGAAGTGCCAGGAGAGACTCCCAGCCTCACAGGAGAGTTTGTTGGAGAGACCCACAGGGTCCCAGGACGTACACAAGCCCACCCACACGGAAATCAGCACCAGAAGGGCCTAATTTGCTTGTGGGAAGTGGCAGAGAGGACTGAAGTACAGGAGAGAGCAGAGCAAGCACATTTGTTCCCTCTTGGACCCTGCCCCCACATACAGCATCACAACCCAGCAACTGGGCTACCCCACCCTGCTGAACACCCAAGGCTCCACCCCTCACTACATAACAGCCACGACCAGACCAAAAAAAAAAAAGGCTCAAACAGGAGAACAGATCGAAGCCTCAGAGCCAATTCATCTAAGGGACCAAGAGATAGCCAACCTATCAGATGCACAGTTCAAAGCACTGGTGATCAGGATGCTCACAGAACTGGTTGATTTTGGTTGCAAATTAGAGGAACAAATGAAGGCTACGCTAAGTGAAATGAAGGAAAACGCACTGGGAACCAATAGAGATGGGAGAAAAACTGGGACTCAAATCAATGGAGTGGACCAGAAGGAACAAAGAAACAAATAGGAGAGAAAGAAGAAACAAGAATTCAAAAAAATAAGGAGGCTTAGGAACCTCCAGGACAACTTTAAACATCCCAACATCCAAATTATAGGGTAACCAGAAGGGGAAGAGGAAGAGCAACAAGTGGAAAACTTATTTGAACAAATAATAAAGGAGAACTTCCCCAGTTTGGCAAAGGAAATAGACTACCAGGAAGTCCAGGAAGCTCAGAGAGTCCCAAACAAGTGGGACCCAAGGAGGAACACACGAAGGCACATCAGAATTACATTAGCCAAGATTAAAATGAAGGAGAGAATTCTAGAAGCAGCAAGGGATAAGAGGACAGTCACCTACAAAGGAGTTGCCATCAGACTGTCAGCTGATTTCTCAAAAGAACTTCGAGGCAAGAAGGGGCTGGAAAGACGTATTCCAAGTCATGAAAGTCAAGGACCTACATCCAAGATTGCTCTATCCAGCAAAGCTTTCATTTAGAATGGAAGGGCAGATAAAGTGCTTCTCAGATAAGGTCAAGTTCAAGGAGTTCATCATCACCAAGCCCTTATTATATGAAATGTTAAAGGGACTTACCTAAGAAAAAGAAGATTAAAAATATGACAGTATAAAGACAGCAAACTCACAGATATTAACAACCACACCTAAAACAAAAGCAAACTAAGCAAACAACCAGAACAGGAACAGAATCACAGAAATGGAGGTCATATAGAGGGTCAGCAACAGGGGAGTGGGAGGAGGAGGGGGGTGGGAAGGTACAGAGGATAAGTAGCATAGATGGTGGGTAGAAAACAGATGGTGGGTAAGAATAGTGTGGGAAATGTAGAAGCTAAAGAACTTATAAGTATGACACATGGACATGAACTAAAGGAAGGGAATGTGGGTGGGAGGGGTGTGCAGGGTGGAGGGGAATGATGGGGGAGAAATGGGACAACTATAATAGCACAATCAATAAAATATATAAAAAAAGACAAACAGCAACTGAGTGAATAACAATACAAGACTTTTACATATGCTGTTTATGGAGACTCACTTCGATGGAAAGACAGACTGAAAGTAGAGATGGAAAAAGGTATTTCATGAAATAGGAAACAACAAAAACATATTGGAGTAGTAATACTTACACCAGACAAAATAGACTTTACAGTTTTTACTTTTTTAAATATACTTTATTGATTATGCTATTGTAGTTGTCCCAATTTTTCCTCTTTGCCCCCCTCCACCCAATACCCCTCATTCCTTCCTGCAATCCCCCCACTTAGTTCATGTCCATGTGTCATGCATGTAAGTTCTTTGGCTACTCCATTTCCTATACTATTCTTAATGTCCCCATGGTTATTCTGTGCCTACCACTTATGCTTCTAATTCCCTGTAGGTTCCCCCCATTCTCTCTCCCCTCTCCAAAAAATAACCGGAACTGCCAGAATATTGAACTGTATGGAAGTCTGACAACCAAGGAGTTAAAGAAGAAACAATCATCCAGACTGGTAGGAGGGGTGGAGTCAGGCAGCCGGTGGAAAGGCCACACAGGAAGTCAGCGGTTGGGGAACCCCACAAGGTTGTGGCTGGCGGAGTGGGTGGTCCCACATTTGCATACAGATAAACTGAGAGGAAAAACAAACTGGGGACGGAGACACACCATGCAACCCAGGGTTCCAGTGTGGGAATATAAAGCATCAAAAGCTCTGAATGCAAAAAACCTGTGGGACTTGAGGCAACAGCAGGAGAAAGTCCCAGCCTCATAGGAGAGTTTATTGGAGAGACCCACAGGGTCCTAGAATGTACACAAACCCACCCACCCATGAATCAGCACCAGAAGGGCCCAATTTGCTTATGGGTAGCAGGGGAAGTGACTGAAAGGTGGCTGGGAGCTGAGCGAAAGATATTGTCCCTTGCTGACCCCTCCCCCACATACACTGTCAACGCAGTGACATGAGTTGCTCCACCATGGTGAATACCTTTGGCCTCGCTCCTTATTATGTAACAGGGATGCTGAGACAAAAATATGGCCCAAATGAAAGAGCAGATCAAAGCTCCAGAAAAAATACAAGAGATGAACAGATAGCCAACCTATCAGATGCACAGTTCAAAACAATGGTAATCAGGATGCTCACAGAATTGGATGAGTAAGGTCACAAAATGGAGGAAGAAGTGAAGGCTATGTTAAGTAAAATAAAGGGGAACCAAGGGTGATGGGAAGGAAACTGATTCTCAAATCAACGATTTGGAGCAGACGGAAGAAAGGAATGTTCAACCAGAACAGAATGAGGAAACAAGAATTCAAAAAAATGAGGAGGCTTAGGAACCTCTAAGAGAACTTTAAACGTTCCAACATCTGAATCATAAGGGTACCAGAGGGAGAAGAGGAAGAGCAAGAAATGGAAAACTTACTTGAAAAAATAATAAAGGAGAACTTCCCCAATCTGGCAAAGGAAATAGACTTCCAAGAAGTCCAGGAAGCTCAGAGAGTCCCAAAGAAGTTGGACCCAAGGAGGAATACACCAAGGCTTATCATAATTACATTAGCCAAAATGAAAGAGGAGAGAATCTTAAAAGCAGCAAGAGAAAAGGAGACAAGTTGCCTACAAAGGAGTGCCCATAAGACTGTCAGCTAATTTCTCAAAAGAGACCTTGCAGGGAAGAAGGGGCTGGAAAGAAGTATTCCAAGTCATGAAAAGCAAGGACCTACATCCAAGATGACTCTAGCTAGCAAAGCTTTCATTTAGAATGTAAGGGCAGATAAAGTGCTTCCCAGGTAAGATTAAGTTAAAGGAGTTCATCATCACCCAGCCCTTATTATATGAAATGTTAAAGGGACTTATCTAACGAAAAGAAGATAAAAAATATGAGCAGTAAAATGACAACAAACTCGCAGTTATTAACAACTGAACCTAAAACAAAAACAAAAACAAACTAAGCAAACAGCTAGAAGAGGAACAGAACCACAGAAATGGAGATCATATGGAGGGTTAGCAACAGGGGAGTGTGAGGAGGAGAGAGAGGTACAGAGAATAAGTAGCATAAATGGTAGGTAGAAGATAGACAGGGGGAGGTTAAGAATAGTATAGGAAATGTAGAAGCCAAAGAACTTTATATATATATATGACCCAATAAAATGAACTAAAGGGGGGGAATGCAGGTGAGAGGGGGTGTGTAGGGCAAAGGGGAATAAGGGGGGGAATGGGATAACTATAATAGTATAATCAGTAAAATATATTTTAAAAAGTTAAAGAAGATTATTAAAAACATGAACAGTAAAATGACAACAAACTCACAACTAGCAACAATCCAAGGGGGGAAAAAAAACAAAACAACCCGAACCTAAAAAAACAAAAGCGAACTAAGTAAATATCTAGAATAGAAACAGATTCACAGAAATAGAGATCACATGGAGGGTTGTATGTTGGGAGGGGTTAGGAGTAGGATGGTGGAAAAGTTACAGGGAATAAGAAGCATAAATGGTAGGTAGAAAATAGACAGAGGGAGGTTAATAACAGTATGGGAAATGTAGAAACAAAAGAACTTATATATATGACCTGTGGACTTGAACTAAGGTGGAGGAATGATGTTGGGAGAGGGGTACAGGGTGGAGGGGAATAATGGGGAAAAATGGGACAACTATAATAGCATAATCAATAAAATATATTAAAAAATAAAAATAAAATAAAGAGGAGAGTCCTAAGAATCCCATAGTTTTTTCCACTGCCCCAACCTCCACTGGTTTTACAGCCAGAAGTAATGGGGACTTATCTTCCTGGCATCGGAACCCTGGGCTGAGTGGTTTGGTCTGGGGCTGGGATCCCTTACTCCCAGGGTATCCCTCCCAATTTTCATCCACCATATGCGGGTATGGGACTGCCCATTACAGATCTTTGCACCTCTCCATGCCTCTCTGCCCCCTCCTACCCATCTGAATGTGACTTCTTTTATTCCTTGGTTATCAGACTTACATACTGCTCAATTTTCTGATGATTCTGGGTAATAACTGTTTTGTAGTCAAGTTGTAAATTGTGCTGTGGTTGTGTGAGGAGGCACATCATGTTTACCTATGCCTCCATTTTGACCAGAAGTCCAAACCAGACTTTAAAATAAAGGCTATATCAAGAGAAATCAAAGGACCCAGAATTTCCATTTTTGGCTATTTATCAAAAACAAAAAACAAACAAACAAAAAAACCCAACAACTATATTCACTGCATTCTTTACAATAGGCAAGCTATGGAAGCAACCTAAGTGTCCATCAGTGGATAAAATAATAAAGAGGTGGTGCATGTACAGCATGAAATATGACTCAGCCATAAAAAAACGAATGAAATCTGGACATCTGCAACAACATGGATGGACCTAGAGGGTACTGTGCTGAATGAAATAAGACAAAGACAAATGCCTCATGATTTCACTGAAAATATGAATCTAAAAACAAATTAAATGAACAAGCAGACCAGAAAAGATTCATGCAGAGACCATTTTGACATTTGGCAAATGGGAGGAGGGTTGATGGGATGGGGGGAAAAGGTGAAGGGATTAAGAAGTAAAAATAGTCGTTGGATATAATGTACAGCATAAGGAATATAGTTAATACTATTGTAATAACTATGTATGGTGCCAGATGGGTACTAGATTTATTGGGGTGATCACTTTTTAAGTTCTATAAAGATCTAATCACTGGGTTGTATACCTGAAACTAATATAGTACTGTATGTCAACTGTAATTGAAAATTAAAAATTATTAAAAAGGCAATGGGTACAAGATTTTTCATGGATATGACTGCATAAGTTTATACAGACATTTATATAAATGAATGAGTAATCACTATGAGTAATCACTATGTTGTACATCTGAAACTAATATAATATTTTATGTCAACTGTATCTGAAAATAAAATAATTAACAAATGAAAACTGGCAAAGATGTGGAGAAAAAGGAACCTTTGTACACAGTTGGTGGAACTGTAAATTTTTCTAGCTACTATGTAAACAGTATGGACATGCCTCAAAAAATTAAAACTAGAGCTTCCATATGGTCCAGCAATACCACTTCTGAGTATTTATCAAAAGCAAACAAAAATACTAATTCAAAAAGACATATGCAACCCATGTACACTGCAGTATTATTTATAATAACCAAGACATGGAAGCAATGTAGGTGTCTATTGATAAATGAATGGATAAAGAAGATGTAATATATACATACACATATACACAAATACATACAATGGAATATTACTAAGCAATAAAAAATAATGTAATCAGACTTGGAGGTTATTATGGTAAGTGAAACAAGTAAGACAGAGAAAGACTAATACCATATGATTTCACTTGCATGTGAAATCTAAAAACAAAACAAAACAGAAACAGACTCATAGATACAGAGAACAAGCTGATGGTTGCCAAAGGGAAGGAGGGATGGGTGGAAACAAAAAAAAAAATAATTATCTTTAAAGAGCAGCAGGATAGCACAATACTTGCACGAAAGTACTAAGTTGGTTTTGGCAGAATTTTAGATTAAACATAGTGCAAATTATCATTCACTAAGTTCATTTTAACAAAGTAATGCTTTCAAAACTGCCTACTTTAAGTTAGAAAAAATTGCTTGCCTAAAAACCACACACACTTATTTATTTACTTTTAAAATATTATATTTATTTACTTTTTGAGAGCAGGGAAGGGAGGGAGAAAGAGAATGAATGAGAGAAACACCCATGTGGGCTGGTTTCTCACACACCAGCAGCGGCTTACACACTTATTTAAAAAACAAGTAACAGCCCTGGCTGCTGTAGCTCAGTGGATTGAGTGCGGTCTGCGAGCCAAGGGGTCGCAGGTTCGATTCCCAGTCGGGGCACGTGCCTGGGTTGCAGGCCAGGCCCCTAGTGGGGGCCACGTGAGAGGCAACCACACATTGATGTTTCTCTCCCTCTCTTTCTCCCTCCCTTCCCCTCTCTCTAAAAATAAATAAATAAAATCTTTTTAAAAAAAAATAAATAAATAAAAAACAAGTAACAAAACAGTCCTGGCTGGTGTAGCTCAGAGAACTGAGCACTGGCCTGTGAACCAAAAGGGTGCTGGTTCAATTCCCAGTCAGGGCACATGCCTGGGTTGCAGGCCAGGTCCCCAGTAGTGGTGTGCGACAGGCAACCACACACTGATGTTTCTCTCCCTCTCTTTCTCCCTACCTTCCCCACTCTCTACAAGTAAATAAACAAAATCTTTTTTAAAAAATAGCACTCTATCCATCAAGTATGTTGTTTTTCAAATAAAAGCAACTAGAAAACCAAGCATATACTAACTTCAGATCAATTCATAAAGTAATACAATAAGCACATGGCCATAAAGAATAATTAGATTGTGAGCATGTTAGCTTCAGTTACATACCAGTCTCTAGAACCCTGCCTGGACCATAGAAAGAGCTTATCCAGATGCACTACTGCTTTCTGACCTCTGCAATACTTGACTTCCTCCGTCTTGTTTCAAATTCTGTTTGCCATCTACTGTGTTAAATACACCAAACTGGTGTCTGACTCATGCAGGGCCTGTGGTCCACCTTCTCTACCTGTTCTCAGTTCCAAAACAAAAAGAAATCGGAGATGACCAAGAAGCATTACCTTTTAAGAAAAGGGAAGGGGTAGATTATGTATAACTCTGCTTTAACCATAGAAATATGGATGGTTTAAATTTCAACTGCAAGGCCTATATGACTTAGGTCTAAACTGAAAAATCAGACCGAGACTACTGTTGATGCAAACTCATATTATTATACTCTATGGAGTTTGAGAACCATTCAGAGACTAAACAACAATCACAAAACTAGGGAATAATGTAGAATTAAAAAGCAAGAATAGCAGCAATTGAAAACCATAGCCAACTCAAGGCAATACTAACAAAGTTTCCTTCCTGTAGGAATTTCAATTATCTACATATATATGCATGGTAGCATCTTTGCCATTATATACCAGTCAAGCTGGATCCAATGTTCAGCAAAGGGTATTAAGGTGCTAATTTTAATGTGTGAATACCCAATTTTCATACCTGTAATTACTCTTAGGCTGCCAGAAGCCAGCCCATTTCTGTAGGTGAAATTGCCTGTCACACGTGAGAACAAAAGGAAAAACATATCCTTTAATCTGTTGTGGCTCATCCATGGGCTAGAGATTCTATTACGAGAATAACTTTTATAATCAGCGATTATAGCTGAAACTTTGACTTCCAGTGGACCTGTGCTCAAATTGGGCAAGTCACTTAGCTTCTTCATCTGTAAAATGGAGATTTTGCTAATTCCTACCTGATGGTAAGACAGAAAATACCTGGCACAGAGGCTTTGAGAAACTGGTTACAAAATAAGTCACAGCCTGTGTATTTTGAAGAGATGAAGGTTTTGGTACATAATACTGTCTGCAGGTCTTCAGAAGTCATTTGAGACAAGCATATACCAGAATAGGCACTTTTCTGTCCAAAGCAAATCTTTAGGATAGAAAACTAGAAGGCCTGATGAAAGGTATCCTTTGGAATAAGAGGCATACAAAGGCCCAAGGGAGCTTTTGGGTTGTATCGGAAAGATAGACAGGAACTGCAGAAAGGAAAATGACAGCAAGAAATTTCTATGAATCCTTGAACCAGGGGCTGCAAATGCTGCTGGGAGATGGGGTGCTAACATAAGTGAAGAGGGTTAATAAAATCAACTGCAGTAATGTAACCTTTGTTTTTCACTAAGCTACACTGTGGGTGTTAACAATATAAATACAATCGTCCCTCGCTATATCGCAGTTCACTTATTGTGGCTTCACTGCATTGCGGGTTTTTTTTTTTTTTAATATACCTAATTCTGTATCAGGGAGTTTTCACTGTCGTGAGATTTTGCAGTATATAGGTATTTATATAATATTTATGATTTTAATTATTTTTGCCTAAAAACCTTAAAACAATATAAAAAGTGTTAATTCATATTAAAAGAATATTAAGTTGAAGTAAAATACAGTATGTATTTTATCAGCAGATGAATACCATACTGTACACAATGGAAATGCAGTACACCACTACCGCTTGCCCAAGTTTGCCAACGTGAGATTGTACAGGGCACACTAATGGCTGATGGAATGAATGGAAGGCAACCAACCACAGCACTGTGTTCTGTATCCTGGGCACTGATTGGCTCAGTGACCGTAGCATAGGTCTATTTGCTCTCCCGCACTGTGCCCATAAGTTCAGCATCTCTCCTTGTCCACTTCAGTTTATAAGTGTTTACAAGAGTGTGGGAAAGGTTAATAAGAGAGTGAGAAAGGTTTATAGGAGTGTGGGAAGGGTTTATAAAGCCTTAAAATACATGTAAATAATAAAATAAACATAACGCTGCTACTTCACGGATTTTCACCTATCACGGGGGTCTCTGGAATGTATCTCCCACGATAGGTGAGGGGTCACTGTACGCACAATCTTGGCAATTACATTTTGAGTTCACAATTGAGAATACAAGTCAAAAAATAGAAAAATGTTATCATTACACTTGTGTGTGTGATTGATTATCCTTTGACTTGGAACAGGAGGTTTGATGCCTTTCTTATGTATCAAGAGGTCCAAGAGGTCAATGTTAGATCTTATATTTTTGTGTTACAATGTGCAGTGAAGAATTTAGTCTTGAATCCTTTTTTTACTGGGAATGATTAATTTTATCCTATTTCATAAAGGACAGCAGCTGCTTATTAATGTAGGCATTTCCAAACACAGATAGACACTTTGTAGTGTTTTTTATATTTAGGATAGCTACTCCCAAGATATTTGTAGAATTCTGGCATTTCAGTGATATCATACTTCATTTTCAGTACCATACAACAGTAGTTTAGTATTTCCATTGTAGCTCCTCTCACACCATGAACATTGAGAAAGACTAAGTGAACAATATTGGTTCATTTTCATAAAATAGCATGTCAGAGAGCCCTTTCTGGAATTCGATGAACAGCTCCATAATTTTGGGACTGTAACTCAGGCTTCACTTTATTTCTTGGAAACCGGTATCAGCAAAGGAAAGTCATCCAGTTTATCTCTAGGCAAATTTTTCCAAAGGCATAATTTTGCTAGGAATGAACAAATACAACCATGCATTTATTTGTGGAGATATTTTTGAACAATCCTGCTTTAACTCAAAGTGTCTAGATGAGTTTAAATGTCAACTGAACAGTCAAATATTTTATTTCAATCACTGTTGGTGTGCTGAATGCTCTTTGGATGCCAAATATGTGATTTTTTTTGCAGTATCTTCAGTGCCATCATACTTCATTTTAGTGACTCAACTAAGCCAATCAATCCCCATGTAATAGGGCAGATTTCCGTAACATAAATCTGGTAATTCACCAAGTATTTAAATACTTGGTGCAAACCACAATGTTAAATACTAGTTCCTGGCATGTTTCATTTTGAATATTTTTGTGCAAAAAAGTGAATTCTAAGGAGTGATACAACAAATAGCTTTAAGTTTAACTCCTTGTATGTTTCTGCTTCAAATTGAAGCTTAAGTCCAACAGTAATGCTATTGCAAGCACACATGTAGTCATATTTACTAATTTCGACCAATTTATACTAAAAGTTTCAAGACTTTTCTCAACACACAAAATCCAAGTATTTCTGCCTTGTAGCCTATGTACCTGTCATAGGCTACAAGTGCAAAGAGATTGCATCAAAATTCTTGGCACATGATTTATACCAAGGTACAGTGGTTCTTGAACTTGAGTGTGTATCAGAATCAGCTGAAGGGCTTGTTAAAAACAGATTAATAGCCCTGACTGGTGTGGGTCAGTGGACCAAGCTTCGTCCTGCAACCCAGCAAACTATATCAGGTGCTGGTTCAATTCTCAGCCAGGCATATGCCTGGGTTGTGGCCCAGGTCCCTGGTTTGGGGTATGTGAGAGGTAACCTATCAATGTTTAATGAATGAATTCCATCATTCTTAGTACTTAGCAAAGGATATGACATGGAGTAGGTGCCAAAACAATGTTAATTGAACTGAAAAGTATTCATTATCCTGGTACAAATAATTGGCTGAATGAGGCCAGAGAATGGTAGGCAGATCATGAAGGACCCTGCATTCCATGCTATGCTATGCTTAAAAAATGCGTGAGATGATCAGTGTCCAACCTATTTGGAACACAAGATACTTGGATCAAAGTCATGGTAGCTGATATTTACTACGTGCCATATAATGCTCTAAGCACTGTATTTATATTAAAACACTTAACACTCACAACAAAGTCTGTAGTGCAGGCGTTATTACTATCCTCCTCTTCCAGGTGAGGAAACTGAGACAGAGAGAGGTTAACTTGCCCAAGTTTATATTTATACAATTAAGAGGTAGAAGAGCAATGATTTACACCCAGGTAGTCTGGCTCCAAAGTCTGTGCTGTTAGTCATTATGCTACACAAACTAAATATAAGAAAAATATTCTGGAAAAAAGTTATTAAAATGCAACTGTACTGTTCTGAGATATGTTAAAAAAGAAAGGATTTTGGTGTCAAATACATTTAGGTTCATATTGTGGCTCAGTCACGTTGTAGCAGTGCAATCTTGGGCCGCTGACTATGCTGAGCCTGTTTTTATTTTAGCTATAAAGATGCAGATTAATACACATCCCAAGGAGTGGTTGTGAGGATTAAATAACATGAGTCTATGTAACATGCCCAAGCCCATGTGGTAGCTATTATTACTACTACCACAGAGGAAGTTATTCTATAAACGCATTGCTAAGCAGCTATAAAACTAATTTTTACTTAACAGAGTCTGGCAATTCTGTTTGGAGTCTGAGTTGATTTACATGGAATTAACATATAACATTATAAAACACTGGTTCTAAAATCTTTCTTACCTGACCTTTAAATATTTCTACGGTCATTCTGTCACTTTCTTTCTCTGCAACCATTATTGTACATATTGTGTTAAATCCCTGCCCTTTTGGAACTCAATTAAAATAAAATTACACCTCTGGCCAGGGAGCACAGTTCGTTAGAGCACTGGCCTGATACGCCAAAGTTGTGGATCCAATTCCCAGTCAAGGTACATAAGAAAATCAACCAAAGAGTGAATAAATAAGTGGAACAACAAATTGATTCTTCTTTCTTGAAAATCAATAAATAAAATTTTTAGAAAAGAGGGAATATATACAACTTCAGTTATATGATAAATAAGTTCAGTAGGTATAATGTACAGAATTGGGGGAAGAGAAAGAATTATAATGTGATATGATAATAGTATGAGAGAGAAAATAGGAAAGAGATAAAAGAGCATTTTGGTAGCACAAGGGAAGGCAACAATCACCTTGGCTGGGAAAGATTTCACAGTAATAATGTATTTTTTAAATCTTCGCCTGATGATATGTTTATTGATTTTAGAGAGAGAGGAATGGAGAGAATGAGAATGAGAGGGACATTGATGTGAGAGAGAAACATCAATCACTTGCCTCCTGTATGCACCTTGACCAGGAATTGAACCCACAACCTAGCTATGTGCATTGACCTGGAATTGAACCCACAACCTTTTGCTGCACAGGACAACGCTCCAACCAACTAAGCCACCCAGTCAGGGCTCACAGTGATAACTTTTGAGCAAGAATAAGTAGGAATTTGCTATGCAAAGATGAGAGTAACACATGTAAAGCACTATGTGAGAAGACATGGTGCGTCTCGGAAAAAAGTTCAAAATGTTTGGGTCATTCCAGTGCTTGGAACAGGTATGAGTGAAGGTAAGCATGAAGTAAGCCTGATAAGAGTTTGGGATCAGACTGTGAAAGGAATTGTCTGCCACAGTGAGAAGTCCAGACTTGGTAGGGTAGGCAAAAAGTAGCCAGTGGGTATCTTCGGGCACACAGTAAAGTCAGCTTTGGTTTTCAGGATGGCACCTCTGACAGTAATGTGGAAGACAGACTATAGTCCAGAGTGGTAAACGAATAAGCTGAGGCTACTTTCATGGTTAAGGTAAGAAATGATGGTGGGGAAACCTTGCAGGCAAGAAGGGGCTGGAAAGAAGTATTCCAAGTCATAAAAGGCAAGGACCTACATCCAAGATGGCTCTATCCAGCAAAGCTATCATTTAGAACGGAAGGGCAGGTAAAGTGCTTCCCAGATAAGGTCAAGTTAAAGGAGTTCATCATCACCCAGCCCTTATTGTATGAAATGTTAAAGGGACTTATCTAAGAAATAGAAGATCAAAAGTATGGACAGTAAAATGACAACAGACTCATAACTATCAACAACTGAACCTAAAAAACAAAAACTAAGCAAACAACTAGAACAGGAACAGAATCAGAGAAGTGGACATCACATGGAGGGTTTTCAGTGGGAAGGGGGAAGGAAATAATGGGGGAAAGGTACAAGGAAGAAGAAGCATAATTGGCAATCATAAAATAGATGGGGAGAGGTTAAGAATGGTATAGGAAACAGAGAAATCACAGAACTTATATGTACACCCCATGGACATGAACTAAGGTGGGGAATGCTGGAGGGTTGGGGGCTGAAGGGTGGAGAGAGGATAAAGGGAAAAAACTAGGAAAACTATAATAGCATAATCAATAAAATATACTTAAAAAATGATAGTGGATAAATACCCAGAAGTGAGATTGCTGCATTATACATGGTAGTTCCAGTTTTAATTCTCTGAGAAACCTCTATAATGTTTTACATAGTGGCTGCACCAATTTCCACTCACATCAGCAGGTGTGCAAGGGTTTCCTTTTTTCCATATCCTCCACTTATTTCTTTTAAAAAAAAAAAAGTATTTTCTTTATTTTTAGAGAGAGGGGAACGGAGGGAGAAAGACGGAGAGAAACATCCAAGTGTGGTTGCCTCTCATGCCCCCCCACCACTGGGGACCTGGCCCGCAACCCAGGTATGTGCCCTGATCGCAAATTGAACTGGTGATCCTTTGGTTCGTAGCCCATGCTCAATCCACTGAGCCACACCAACCAGGACTCCACTTATTTCTTGGTACTAGCCGTTCTAAACTTTGTGAGGTGATATCTCATTCCGGTTTTGATTTGCATTTCCCTATTAACTAAAGATATTGAACATCTTTTCATGTGTCTGTTTGCCCTCTGTATGTGTTCCTTGCAAACTATTTAGGGCCTCTGACCATTTTTCCAATTCAGATTGCTTGGTTTTGCTGTTGTTGAGTTGGCTAAGTTTTTTTTATGCTCTGGATATTAACCTCTTGTCAGAAGTTATCATTTGCAAATATCTTCTTCCATTTGGTTGGTTTTTTGTTTTTGTTTTGTTTTGATAGCAGCCTGAACTAAGGCAATAGGGGCAGAAGTGGCTGCACTCAGAAGACATTTTTTTCAGGTAAAAGTGACAGGATTTGATGACCAAGTAGATATGGGGAGGAACAGGAGAGTGAGGAATTGAGAAGAACTCCATGGCTTTATACATTTCTGGCTTGAAATGGATGAGAGACAACACTCATAGAAAAAGAGAATACAGAAAGCAGAATAAGTTTGTGGGGGGAGATATTGAGTTCCACCTTCAATATTTTTTAGATTAAGTGACCTGTAAGATGAGTAGTAGAGAGTTGAAAAGATGTGCAAAAAGCTCATGAGAGAGGTTAGAAGTAGAGAAAGGGCTCTAGGAATCATAAGAATATAGTTAATAATTAAAGTCATAATAATGATATGATTGCTCAAGAAATAAATACAAGAATATGACTAGGACAAAAGCCTTGAGAGTACCAATACTTAAGGAAACAGGCAAAGGAGCAGTAACTTAGGAAAGAAGAAAGAACTAGTGAGCAGCACTATGAAATCTGAGGAAGAAAATTTAAAGAAAGAATGGTTCAACAGTGTCAATTATCTCACCAAGAGGGTAAAAATGGAAATGGATCTGGCAACTTCAAAATGGTGACATTAGATACCAAACAAAGTAGCGATAGCCTAGGGAATGGGAATTAATACAGTCTCCCCCCCCCCCCCCGCAAGAATAATGGTTAAATGGAAGTATGGGAATAAGGATAATGGCTTAAAACAATAAAAAAGTAAAGGGGGAGTTTTTGGTTTTTTAAAGCTCATTTGTGTATGCTGTAAATGAAAGAACCCAGAGATGGAGAAACTGAAAATGCAGAAGAGAGATGATTACTTTTGAATTCCTGTAAAATCACTACATGACTCATTCACTTGGCACTTAGCTTACACATTTGCCTTGAAGAGGCAGTATCATATATTTAGCAATGCCGGCCCAAACTAAATGCTCAATAAATCTAATTACTGCTTTTCTTTGTATTTCTATGCCTATCATCTGGCTAATAAAACAAATGAAGGACAGTGTGGTTGGACTGTGGAAAGAGACTTTGAGTCACACTGACCCAGAACAAGGGTTTTTATCCACCATTGATCAGTATCCATGCCAATGAAAAATCATCTCATCTTTCCGTACCACAGTTATTAAACTGTTAAATGGGGAAGAATAGCATGCAATTCTTGCAAGTTTTTGAGCATTAAACAAGACATTTTAAAAGCATTTTATATACAACTTGGTGCTCAAGTAGTAATAATTACTATTGTAATTATTTTTCCTCCCGCTAGAGCACCTAGAAGAGTCACTGACTTTTTAGGATGTGTCTATGACTGAGGATAAGTAAATAATCAGGAGGAATAGCTGCTATTGCTACACTGAAGAATAGCAATACACTGCTATTCTGGAGAATGAAAACACAAAATGAAACCTTTTCTTGGTGAGACTTCTCCAACTTTGATCATTTCTGCCACATCCAAGTATTGCATCTTAGTACATTTCTTTAAATCAACTCACTTTTCTTTAATTGGTTCCATTCTCAAGAACTATAGTTGTGAAATGGTGGGTTTGATGTGATTATCTTTTTTTCTAATATACAAGGTCTATCCAGCAGATATCCAGCCAAGTAATATGAAAAATAGAGACATTTATTGAAGAAGATACAAGATACAAGAAACACTGGACATAGGGCAATGACGCCTCAGTCCCCTTCAAAGTAGGCACCTTGGGACCTCACACAGTTCTTCCAAGTGCTATCAACTGCCCCACTGTATTTTCCTGAATCTCATTTAAGGTCTAAAATCTCTTCCCTTTCAAAGGTGATTTTAGTTTTGGGAAAAGCCAACATTGCAGGGCACCAAATCCGGGCTGTAAGGGGACTGAATCACCTGGATGATTTGCTGTTTCACCAAAAAACTCTGCACAAAACATGATGCATGAACAGGCACGTTATTGTGATAAAGCTGCCAATCACCAGCTGCCCATGGCTGCAGCCTTCCGAATCACCTGAATAGTTTCTGCAGGGGAATGTCCAAGCTTAACGCAAAATTTGATGCAGATTTGTCACTCTACTTGCTGAAGTCATTTTGAATGTGACAGCCACACAGTACACATGCTCACTCAACAGTATCTACCACCCCCCACTGACTAGTACAGTGAAGTTGTCACTGTTCATGCATGCACATTCCAGTCCACTCGCCTTGGCTGCCAGGTTATATCAATGTCACACAAACCATTCCCATTATATTAACAATGGCTGCACTTTTCCCGGACAGACCTCATATATTAACCATTAAAACAAAGCATTCATTCCCTTAATCATGCCACATCATCTCCAAAATTACATTCTTTTTTTTTAATTTTTAAAAAGATTTTATTTATTTTATTTTTAGAGAGGGGAAGGGAAGGAGAAAGAGAGGGAGAGAAACCAATGTGTAGTTGCTTCTCGCGTGCCCCCTACTGGGGACCTGGCCTGCAACCCAGGCATGTGCCCTCCCTGGGAATCAAACTGGCGACCCCCTGGTTCACAGGCCGGCACTCAATCCACAGAGCCACACTAGCCAGGGCTGACCTAGAATACATTTAAAAAAAAAAAAAAAAAGAAAGAAAGAAATGACAGACATGCAGATCATCAAAGTGAAAAACTGTTATCTTCCAGATGCTGGAACAGCCCTCCAAAAAGGCAAGCCACAGTAAGTTATTAACCAATACCTCCCAAATTTGTGCTATAAACCGGAAAGTTCTCTAAAACAACAACGACGACAACGACAATGACAACAACAACAACAACAAAATCATTGACCAGAACCAGGAGAGAGAACTTTACTCACTGGTAATATCTACAGATATTTTACATTTGCAATTTTGGAGCCACCGTTAAATCCGTTACATTAAAAGCGACATCACACACTTTTAAAAGTTACTCTTACATTCCATTCTCTTAAGATCACAGATCTATTCATTCAGGGAACAAAATGTATCCTGCACCTAAAATATACAAGACACTATAAAGAATGTGAAAGATGAAAAAGTTTGTTTATAATCTAGCATGAGGAATAAGATTTACTTATTCCCTGAATGGTGGTTCTTGGGACTGAAGAGGGCTGCTGGAATTATACTTTCCAAAATACTTTATTATGAAAAATTTCAAATATATGAAATAGTTAAAATAATTTTACATTGAACATGCAAATACTCAACCACCAAATTCTATTATTTTTACTATACTTGCTTCCTCAGATATCCATTCATCCATCTATCTTATTTTTTGATGAATTATTGGGATTTAGAAAATGAGACTATATGTTGACCCATGGACATGAACATGGTGGGGGGATTGCCTGAGGGCATACAGAGTGTTGGGTGGAGGGGGACAAAGGTGAGAAAATTGGGAAAACTGTAATAGCATAATCAATAAAATTTTTAAAAAGGCAAAACAAATGAGACTATACGTGATGAATTTTAGTAGGCCACATTAGGGTTGTTTCTTAAAAATTTTGATTGATGGGGTGCATCAACCCCAAATTTTGGAAACCACAAACTCATGTTCAGTGTTCAACTCTCCTGCCAACCTCCAATCAAAACCTATTCAGAGCTCACAATTGGCCATTTTAGGTCTCCACACCCTTGTGCACTATCTGAACTTTCTATTCTTCCTTGTACACTATCTGAGCACCCTTCAAGGCTCAGCATCAACCTGTGAAGCCACTCCCAACTTTCACACCCTTACCCAGAATTAACCATACCCCACATAAAGGCCCGTAATTTACAATTAGCCCTTAGTATCTGCAGCTTTATTTTCCATCAGGCTCTTTTACTCAACTGACCTCCTTGAAGGCAGGGATCTCCCTATTTACCTCTGAATCCTCAGCTACCAGCACAGTACCCAGCCTGTATAGCAAGCACTCAATAAAAAATATAAATTAATGATCCAGACCTGTGTTTACCCAAGAGCCAGGGAAGATTTTAGTCGAGTGTGGGAATGACCTAATCAAATTGGCACTTTACAAAGATTCCTTCTAAAGAGCACGGTGGTTAAGAGCAGGAGGTTTGGAGCCAGAATACCTGGGCATGAATTCCAGCTCTGTCATTTACTGCTGGGTGACTCTAGGTAAGTTTCTAAACTTCCTGTGCCTCAGTTTCTTCATTTGGAAAATGAGTACTACTGCTTCACAGGTTATTACGAGGATCAAATGAGATAAATTTTTTTGTTAAAGCACATAAATTAGCACCTGGCATATAAGTGTTCCATCAATGTTAGCCAGTGTTGCCAGCAATCCAGTTAACAATGACAATGAGGTATAAAGTCCTAGCAAGGGTGTCCAACCTTTTGGCATCTCTGAGCCACACTGGAAAAAGAAGAGTTGTCTTGGGAAACACATTAAATATATTGCAACATGTAATCACAAAAAAATCTCATCATGTTTTAGGTAAATTTACAATTTTGTGTTGGGCTGCATTCATAGCCATCTTGAGCTGCATGCAGCCCACAGGCCTCAGGTCGGACACCCCTGCCTTGGGTGGTAACAGTGAACACAAACTGGAAAGAATGGCCACAAGCCCCAACGCCTGTGGCTCAGTGGATTGAGTGCCTGCCTGCGAACCAAAGGGTCACAGTTTGAGTCCCAGTCAGGGTCCAAGGCTAGGTGTCAGGCCAGGTCCCAATGGGGGAGGGGGGTGCACGAGAGGCATTGGTTTATCTCCATCTCTTTCTACCTCCCTTCCCCTTCTCTAAAAATAAATAAATAAAGTATTAAAAAAAAGAATGGCCATGAATGATCAATCTACTGAGAAGTGTTAAGTCAGAAAAGCAAGCAAAATGAGTGTCTGTTATATATGTATTTTCTACTTTGTATATTTGACATAGCTCATGATTGGACTTTTCATTATTAAAAACATCTATAATTTACCAAGCCTAGGCACAGATTTGATGCAGGGCACAAAGGAGTCTAGTATGACTTAACTCTAGCTACAAACTATGACCACTGCAAGCTTCTCTATGCAGGTCTTTCAGTCTCTCAGCTGCAAGGTTTTTCATCACTGCCTGCAGCACCATTTCCTTAGTTCATGGTCCCCACAATCCCTGTCCATCTTCTGCCTGTGAGCACACCCCCAAGAGCCTTGGGTTGTGAATGGGTTTGAGGTTTTGTCCTACCCAACCCTGCGCTACTTTTCTTTTTCTTCTTCCTGCCCACCTCATTTACTTCTCAAGCCTTCCTATTCCCCACACGTAGGTACTTGAAACCTAAGAGCATGGGAAAGCAACAGAGAAACAGCAGTAGTGCCAAGAACTGGGGATGCTGCCAAGCTCTTCCCCAAGCTCCACATGCACTGACCAACTACATGTGGAGACTGGACTAAACTGCCCATGGGGCCTCACATTCTTGATAGTTCCTTTTGCTTCTGCTCATTTTCTTTTTCCCACTTAAAGCAGCCTCATCCCAAACCAGTACTCAATTCAAATCCAACCTATCCTTGAAGACCCAGGTGAGGTCCAAGTTCTTCAAGGAAACCTTTCCTGGTCATTTTAGCTCACAGATATTTTCCCCCAACACCACCCCCAAACAGGTACTATACTTACAATATGTACCATAAAGCATAATCACATACACACTAATACCATTAAGTAAATGTTTCACATACATATATTTGATTTTCCAAGGGCAAGACCATGTATCACATGTTTTTTAAACCTCTTACTCTCGAAAGGCTAATACTTGTTGCACAGTGACTGAATCAGTGGGATTTTTTGTGTTTAGCCTAAGGAAGGAGGAGGTAGAAGCATGTTGAAATTAAAAAAAAAGTTGAATGGACATATGGGTAAAAAAAAGCACTAGGTCAAAGTGGTAAAAATACTGTAGAAGAAAGGTGTTCAATTAACATCTGTTCAACGGATTTGCTGCAAGGTTAAACAAAGACATACAGAAGAGATGCCAACTGGAAAAATTCGAAAAAAGGCATTTCAGCTTTAGGCAGAAGACAGCAAAAGAAAGATGGGGCTGCAAAAGAAATTCTTATAAGGCATAGGGATAGGGCTACTGGGTAAGTGGAAAGTAAAAGGAGTTATTGGGATGGTAGGGATAGAGATGTGGTTAAATAGGTGAGGGAATAGGTAGGGGTGAGTACATGGATAAAATGATCGAGGGTAGTTAGGCAAATAGGTTAGCTGACTGGGTAGTAAGTGGGTAGATGGGAGGCAGGTATGTAGGTGGGTAGTTAGGTGTTTAGTTGGGAGGGTATAGGTATGAGGCACATTATTTAAGATCCGGCCCCTCCCTCACCTTGACCCGGAAGCGGATGAGTGCTAGCCTCACGCAGTGGCTCAGGCAGGCCGGTGGCAGGAACCAGGCCCGTGGAGGAGGGGTGCCCTTGTTGCCCACGTGTCCCACGATCAGCTGCGCCGTCTGCCGCTCAGTCTGGCACCGACGGCCCCACTCAGCCAGCCGGTCTTTGCCCAGGCCCCCGGGGAACATGACCACCAGCTCCAGGCCGTCGCCGCCGGAACAGGCACAAGCCTGGCATAGCGCTGACAAATAGCCCAGCATGGCGTTCCACTGGCCGCCACACACCCAATCAGTCTGGTAGCCGCCATAAAGCCGGGGCAGCGCCGAGCCCGCATCTACCAGCACCCGGGCCCCGGGAATCTGGGGGGGTGGCGGGGGGGGCGGCGGCGGCGGGTGCAGGCCGGAATGCCCCTGGCCGAGGTGATGGAAGTGGTGAGCGGGGTGATGGTGCCGAGTCGGCCCCGCGCCCCCGGAGTAGGCACCCAGAGCAGTGGGTGGGAGCGGCGGTTGCAGGGGAGCGGAGCCCCTGGCGACGCGTGGAGCCCCAGGCGCTAGGGCTGCTGTAGGTGGCAGCTGGCGATGCTGGAACTGCTGCTGCTGGCGCGACACCGTGCGCGCGAGTTTGAGAAGGTCCACGGGCACCACGGCCCCGGGACAACGCTTCTCCAGGAACTCTTGGAAGCCCTGGACGCCCATGCTTCTTCAGCAGGCAGAGGAGACAGCGGCTGCGCAAGCTGGCTAGGCGGTAATCTGGGCGCGAAGCTGGGGGCGGGCGCGGGCGCGTGCGCACTCCGCGGGGGGCGAAGGGGCGGGAAAAGGATTCGGGAGAGGAGGGGTAAGCGAATTAGGGAGTGAGGGAGGGGTGGGAAAAAGGCCATAGATTGGATTTGTGTGGAGAGGAGGGATGAAGCCAACCGGATTTAGGAGCGACTGGGAGGATAAAAGCGTTAACGGACTCTAGTCTCTTTTTTTCCCCCTCTCCAGCCGCTCTTCACCGTTTCCCAAATGGTGAACCCTCTTCCTTCCACCTCCGGAAGCCATGTTGCCTAGTCTTGGTGGTACACACTTTCTAGGTGAAGAAGGGGGGAAGGGGCGAGGCGAGGCAGAGAGGCATCCTGGGAGTTGTAGTATTCTCTCCAGCCTCAGGATACAGTCGGGTAACAAGATTACCACCCCTGTCAGCCCTTGAGCTCACAGGGTCCCAAGTGGTGGGGCGTGACGATATGTGTTTAGGATTTGCACTTCAACTCCTGGCAACCGAGTTGCTTCAGGCTATTTACTTATGGCCTTTCCCAGGAAAAGGGGTTTAAGGGGAAAGGAGTAATGCATCATGGGAAAGGAAATGGAGTAGATTAAGTAAATTCAGCTAAAGTATACCAGAATTCTCCAGAAGGTGGAATTTTCATTTCAAGGGGAAAATAATGTATGTATCTTTTCGTAAATGAGAATTAAGGACAGTTGTGCAACAAAAATAATAACCACCATTTCTGTAGCGATCCACTTAATTTTTAGCTACTGCGATTCTTTAAAGAAGGGTTGTTGGCTCCAATTAATGAGTGGTGAAACTTACACTATTTATTCGCCCAAGGCAGTGCAGAGAAAAAGTGAAATTTAATATCCCTTGTCCTCAGGATCTCTTTGGTCAGGGAGATAAGCACCAACACAAATTAAACTACAAGTTGTACCTTTCTGGTATTCACTGAGTTATAGTGTCCTATAGTTAAAACCTCTGTTTTTACAACTCATTGTGAGTCAGTCTGTCAGGGAGGTCTAGCAAAATAACCACAAGGACTCCAATTACAGGCGTACAGAATCCATATTTTGAAAAATATTTTTTCAGCATGTTCCTCAGTTGATTCCAATTTAACACCAGTCTTCTGACCGACTTTTAGGGCCTACTATTTTATCAGAAGAAGGGTAGAAAAAATATTTTCTGTAACAGTGAGTAGTAGCCAAAGCAGCTTGGAACTTATTGGAAGGTGGGAGATAATGGCAGGCAGAGTTAGAACCCAAAAGTGCAGAACCCAAGAGTAGTCAAGAAGGATGAAGTCTGTGAATAGTTTAATAGGATGCAACAGCTTAAAAAGCTTCAAACTCCGTAAAGGAGTTTATCATAAAAGTATAGTGGAGATAGAACAAGTTAGATTGACAAAGAATAAGTATATGGTGAAGCAGTGCACTTAGGTAACTCTTTTGAAAACTAGCAGAGGAAGGAGAGAGCAGTGGCTGGAAGGGATGGAGAAGGGAAGGAGAATAAAAGTTTTCTAGTATAATGGACACCTACAGCCCTTATTTTCTGGGAATTAACCCTCCTCCAATTACCTACAGCCCTTCTTTTCTGGGAATTAACCCTCCTCCAATTTACAGTTACAGTAACACCTGAAATGTTCCTATAACCATGGCTGATTGAACCAAAGGTAGACAAATAAAGTAAACTGGCTTGATCAGAATCTCATTCCCTAGAAATTTGGAATTGGACCAGAGAGATCTGTTCCTCTGAATGTAAAACTTGAAAGCTGTCACCAATCAATTTTCCCACCAGAAAGACAGAAGTATTCTAGTCTGTAGAAAAAGAAAAAAAAATGTAGACTCCAAAGCAGACACTAGAGATAGGGGGTCTTCACTGTGTTTAAGTCCAGGTTCTCAATAATTCCTGAGGCTTTCTTGTCCTTGATTTCCCTGAGGCAGCCCTACATCCTTACTATTACTAGTTTTCTTTAAGATAGCTCAGTTAGAAAGTACTTATAACAAAAAGTGTTCATTCATAAACTGGCACCCAGAAATTAGTGTGTGGCAAATTTAAGACCCTCAAACATGGAACTGGCAGAGACTGGAGGTCTTCCAGATCAGTTCATGAGAAGTTGGCATTTTGTTATCTGGTGATAAAGCAGTTCTTATTGTTCTTGGGACTCAAAACACAGCATCCCTTCTGCCTGTATTAAGAGATACCCTGTTGCTGAGGGTCAGACAGTCATGGACTTTGCTGACTTACAGTAGAACTAACTGTTACATAAAATGTTTCACTGATTAAAAAACTGGCACAGGCAATTGGAATGAGGGTATCTGTATAAGCTGTCCTTGTTCTTCAACTCCCCAAAATGTGATGTCGCAGTCTGTAAGTGCAGTCAGCTGGAGTGCAAGGAAGTGAGGGTAAGTGTAATGATTCTCAGGGAGATCAGAGAAGAGAGGCTTCACAGCCTTGAACTCAGCCTGCTATTTGCTGCCCAAGCACTGAACTGCAGGTGTGGAGCAGAATGTCAGAGAAAACGAGCCAAGCCTTCAGGTAGAATGCTAAGAAATATAAGCTGCAACAGCATGAGCCAGGTTATTCCCTTTAGCAGATCTGAAGACTCAAAGAGCATAACTTGACAAGATTCTTGGCACTTGTGATAAGCATTCTGAATCCCCTCAAATGAAATATATAAGCAGTTGAATGTTTTGAGGAAGGTGTAGCACTAGAAAATCATATCTGGTAAATAGGGATCAGGAGCTGGAGCAGTGATTCTCTCTCAACCAGTATATCAGGATCATCTACAAACTACTGGAAATGTAAATTCTCAGGCCTTTCCCCAGACCTCCAGAATCAGAAACTCTGAGGGTGCAGGCCAGCAATAGTGTCAAAAGATACTAGTTTAGTGTCAAAGATAAACAAAGTAGTTAAAGCAATGAAGACAGATTTTTATCCACTCACTACTGACATTAAGGGAAAGAGCTGAGCCCCATTCCCATTTGTGCAGGGCTGACTGGGCCTTTTATTTTTATTTTATTGTTATTTTTAAAATCCTCACCCAAGAATATGCTTATTGATTTTAGAGAGAGAGGAAGGGGGAGAGAAACACCAAAGTGAGAGAGAAACATAGTTCAGTTACCTCCTGTATGCTCCCCGACAGAAGATCAAACCCATACCCTAGGTATGTGCCCTGACTGAGAATCAAACCCACAACCTTTTGGTGTATGGGTGATGCTCTAACCAACTGAACCATGTGGCCAGGGTATGACTGGGCGTTTTAAAGGAGGGAGAGGAGCAAGCAGGGTTTCAGTAGAGTCAGGGAAGTGAAAAATTACAAAGGCTCAGTCAGTGTAAGGGAGGTTAGGCCAGCTGTATCTGCTGGCTGTCAGTTACTGAAGTTAGGAGTCTATCCTCCCACAGAGACTGGGAGATAGACACCCAGGGACAGGATTCTTGATGATTGCATTTCAAGGGAAAGGTCCTTCAGAGAGACACATCTACATCTTAAAGGGACAGGGGAAGAAATCACAGTTGTAATCCTCTTTTAGTAAATGCCCAAGGCAAGGGAGATCAGGGTCTATGTCAAGTGTCTACTAGAACAAAAGGTACCTAAATTGTTTTGACAGACTTCAGATTTTCCAGATGGGAACTCTGCCTTAGGCTGCTAAATGCCACAGGACAATTTAGTCAAGTTTCTTAGTGCAGGTGCTTGAACTGAGTGTTTGTGTTGAGTTTTTGCAGGTCTCACTAGTCCTCTTGTGGTTCCAAAGCACTCTCAAGTTTGAGAATCACTACTTTTCTAGAGCATACCCTGGCCCAAATACAGACTAGTTAAGCAAGAAGGTGCATCAATAAGTTGACTCCCATACATTTTTCTTTTTTTAAAATTTAATTTTAATTGTTGTTCAAGTACAGTTTTTTGCTTTTTACTCCCATCCCAGCCCACCCCCAGCCCTCCCCACCTCCCTCTCATTTCCACCCCCCCATAGTTTTTGTCCATGTGTCCTTTATACTTGTTCCTATAAACCCTTCCCCTTTTCCCCTGAAATTCCCTCCCCTCTCCCCTCTGGTCACTGTCAGTCAACCTGTTCTCTATTTCATTTTTCTATACCTGTGATTTAGTTCTTTTATTCCTACCCAGGTGGAAAGGATGCATACTCAGACCTGGTGGCTGATACTGGTGTGCCCCTCTCCTTTCCTAAAAGGGAATTTTTACCGTGATTAATCTAGTTATTTCCCTGTTGAATATTAGATCTATTGGTAGCAGTTAAGTTTACCAAAAGTTGAGGATCAAGAGGAGCCACATTTAGATTGTCACTGAATTGGATGAGGAAGGGGCAGGTCTGTGCCATGCCGTTGCTTCTGGATTCAGTAGTTTCCTGTGTCGGACAGTTGCCCAAGGGTTATATTAGGTATGGGCATTTTTGGAATTGTAGATAAGGAAATGGCATATGTGTTTATGGGCTGTAAAGAGGAGAACTATAGGTAAACATATATTGTTTTGTCTTCCCCAGAACCCCCTTTCTACAACCTTCTCTACTTTATCCTCATGGTTGCAGCAGGAACTGTCCTTTATGTACCTTTCCGGAGACTCTTGGATTGAGCTGGAGGTGAGATGAAAAATTTTGGCTGCATTCAAGCACCTGATTTACTTGTTCCAAAAGTCCATCTGCATTATCCCTAATTTTTGTGAGACATCACCATTTTTATAATAAATTCATCTTTTTGCTTAAGCTTGTTAAAATTGGGCTCCTATTACTTACAAACAAGAATCTTAACATATATACCACAGGAGAAAATTCATGCTTGACATAGTTCCTAGAGAGCATAGAACAGGCCAAAGTCCTGAAAGCAGAAGTGTATAGTATATGTCACAGAACAGTGGTTCAGTGTGTGCTTTGGAACCAAGATCTGTGTTCTAGTACCAGTTTAACTTTTTATTAGCTATATAACTTTAGCAAGTTACTTAACCTCTTGATCCCTTACTGTGTCTGTGAAATTGGGACTCATTAATTTATTTAACAGATTTCTTTAGTCCCTACTACATGCAAAGAATAAAGATAGCTACTGGGAGAGAGGAGTTTTCTTCTTAAATTAAATGTATTGGGGTGGCATTGGTTAATAAGACAAGTCAGGGAGCTTAGAAGTGAGATGGTAATGATACAAGCTCAGAAGCCTGTGAAGATTAAATGATGTAGTAAAGTGCTTGACAGAACTGGCACAGTAAACAACTAATAAATGTTACTTGTTATCATGAAGGTTGGAGAGAAGCATAAGGAGGTTTTGTGGAGTGTTCACCTTTGACTATCTTCTTTTTTAAGGATTTTATTTATTTACTTTTTATAGAAAGAGGAAGGGAGGGAGAGAAACATTGATGTCTTAGAGATTTATCTTTGGGTTGCCTCTCACACCCCTCCTCTGCAACTGGGGGCCTGGCCTGCAACCCAGGCATGTGCCCTGAATGGGAATTGAATTGCTGGCCTTTTGGTTTGCAGGCCAGCACTCAATGCACTGAGCCATACCAGCCAGGGCTGAACTACCTTTTGAAAACTTCCACCTAAGTGGTAACTAGCTGTTCAGTTTCTGCAAGGGGCCCACTTAGCTTTCTTTATACCTCAAATCCTTGGGGCATGTTTGAGAGGCTATAAGCTCACATGCTAACAGAAAATAATTCATTAGAATGTCTAATGGGACTGCCATATTCCTTTAGTTTCTTTTTTTATTTAAATTTATTTGATTGCATGATATTGGTTAATAAAACTCTATAGGTTTCATGTGCACAATTCTATAATATATTATCTGTATATTGTACTGTGTCTTGAAGTGTTTCAGTTTCTTGAACCGGTGACTGGCTAACTGAGTGTATCACCTGAAAGGGTGCCTTTTGTCATAGACAAACCTGGTGAGTACAATTATACAACTGCTAATGATGAAAATTAAACAGAGTTTTAAAATATTTCATTAGTTAGTTTTTTTTGAAAAGAAAGACACTATTTTAGAACTAAGTTGTCATTTTTAGTCCAAGCAGAATCCAGATGTTTTGGATGAGTGGGCAGGGGATGAGTAGCAGAGAGAGATGAGCTAGGCATTTATGTACTCCAACTGTGCCTTGAACCGCTGGTTCTGCAGGGTTTTCACAGAGAGTGGGAAAATATTTTCAACTTTTAAAAATTTCTGTGATTGCTTGAGCAATGTTCCAGGTTTAAAATTGACTAAAAATCACCATATTAATATTCTTCTTTTTAAAAAAATTTTAATTGTCATTCAAGTACAGTTTTCTGTCTTTTACTCCCATCCCAGCTCATCCCCCCAGCCCTCCCCACCTCCCTCCCATTTCCACCCCCCATAGTTTTTGTCCATGTGTCCTTTATACTTGTTCCTGTAAACCCTTCCCCTTTTCCCCTGAAATTCCCTCCCCTCTCCCCTTTGGTCACTGTCAGCCAGTTCTCTATTTCAGGGTCTTTGGTTATATTTTGCTTGCTTGTTTGTTTTGTTGTTTAGGTTCCTATTAAAGGGGAGATCATATGGTATTTGTCTTTAACCACCTGGCTTATTTCGCTTAGCATAATACTCTCCAGTTCCATCCACGCTGTTACAAAGGGTAGGAGCTCCTTCTTTCTTTCTGCTGCATAGAATTCCATTGTGTAAATGTACCATAGCTTTTTGATTTTTAGTTTTTTCACCATTTACTGATGGGCACCCAGGTTACTTCTAATACTTGGCTATTGTAAATTGTGCTACTGTGAACATTAGGGTGCATAGGCTTTTTTGGATTGGTGTTTCAGGATTCTTAGGATATAATCCTAGCAGTGAAATTGCTGGGTCAAAAGGCAGATCCATTTTTAGTTTTCTTAGAAAATTTCATAGTATTTTCCATAGTGGTTGTACCAGTCTGCAATTCCACTAACAGTGCATTAGGGTTCCCTTTTCTCCATAATCTTTCCAACACTTTTGTTTGTTGCTTTGTTTATGATGGCCATTCTGACCAGTGTGAAGTGGTACCTCATTGCGGTTTTAATTTGCATCTCTCTGATAGCTAGCGATACTGAGCATCTTTTCATATGTCTCTGGATCCTCTGTATGTCCTCCTTGGAGAAGTGTCTGTTCAAGTCCTTTGCCCATGTTTTAATTGGGTTGCTTGTCTTCTTCCAGTAGAGTTGTGTAAGTTCTTTATATATTTTGGAGATTAAACCCTTGTCTGAGGTATCATTGGCAAATATGTTTTCCCATACAGTTGGTTCTCTTCTTATTTTAATAGTTTTCCTTAGCTATGCAGAAGCTTTTTATTTTGATGAGATCCCATTTGTTTATTCTTTTGTTTATGTCCCTTGCTCTCGGAGACATATAAGTAAAAATGTTGCTGTGTGAAATATCTGAGATTTTCCTGCCTATGCTCTCCTCTAGGACTTTAATGGTGTCACGGCTTATATTTAAATCTTTTATCTACCTTGAATTTATTTTTGTGTGTGGTGTAAGTTGGTGCTCGAGTTTCATTTTTTTGCACGTAGCTGTCCAGTTCTCCCAACACCATTTTTGAAGAGGCTATTTTTAGCCCATTTTATGTTGCTGCCCCCTTATCGAATATTAATTGACTGTAGAGACTTGGGTTTATTTCTGGGCTCTCTGTTCTGTTCCACTGGTCCATGTGCCTGTTTTTTTTTCTTTTTTCTTTTTTTTTTTTTTTTTATGCCAGTACCAGACTGTTTTGATTACCGTGGCCTTGTAACACAGTTTGGAATCAGGTATTGTGATCCCTCCTACTTTGCTCTTCTTTCTCAGGATTGCTACAGCTATTCTAGGTCGTGTATTGTTCCATATAAATTTTTGAAGTATTTGTTCTATGTCTGTGAAATATGACATTGGTACTTTAATAGGTATTGCACTGAATCTGTACATTGCTTTGGGTAGTGTGGACATTTTGATGATGTTAATTCTTCCAATCCATGAACATAGTATATGTTTCCATTTGTTTGTGTCTTCCTTGATTTCTTTCTTCAGTGTTGCATAGTTTTCTGTATACGGGTCTTTTACCTCCTTGGTTAGGTTTATTCCTAGGTATTTTATTTTTCTTTTTGCTATATCAAATGGGATTTTTTCCCTGATTTCTGCTTCTGCTGTTTCATTGTTGGCATATAAAAATGCCTTTAACATCTGAATATTGACTTTGTATCCCCCCATTTTGCCAAATTCATTTATTAGGTTGAGCAGTTTTTTTGGTGGAGTCTATAGGATTTTCTATGCACACTATCATGTCATCTGCAAACTATACCAGTTTTGTTTCCTCCTTTCCAATTTGGATGCCTTTTATCTCCTTTTCTTGTCTGGTTGCTGTGGCTAAAACTTCCAATACTATATTGAATAGAAGTGGTGAAAGTGGACAACCTTGTCTTGTCCCTGATCTTAGTGGAAAAGATTTTAGTTTTTGCCCATTGAGTATGATGTTGGCTGCAGGTCTCTCATATATGGCCTTTATTATGTTGAGAAATGTTCCCTCTATTCCCACTTTGCTGGGTGTTTTTATCATAAATGGGTGCTGTACCTTATCAAACACTTTTTCCACATCTATGGATATGATCATGTGATTTTTGTCTCTGCTTTTGTTTATATGATGTATTGCATTTACTGATTTGTGAATATTGAACCACCCTTGCATCCCTGGGATGAATCCCACTTGGTCATGGTGTATGATCTTTTTAATGTATTGTTGGATGCGGTTTGCCAATATTTTGTTGAGGATTTTAGCATATATGTTCATCAGCGATATTGGCCTGAAGTTTTCTTTCTTTGTCATGTCTCTGTGTTTTTTGGATTAGGATGATTTTGGCTTCATAAAAAGAGTTTGGGAGTCTTCCATCATTTTGGATTTTTTGGAAGAGTCTGTGAAGGATGGGGTGTGAGCTCTTCCTTAAATGTTTTATAGAATTCTCCTGTGAAACCATCTGGTCCAGGGGTTTTGTGTGTTGGGAGTTTTTTGATTACTGCTTCAATTTCATCTGCTGTTATTGGTTTGTTCAGGCTTTCTGCTTCTTCTTCATTGAGTTTTGGAAGATTGTATTTTTTTTAGAAATTAGTCCATTTCATCTAGGTTTTCCAATTTCTTGGCATACAGTTCTTCATAGTAATTTCTTACAATCCTTTGTATTTCTGTGGTATCAGTTGTAATCTCTCTTCTTTCATTTTTGATTGCATTTATTTGGGTCCTCTCTCTTTTTTTCTTGATGAGCCTGCTTAAAGGCTTGTTGATTTTATTTATCTTTTGAAAGAACCAGTTCCTGGATTCATTGATCTTTAGAATTGTGCTTTTAGTCTCTATGTGATTTCATTCTGCTCTGATCTTGGTCACTTCCTTCCTTCTACTTGCTCTGGGCTGTCTTTGTTGTTGTTCCTTGGGTTCTCATAGGCATAGGGTTAGGTTGTTTGTTTGAAATGTTTCCATCTTTTTTTAGGTAGGCCTGTATTGCTATGAACTTCCCTCTCAGGACTGCCTTTGCTGTGTCCCATAAGTTTTGGGTTGTTGTGAGTTCATTTTTGTTTGTTTCTAGAACCTTTTTGGTTTCTTCCCTAATTTCATTCTTGAGCCATTTATTGTTTAATAGCATGCTATTGAATCTTCATGATTTTGAGTGTTTTGGGTTTTTTCCCTTGGGGTTGGTTTCTAGTTTCAATCCTTTGTTGTCAGAGAAAATGCTTGGTATGATTTCAATTTTCTTGAATTTGTTGAGGCTTGTTTTGTGACCTATCATGTGGTCTATGTTTGAAAATGTTCCATGTGCATTTGAAAAGAAAGTGTACTTAGTTTTTTTAGGGAGGAAGGGCTCTATATATATATATCAGTTAAGTCCATTTCATCTAGGGCATTGTTCAATGCCACAATATCATGTTGATATTTTGTTTGGAAGATCTGTCCATTTTTGACAGTGGGGTGTTAAAATCCCCTACTATAATTTTGTTTCTGTCTATATCTTTTTTGAAGTCCTCTAAGATTTACTTTATGTATTTAGGTGCTCCTATGTTGGGTACATATATATTTACAATGTTTATGTGTTCTTAGTAGATTCTTCAATTGAGTATTATGAAGTAACCTTCTGGGTCTCTCTTTATGGCCTGTTTTTTGAAGTGTGTTTTGTCTGATATGAGTATCGCTACCCCAGATTTTTTTTTTTTTCCTGTCCGTTTGCTTGGAAAATTTGTTTCCAGCCCTTCACTTTCAGTCTGTGTAGGTGTTTTGTCCTGAGGTGGGTCTCCTGTAGGCAGCATATGTGTGGGTCATGCTTTCTTATCCATTCAGCTATTCTATGTCTTTTGATTGTAGCATTTAACCCATTTACTTTTAAGGTTATTATTGATAGGTACTTATTCATTACTGTTTTCATACCTCTGTCTCCCTTCCTTCCTTCCTTCCTTCCTTCCTTCCTTCCTTCCTTCCTTCCTTCCTTCCTTCCTTCCTTTCCTTAAAGCAGTCCCTTTAGCATTTCTTGCAGAGCTGGTTTCTTGAAGGTGTTTTCTTTTAGACTTCTTTTGTCTGGGAAGCTCCTTATTTGGCCTATCTTGATTGAGAACCTTGCTGGGTAAAGTAGTCTGGGTTGCAGGCCTTTGGTTCTCATTGCTTGGAATATTTCTTGCCATTCTCTTCTGGCTTGGAGCGTTTCCATTGAGAAGTCAGATGCTAACCTAATTGGGGCCCCCTTGTATGTTACTTCCTTTTTCTCCCTTGTTGCCCTTAAGATTCTCTCTTTATCTTGGAATTTTGCCATTTTAATGATGATGTGTCTTGAAGTGGGCCTCTTTGGGTTCCTCTTGATTGGGACTCTCTGTGTTTCGTGGATTTGTTTGACTTTTTCTCTCATCAAATTAGGGAAGTTTTCCATCATTACTTTTTCAAATAGGTTTTCTATCCCTTGCTCCTCTTCTCCTTCTTGTATCCTTATTATATGGATATTATTACGTTTCATATTGTCTTGTATTTCTCTTAATCCCTCTTTGTTCTTTCTGAGTCTCTTTTCCTTTTCTTGCTCTGTCTGGGTGTTTTTTCTGCTTTGTCCCTCAACTCGCTGATCCAATCTTCTGCTTCATAGATCCTGCTTTTGATTCCTTCTACTGTGTTCTTCAGTTCAGAAATTGTATTCTTCATTTCCTCTTGGCCCTTGTTGATAGTTTCTGTTTCCTTTTTCATGTTGATATAGTTTGCAGTGAGTTCATTGTAGTTTCCCTGTAGTTTCTGGTAGCTTGTTGTGAGCTCATTGAGCTTCCTGATAACCATTGTTTTGAACTCAATATCTGATAGTTGAGTTGCCTCTATTCCATTTAGCATTCTTTCTGGAGCTTCCTCCTTTCCTTTCATTTGGGGGTTGTTCGTTAGTCTTCCCATTGTTTGTGAGACTCTTCTTGTTAGCCTCAGCTTCTTACATTGATGTGTTCTGGCTCCCTGGGTTTATGGTGTGAACTTCTGTGGTAGAATACCTGTGAGATTTAGTGGTGCTGTCTCCTTGATCTCCCCAGCTCACTGGTCTTGGGCTGTCGTTTAAGTTGGCTCTGTGTTTGTCTTTGGGTTTTGGTTGTTGTTGGGTTTCTCTTTGGTGGGTCTTTCCCCACAGCTGGTTAACTGAGGGTCACTCTGTCCGCCGCCTCTTCTATTTTGTTGTGCTGGGGTGGGCAGGTTGTGTTAAAGTTGGTTCTTCCGCGGGTACAAGGTTTTGAGGATTCTCTGTTGCTCTTGTTCAGTTGTTTGTACTGGGTGGTTTCTCCACTATTTACTTGTATTTCTAGATAGGTCTTGGATTGAGGTTTGTGTGATTTCCACTCCTTCCTTCCTTTTCTTCTGTTGTTATCTGTTGGTGGTTCCTTTGTTGTTGGGTTTCCTCTTCCAGTGGGTATCCTAGTGTTTACTGCTTCCATCTACTCAATTATTTCAGCAGGCCTGAGCTGGGTTTCTTAAGATTGCCAGGTTTCCTGAATGTCACAAGCACAGGGGGCAGTCCTTGAGACTCTGTGCTGGAAAGGTAGGCTCTCTAACAATTTCACTAACACAAAGAGCTAAGAGATCTTTGTAGCTGTGTGTTATTCTGAAGATTTAGAAGGGGAAGAAGCTAATATTCTTCTAAATAATAAAACAACAATGGAAACCTCCTTTTTTTGTAATACTTTTATAAAGTATTATGTAAATTCAGTGTTATTAAGATTCTAACGCTTTACTGATCTGAGAAGGAAATATAGTCTGTCTTTGTCTGCTCTTCCCTATTACTATTTCTCACTAGAAAAATAAACATTTGTCCACAAAAAAAGAGGGAGGGCATTTCATTAGTAAAGGAAAAGAAAGACAGTGGCTCTTAACCATAGTTACACCTGGGAAGCTTTTATTTATTTCTTCTTTGTGTTTTTAAAAATTGAATTTATTGGGATGACATTGGTTAATAACATTATATAGGTTTCAGATATACAATTTTATAATACTTCATGTGTATATTGTATTAAGTATTCACCACCCCAAGTCACGTCTTTTGTGGTTCCATATAAATTTTTGGAATCTTGTTTTAGCAGTGTGAAAAACACCACTAGTATCTTTTTTTACAATTGAATTTATGGGGGTGATACTGATTAACAGAAGTATACAGATTTCAGGTATACAGTTCTACAACACATCATCTGTATTGTGTGTTCACCACTCCAAGTAAATTCTCTGTCCATCACCATTTATTCACCACACTTGTCTCCCCCATACCCCAACAATCACCACACTGTTATCCATATCAATCACTTCTTTCTCTCTTGTTTTTCAAAGAAGGGCATTTTTAAAATATTATTGCTTCTATAAAGAGGGAGGGAGAGAGAGATTGAGAGAGAGAGAGAGAGAGAGAGAGAGAGAAGCAGTGATCTGCTCTTCCACCCATTTGTGCATTCATAGGGTGCTTCTTGTATGTGCCCTAACTACTCCACCAGGGCTCTTTGTGTTTCTCTTTTTCTTTTGTCCAATCCCTCAACCCATCTCCCAGTGCTCTTCCTGACCCAATCCTGTATGGCTGGCAGCCTGCTTGATAGGAATTGCATTGAATCTGTAGATTGCTCCGGGTAGTATGGACATTTTAATTATGTTAGTTCTTCCTATCCATGAGCATGGTATATGCTTCTATATGCTGACAATCACAGATTTTTTTCCTCAGGACTTCTTTCCTGAACTCCATTCCTCAAATATATGTGAACTTATCAAGTGTAATAAGCTTAACACTGTAGAAAATCAAACCCAGTTATATTAATTGATACTTGCTATGAGAGAAAAAAGCAGAGTACTGTCATAGAAAAATAACAGTTAGACCAGCTTTAGGTAGGTGGCCATGGGAAGTCATTTGGGGTCTTATTTTAAAGTCAGTTCCTCAAGAACTGGCTGTGAGAAGAATAGGGGTGTGGGGCAGGAGCGTTCCAGTGGAATAGCACTTGTAAAGGTCTGGAGGCCAGAGAGAACTTCTAGTGTTCCAGAAACTAAACAGAAAGACTAATGTGGTTGCGAAGAGAGGAGATCGCAGAGTTTCAGGAGCCAAATCATGCCAGGGCCCTGTGGGTCATGGTTAGAGCTTGGATATGGTTCTAGGGAAACTGCTGAAAGGTTTTAAGCAAGGAAGTAATATGAGCTGATTTATGTTTTAAGAAGATTACTTGTGCTGTTCTCTGGAGAATGGGTTGGATGAAAGTGTGGAAGTGGGGAAATCAGTTATTCCTGTTTCACAGTTGAGGAAACAAATACACAGAGGCCGATTTGTCCATGGTCATAGAGGATGTGATACAGCAGTGATTCTAACCTAGGTTTTCTGATTCTGAGCCTGTGTTCTGACCTGGTGCTTCTCAAACTTTAATACATGAATCACCAGAGGCTCTTATTAAAACACAGATTGATTCCTCAGGCCTGGGTAGGGCCTGAGATTCTGCATTTTTATTTTTTAATTTTTTTTCTGGTCTCTGGCTTTAATTACCAATGTAACAGAAAATACAGGGGCAATAAAAACATGTGAAATATAACCATAATCTATAGGACAAACAATCCAGCTTCTTTAACAAAGAAATTGCAAGAAAAAAATAAAGATTGAGGAGATACTTATAAATTATAAGAATTTAAGAGACACATCAATCCGTTGCAAAGAGTGGAACTTATTTAGATTCTAATTTGAACAAAAACTATACAGGAGAATTTATGAGACAAAAATGTGAACACTCACTGGACGTTTGATGATGGTAAGGAATTTTTATTTCTTGATCTGATAATAGTATTGTGGCTACGTGGGCTTTAAAATTTTCTAATTAAATTTACTGGGGTGACATTAGTTAATAAAATTCAGGGGTAAATCAAGTCTTCTTTTATCACCATTTATCCCCACTTCACCCTCTTCTACCTCCCCACCCCCTTTTTCCCTCTACTAATCACTATACTGTTGTTCTATGAATTTTTTGTTTTATTTTGCTTAATACTTTCATCTTTTTCACCCAGTTCCTCTATACCCACTCCTCTGACAGCTGTCAGTCTGTTCCCTGTATCTATGAGTCTGCTTCTATATTTTTTGTTAGTTTATTTTGTTCATTAGATTCCACATGTAAGTAAAATGATTTAATATTTGTCTTTCACTGACTGGCTTATTTCACTTAGTATAATAGTCTCCAGGTCCACCCATGCTGTCACGAAAGGTAAGATTTCCCTCTCTTTTACAGCTGAGTAGTATTCCATTGTGTAAATGTACAACAGCTTTTTTTTTCCACTCATCTACTGATGGGCACTTGAACTGCTTCCAAATCTTGCCTGTTGTAAATAATGCTGCAATGAACATAGGGGTGCATATATTCTTTATTGTTTTCGGTTCCTTCAGATATATTCCCAGAAGTAGAGTCACTGGGTAATAAAGTAGTTCCTTTTTTTTTTTTTTTTTTTTTTTGAGTTATCTCCATACTGCTTTCCACAGTGGCTGCACCAGTCTGCATTCCCACCAACAGTGCATGTGGGGTTCCCTTTTCTCCACATCCTCGCCAATACTTGTTACTTATTTATTGATGATAGCCATTCTGACAGGAGTGAAATGATATCTCATTGTGGTTTTAATTTGCATTTCTCTGATAATTAGTGGTTGACCATGTTTTCATATGTCTATTGGTCATCTATATGTCCTCTTTGGAGAAGTGTCTATTCAGGTCGTTTGCCCATTTTTTAATTAGATTGTTTTTTGGGGGGTTTGGTGTTGAGTTTTATAAATTCTGTATAAATTTTGGATATTAACCCCTTATCAGATGTATCCTTGTTGATGTATATATTCTCCCATTCAATGGGATTTCTTTTCATTTTCTTAATGGTTTCCTTTGCTCTGCAAAAACCTTTTAATTTTATATAGTCCCATCTGGTAATTTTTTCTTTTGTTTCCATTGCCTGAAAGGGATATATCAGAAAACCTACTGCTATGAGAAATGTCCAAGATATTACTGCTTGTGTTTTCTTCTAGGATTTTTATGGTTTTGAGTCTAACATTTAAGTATTTAATCCATTTGAATTTATTCTCGTGTATGGTATTAAAAGGTGTTCTAGTTTCATTTTTTACATGTATCTGTCCAATTTTCCCAACACCATTCATTGAATAAACCTTCTTTACCTCTTTGTATGGTCTTGCCTCCTTTGTCAAATATTGACCATAAAGGTGTGGGTTTATTTCTGGGCTCTCTAGTCTGTTCATTGATCTATGTGTCTGTTTTTATGCCAGTACCATGCTATTTTGATTACTATGGCCTTGTAGTATAGTTTGATATCAGGTAGTGAATTCCTCCAAGTTTGTTCTTCTTTCCCAACATTGCTTTCGTTATTCAGAGTCTTTTGTGATTCCATATAAATTTTTAGAATATTTTAGTTCTATGAAATATGCTGTTGGTATGTTGAAAGGAATTGCATACAGATTTGCTTTGAATTGAATACAGATTGTTTTGGGTAGCATGGACATTTTAATGTTAATTCTTTCTATCTATGAACACAATCTATGCTTCCACTTATTAGTATCTTCCTCTGTTTTTTCCTTCAGTGTCATAATTTTCCAAGTAAAGATCTGTTATATCCTTGGTTAAATTTATTCCTAGGTATTTTATTTTTTATTTGGAAATAAATATTTTTTATTCAGTTACTAATACATGTGAGTATATGATGAGAGTAAAGTAAATCAACTGGTGTGCTATGTCGCTTTTTATAGATCACAATATCCACTCCACAGACGTATTTTTGTGTTTGACATATTCTATATGCATTAAACACTCTAAGAAGAAAAATTATTTTTCTTTAATGAAATAAATGGCCTTTTATGTTCACTGATGTCTTCTACCTTGTCACTGTTTCTTCTTCCTCCAGTGTCATTGCTAATAGCTTTTTAATGGATTCTACCACAAAGTGCTTTCACATTTAAAAATATAAATATTCCTAGGTATTTTACTTATTTATTTTTCAAATTTTTATTTATTTATTTTTAGAGAGAGTGGAAGGGAAGAAGAATGAATGTGTGGTTGCCTCTCGTGCACCCTCCCACTGGACACCTGGCCTACAACCCAGGTATGTGCCCTGACTGGGAATAGACCCAGCGACCCTTGGCTCGCAGGTCGCTACTGAATCCACTGAGCCACACCAGCCAGGGTTATTTTTGATGCAGTTGTAAATGGGATTGTTTTCTTAGTTTCCCTTTCTCATAGTTCATTATTGGTGTAGGAAAATGTAATTGATTTCTGGGTATTTATTTTGTATCCTGATACCTTCCTGAATTCATTTATCAGTTCTTGCAGTTTTTTGGTGCTGTCATTAGGGTTCTTTATATACAGTATCATGTTATCTGCAGATATTGACAGTTTTCTTCTTTCCAATTTTTGGATGCCTTTTATTGTTATGGCTAGGACTTCCAGTACTATGTTGAGTAAGAGTGGTAAAAGCAGGCTTCCTTGTCTTATTCCCAGTCTTAAGAGAAAATGGTTTTAGTTCTTGTCCATTGAGTATGATGTTCCCTGGGGTTTGTCATATGTGTTCCCTCTGTTCCCACTTTGCTGAGTTTTTTTTTTTTTTATCATAAATGAGTACTAGATTTTATCAAATGCTTTTTCTGCGTCTCTTGATATGATCATGTGATTTTTATCCTTCATTTTCAAATTTTGAATGATTTTTTTTAGAGAAAAGAGGAGAGAAACATCAATGTGAGAGACACATTGATCTGTTCTCTTACACACCCATTCAAGGACCTGGCCCGAAACCTAGGCATGTGCCCTGACCTGACCAGCAATCGAACCAGCAACCTTTTGGTTTGCTGGATGACACCCATCCTACTGAGCCACACCGGTCAATATAATCCTTCATTTTTTTTAATGTGGTGTATCACACTTACTGATTTGTGGATATTATACGAACCTTGCATTTCCAGAATCCCACTTGATCATGGTGTATGATCTTTCTTATGTAGCGCTACATCTAGTTTGCTAATATTTTGTTGAGGACTTTAGCATTTATGTTCATTAAGGATACTGGCCTATAATTTTCCTTTTTTGTAGTGTCTATCTGGTTTTGGAATTAGGAAAATAATGGCCTCATAAAATGAGTTTGGGAGTCTTCCCTCCTCATGAATTTTTTGAAAAATTTGAGGAGGATAGGTGTTAATTTTTTTTTTCATGTTACCTTTTGGTTTGTTATTTATTTTTTTTTTAATTTTTATTTTCATTGTTGATCTTGTACAGTTTTCTGTCTTTTATTCTCACCCGAACCCGCCACCCCAGCCCTCCCCACCTCCCTCCCATTTCCACGCCCCCCCATAGTTTTTGTCCATGTGTCCTTTATACTTGTTGCTCTAAACCCTTCCCCTTTTCCCCTGAAATTCCCTCCCCTCTCCCCTCTGGTGACTTTCAGCATGTTCCCAATTTCCATGTCTTTGGTTATATTATGCTTGTTTGTTTGTTTTGTTGATTAGGTTCCTGTTAAAGGTGAGATCATATGGTATTTATCTTTCACTGCCTGGCTTACTTCGCTTAGCATGATGCTCTCAAGTTCCATCCATGCTGTTGCATAGGGTATGAGCTCCTTCTTTCTTTCTGCTGCATAGAATTCCATTGTATAAATGTACCGCAGTTTTTTGATCCATTCATTTACTGATGGGCATCTAGGTTGCTTCCAACACTTGGCTATTGTAAATTGTGCGGCTATAAACATAGGGATGCATAGTTTCTTTTGGATTGGTGTTTCAGGGTTCTTAGGATATAGTCCTAGCAATGGAATTGCTGGGTCAAAAGGTAGATCCATTTTTAGTTTTTTTAGAAAATTCCATACTGTTTTCCATAGTGGTTGTACCAGTCTGCACTCCCACCAGCAGTGCACTAGGGTCCCCTTTTCTCCACAACCTCTCCAACACTTGCTGTTTGTTGCTTTGTTTATGAGGGCCATTCTGACTGGTGTCAAGTGGTATCTCATTGTGGTTTTAATTTGCATCTCTCTGATAGCTAGCGATATGGAGCATCTTTTCATGTGTCTCTGGATCCTCTGTATGTCCTCCTTGGAGAGGTGTCTGCCCAAGTCCTTTGCCCATTTTTTAATTGGGTTGCTTGTCTTCTTTAGAGTGGAGTCGTGTAAGTTCTTTGTATATTTTGGAGATTAAACCCTTATCTGAGGTATCATTGGCAAATATGTTTTCCCACACAGTCGGTTCTCTTTTTATTTTAATACTGTTTTATTTAGCTGTGCAGAAGCTTTTTATTTTGATGAGATCCCATTTGTTTATTCTTTCCTTTATGTCCCTTGCTTTAGGAGACATATCAGTAAAAATGTTGCTGCGTGTAATATCTGAGATTTTCCTGCCTATGTTCTCTTCTAGGACTTTAATGGTGTTACGGCTTATGTTTAAGTCTTTTATCCACCTTGAATTTATTTTTGTGTATGGTGTAAGTTGGTGCTCGAGTTTCATTTTCTTGCACGAAGCTGTCCAGTTCTCCCAACACCACTTGTTGAAGAGGCTGTTTTTACTCCATTTTATGTTGCTGCCCCCTTTGTCAAATATTAATTGACTATAGAGACTAGGGTTTATTTCTGGGCTCTCTATTCTATTCCACTGGTCCACGTGCCTGTTTTTATGCCAGTACCAGGCTGTTTTGATTACAGTGGCCTTGTAATACATTTTGGTATCAGGTACTGTGATCCCTCCTGCTTTGCTCTTCTTTCTCAAGATTGCTGCCGCTATTCTGGGTCGTTTATGGTTCCATATAAATTTTTGAAGAGTTTGTTCTATATCTGTGAAATATGCCATTGGTACTTTAATAGGTATTGCATTGAATCTGTAGATTGCTTTGGGAAGTATGGACATTTTGATGATGTTAATTCTTCCAATCCATGAACACGGTATGTGTTTCCATTTATTTGTGTCTTCCTTGATTTCCTTCTTCAGTGTTGTGTAGTTTTCTGCATACAGGTCTTTTACCTCCTTGGTTAGGTTAATTCCTAGGTACTTTATTTTTCTTTTTGCTATATCAAATGGTATTTTTTTCTTGATTTCTGCTTCTGTTGTTTCATTGTTGGTATACAAAAGTGCCTTTGATTTCTGGATATTGACTTTCTATCTGGCTGTTTGGCTAAATTCATTTATTAGGTCGAGCAGTTTTTTGGCCTAGACTATAGGATTTTCTATGTATACTAACATGTCATCTGCAAACAATGATAGTTTTGTTTCCTCCTTTCCAAGTTGGATGCCTTTTATTTCCTTTTCTTGTCTAATCGCTGTGGCTAATACTTCCAATACTATGTTGAATAGAAGTGGAGAGAGTGGACAGCCTTGTCTTGTTCCTGATTTTAGTGGAAAAGAATTTAGTCTTTGCCCATTGAGTATGATGCTGGCTGTAGGTTTCTCATATATAGCCTTTATTATGTTGAGGAATGCTCCCTCTATTCCCACTTTGCTGAGTGTTTTTATCATAAATGGGTGCTGTACCTTATCAAATGCTTTTTCCGCATCTATTGATATGATCATGTGATTTTTGTCTTTGCTTTTATTTATGTGATGAATTACATTTACTGATTTGCGAATGTTGAACCATCCTTGCATCCCTGGGATGAATCCCACTTGGTCGTGGTGTATGATCTTTTTAATGTGTTGTTGGATGTGGTTCGCCAATATTTTGTTGAGGATTTTAGCATCTATGTTCATCAGCGATATTGGCCTGAAGTTCTCCTTCTTTGTTGTGTCTTTATCTGGTTTTGGGATTAGGATGATGCTGGCTTCATAAAAAGAGTTTGGGAGTCTTCCATCTTTTTGAATTTTTTGGAATAGTCTGTGGAGAATAGGGGTTAGCTCTTCCATAAATGTTTTGTAGAATTCTCCTGTGAAGCCATCTGGTCCAGGGCTTTTGTGAATCGGGAGTGTTTTGATTACTGATTCAATTTCACCAGCTGTTATTGGTCTGTTCAGGCTTTCTGTTTCTTTTTCATTGAGTTTTGGAAGGTTATATTTTTCTAGAAACCTGTCCATTTCACCTAGGTTTTCAAATTTCTTGGCATACAGTTCTTCATAGTAATTTCTTACAATCCTTTGTATTTCTGCGGTGTCGGTTGTAATATCTCCTCTTTCATTTCTGATTGTGTTTATTTGAATCCTCTCTCTTTTTTTCTTGATGAGCCTGCTTAAAGGCTTGTCGATTTTGTTGATCTTATCAAAGAACCAACTCCTGGATTCATTGATCTTTAGGATTGTGCTTTTAGTCTCTATGTCATTTAATTCTGCTCTGATCTTGGTTATTTCTTTCCTTCTACTTGCTCTGGGCTGTCTTTGTTGTTGTTCCTCGAGTTCTTGTAGGCGAAGGGTTAGGTTGTTTGTTTGAGATGTTTCTGTCTTTTTTAGATAGGCATGTATCGCTATAAGCTTCCCTCTGAGGACTGCCTTTGCTGTGTCCCATAAGTTTTGGGTCGATGTGAGTTCATTATCATTTGTTTCCAGAAACTTTTTGATTTCCTCCCTAATTTCATTCTTGACCCATTCATTGTTTAATACCATGCTATTCAATCTCCATGATTTTGAGGGTTTTGGGTTTTTCTCCTTGGGGTTGGTTTCTAGTTTCAGTCCCTTGTGGTCAGAGAAAATGCTTGGTATGATTTCAATTTTCTTGAATTTGTTGAGGCTTGATTTGTGTCCTATCATGTGGTCTATCTTTGAAAATGTTCCATGTGCATTTGAAAAGAAAATGTATTTAGCTTCTTTGGGATGAAGGGCTCTATATAGATCAGTTAAGTCCATTTCCTCTAGAGTGTTGTTCAATGCCACAATATCTTTGTTGATACTTTGTTTGGAAGATCTGTCCATTTTTGACAGTGGGGTGTTAAAATCACCTACTATAATTGTGTTGCCGTCTATATCTTTCTTGAAGTCCTCTAAAATTTTCTTGATGTATTTAGGTGCTCCTCCGTTGTGTGCATATATATTTACAATATTTATGTCTTCTTGGTGGATTCTTCCCTTGAGTATTATGAAGTGACCTTCTGGGTCTCTCTTTATGGCCCTTCTTTTGAAGTCTATTTTGTCTGATATGAGTATTGCTACCCCAGCTTTTTTTTCCTGACCATTTGCTTGGAAAATTTGTTTCTAGCCCTTCACTTTGAGCCTGTGTATGTGTTTTGTCCTGAGGTGGGTTTCTGGTAGGTAGCATATGTGTGGGTCATGCTTTCTTATCCATTCAGCTATTCTATGTCTTTTGATTGGAGCATTTAATCCATTTACATTTAAGGTTATTATTGATAGGTAATTATTCATTGCCATTTTCGTACCTGTGTTCCTCTCTCTCTTTCTCTCTCTGTCTTTTCCTTTCTTCCCTTAAAGCAGTCCCTTTAGTATCTCTTGCAGCATTGGTTTGGTAGAGGTGAATTCTTTTAGACTTCTTTTGTTTGGGAAGCTCCTTATTTGGCCTTCAATCTTGATTGAAAGCCTTGCTGGGTAAAGTAGTCTGGGTTGCAGGCCTTTGGTTCTCATTGCTTGGAATATTTCTTGCCATTCTCTTCTGGCTTGGAGCGTTTCCATTGAGAAGTCAGATGCTAACCTGATTGGGGCCCCCTTGTATGTTACTTCCTTTTTCTCCCTTGCTGCTTTTAAGATTCTCTCTTTGTCTTGGACTTTTGCCATTTTAATGATGATGTGTCTTGAAGTGGGCCTGTTTGGGTTCCTTTTGATTGGGACTCTCTGTGTTTCCTGGATTTGTGTGTTTTTTTCTCTCACCAAATGAGGGAAGTTTTCCATCATTACTTTTTCAAACAGGTTTTCTATCCCTTGTTCTTGTTCTTCTCCTTCTGGTATCCCTATTAATACAAATATTATTCCGTTTCATGTTGTCTTGCATTTCTCTTAAACCCTCTTCATTCTTTCTAAGCCTCTTTTCCTTATCTTGCTCATTCTGAGTGTTTTTTTCTATTTTGTCCTCCAACTCGCTGATCCGATCTTCTGCTTCATCGATTCTGCTTTTCATTCCTTCTACTGTGTTCTTCAGTTCAGAGATTGTGTTCTTCATTTCCTCTTGGCCCTTGTTGATAGTTTCTATTTCCTTTTTCATGTTGATATAGTTTGCCGTGAGTTCATCATAACTTCCCTGTAGTTTCTGGTAGCTCATTGAGAGCTCATTGAGCTTCCTGACAACCATTGCTTTGAACTCGATATCTGATGGTTGAGTTGCCTCTGTTTCATTTAACATTCTTTCTTGAGCTTCCTCCTTTCCTTTTGTTTGGGGATTGTTCTTTTGTCTTCCCATTGTTTGTAAGACTCTCGTTGTTAGCCTCAGCTTCTTAAATTGATCTGTTCTGGCTCCCTGGGTTTGTGGTGTGACCTTCTGTGGTACAATATCTGTGAGATTCAGTGGTGGATTCTCCTTCGGATATCCTGTTGTTCACCGCTTTCACTGTCTCATCAGCTGGAATACCCTCTTTTGGGGGCCAACTCTGGTTTTTGTTTTTGTTTTTGTTTTTTCCCCCACAGTTTCAGGCTTGCTTGTTTGTTTGTTTTGTCTCACTCGTGGGTATTTACAAAAAGAAGCGGGGGGGAAATGAAAAAAAGAAGAAAGTAGAAAAAAGAGGAAGGTAGAAGAGATAAAATTGAAAAGAAAGGAAGAGGGGATAAGAGAAGAAGGAATTCAAGGGAGGCAAAAGGAGTTGGGGAGTAAAGAAGAAGATATAAACAATGAAGAAGGAGTAGTTAAAAACTCATATAGATAGACAGGCTTACAAACAAAAAGACACTAACAAACTGGCAAAACAAAAAAGAGACACGCACACAGACACCCCCACACAAATATAAGCAGCCGGGGGGGGGGAGGAACAAGCAAAGCACAACAAAACATTTAAAAAAAATAAAAATATATTAAAAAAATAAAATTAAAAAAAATGAAAAAAACAAAACAAAACAAAAAAAAAACCACCCTCTTGTTGTTTTCAAACTTGCCAGCCGGTTTTTCAGGTCTTGCTGGCTGCAATGGCCGAGGCGTGATCTAACTGCTTTTCTCTGTGTTCAGAACTCAGTCCTCATTGTGCTATGTATCCCAGCGTTAGTGGGCGCCTCTCCCCACAGGGTTTCCAGCGTGTGATTTGAGCCTCCTTGTGTGTGCGCACTTCTCCGAGTTTATGGGTGTGTGCTAGGTTCTCCAGACGTGCACAGCCGCCTGCCTGCCTTTGTCCCTGGGAGGCTTTCAGTGTTTGGGCACAGCTGCCTGCATTTGCTTCTGAGAGGGGCCTGCGTTCCAGCTGCTATCTGGTGCCTGCACCTTGGGCCTGAGCTGTCCGAGTTTGAGCACCTGCCCGTGAACTGGCACCTCTGGCTCCACAGCTGTCTCCAGCGGCCTGCGCCTATGTTTTCACGAGTGTCCACTAGCCCGCGACCGTGTGCGGTCCCCTGAGGGTGTCTATTTTCATGCAGCTGTCTCACTTCGCCCGCGCCTCTGTCTCTGTTGGGGCGCCTGTGCTTTCGTAGTCGCCCGGAGACCATGAAAACTGGTTCAAAGTCTCGCAGTGACCTGGTGCGGGGCACCCACTTTTGCTCGGGCCGCAGTCTCGAGGTGGCCCCTGAGATCTCGCAGCCGGTTCAGCGGCTGACCCAGCTCCCTCTCCAGGGCCTTGGGGCAGGCTTGGCGGAGCGCCAGGCCGGGGCCTCAGCCACCCTGCTCTCCGCGCGCTGGAACCCTGGGCTCTTATTGTTTCGAAGAGCTCTCCTTACCGCTTGTTTTTCAGTGTCCGCTACAATTTCCGACCTCTTATTCTCCAATATGCTGTGTTACTGTTCCTTGTCTGTTCTGGTCTTTCCAAGATTGGTCTGGTTTTTCTCCCGTGTGTAGAGGGGGAATAGGGTATGCTCCCTCCTACCACGCCGCCATCTTCCAGGTGTTAATTTTTTTTAATCTGTGATAAAATTCACCTGTGAAGCCATGTTGATTTTTTTTTTTTTTTTTTTTTTTTTTGCTTGTTGGGGGTCCTTTGATTACTGCTTTAACTTCATTAATTGTAATTGGTCTGTTCAGATTTTCTGATTTTTCTTTTCTTTATTTTGAAAGATTTTATTTATTTTTAGACAGAGGGGATGGGAGGTATAAAGAGAGGGAGAGAAACAATGTGTGGTTGCCTCTCATGTACTCCCAGCCGAGGACCTGGCCCACAACCCAGGCATGTGCTCTGACTGGAAATTGAACCAGCAACCCTCTGGTTCGCAGACCCATATTCAATCCAGAGCCACACCAGCCAGGGCTGTTTTCTGATTTTTCTTGATTCAATTTTGGAAGATTGTCTGTTTCTAGGAATTTACCCATTTCTTTCAGCTTGTCCAACTTGTTGGCATGTAATTGTTTGTAATATCTTCTTACAACCTTTTATATTTCTGTGGTGTCAGTTGTTACTTCTCTTTCATGTTTGTATCCTTTTTTTCTTGATGATTTTGTTTAAAAATTCATCAACCTTTTTAACCTTTCAAGGAACCAGCTTAAAACAATACTGTTTATAGTGGTGGGACCCATACATTAATTTATTTTATTTTAAATTGTGGTCAAATATAGGTAACCCAAAATCTATCATTTTAACCTTTTAAAACAGTTCAGTAGCGTTAAGCATACTCACATTTTAGTGCAACCAGGACCCCATTTTTAAGAATAGCTTCCCAGGTGATTTTAATATGCAATCAGGGTTGAGAACCTGTGAGCTAGAATGGAGGAATGGGGAAACCTTACAAATACTGATTAAATTGCTGAGCCTGTTTCTTCATTTGGAACATGTATGTGAGCTAGTCCTTTCCAAGTCTTTATCTGTGCATCTCAAGGTTCTGATCCTGTCTGAACCATCATCTAAGCTGTACTTCAACAACTACTATTTACTTCAGCAACTTCTAAACTGCTTAGTCAGACTTAATTCTGCCATCTCATTCTTTTATTAGTGTTGCTCATTAATGATGGAACCTTTGAAATGAGTTGTATGTTATCACCTCTGAACCTCACTTTTTACATCATCTTGAACCTCTTAGGCCAATCCCTAATCTCTTCCACCAACAGACCTCATGTCGACTCACAGGTTGGGCTTAGTTGTAACTTGTTTATAACTATTTTCTGTCAAAATAGTGATATGCGTGGTCCCTTCAGCAGTCATTACTACTGTTTGACCAAGCCTACATGCCAAGTACTAAGCACTTTACATGCTTTTCCATTTAGTCTTCAAACACTCCCCTGATGCAGTTCTCCTTTTTACAGATAAGGAAATTGAAGATGAGAAGTTAAAGCAATTTTTCTGAAGTTCACAAAGCTAGAATACAAATCCAGGTCTGCTGGACTCCAAAATGTATCTGTATTAACTATAATAAGAATCAGGGCCCATTTCGAAACCAGCCTGATTTCCCAAGAGCAAGGTTAGTGTGAAAGTCATCAGATTCATATCAATAAGCACAATCAGCAAATTAGGGACAGGGTTGCTGCCTTTACCTGTCTCATATAATACAACTTATTGTACAATGAGAAAATGGAGGTTTGAGAGCTCTAAGAATCAAAAAGCCCATGACTGTTCTACTAAGTACTTTGTGTCCTCAGTAAGATAGAAAGTCTGAGATGCTGGGCTAATAAATGAAGGCAATCATTTAAAAACATTAAGAATTCCTACGTAATCTTGAATATTTCTGGTAGACCTCTTACTCTTCCTCCATGGCTGTTTGCGTAAATACGTGCATAATTTTTCTACCTAAATTATCAAAGGAACAAGTGATCTGACCTTTTTGATGGAGTCTGAAGTCACAGTAGTGTGGTGAATGAGATGTGGGAGGGAGATACACAAATGTACTTTTTTCTAAAGGTGAATGATAGAAAACTGTCAATATGACAGGAAATTAAATTCTCCTTAATAAGTTTGTGCAGAGGACACATTTTAAATCCTTTCTTGTACCACAAGCATGTACTTCTATTCCTGAAATTATGAAATAAGTACTAGATATAACCTCATGTAAGATATGTAAAGAGTATATACTAATTCCAATAATTTGATAAAAACGTATTATACATGTATTTGTATTATTTTCATGCAGTACATCTGAGAGTATGGCCCAGGGATTTTTCCATGAGCTTTGGAGTCAGACAGACCTGGATTTGCATCCAGGCTTCACAACTTATTACCTGTGTTACCTTGGTAAGTCCTTTAATCTCTCTGATCCTAAAATCTTCTCTGTAAAGTATAGATAGTAACAGACATAGCTTATAGGATTGTTTTATGAAATAAAATATCACTGGTAGAAGCCTAGCTAACACATCACTCAGTAAATCAGAGTGACTTTGACAATTATTGCTCATTAACCAAGTGTGGAAAAGAACTCAAAATCTGTTAGGGCTACAAATCAAGAGTAACACACAGCTTGGTTAGTTTGTTCAGCCAGCATAATCTATAAGACTAAATTTTTAAAAATCTGCTAAATTACAGTTGGTAAATGAATCAATTTAAGCCAAATGAGTGCAGTGACTATGACAGCATTTTAATAAGATGACATACTCATTTTATCACAGCCTTTATTTTCTGTTTCAAAACAAAATTTCCAGGAAACAAAATACTTAACAATGGTTGGGTACAAATGAAATAAAAATCACAGTTTCAAAGAACCAAAATAAGACAACTGCCTAAAGGCAGATCACTTGATTTAACACCCTCCCCCCCAAAAAAAAACCCAAGAAAGAAAAAAGTTAACGTCAAGGATTAAAATTAACAACATTCTATATAAATGCTACATTCCCCAATTAAGAGAGTTCACATATACAACTAAATGTTAAGTGTAGAGAAGTGACTGAAATTCTGCATACTTCATAGTAAACTATGCATGAAAGTCTATTAATTGCATAAACTTCCTGAGTGGCTCCCATGCTGTACTAGGTCTACATGCTTAATATTCATGTCAAACAAAGCTTTATGTGATTGAGCATGACAGACCTTGAACAACTGCACTTTCTGATCAGTCACTATTTCTGCTGAGGGTATGTTCTGGACCACAAATCTCAATCGGAAACCTTAAGATATGATGAAAAACAAATGCAACTTGAAAAAAAAAATTGGAAGGATGACAAGCACGCATTTAGGAGTTTATTTTACACTGGCACATTTTTTTTTTTCCGCAAGAGCCCAGTTTCCCTCTTCCCTTCTTGCTTGACTTTCAGCCTTTTTACTTTTTATTTTTAACTAAGCGAAAATCTTCTAGCCCTGGCCAGGTGGCTCGGTTGGTTGGAGCATCATCCTGTACACCAAAATTTTGCAGATTTGATACCTGGTCAGGGGACCTACAGGAGGCAGCCAATCAATGTTTTTCTCTTTCTCTCATTTCCCCCATTCCGCTCTCTAAAATCATGAGCATATCTTCTGGTGAGGATTAAAAAAACAAAAGAAGGTGGTATTGCCAGAGTCCAGAAGCTGGGGTCATATATAATGAGACCACAGGAGGAAGGTTTTTGGGCCAGAGCCATGAAGGAGATGCCACCTGAGTCAGAGAGAAAGAGGAAGAAACACCTTTCTTCTTCCTTGGTTTCTTAAAAAAAAAAAGAAGAAGAAGAAGAAAGAAAGAAAAAAAAAAACCTTCCAGAATGGGAGCTGTTGGTTTATACACTCTTTTAGCCATCTCAGTTTAAAATAACTTCACTGAAACCTAGTTAACTATCAAGACATGACCGATGTTTGTGTTCATCCTTCACATACAACTGTTTCCAGGGTGATCTGAATGTATTTGGCTCCATGAAACTTTCATGCTCTTATAGACCAGGGAAGAAAAAAATTTTCATAATTTTACTTCAAAGGATTTTAGCAAGTTTGACTGTCACCATTTTACAGTCTGTATTGTTTTAAAAAATTCAATCCCAGAAATGACATTGACCAAATCATTGGCCTTTTCTATACCACCCTCCTTTTCTGTTTCATCTTCTAAAACAAGGGGGTGGGGTGGGAAAACAAGTCCCCAGTAAACTGTAGAATGAAATATGAACAATGTATTCTAGAAAATGACCTGCATATTATTTAAAATATCTCAAGTTTTTCTGATCCAAAAAGATTAAAAACTAACTCCCAAACTGATGGCAAATATACCTCAAGAGTGTACATCTGCATGAAGCCTGAAATACAGTATTTACTACCATTAAATGTGCTGTAGTGTTACACACAGTAAACATGTGAAACAAGGAACATGTGGTTTACAAACATTTGCTGAGTGTTTTGGGGGGAAAAGGAATGTATCATTTTCATCACTCAGAAAGACAGCAAAGAAGAAAATCAATGCCTCCGATAAACTTTAGAGAATGGATAAACTGAAAGCATACAGCTATTTTAAGGTAACAAGATATCACTGCAAATATCTAGCAGTATGCTGATATGCTAAATGACAGGCTATTGCTGTAGGATTTGTCAACGATTCACTGTGGTAGTTAAAACAATTTCAACCCATAGCCCTTTAGGCACACAGGTAAGAAATGCATCTTTAATAAAAGATGCAAAGTTACAGGCACTGGACTGTCTAATTTAGTATTTTCTTAAGATTTATTTTACAACTAGTTCCTACAACTAAGTCCTATATTGCCCCCAGCTGGGTTTATTTCTTCTCTGTTCTCCATCCCCAAATTCCTAAAGCTTATTTCATAGAGGCACGTGGCTCTCATCCCTTAAACACAGATCAGTGGCAGAGTGATGGCCCCCTCATCTCAAACTTACAGTTAATACTGGGACAAGGAGGCAGGACAGGTTTATAGCCTGTAAGAATACTGAGAATCAAGGCAAAAAAAAAAAGCAAGTTTCACAGGCAGTGTTTACTTGTGCACCCTAAAACAGCACTTAAAACGAGGTAGATAAACAAAAGTAACTGGACTGGAATTAACTCTGGGGTTCTAAAATGATACATCCCATCATACTGTACACTCAATACATTCTTCACTCAATCTAAAATTCGCAGTGGAAAAGTGCCTTTTAAACTTTCACAGATAACTCTGCTCTCAAGCCATTAGACTTCATGCTCAGTATAAAATTCGTAAGAAAAGGATGAAAAACAGATGGATAGTTTTTATATTATAGCAAATTACCTTAAATAGAGATTCAGGACTGCTACAAATATACACAGTGTAATTTTCATTAGATTTACACCAATACTGGTTTCATGTTCTTATGATGTTACACCCAACTTCACAAACATAGCAGCAGGTATTTCATGATGAAATGCTCACATTACCACATACGGAGGTACAGTACTATTCATTAGACTTGCACTTTGAGAAGTAAACATGGTGGATGGACATACAGACCATCCCCCCCAAATAAACTTCACAAGAAAGATGGCTTAATACAACCTTTTTCTCTTCTACAAGAAGGGAAATGAAAATGACACTTTGTATGTTTTTTTTTGAGGGGGGAATGGGTAGAAGGCCCTTGTTATACAGTAGGTTCTTTGTTAAGTAAGAAGGGAATTTCTGAGCTTTACCCCAAGAACTAATTATTTCTGGGTTAGAAAAGTACCTCAGCAAGGATGCAAACCGCACTATAACATGATTTAGCAAAAGTTATGAAATAATGCAAAATCCTAGATAGAAAACTAGCCAATATTTACAGTCAAAGTGACTATAAACTGAATCCAACATTTAAGTAATGGAAAAAATAACTTAAATAAAAACCCCACAGTGATATGAATAACACTGTTTTCTTCATTTCTGCACAAACTCAGTTTTTCTGTATTTTTAAACTTACACGTATTACATATACGTAATGTATACATAACATATATGTTCACCCAACTACTGCACTCAGCATGGAGACAGCAGTACATTATTCACCAATTTCGAACTTTAGTCTACTTTTCTTTCCAGCAAAAAATCTGAAAAGATTCTAATTATTACAAGGCACTGCAAAAGTCTGCAGGCAAACAAATGATGAATTATACATAAAGCAGGTGGTGGCAAAATGTGGGACATGTGATATGGAGCAGCCATTAAAAACCGTAGCTGTGCACGTCATCCATGGAGCTTTTTTCATCTTGGGGGTGCACTGTCTAAAAGGATCGTGACTACAGAAGAAGGGAGCTGAAAACCTGCAGCATTTTCACTTTATAGGTTAGAAGTCTCAATTTAATCACACAAAGCCAACTCTTATAATGAAACGAGCAGTTTTAAAGAATTAACAGGTTTTAGGCACATTGTTTTTGTATACATGGTAAAATAAACACTGGAATGCAAGCATTTGCATTACGGTAATGTCCTAAAATCACTTCAACTTGCAAACCAATACTGTAGAAGAAATTTGAAGAATCTGTACATAAGATTTAGAAAGACTCATCCAAACTAGAGTGTTTTAGGAAAAGAAATTTTGGCTCATACCAACAGCAGTTCTCAAAATGCTGCCCTACATGCCCCAAATGATAGCAACAGAATCTTTATGATGTTGAGTGTGAACCTCAGGTAAGTATAAGACACATTTGTTTTGAAAAAGAGTACTGAATATCTCAAAGTAAACTGTGCAAAAAAAGGAAAGAAAGAACACCTATTAAATTTTCTTCATTACCTGGCAAGCTGATGGGGTAAAATTTTTTAGTAGAATATGGAGGAAAATCTGTTAAAAGAAATGTTGGGCAATAATTTAGAATGTGTACCAGTAGACAAAACTTGTTATTAAGGGAAATGAGTGCTAGAAACAACCTTGAAATCATCAGAGGGAAAAGTAAGTATTTTAAATATGTATCTGTAGAGGGTGATAAATATCACTTAAGAATTCTACTTGGGTTTCACAGACTGAGCATTAAGTAACTCTGTGAACAGCCTTTTAAGATCATTATAGTTAACCTTCTTGAAAACCGAAAGTGTTTATTTTGACATTGCTTCCCCTCCTCCTAAAACTGGATAAAACCCAGTAAAGTGCAACTTGACAGTGATATCTCTCTCAGATTCTAAAGAGGCTGCCAAAATCATCTAAGATCTAAAAATAAGATGCTATAGATACTAACTGGAAATTATAACAACTTAAAAATGGTAATAAAAAAACCTAAAAAGGTAAGGGTAACTTAAATAGTATACTTCAAGGGTCTACTATTTCACTGCAGGACAGTGTATACCCCACATGTCTTAGAACCCTGTAAAGCCAGTGTTTCATGTGTAAGTCTTAAAACCTACAAAACGTACTGTGTCAAGTAAATTTCACTTCGGAAGAATGGGTCAACAGAGGTGTAACTTGAATCCTCTTTGTTAGGGGATTCGAGTAGTTTGGGGACAAAGATTCCCCACAAATGAGATTCTTTTCAGCTGCAATATATCCCTTGCAAAAGAATGCAAGCCAAACCAATGCCTCTCAGATGCTCAAAAACAATGTAGTGTGCACAAGATAAACAAGGAGATAGCTGCTTTGAATTACTAACAAAATCCTAAAACAGCTACAGTATTTGCAGAATCAAGGAACTGTTACAGTTCTGTTTTTTCCTTTCTTTCCGCCTCACCTAAAACAAAGCTTCACTCCTATAGCTGTGACGACGGGAAGAAAATCACATTTAAAAGGGCTTGTGTTCTATATTGGTTGACAAGGTTATTCTAATTTTATATACCAAAATGTTTCCTGCAGCATTACCCTGCCTTCTGTGAAAGGTAAACCTAAGATAATCATGTGAAGAATCCCATAAGACTCCAGCTGTTGGATGGTCACACTTCGTCCACATTTGGGGAATATCAATTTAAATAGTTTTTTATACATTTTAAAGAAAAGTATCATCCAGCTGCAGACAGCAGCAGTAAAAAAATGGAAGCTTTTCAGCAAATCATGGGAAGTGTCCTGGAAATGGTAATGCTCAAGCCGAGCTTATTTAAAGCATTCTCAACAGTATTTTTAAAAAATCAAGTATCAAAAAGGATAGGATTTGAAGTGAAAAAACATTTCTGTGTGCAGTGTTTTATGTACAAACTGCACAGTTCTACAAACGATGAGCTATATCAAATACTACATGGGAACCAAAAAAAAAAAAAAAAAAATACAGTGGAAAGTAAACTCAAATGATGGAAAATATGGCAGAACCCAAGAAGAGGAGTTTAATATCTTAGGTGTCCCAAAATATTTCTGAAAAATAAATCTCCCTGTTCTTCATTATCTACTCTGATTCACTTGGGACCAGGAGGGATAGCGGATGGCTTCTGCACTGATGAAGCTGGAAACGCCTGCAAACTCATCCCCAGCTGGAACGGTCCCCCAGGCTGGGTGGGAATCACTAAAGGCTGTTGTGGTGCTCCTGAAATTCCTACCCACTGTACTGGATACCCTGGCCCCCCCACAGCATTATACTGACAAACAGGGGGCATTCTGTATGATGACAATGGCCCAGGAAACGAAGGGAGTGGGAGTCCTTGTGGCAAGGTTGGGACAGCTCCGCGGATTTGGGACAGAGAAGAAATCCATGTTGGTGTGTAGCCCAGAGTAGATGGAGTATTCTAATGAAAACAAAAATAAAAACAAAATACCAGTTTATTTGGCAGTTGCTTTTATCCATCTGTATTCCTTCCTAGTCTTTTTGGCTAACTACTCCATTATTACTATGAGTGACTACCATTTTTGCAGCACCATTCTGTGTGCTAAGCATAGTTACATACTTTATCCATTTCATCTTCATAATTGCCCTGCATGGTAGGCATTTTCACATGAGGAAACAGACACTGAAATTCGGTAACACCTAACAAACACACTATGCGAATTAATAGGTGAGGATTTGAACACAGTTCCAGCTAATGCCAAGGCCCCTGCTTAAAAAATCTCTGTTCATTTTAGTGTCTCCTTAATCGAGCACTACTTTTCTTATTTCCTTCTGCATTCTCTTATTCAGCATCACAGACAACAGCCTATCTTATTACAGTACATAATTTTTTTAAAGGTTTCATTTATTTATTTTTAGAGAGGGGAAGGGAGAGAGAAAGAGAGAGAGAGAAACATCAATGTGTTGTTGCCTCTCGAGCGCCCCGTACCGGGGACCTGGTCAGCAACCCAGTCATGTGCCCTGACTGGGAATCAAACCAATGACCCTTTGGTTCTCAGGCTGGCACTCAACCACTGAGCCACACCAGCTAGGGCAACAGCACATAATTTTTTGGAGACAGAGCCTGATATAATGTGGCATGGGGAAGAGCCTGGCAATACAGTAGGTGCTTAATGCATGTCATCACCCTACCCTCTTCTACTCACTATCTCAAATAATTCTAACATTTCTGTTATATTTTTGGAAATTTAAACTCAAGACAATTACGTTTTTGGCAGTATTGAGAAAATACATTCCTGACTGACTCTTTTTATCATATTGTATTGTAATTATGCATTATGTATACTGAAATCTTATATGTATGGGAATAATAAGTCTAATGGAAGTAAGTAATTCTCACTTAAAGGAAAGCTTGGTATCAGCCCCAAATGCTTAGTTCTTCTAGATTGAATGATCAAGCTAAAACCCATTCAACTAAAGTTTCAAACTAAAGTTAGGGTAATTGAGCTTGACTCAAGAATAAATGACTTATCTCTTGAGGCAAAAAAAACATTTATTTAAATTTCAGCAATTCCTTCTTCATATCAGTGTTTTTGTTCTGTTCAAGTAAAATTTAATTTAGCCCTGGCTGCAGTGGTTTGGTGGACTGAAAGCCAGCCTGGGAACCAAAAGGTTGCTGGTGTGATTCCCAGGAGAGGGCACATGCCTAAGTTGTACGCCAGGTTCCCCAGTTGGGGGCATGCAAGAGGCAGCTAATGGATGTTTCCCTCCTCCTCTTTCTCCCTCCCTTCCCCTCTCTCTGAAAATAAAATAATAAATAAAATCTTTTAAAAATTAATACTTCTGATTCAAAACAGCACGTGTAGTATGATTGCATTTTTAGAAATGTATTTCCATGTATCCATATACAGACATAGAAAGATACCGGAAATGATGTTTACCTAAAGTCAGTGACAAATTATTTCTGGGTGGTGGGATTTAAAGGCATTATTTTAAAAGTTGTATTTTTCTGCACTGATTAAACTCTGTAACAAACATTATTTTAGAAATAATAACAATGTGACTTTTATTTTTAAAAGACTGAATTGGAGATGACCTATTATATTTAACTTCTCTTGGATATTTCAAAAGCATCTCAGATTCAAATGACCAAAATCAAACATGTGATCTTTCCTCTACCAAAATACACTGCCTGCTCATGCTCTCCATCTTGGTGATTGTGTGCTGGAATGACAGACACCTCCCCTCTGCCATACCTTCATTCCAGCACTAAATATGGTCCATTTTTATCTCTTAAACATTTCTTGGAATCTGTTCACTTATCTATCTCAACTTCTCTTTATCTGAACTACTGTGAATAAATCTTAATTGCTCTACCAACATCTACCCTTACTCCCAATATCCTTGTTTCGTGCTTTCAGTCAGAGTGATCTTTTCCAAAACCAAATCTGATCATGTCAACCCTAAGACTTCAATGTCTATCCACCTTCCTCAAAATAAAGACAAAGTTCCTTATCATTATCACTTTTAAGACCCTACCTACCTCCTTAGATTGACTGCGCACCAACTCCTCTCTGCTTTCTTTCACTTGAGCCAAACTGGCCTACTTTCAGTCCCTTCATGCTCCCTTTCCCCATACAATGCTGTTGCATACACTGTCCTTCCTGCTTGGAATCATATTCTCTCCTCCTTTCACCCAGTTAACACCTGCTCATCCCTAAGATCTCTGCTCAGCCATCACTTTTTCAGGGAAGCTTTCCTTGACTTCCCTTTACTAGGTCAAATATCCCTTACTGTACCTCTGTGTAGTCCTTATTAAAATGGCAATTTTATATTTATTTATACAACAAGTCTATTCACATCTAACTGTCCCACCAGAGTATAAGTTCCATGAGAATAGGGAACATACTTGTTCTTACTCAGTAACTCAGTGCCTAGCAGAGAGCTTGGCACATAGTAAAGGACCTGGCACATAACTGTGACAACATTTTCAAAGTAAGGCTACAGAACAGTAACATACAAGAACATCCGATAGTGAGATGGGCTCTCCACACAAAGACATAAGCAACTGAATCTAAAAATAGTTACTATATAGGGTACTATCATGTGCTGTGTACTTTTATAGGTGTTACATCATTTAATCCTCACAGCAACCCTGCAAGGCAGGTAGGTATTATCCCTGTTTTAAAAACATGAAAACTGAGGCACAAATGACTTGTGTAAAGTCACGCAACTAGTAAATGACTGAGCTGACACCAGAACCTAAGTGTGTTTAAAGACCTTCACCAACTTCCTTCTTACTCCATTTTCTACTGATTCTTCCTTCAAATATTCCCCATTACACTGCAGTTAACTGCCCCCCTAGTACTAGTCAACAGAAGCATCCATTCACAGAGTACTGAGATGTCTGAATGGCAGCACAAACGTATTTATGCCTTGAAATTTGCCTCTAAAGGCTTTTTACAATGGTGATACTATCTGTGTATAAATAGGTGCAGGAGTAAGATAAACATACAGAGCCCCCAAAAGCATATACTCCACTTACTAGTTTGACGAATCTAGGCACTTGAAAATTTTTATTCAACATTAACATTAAATGTATTTTCAGATTTTACCAAAGTATATGTAATGCCTATGTATACACACATATATGTGCACAGATATAACACACAAACACATGTGTATCTTTTTCAATAATGAGGGCAGATTTGAAGCCCTGATTCATGTTTTAATAGATTTAGAAATTGTGAAAAATTATACTTACTTTAAAACTTCAAACACAGAAAAGTACAAATTAAATAAGACCCACATCCCACCATCCAGTATACTGTTAATGGCTTTTCCTATTCCTGTGCATATACACATATATCTAATACATGCAGTTATACACAAATACTACACACACACACACACACACACACACTCTCTCTCTCTCTCTCTCTCTCTCTCTCTCTCTCTCTCTCTGAGACTGTGTTCTCTCCCCTCTAGAATTCACTGTGGACATTTTTCTGCATCTCAATTGCATATATACCTGGCTAAGGCCATATGCAATTAAGTAGGCATTGTGTCCATAAACTTAAGATATTTTAAAACATTCCACCTTAAAGAGTGTTAAAATTGTTTTTCACACTGAATAAGGTTAACTTACTGGCTTAAAGAATGCCGGTATACACCATAAGATAGCTTCTTCTGAAAACCCAAATTCTTCTTTTACCATAGGATGGAATTAACTAACCCTTACTCCAGATGCTTTCTTTCTTGATATTTGACTTTTTTAGATATATAGTCTAAAACAGGGGTCAGCAAGCTAAGGCTTGCCAACTCTTTTTGCAAACTGAATTTTGGTGGAAGCCACACATATTATTTATGTATTGTCTATGGCTGCTTTTGTGCTACAATGTGAGTTGAGTAGTTGCAACCCCAATGCTTGAACATACTTACAACTTCCCAGAAAAAGTTTGCTAACCCATGGTCTAATAGATAATTTGTTTAAAGACATAATAAATCTAGACAAGGGTAAAAGTCAATACGCTGTTAAGTCACATCACTCTATCAATGGTAACTGTGACCTTATACCTAAATGAATCAATTTTTATGATTTTAATTCTTATAAATAAAGATCGGGCATAAACAACTTACTTCATGTACTTTGTTCCAGTTATCTGTCTCTAATTTGTGTTGACTCTGCTTAAGTTGGTTTAAACTTGGCTTAATAAGAGAATTTCCTACTGTTTCCTTTGTCCAGTCATCCACCAGTTTGTGTAAGTCATCTGTGAACATCCCTTTTTTACTAGCTGAAGATTGCTGGCATGATGTTGTATTACTCTCTACGCATAGTGGATCTATAAGAAAAAACAGGGAAACCATGAAAAGGAATTAAAACTGATGAATAAATAATCTTCCTTGGACAGCAATGCAACTGACAGAGAGGATAACCAGACATTCTAGTTTGGCTGAGGAAGTTCTGGTTTAAGGCTGTTGTCCCGGATTAGTTAATTACTAACAGTACTACTTTCACTCTCAAAAGTTTCCTCTTATTTGGATGGCAGGTTACATGGTCACCTTAGGTATAAATCAAATATAATAAATAGTATCTCTTATAAATTAGCATCAACCCCACTCTTTCATCAGTTTCCTAAAATAGATACTTAGAAGAGTTTTAAAAAATCTCATAATGTTAAAAGTAGAAAGAACCTTAGAAATCTAATCCAAGCCACTTGTTTTATAACGGGAAAATGAGGTGCAGAAAAACTTTCTGTCTTTTCAGTATACCTTACTGACTTGCAATAAGCTTCAGAAAACTAGAATCTCATTTAGTTTTTTAACTGATATTTCTGTTTGTTATGGATAAAAAGATGTGTACCTAGATAGCAGAAACAAGGATGCAGATAGTTTGCAAGCTTCATGGGATCGGGAGGACAAGATGTCCAAAAAGGTGAAAGAAGTCAATTACAGGCATCTCCATCAGTGAAAACATTTTATATCTGTACATCACACTAAGTCTTTAAATTATTTAGTACTTATTAACCAGTGTGACTCCAAAAAATTCAATAAAAAGAGAAAATACTATAGTACTATTATATAAGATGACTAAATCATTCACATAGAAAAGATTCATGAAGTTGCAATTCCTCTGACTGACTGCAAGCCAAAACTGACAGAGTAGATCTAAAATAAATATTAGGAAATAAAGTTGTGAAATTTAAGCACAATAACATTTCCAGGGATTTATTTTAAAAAGCATGTGAAAATTTCTTGAATATTATGGTACATTTTTAATTGTGAAAAAATACAGAAAATGCAGAAGATAATGCAAGAAGCCCCCATATTAACACTTTCAAAGTACTTTTCTTTATCTAATTTAAAACTCATAACAGTTCTGTGATATAGGCTCAGCAAGCATAGCTGTTTTGTTTCCGTTTTTGTTTTTGGATGGGAAGATGAGGATGTGGGGATGCAGCAGATAAAAATCTAGGGTTATGTATGGAGGCTAGAACCCAGGTATTCTCACTGTTAGGACAGGGTGCTGTCCATTGTACCATGCCAACCTATCCAATACACTGGGAAGTGAAGGTGGAAATTGCTTAATAAGGAAGAACATGATTATCTCAATAATTCCTTATATATAGTCTATAATTCTCTATGAACCCTGCAATACTGAGCGCTTAGATTATTTAATCTAGGAGATTAAATTTTAAATTTAAATAATAGTAAAAACTGCTTAAGAAGAGTTTAATGAATTAATTGGAACATATTCGCATATACAAAAGAGTTTTATAAGAATAGTCTTTAAACAATAATGTTTACTAATTTGGGGCAACCATGATGTTCCAAAATGACATACCAATCTTGTTGGAATTCCTACTTTTCTGAGACTTAAAACCCGAAGACACACTAATCAGCCTGTAATAAAAATATCACTTTTTGCCCTGGCTGGTGTGGCTCAGTGGATTGAGTGCCAGACTGTGAACCAAAAACTCACTGGTTCAATTCTCAGTCAGGGCACATGCCTGGGTTGTGGGCCAGGTCCCCAGTGGGGGCCATGCAAGAGGCAACCACACATTGATGTTTCTCTCCCTCTCTTTCTCCCTCCCTTCCCCTCTCTAAAAATAAATAAATAAAATATTTTAAATAAATAAATAAATAAATAAAATCTTTTTAAAAAGACCAATATATTTAAAAAACATCACTTTTTTTCTGTTAAATCTCAGCATATTAATTTAATTCTCTGCCAACTTCAGCGAGGGAACAAATGGCACAGCAATGTTGGGAAGTCTTTGGAGCTACAGCCTTTATGTTGTATTCTTACCCTGGAAAAATGTCAGTGGGTAGGAGTAAAAAGAAGACGACAGCCAGAAAAATATATGCACACTGGTGCCAGCAATTTTTGCCTACCTAGGTTTTCTTAAGTATTTTTCTGCTTATTTACTTTGGATTCTAGAAAATTTGTTGCATAGAACTAACTCTGAATGTTATTCATTTAAGTGCACCATGAACAAGGTACCTAACCAAGCTCATCAGTAAAATTTGGGTAAAAAGAGAATATCCCTTACTGGTTTGTTATGAGGATTAAATAGGTTAATGTGCATAGTGTTGTTATCTTGGGACTCCTCACTCCCGACATTTCCCACTCAAAAATATTTTAAAACATTTTACTTATTTATTTTTAGAGAAAGGGGAAAGAAGGAAGAAAGAGAGAGAGAAACATCAATGTGTGGTTGCCTTTCAAGCATGCTTTACTTGGGACCTGGCCTGCAACCCAGGCATGTGCCCTGACTGGGAATCAATCTGGTGACCCTTTAGTTCACAGGCTGGCACTCAATCCACTGAGCCACACCAGCCAGGGCCCACCTGAATTTTTATCCACCACACATAGATGTGGGACCAGCCTGTTCTGTGTCTCCGCCCCTTCTACCAGTCTGGATGGATGTGGTTTCTTTAATTCCATAGTTGTCAGACTTCCATGCAACTTGATTTCTGAGGGCTCTGAGTGATGGTTCTTGTACTGTTTAGTTAGAATTTTCATGTGGTTGTGTGAGGAGGCAAGCCGTCTTTACCTATGCCACCATCTTGAGTGGAAGTTGTTTCAAATATCCCAGTTTTTATGGATTTGTCATTAAGCCTCTTTGGCTCTGTTTTCTCACCTGATTTAGCCTGTTTCAAAATGTTGCCATAGTAGAAAGCAAGCTGCCTCCAGTTCCTGCTGCTCCCAAATTTATTTTTAAGTATGGGGAAAAAAACCTACTGTAAACCCTTCATTTCACTCAAGTAACATATTCCTTTCTCCCAAATAACTCTTTCATTTTACCATTTCATGCCTTTATATCATGCATTTCTATCAACAATACTCTTCCCACTCCATCAATTTTAATTGTTTGTCCATTTATCCTTCAAGACCAAGTCAAATCCTACCTCTTGTATGAAGCAGTTTCAGAACACTATTATCCTTAACTATCTTCCATTGCCTCCTCTCAATCCACTGCAAACACAACTTGTGGTATTGGGAGGCAATGCAGAATAACAGTAAAAAGCTAAGGTTTTGCATTCAGACATACATGAATTCCCTCTCTTATGAACCCAGTTCCTAGGGAAGTTGCTTAGCCACACTAACTTTAGTCTCCTTGCTTATGAGAGACAGGAACTAAGTTCTACCTACCTTAGAGTTGTTCAGAGAATTGAATTTATGTAATGTTATTATGTTTCAGGATCCTCCAAACCAGACACAGATTCATGAGCTCAATAGAAGATCTCACAGATCTTAGCATAAAGTTGTATCCATAGCTAAATTTATTACAAAATAAGGATACACGATAGGATTGACAAGGAAGAAAGACATGGGAGTATAGAGAAATTCATGCATAGATTTCCTTATGCTCTCTTCCTATTGTGAAAGGGTATACTTGAGCATGCTCCTTTCTCACAGCAACAAAAAATGCAGGAACATAACATACAAGTTTCTGGCCAGGGAAGCCCATTAGAGACTCAGTGTCCAAAGTTTTTATTGGGAATTAGACATTTAGTCACCTTCCAACTAGCATGTACCAAAATTCCAGACTCTACAAAGGAAAGCAGGTGTTCAGCATAAATCACATTATTTGTACAAACAATCTAGGCAAAGTGATCTACATTAATCAGCTAGGGAAGAGAGTGAAACCAAGTTCATACATATCGGCCAAGGGCAAACTTTTTGGAAGCAGAACTTTCTAAAGATAGCAGTCTTTGTGCCTGCTATGTTCTCTTTCCTGCATGGCTTAGCATAATGCTCATGTGTTAAAGTAACTACGCACCTACATTGTGGATACCATTACACTGCAATACCATGCATCAGTTCATGTTTGTCACAGATCAGGTATTAATTGTGGGCAGGGAATGATGGGTGTGAATCCCTCTATATATGTTAAAACAGTGCTTCTTTTAAAAAATTTTTTAATCCTCATTCCAAGACATGTTTATTGATTGGAGAGAGAGAGAGAGAAATACAGACATCAATGTGAGAGAGAAATACCGATCACTTGCCTCCCGTATGCTCCTTGCCAAGATATTGAACCTGCAACTTAGGTATGTACCCTGGTTGGAGATCAAACCCATGAACTTTTGGTGTATGGGAAGTCACTCCAACCACTGAGACACCCCGCAGGGCAAGGCAGTGCTTCTTAACATGTGTTCCGGGCAGGTCATGGTGGTGAGTCACACACCAGGCCTGTAACTTCTTTAGTGAAATATTTTCAAGCAATCCCTATCCATCGTTCTTGTACATCTAGGTTAACAAAGCTTTGAAATGTCAGAAATAATACCACTTGAAGGCATAACCACCCTGAAAGACAGCACATAATCCTAACTATCCTGTGATCCAATCCCTGCCTTACTTTCTCCCACCTTCATATAATTTTCCTTATGTTCTCTCCTTAATTTCAAATGCATAAAAGGAAGTAAAGAAATGTTGTTCTCTGGAGCATCTTGGATCTTGCTTCTCAGAAACTGTCATCAGTTTGGGCTCAAATAAACTTTTATTAAAATTCTTTATGTGTTTGGACATTTCTTACATCAATACTAAATACATAATTAAATTGACGAAAGTCAGTGTTTTTAGGTATGGAATTTTTAGAATGAGAAATTAGAAAAGAGTAAACTAAACTTAAAGCAAGTAGGAGGAAGTAAATAATAAAGATTGGAATGACAATAAATGAAATAGAGAGGAGAAAAGCAATATACAATCAATGAAACCAAAAGTTGATTCTTTGAAAAGATCAACAAAATTAACAAACCTTTACCTAGACTGACCAAGAAAAAAAGAGAGAAGACTCACATTACTAAAAATCAAAAGAGAACTGGGGGAAACTATTACAAATGTTACACAGGAAAAAAGGATGAAAAGAATATTATGAACAACTGTATGCCAATGAATTAGATAACTTAGATGAAAAGGTCAGATTTCTATATAATTGCAAACAAGAAAAGAGAAAATCTAAATAGACCTTTAATAAGCAAAGAGACTGAATTAGTATTTTTAAAATTTCCAACATATAACACCAAGACCCAGATGGCTTTATTGTTTAATTCTACCAAACATTTAAGGAAGAATTAACACCAACAATTTATAAATCCTTCTGAAAAACAGGATACAAAAAAAGGCAAAAGACATGTATAGGCACTTCACCAAAAAGATACATGAATTGCCATTAAGTACAAGAAAAAGATGTTTGATATCACTAACCACTAGGGGAAAAAAATTAAACCCACCAGGTTATACCACCTAGTAGACTGGCTAAAATAAAGAATTTATTGGAATAAACCAGCCCTGAACGGTGTGGCCCTGTTCATTGGGCACCATTCTGCAAAGCAAAAGGTCACCAGCTCAATTCCTGTTCAGGGTGTGTACTAGAGGCAATTGATAAATATTTCTCCCCCAACTCTTTCTCTCTCTAAATTAAATTAAATTAAATTAAATTAAAACAACTGAATCTAAAAACAAAAACTAAGCAAACAATAGAATAGGAACAGAGTCACAGAAATGGAGATCACATGGAGGGTTATCAGTGGGGAGGGGGAGGGGAAGAATGGGGGAAAAGGTACAGGGAATAAGAAGCATAAATGGTAGGTACAAAATAGACAGGGGGAGGTTAAGAATAGTATAGGAAACAGAGAAGCCAAATAACTTTACATGTATTACCCACGGACATGAACTTAGGTAAGGGGGAATGTTGGTGGGAGGGGGTGTGCAGGTCAGAGGGGAATAAAGGGTAGAAAAAATGGGACAACTGTAATAGCATCATCAATAAAATATACTTTAAAAAACAAATTACACGATTAAAAAATAAAATAAAATGAGCAAGTCATTTGGGAACAAAACAGAATAAAGTATAGCAACCCACCGTAGAGCATTAATTTGAACGTCCACATACTTTTGCTATTGAACCTCCAAAGGTGCCCTCCATGTAAGTCTGTTTTTCAGTTCAATCTTTTTGTGGATCATCAAAACAGACTTCCTGTTTTTGAGTTCTGTGTTCATTTTCTGCTTTTGCTGTAACTGATTACCACAGATTAGTGGCTTAAAGCAACTCAAATTTTTTATTTTATAGTTCTGTAGGTTAGAAGTCCGACATGTGTCTTACTGTGCTACAATCAAGGTGTTGGCAGAGCTGCATTGTCCTTCTGGGACTTTAGAGATCTCTTTGCAGGTCTTTTCCAGATTCTAGGGGTTGCCTACATTCCTCGGTTTGTGGCCCTCTTCCTCCATCTTCAAAGCCAGCAGTGTTTCATCTCTCTGACACTGCTTCCCACCTCAAATCTTTTCTCTGACACTTCCTTTTGTCTCCCTCTTCTACTTTAAAGGACACTTGTGATAAGTCAGGAAAATCTCCCTATTTCAAATTCCATTGATTAGCACTGTTAATCCCATCTATAACCTCAATTCCTCTTTGCCATATATATGAACATAGTCACAGGTTCCAGGGATCTACACATAGTTATCTTGGGGGGGGACCATTATTCTGCCTGTCACAAATTCTGTTGAAATCTCATATATATCTTTACAGTTAACCTTAAACCCCCACTTGACTTTGCACATGTAACCAAGGAAGTCTGACTTAATTAACCATTTCTTTATTAGTTAAGTAGAGACTGATCTTTTTGTAGAAACCCAAAAAGTATGTTTTCTAATATTCTCATAAAATAAATAATAAAGATCTTATAACAGACTATATTTTTAAGATCATCTTTCTTAGCAACAAACTCCTCAACAAACTCTAAGTGTTAGACCAGCAGCTCCCATTTACTGCTAAAATTTCAAAACTATTCTGGCAACTGAAAATTGGGCCTTCAAGTGTTTATTACCTAAATAAAAACATGAAACACACTTGTCTGCTCTCCAAAATCTCTCATCTACCCTCACCATTATTTCATAAAAGAACTACACCAAAAAAGGTAGAAAAGGATTTCAGAACGTGTACATCTTTAAATCATCTTAGCTTAATAAAAATATATTATTTTTCGCCCTGGCTGGTGTAGCTCAGTGGATTGAGCGCGGGCCTGCGAACCAAAGGATCACGGTTCGATTCCCAGTCAGGGCACATGCCTGGGTTGCCAGGCCAGTTCCCGGCGGGGGACATACAAGAGGCAACCACACATTGATGTTTCTCTCCCTCTCTCCTTCCCTTCCCCTCTAAAGATAAATAAATAAATAATTAATTAAAATAAATAAAATATTTAAAAAATATATATTATTTTTCTAATTTTGATCATCTTTCTCCATCTCTAAAAAAATTCGCCTTTAAAATAGATTTACCTGTAGCAACTGCACCACTGTCCACATGGGCCAACGACTGGGGGCGACTTCGAAGTTTGCTTTTGAAAGATCTTGGTCTGCGTGGTGGTGACACAGGTGGAAGAGCAATCTCTGATGATGGGATTTTGCTATTTTTAATTGCCCGAAGGCGATCATAGAGCTCCTGCAGCTCCTTATTCTGCTGGGTTTGAAGATTTACCACCTCCTGAATATGTCTAAATAAAAATGATGCAGAAATCTTTTTTAATGTTACTGGTACCACACAGATGAGCTAAAAATGCTACCCCAGTACAAGTAAAATTTAACAAGGAATTTAGGTTAAGAATGTGGACATAATTTTTTTCACAATTTTAAAATGGGAAATATCTTCTTAAGCATACCATTAAATTAGTCAGACATGAAGAGAAAAGGTCAACAAATTGACAGGAAAAAATTTCTAAAACTTCAATATAGTGAAAGACAGTAAAGCAAAATTTAAAGTCACATAGCATTGATAATATTAACCTTTTCTTTTTTATATGCTGCAGGTAAAAACATTAAGTATTTGCATTATATAGTAAGAGAATAATATTTACAATTATAAATAGTTCATTAAAAGTTAGTAAGAAAAACAACCTTAGAGAAAGAGGTGAAAGAATATAAAAAGGTGACTGCAAAGAAAATGAAATACCAAGAGTCAATAAATATGAGCTGATGTACAACCTTATTAGAATACAATTTAAAAAATTAATCAGTCTGATTGTAATAAATCTGAAAGGATCAATAATATCCAGTCCAATACTGTAAAGAAGTGGAAAACAGGCACTTTCATATATTTTGGTTTTGTGTGCAAAATGGTATAATAGCATTTGATGACAATTTTAGTAATATTTATCAATTTAAAATGTACACATCTTTAACCCAGCAATTCTACTTGTAGGTAATGATACTATAAATATACTTGCATAAATATGTAAAAAATAAGGATTTTCACTTCAACACTGTTTACATAAGCAAAACATGGAATAAAATGGAAATGTCTATTAAGAAGAGATTAAACAAACTTTAAATAGCTACATGAAATTTCAGTGCATGGAATAAAGATTATTTGTGCAAATATGAATATATATACATGACAATGTTAAGTCAAAAAAACTATAGGATAACATGTATATTATCATCTCACTTTTGTCAAAAGCAAAAACTATGTATTTGTAAATGCATAGAAAAATGACAGGTAATATACATATACCAAACAGTTCATCATGGTTGCCCTCAGAAATTAGATTAAGACATGAGAAATACGAGATTATTTTTTGTGTTTTTTTAACTATTGTGATTTTATGATTTATAATTACACACACACACACACACACACACACACACACACACACACACACTCTTTGTCTCTATTCCTGGCACACAGCTCCTAAAACCCCTGTAATTTCCTGGTGATAAGAGCAATAGGAGAATCTTTTGTTATATTATTTGATCTTTTGTCCTCAAATAACTACAGTTGCTGAAATAGTTCCAGAGTGATAAAGATGAAAGGAGTGTCTTGTTATTTATAACAAGAGATGATGAACAACCTCACACTGGAGTCTAGGTTAGTAAGTGACTTTTGGAAAAGCCCCTAAGCATGTGGGCTGGTTGCCAGGTGAACCATCCAAGTGATTACAGGGTGGGAATTTTCAGCCCCTTCCCCTCCACCTCTGGTAAGGGCAGGGGCTGGAGATTGAATTAATTACCAATACACAATGATTTAATCAACCATACCTATCAAGATGAAGCCTCCATAAAACTTCCTGAATTATGAGGTTCAGCGAGCTTCCAGGTTGGTAAACTCTGAAGAGGCAGTGGGTGAGTGGCACTCATAGAGGGCAAGGAAGTTCCATGCCCCTTCCCTTATACCTTGCCATCTGGCTGTTGAGTTGTATCCTCTTATAATAATTAACCTGTAAGTCTACTAAGTAAACTGGTTTCCTGAGTTCTATAAGCCACTCTAGCAAATTAATCAAACTGAGGAAAGATTAATGGGAACCTCCAATTTATAACAGGCTAGTCAGAAGCATAGGTAATATTACCTGGGCTTGTGATTGGCATCTAAGGGGTGGCAGTATTGTGGGACTGAGTTCATTACCTGTTGGATCTGATGCTATCTTGGTAGTTTTTAATCAGAGAAGTTTTCAGTCATTAAAATGTCACCAGTCCTAAATTAGCAAACAATCTAACACCTAGTTCTATAAAACCCAGGGCAACTAGATAGGTGACAAAAGAGAAAGTGTTCTTACTTTTCTCGCAATCTTTGAAGCTCCATCTTTAAGTCCTCATCCTCTATTTCTGATTCATCATCACTGCTCATTGGGGAAGATGGCGAATAGAAAAGTGAGCTCTGTCTTTGAGCATAGGCTTTTTCTTCACGGAGTGGTAAGCACTGATTCCTCTCTTGACGAGGCTTTGCTACTGAGCTCCCTCTGCCAGCAAGAGAGGTTGAAAATTCACTATCAGAGCTAGGTTGTTTCCCAACAGTAAGTCTTTCTTTCTCTTTAGGCAAATGATCAGACCCAGACTGCACACTACTTCCTGTGGCTGAATTTTCTTCCAATTCTTTTTCGGGGGTTATTGAAGAGACATCAGTCTCACAAGCTGTGCTGAAAGATGAGAAGTTGTCAGCTTGTTTAGGAATTCCTTTATCTTCTTTAATTGTTTCATGAAGGGATTGTAACTTCTGAGGAGAAGTTTCAGTTGAAAATAAAGTTTGTGGATTGTGTGTGGCAGGTTCCATTTCAACCAGCTGAACCTTTGCTGTTTCAGTAGAGGCTAGAGCTTCTTCACTAGAATGGCTTGTCATTTCAGTGAAGGTTGGTCTGTGTTCTATTCCAAAAGATGCCACTTTCACTGGCTGCTGCTGAGGAACTGTAATCACCTGAAATACAAAAAGGCAAAAGTGGCTGGCTCCACCTAACTAAAGAGTAAACCCACAAAGAAATTCAGTATCAATATATGGCACAGAAAAGTGGATGTTCTGCTTGTGATATGCATGTATAGATAATAACAGAACTTTAAAATCCTATCTTTACTCCCCATATTCAAAGTCTTTCAGTTGATGTTGGGTAAACAGAGCTGGCTTCCTGCTGCTCCAATAAAAGTCCACAATTTAAAAAAAATTCCATAATTAAAGATGCCAAGCTTCTAAAAGACATGAAACTGGATTTATAAAAAAGATGACCCAACCTCCCACAGAAAATTAATGATGCATTTCTGTGTTCTCTTCAAGCTACTAAAACCCCCATTTCTTTACACACCTTTATTGGTTGGCTTCAAAAGGTGAGGGGATGAAAACTAAACATGATAATGATCCACATTTAAAATAAGTATCACCTACAGACCAATGTATTTAATGCTGTTACTTGTTATAATGCCCTTGTAAATAAGGATTCAACCAAAAATACAAACCTGGAACCGACCCCGCTGAAATGATCCACTCGTTGCTTTACATCTACTCAAAGCCCTAGTATCAGCTGTGGACTCTCCTGTCAGAGGAATGGGATCAGGAGCAACTGCTGACCTCATATCTTCTGTTTCCACTGCAAGTTTTGCAAAATTGTAAGCAGAAAAGAGAAAATTGTTTAAGACTGAATTTGTTTACATTACCAAAAATGAAGAAAAGTAGAAAATGCTTAACTCTGGCTAGACAATTAAAAACTGTTAATGTAATAATCAACATTGTAGAAATCCCTAACTCTAAATCACACATGTCAAGACTTATCCCAAGACACAGCATCTATATGAAATGAATAACTGTAAAAACAAATTATTTATAAAAGGAAAAATAAAAGTGGCAATGACATTAATGAGATGTGTCACATACATGGGCTATGTGGAAAAAGTGACAACATTGGTGTATGAACAAAAAAACCCAAAAAACAAAACAGAAGTAAATGAAAAGTGATGTTACCTAGTCTATGTCCCTAACTGTAAGCACACTACCTTGACGGACTTTTGATCTCTTGAAAAAGCTGGTTGACTGCCGTAGCCTGTATGCCCAGCTTTTTAATTTTCGAGTCCAGGATTTCTTGCTAATAGGATTTTTGAGACTAGGACAAGTAAAGCTTAGGCCAAAATATCCACCTCCTGTCTGCAGATGAATGGCTCCACCTCTTGACACATCAGCAGGATAGGTCTCTGGGTCCCCTGGAGGTGAAGCATCTGAGGACATCTCCTAATGGGGGAAAAAAGAGAAAAATCAAAATAATAATAAATTAGGTAAGGTGTAGCAGTTGTTTAGACCATTTCAGTTTCTTATATGGACTAATCAGTAATTAAAAATAAAATGCCATGTAATACTTGCATCATAGTACAATTTCAGACTGAACCTGAAGTATTCAACTTATAGGAATTAACCTTTCCCCTTACTTAAAAAATATTAGACTTCAGATAAATAAAAGAACAGAATATTAACCTGCTGACCTAGAATATTTTTCCTATAGCAATTTTGAAAACTGAAAATTGAAATTAAAATTATTTCCTTCACATGCACCAATTTTCTAAAACAGGTTACTGAAACCCTATACTCAAACTGAAAACTTTTATTTATGCTTTTTATTCAAAAGAGTTAAAGATGCTTGACATAAATGATAATATAGAAAAACAAGATGACTAGACATTTAGAGGTACAGGGAAATATGACCAAATCAGGTTTCCTTCTTTATGTAAGCACACAGAAATTTAAAAAGGATCTCAAAATTATTTCAAATTCATACTCTAAAAAACGTTAACATCAGGCCACAGCTAGCAATAAAATCACACCTCTCTCTTCTTTTTTTCTTAGGAGAGCCCCCCACTTTAGATCCTGGGTGTTGTGTTCCTGCCAGTCACTGGACTCTGGGATTTAACAGTGACCATTACACATCCTTACGCATCCTTCATGTGTCTCACCAAACTTTTTCAAAATTGCTCTTCCTCATAGTTTCTAGTCAGGCACTGAATAACTACAAACAGTAATGTGGGATCCTTTAAAAAGTGTTTACTGTCCTAGCTGGTATAGCTCAGTGGATTAAGTGCAGGCCTGTGAACTAAAGGGTTGCTGGTTCGATTCCCAGTCTGGGCACATGCCTGGGTTGAGGGCCAGGTCCCCAGTTCATGGTGTGCGAGAGGCAACCACACAATGTTTCTCTTGCCTATCGATGTTTCTCTACCTCTCTTTCTTTTGCCCTTCTCCTCTTTCCAAAAATAAATAAATGCAATATTTTTTAAAAAAGAGTATTTAAAAGCCAAGGAATGGGATTTAGCATTCCTGAAGAAAGATAGTCTAAGCAACACTACATATACTACAATCTTGGATAAGAACGATTAACACTTAGGGTAGATCAGCAATTATTGAAAATAAAATTCCAAATAATCAGTTTTTATTTTCCAAAGTCTCATTTTGGAATAGTAAGAATACTACCTTCATAAAGAGGAAAAATATTCTCAACAATAGTACAATTTAGGAAGTGTAACACTGATCCCACTGAAATTATAGAAAAGATTTTTCGTAAGTAATAACAGGATCAATAAACTGAATACAAGTGATAGCATCCTTTACCAATTCAAACCCATAGACATGACAGGGAACAGAGATGAAGACATATTCATATATAATTAAACCAGGAAAAAACAGCCCATGATATATATATGCAGGAACTATTTCAAAATACTGTAGTTCAAATGGCAGATATGGGCAGCAAGAGACGGTCCTGGCCAACCAAAAGTATCAGTGGTTGGCTAGAATGCTTATGAGGTTCTATATGATCTCTTTCCTGTTTGCTTCTGCAACATCATCTCCTAACACCCTCCTACATACTGGTCTTATTTGTGTTCCTTGAATAGGTCTCCAACTGTGAATGTTACCACCAAATAAATGCAAGTCCTTCCTTGACCACCATATATAAAGTCATCTCCTAGTCTTTCTATCATAGAGCTTTACTTCAATTACTTCATTTTTTAGGTTCTATCTCCTCCCCACCCCAGAATTGGAGCTCCACAAAAACAGATCTTGACTTATTCACTGCTCAATAGATACTAAGTGAAAGAGTGAACTGCTTGGGTACCAAAGAAGGAACAAACAGGAAGTTGTGGTCCTTCCCTCCCTACCTCCACAGCAAACGAAAGAAAGCAGAGGTATCTGCTCCCAAATAAGAGTAATAAGAGGAAAATGTCTGTGGCCAAAAGAAAGGTCAGCAATGTAGGGAGGAGACAACATCCAGGAGGAAGGGGAAGCTCTTCTAACTTTGAACACTTGCTACTGGGCCACCCTCCAGGCAGGATTATAGACAAGGTACAATCCAGTGCCGGGAACAATGTCACATACCTTTCTTGAAATTACTGGAGGAAAGGTACATTAATTATGTATATTATTTACAGAGCAACAAACAAGAAATCTTACACAGGAAAAAGAAGAGTATGAAAGTAAGAATCACCAAACAATTATGATAAATGAATGCAATAAAAAACCCCACTAAAATCAAAGAACAGAAGAACCAAGGAAATAACATTAATAACATAAAATAATACTTTAATATCTTCAAGAGATGTATGAGTATACAATAGCCATAAGAAAAAGAATGAAGTACAGTTACTAGAAGTTACAAACATAATCACTGACATAAAAAATTGCTGAAGAGGATACTGGAAACAACTTTAAAAAATGAGGAATTCTTCCACTACAAAACCCAAAAGGGACAAAGATGGAAAGCATGAAATGAAAAGTTAATAGATAAGAAAAACAGGAAATGAAGAAATAAACTACTACTATTCATAGATGATATGATCTTATATAATATATAGAAAATCCAAAATAATACACCAAAGCTCTCAGAGATAATAAAGAAACCCAGTAAAGTTCCAAGATACAATTTAACATTTAAAATACCAGTTGTATTTCTATATACTAGCAATGATAAATCTGAAAAGAAAATTAACAAAAGAATTGTTTATAACAACAAGGAACAAGTAGTGCTGGAACAACTGGTTAACCACACACAAAATAATGAAACCGAACCCTTACCTCATACAATATAAAAAAATTAACTCAAAATGATCCTACCATATTTACTTAATCAAGTATGAAGCAAAATAAAGACACTTTTTCACATTAAAAAAAGTTTCATTGATATATGTTTCACATACTCTAAAGTTAGCCCATTTAAACTACAGAGTTTAGTGGGGTTTTTTAAATTGAATTTATTGGGTGACGTTACTTTATAAAACATAGAGGTTTCAATTATACAGCTCAACAAAATATCAAGATAATAAATTAAAACCATAGTATTTTTTAAACAGCTTTACCAAAACAATCTCCATTTTATTTTATTTTTTAAAGATTTTTATTTATCTATTTTTAGAGAGAGGGGAAGGGAAGGAGAAAGAGAGAAAGAGAAAAACCAATGTGTGGCTGCCTTTTGAGAGCCCCCCACCAGGGACCTGGCCCACAACCCAGGCATGTGCTCCAACTGGGAACTGAACTGGCAACCCTCTGGATCACAGGCCAGCACTCAATCCACTAACCTACACCAACCAGTACTAAAACCATAATATTCTTAAAAAGGAAACTTATAACAGGCATTTTAAGTGGAAATCTAAAAGTACATTCTTCCATTCATAACTGGTATAATTCAGTTGGTTGGGTGTCATCCTGCAAATCAAAAGGTTGCTAGTTTGACTCTCAGGGCACATGCCTAGGTTGGGGGTTCGGTCCTGGTTGGGGCACATTTGAGAGGCAACCGATTGATGTTTCCCTCTTACATTGATGCTTGTTTGCCTCTCTTTCTTCCACCCTTCCCCACTCTCAAAAATCAAGTTTAAAAAAATGTAAAGATTTTATTTACTTACGTTTAGAGAAAGAGGAAGAAAGAGAGAAAGAGAGGGAAAGAAACATTAGTGTGAGAGAGAAACATGGTTGCCTCTTGCACAACCCCAACTGGGGACCTGCTTGCAACTCAGGAATGTGCCCTGACCGACCTAGAATCGAATGGGCCATCTTTCAGTTTGTAAGCTGGCACTCAATCCACTGAACCACACCAGCCAGGGATAAAAATAAACTTTTTTAAAAAATAAATAAAATATAACAGTAAGTTCTTCCTACCCACTAAATGTAAATCTATAAATTAGAACTGTTCTTGTCATTAATACACAAATAGACATTGTTTGAAAGTTCCTAGCTAATTCACCAGAGGGCTCTCTCACCAAAGATCGGTCATTGTTACCGAGAAGTTCAGGGCACTTCAACTGAGTCATGGCCTTCTTAAATACCTGTGACATCACAATCTTGTGACATAGAAAATTTCATTCCAAAGAACAAAACATTAGTAAAGAATGCATTTCTTTAAAGGCATAAGGATAAGGAATTGGTTAGAAAGAAGTATACTTACATGTAAACATAATTCGCTGGGTACAGAAGTTATCACATTCAGGTCCCTTTTGAACACTGACATGATAGCAGGCTGACTGGCAGCCACATCAGACAGAATCTTAGAGCCTGTCTGCTGAAAATTAGGGGACTGTGCAGAACTGTCTTGAATTCCACAGTGACTGATGGCTATGACTTCTGGCACTGGACATGAGAGTGTATCTTCAGCACAGGAAGAAACTGGAGAGTCTATGCTTTGGGTATCCTTCTGGCTCTCAGGATAGACACTAGTTATGCTATGCTCCTGATAGAGCAAGTTTCTTAATTTTTCATCCAGAGTTTTAATTCGGTTATCTGCAAACTCCATTTTTGGAGGTCTTTCCCCATCTGATTCCAGGACAGTAGTGGGTAGAAGGGTAGTCAGTTCAAGGATGGGGGTCTGAGTGGAAACAACCATCTTAGGAGAACTTGCTTCAGTGTTCACTGTGGTTTCTCCTTCTTGGGATATAAACTCTGCATCTATGCTTGGCTGCTGCACTGATAAGGACTGAGACTTCGGATCAGACATAAATGCTGAAGTACTAAGAGAGTTACCAGCAATATGAGTTGACTCGCCAGGAGGTGCCATAAGTACATTAGCCTTATTGGCAGCTTGGTGACATGGATTCACAGGTAGAAATATTCCTGCTTCGTTGGGGAGTCCCTCACATTCAACTGGAACAGTATGAACTGAAGTAGCAGTGTAAGTGGAACTACTAGCATCAGGTGTCATTATATGCCTGTCATCTTCCACTTGATAAAGTATAGCTGGCTGCTTAGTTTCTACACTGGCACATTCAGAAATCTTACCATCAACTACATCCTTGTGTTCTGACTTGGAGGTGAAAAGTGCACGCTGGGATGGATTATTTTCTAGAGTGAGCAGTATATCCTGTGAGAAATCCTTATTATTTATTTTTCTTGGACCTGGAACAATAACAAAGAATGGCTGAGCATCTATTAGTAAGTACAAAGCATGGACTACTACCCAAACTCAAAGGGGACAGGAAGACCAAGGGACAAATGAGAAATTATGTGAAAGTACCTAGTTGTAACTAGGTCTCACAATGCACAGAATTCAACCTGTCAAAGAAAAAAAAAACTTTTATTTTTTCATAAATACTAAATAAAAATGGTTTAGGATATACCCTGGCATTAACATCCAGAAAATGCTTATGAAAATTCTCATAAGCATAAAATACCCATGTAAACAAGTTGAAGATACGGTCCATATTTTGCAACCCCATGCTCCAGGTCTGGATAAAGTTGGCAGAAAATATATGCTTACTAGAAAGTGGATATAGCCCAGGAACTGTAGACATGGACTGCTGAAGAGAAGGAGGTGATTGAGCTTCACGGTTTCTTATTGTTTGATTGATACAGAATCGCCACCGACCAACTGGGGATGACTGAGGAACAGATTCATCTGTAGAAAGAATTAGCAAAATTTAGTATGCTAAGCAGTTATCAGTATGTTTAACTTATTGATTAAAGAAACTAGGTTAAAACACCAACTTTTCTTGTATCTCCATTTCTAACAGCACTAGGATGTATTTTTTTTAAGAACAGAACTGCAATCCTGACAAATACTCTACAGAACTAAGTAAGCATAAGATGTTGTTAAAGAACGGTTTTAGATTCTACTAAAACAAACATTATATCAATAGGAGTTAGAAGCAAGACACTCTTAGGGAGAAAAATGGAAAGGACTTTTACCATTAAGACCTACATTTCCTGTTCTGTATGCTGACCATGTTGATGCCTGCAGAAATCTACATGAGTATTAAAATGTACAGAACTGTACGGCAAAAGAAAAAAAGTCAAATTTTACTGTATGACAACTTAAAAAATAAAGTAAAATAAGCCCGTACATCTTTACTCCTACTTTGTAAACTTATTCAAATAAGTAGTTCTTTTTTAAAAGATGTCATAGTTCGTCAGTCAGATATCTTCTCAGACTCATGCTAATGAGAAAAAGAACATAGAGGAAGACCCATGCATTCTAACACAAACCAAATTTCAGGGTAATTGTATCTGCTCCCACACCACCTGTTGCTATAATTCCTTCAGAGGTCCTCATTCATTTATGGCTCTTCTCCCCCTCCCAGACACTCTAAATATATCTATGGCCAGAGCTGACAAGAATGGAGAGATAAAGCCATCAGAGAGAAATAGAGGGTCCCATTTTTAGTCCTTGGATTTTTATCTGGTATCTGACTTACAAAACTTAGTGATCAGAGCAAGGAGAAATAAATAGCTGGTGGAATAAAATCATGATACCAATGAGTATCAGAACATGAGGTAAACTGAAAAAAAGAAAGAAAGGAAAAAGAACACAAGGTAAACTTAGAACATAATGATCTTAGTTAATATTTCTGTCCGCCCTGGCCAGGGTGGCTTGATTGGCTGGAGCATCATCTCATAAATAAAAAAACCTGTAGGTTCAATCCCTGATCGGGTCACTGGCCTCGTTTGTGGGTTCAGTTCCCAATTGGGATGCCTAAGAGAGGCAATTGATTGATGTTTCTCTCTCACATCAATGTCTGTCTCTCTGTCTCTCTCTGCCTCCCCGACCCCTTCCTCTCTCTCTCTAAAACCAATAAGCATGTCCTTGGGTGAGGACAAAAAAAAAACAGAAAACAAAAACAAAAACAAAAACAAAACAAAACAAAACAAAAAACCCAGATTGTTTCTATCTATCTCCTATTAGGGGGAAAAAACTTACCACTCAAGTTCAAACATGAAAGCTGTTAAGACACATCAGTACTGTGACTGCTTTTTGGGTAACATACCATGCAGCAACTCAGAAATAAGTTAATGAGATAAAGAACCAACACTTGAAGAACATCTGGAGAATGGTTTTAATTTTTCTATACTTTTTTTCTGGGATATAAAAGTCCTTTCAGAGTGGATCAATTAACAATTTATCAAATTCCTTTATTGGCTAACATTAACAATTTATCAAATTCCTTTATTGGCTAACACCTTTGCAAAAGAAGATGTATAAATTCAAGTTTCCAAATGTCTCAATTCAAATGCCAAATGGTAAATTTTATGAAATATACTCACTGCTGGTTTGAGTGGATGCAGAATTTATCTGTACTTGCTCAGATGATCCTGTCTGAATTAAAAATGAATAGATAAATGAAGAAGTTCCTGATACATATCCCAGAACACCTATTTGCTAAGCAATTGATCTTACTTGGCTACTGTTGGATTCCACAGTAACAGAGTCAACTCCAGTGGCTTTTTCTGCAGCAGAGTGGACATGAAGAATCTCCTGGGCTTGACCTACAATACCCCTCAATTCTTCTACAAATTTTTCTTTCTCACATTCCAGCACAAAGTTATCTTCAACCTGTCCAAAAGTAAAAGTAAGTCTATTAATGAGAGTGAATTTAGGTTCTTCAAAATTATAATATTCTATCAATGATGACAACCCTTAAGAAAAATAAATTAAAATGAAATATTTATATACAAGTGCCACAGGAGAATTAACAAAGACCAGGATTAGAAAGCAACATAACATATTGAATTATTCTTTCTATTTTCAGACTACTGACATTTGTCAGGTTTGCATTACCTACGAGAGAAGACACCATTTTAAAAATGATCAGGCATTCTATTCATTGATTGTTGTCATTTGAAGGACATAACGAAGGTAATGCTTCTGTTTAAAACTAGATGTCCAAACCCTCAACTTTTAAAATCATAAATTGCAAAATGAAGCATTTCTAAAGATGATAAAGAACAGACTAGAGAGACACTGCAACTTCCGGCCAAGATGGAGGCATAGGTGGACACACTGTGCCTCCTTGCACAACGAAAATTAAAGACAACAAAGATTTAGAAACAAGAAAACAACGAGAACTGATAGAAAATTGAACTGTACACAAGTCCAACAACCATTCAGACAGACTGGTAAGAGGGGCGGAGTCCCGGCAGGAGAAAAGTGGAGGTTGGGACCCGGGTGCACGGGCAGCAGTGGCTGACAGATTCCAGGTGCACATGCGGTGGGTAGCGACCCCGAGCACAGGGTGGCAATGGTGCAGACCCAGTGAGGGTGCACAAGGTGGCTGGCTGACCAGGTGGTCCCACATTCCCGCCCAGATAATCCAGGTGAAGGGGAAGCAGCGGAAGGAACTGGAATCCAAGAGAGAGCGGAGGAAGCGCCATTGTTCCCTCTTCGTACAGCGTCACTACCCAGGGACTGGGCTGCCCTGCCCTGGGGAACACCTAAGATTCCACTCCTTATTACGTATAACAGCTGCAACCAGGACAAAAAAAAAAAAAAAAAAAAAAAAGGCTCAAACCGCAGAACAGATGAAAGCCCCAGAGCCAACTCCTCTAAGCAATGAAGAGATAGCCAATCTATCAGATACACAGTTCAAAGCCCTGCTGATCAGGATTCTCACAGAATTGGTTGATTTTGCTCACAAATTAGATGAACAAATGAAGGCTACAATAAGTGAAATGAAGGAAAATGCACAGGGAACCAATAGTGATGGAGGGAAACCTGGGACTCAAATCAATGGAGTTGACCAGAAGGAAGAAACAAACAACCAAACAGAAAAGAAGGAAGAAACAAAAATTTTAAAAAATGAGGACAAGCTTAGGAACCTCTAGGACATCTTTAAATGTCCCAACATCCAAATTATAGGGCTACCAGAAGGTGAAGAAGAAGAGCAACAAGTGGAAAACTTATTTGAACAAATAATAAAGGAGAACTTTCCCAATCTGGCAAAAGAAATAGACTTCCAGAAGTCCAGGAAGCTCAGAGAGTCCCAAAGAAGTTGGACCCAAGAAGGAACATGCCAAGGCACATCATAATGACATTAGCCAAGATTAAAATGAAGGAGAGAATTCTAGAAGCAGCAAGAGATAAGGGGACAGTCACCTACAAAGGAGTTCCCATCAGACTGTCTGCTGATTTCTCAAAAGAGACCTTACAGGCAAGAAGGGACTGGAAAGAAGTATTCCAAGCCATGAAAGTCAAAGACCTACATCCAAGATGGCTCTATCCAGCAAAGCTTTCATTTAGAATGGAAGGGCAGATAAAGTGCTTCTCAGATAAGGTCAAGTTCAAGGAGTTCATCATCACCAAGCCCTTATTATATGAAATGTTAAAGGAACTTACCTAAGAAACAGAAGATAAAAAATAGGACTGTGAAAAGACAGCAAACTCACAGTTATTAACAACCACACCTAAAACAAAAGCAAACTAAGCAAACAGCTAGAACAGGAACAGAACCACAGAAATGGAGATCACATGGAGGGTTAGCAACAGGGGAGTGGGAGGAGGACAGAGGGGGAAAAAGTACAGAGAATAAATAGCATAGACGGTGGGTAGAAAATAGACAGGGGGAGGGCAAGATAGTGTGGGAAATGTAGAAGCTAAAGAACTTATGACACATGGACATGAACTAAAGGGGGGGATGTGGGTGGGAGGGGGTGTGCAGGGTGGAGGGGAATGATGGGGGAGAAATGGGACAACTGTAATAGCATAATCAATAAAATATATTTTAAAAAAAAGAACAGATTAGAGACCGTTCATTAAATACTATGTCAGACAAGACATGAAACTGAAAAAAATGTTTAATTTTTTTAAATCTGAGATTTTAAAAAGAAGATTATTTATATTTAGAGCAAGGGGAAGAGGGCGAAAGAGAGGAAGAGAAACGTCAATGTGTGATTGCATCTTGTGCACCCCCTACTGGGGAGCTGTCACATAACCCAGGCATGAGCCCTGACTAGGAATCTAACCAGTGACCCTTTGGCTCAAGGCTGATGCTCAATCCACTTAGCCACACCAGCCAGGGGTAATATGTTTAATTTTTAAAATGTTTACTATTGCTTGAACAGAAAAATATAACTCCAAATAAATCTGGCAGAAAAAAAAAAAGAATTATGGCTCTAGCCAGGTAGCTCAGTTTGTGGGAGCATTGTTCTGATATGCCAATGTTGTGGGTTCGATCCCTGCTCAGGCCACATACAAGAAGCAACAAATGAATTCATAAATACGTACAACAACAAACTGATGTTTCTCTGTCTCCCTTCCTCTTTCTCTAAAATAAAATAAAAAATAGGAGAGAGGAAGATGGCACTGAGGTAGGAGGGAGCAGATTCCGTGTCCCCCCTACACATGGGAGAAAAACCTGGCTGATCTACAGAGGAACAGAGCAAACAGCCAACAGTACCCCAGCATATATGAAAATAGGAGACCAAAAATTGTAGTGGACACTGAAAAACCAGATGGTAAGGAGAGTGCTCCAGGACAATAAGGTCCCAGGGACCAGCATGGGGACCAGGGTGCCCACCATGTCTGCCACAGGGTCCTTGGGAGAGAGCCGGATCAACTGTTCCCAGCCAAACGAGGTTTGAGCAGCACTGGGAAAGACCTGGCTGCTTAAAGTCACAGAGAAGGGAATAAGGACTAAGTGGCAAACACACAGTGGCTGTGAGCACCCACAGAGTCTGTGGACACCGGCTGGGGAGAGTTGAGAGTCGTATAGTGATGGGCCCTAACCCCGATAGACTCCAGTCTGGCTGAAGAATTGGGCTCTGCCAGAGGCCAGGCCGCTGTATGGAGCGACAGGCTTGAGTAGGAGGAATTTAAAAGTGAAAAGAGAGACACTGTTTGGGGAATTCTCCTGCAGCAGCCACTCCTGCTACCTACCTCCCCACTCAGCTGGGCAGCGATCCCGAGGTTGTGGGGAAGGTTGCACAGAAGGACCTGCGCACCCCCATAGCACTAGGAAGGGTGTGCACCCAAACCTGTGGAACCAAGGCAGCCTAGCCAAGCACGCCTGCGTGCCCAAACCCCAGCCCACAGCAGTAACCCCGAGATAGTACGCTCTAAGGAAGACCTGGATCCCACACCCAAGGCAACAGGCAGAGTCACCAGGCTAGCTTTGGGGAGACTGCATGAAGCTGATTGAATGCAGATTGGGAAGGGAGAAAAGCCATACCAATCGCCCCTCAGCCTGCTGCAGCCTGCAAGACCAGAAAAAACAGTTTGGCCAGTTTGAAACCAACAAGAGGCTCTTTTTTTTTTTAAAGTAATTTTTTATGTTTTAATTTTTATTATTTTTCAATTACTTTTTCCTCTTCCCTTCTTTCTTGTTTTATTCCTTCTTCCTTTCTTTCCAATTTTATCTCATTTTCCTTCCTTCTTCTGCCTTTTTTTTTAAATGCCCACAATTGAAGCAAAAAAACCCTGAAACTGTGAACAGACCAGAGTGGACCCAAAGAGGGGACATCCCAACAGCTAAGACAGTGAGACAAATTTCACTTTGCTATTACAGAGAACCTACAAGTTATTGCATATTTTTATTATTATTATTTTTTTCATTATTCTTACATCTTTTATTTTAATACAATTTTTGTATTCCTCTTCTTTCTCTATAGTCTTCTTTGCTTGGCTGGTTATACTGTATCATTTGACAGGTTTCCCCTGTTCTCTCTTTCACAGTGTATTGCTAATTTACTGTCCTTCACTTCACTTGTGTTCCATTAGCACACTACTCAAGGTCCTATACTCCCTATTCTTGTTATCCAGATCACATAGATTCTGTCACATGATTGTCCCTCTAATATTGTAAATAACAGCTGCTTCATACAACTGCAAATACTTCACAACACCCCTCCTAGGTCTTAGCCCGCTTCATGGTTTCCTGAACTCTATTACTGTAGTGGTTAACTCTATTCTCTCACACACTATACCTATTTACTATCCTTTACTCCCACCTTACCTAATATTCTGACCTCCCACAACCTCACTGCTTTCTAGATCCAACTCACAATCCTTCCCTCCCCAACAAGAGTCTTATCTTCTTTCCATCCATTCTAAAAAGTGGCTAGTTGGGTGGAACATCACGCTTAACACTATACATAGTCAAAGGTTCTCCTATCTCTTCTCTACCAGCTGCTACTGTAAATATCAGAGAATACTCTCTTGTTGTCTTAAATCATTTTGCCTTCCCCCTCCAACAGATCACAAAAAAGAGTAAGTAGAAGCTGTGAACACCAGGATACCCATTGGAAGAGGAAATCCAACTACAAAGGAATCACCAACAGAGAACAACAGAATAAGTGAAGGAGGGAGTGGAAATCACACAAACGTCAATCAAGGACTTATCTGGAAATACAACTAAATAGTGGAGAAATTACCCAATACAAACAACTGAACAAGAGCAACAGAGAATCCTCAAGACCTGTACACACGGAAGGACCACCTTCAACACAACCTGACTTCACCAGTGCAACAAAATAGAAGAGGTGGTGGACAGAGTGACTCTCAGTTAACCAGCTGATAGGAAGGACCCACCAAAGAGAGAACCAACAACAATCAAAACCCAAAGACAAACACACCCACCTTAAATGACAGCCCAAGACCAGTGAGCTCTGGAGATCAAGGAGACAGCACCACTAAATCTCACAGTATTCTACCACAAAAGTTCACACCATAAACCCAGGGAGCCAGAACACATCAATTTAAGAAGCTGAGTCTAACAAGAAGAGTCTTGCAAAAAATGGGAAGACAAACAAACAATCCCCAAATGAAAGGAAAGGAGGAAGCCTCAGAAAGAATGCTAAATGGCATAGAGGCAACTCAACTATCAGATAATTGAGTTCAAAGCAATGGTTATCAGGAAGCTCAATGAGCTCACAACGAGCTACCAGAAACTACAGGGAAACTACAATGAACTCACTGCAAACTATATCAACGTGAAAAGAGAAACAGAAACTATCAACAAGGGCCAAGAGGAAATGAAGAATACAATTTCTGAACTGAAGAACACAGTAGAAGGAATCAAAAGCAGGATCGATGAAGCAGAAGACCGGATAAGCGAGTTGGGGGACAAAGTAGAAAAAAACACCCAGAAAGAGCAAGAAAAGGAAAAGAGGCTGAGAAAGAATAAAGAGTGATTAAGAGAAATACAAGACAATATGAAATGTAATAATATCCGTATAATAGGGATACCAGAAGAAGAAGAAGAAGAGCAAGGGATAGAAAACCTATTTGAAAAAGTAATGATGGAAAACTTCCCTAATTTGATGAGAGAAAAAGTCAAACAAATCCACAAAACACAGAGGGTCCCAATCAATAGGAACCCAAACAGGCCCACTAAAAGACACATTGTAATTAAAATGGCAAAATTCCAAGACAAAGACAGAATATTAAAGGCAACAAGGGGAAAACAGGAAGTAACATACAAGGGAGCCTGAATAAGGATAGGAGCTGACTTCTCCATGGAAATGCTCCAAGCCAAATGAGAATGGCAAGAAATATTCCAAATAATGAGAACCAGAGGCTTGCAACCAAGGCTACTTAACCAGCAAGACTCTCAATCAAGATAAAAGTCCAAATAAGGAGCTTCCCAGACAAAAGGCGTCTAAAAGAATACAGCTCCAACAAACCAGATCTGCAAGGGATGCTAAAGGGATTGCTTTAAGGAAAGGAAGGAAAAAAGGAAGAGAGAGAGAGAGAAAGGAACAAAGGTACAAAAATGGAAATGAATAGGTACCTATCAACATTAACCTTAAATGTAAATGGATTAAATGTTCCAATCAAGAGACATAGAATAGCTGAATGGATAAAAAAGAATGACCCACACATATGCTGCCTACAAGAGACCCACCTCAGGACAAAACACCTACACAGACTGAAAGTAAAGGGCTGGAAACAAATTTTCCAAGCAAACGGACAGGAAAAAGAAAGCCGGGGTAGCAATACTCATATCAAACAAAATAGACTTCAAAAAAAGGGCCATAAAAAGATACCCAGAAGGTCACCTCATAATACCCAAGGGAAAAATCCACCAAGAAGACATAAACATTGTAAATACATATGCACCAAACCTAGGAGCACCTAAATACATGAAGAAAATCTTAGGGGACTTCAAGAAAGATATTGAGAGCAACACAAGTACAGTAGGGGTTGGTAACACTCCACTATCAAAAATGGACAGATCTTCCAAACAAAATATCAACAAAGATATTGTAGCATTGAACAATGCCCTAGATGAAATGGACTTAACTGATATATATAGAGTTCTTCATCCCAAAGAAGCTATATACAGATTCTTTTCAAATGCACATGGAACATTTCCAAAGATGGATGACATGACAGGTGACAAAACAAGCCTCACCAAATTCAAGAACATTGACATCATATCAGGCATTTTCTCTGACCACAAGGGACGGAAACTACAAACCAACCTCAAGGAAAAAACTTGAAAACACTCAGATTCATGGAGCTTGAACAGCATGCTATTAAACAATGAATGGCTCAAGAAGGAGTTCAAGGAGGAAATCAAAAAGTTTCTGGAAACAAATAAAAATGAACTCACAACATCCCAAAACTTATGGGACAAGGCAAAGGCAGTCCTGAGAGGGAAGTTCATAGCGATACAGGCCTACCTAAAAAAAGATAGAAACATTTTAAACAAACAACCTAACCCTACGCCTATGAGAACCCGAGGAACAACAACAAAGACAGCCCTGAGCAAGTAGAAGGAAGGAAGTGACCAAGTTCAGAGCAGAATGAAATCACAAAGAGACTAAAAGCACAATTCTAAAGATCAATGAATCCAGGAGCTGGTTCTTTGAAAAGATAAAATTGACAAGCCTTTAAGAAGGCTCATCAAGAAAAAAAGAGAGAGGACCCAAATAAACACAATCAGAAATGAAAGAGGAGAGATTACAACAGACACCACAAAAATACAAAGGATTACAAGAAATTTACTATGAAGAACTGTATGCCAAGAAATTGGAAAACCTAGGTGAAATAGACAAATTTCTAGAAAAATATAACCTTCCAAAACTCAAAGAAGAAGAAGAAGCAGAAAGCCTGAACAGACAAATAACAGCAGATGAAATTGAAGCAGTAATCAAAAAACTCCCAACACACAAAAGCCCTGGATCACAGGAGAATTCTACAAAGCATTTAAGGAAGAGCTAACCCCTATCCTTCACGGACTATTCGAAAAAATCCAAAATGATGGAAGACTCCCAAACTCTTTTTATGAAGTCAGCATCATCTTAATTCCAAAACCACATAGAGACACAACAAGGAAAGAAAAGTTCAGGCCAATATCGCTGGTGAACATAGACGCTAAAATCCTCAACAAAATATTGACAAACTGCATCCAACAATACATTAAAAAGATCAAACACCATGACCAAGTGCGATTCATCCCAGGGATGCAAGGGTGGTTCAATATTCACAAATCAGTAAATGTAATACATCATATAAACAAAAGCAAAGACAAAAATCACATGATCATATCCATAGATGTGGAAAAAGTGTTTGATAAGGTACAGCACCCATTTATGATAAAAACACCCAGCAAAGTGGGAATAGAGGGAACATTCCTCAACATAATAAAGGCCATATATGAGAGACCTGCAGCCAACATCATACTCAATGGGCAAAAACTAAAATCTTTTCCACTAAGGTCAGGGACAAGACAAGGCTGTCCACTTTCACCACTTCTATTCAATATAGTATTGGAAGTTTTAGCCACAGCAATGAGACAGGAAAAGGAAATAAAAGGCATCCAAATCGGAAAGGAGGAAACAAAACTGGTATAGTTTGCAGATGACATGATAGTGTGCATAGAAAATCCTATAGACTCCACCAAAAAGTGCTCGACCTAATAAATGAATTTGGCAAAATGGGGAGATACAAAGTCAATATCAAGAAGTCAAAGGCATTTCTGTATACCAACAATGAAACAGTGGAAGTAGAAATCACGAAAAAAAATCCCATTTGATACAGCAAAAAGAAAAATAAAATACCTAGGAATAAACCTAACCAAGGAGGTAAAACACCTGTATACAGAAAACTATGCAACACTGGAGAAAGAAATCAAGGAAGACACAAACAAATGGAAACATATACTGTGTTCATGGATCGGAAGAATTAACATCATCAAAATGTCCATACTACCCAAAACAATGTACAGATTCAGTGCAATACCTATTAAAGTACCAATGTCAAATTTCACAGACATAGAAAAACAGTTCAAAAATTTACATAGAACAATAAACAACCCCGAATAGCTGCTGCAATTTTTAGAAACCAGAGCAAAGTAGAAGGAATCACAATACCTGATACCAGACTGTATTACAAGACCACAGTAATCAAAACTGCCTGGTATTGGCATAAAAACAAGCACATGGACCAGTGGAATAGAACAGAGAGCCCAGAAATAAACCCAAGTCTCTACAATCAATTAATATTCGATAAGGGGACAGCAACATAAAATGGAGTATAAATAGCCTCTTCAAAGAATGGTGTTGGGAGAACTGGACAGCTACGTGTAAAAAAAAAGAAACTCGAGCACCAACTTACACCACTCAAAAAGAAATTCAAGGTGGGTAAAAGATTTAAATATAAGCTGTGTCACCATTAAAGTCCCAGAGGTGAACATAGGCAGGAAAATCTCAGATATTTCAGGCAGCACCATTTTTACTGGGACATATCCGCCAGAGCAAGGGACATAAACGAAAGAAGAAACAAATGGCATCTCATCAAAATAAAAAGCTTCTGCACGGCTAAAGAACACAGTATTAAAATAAGAAGAGAACCAACTGTATGGGAAAACATATTTGCCAATGATACCTCAGAAAAGTGTTTAATCTCCAAAATATATAGTGAACTTACACGACTCCACTGGAAGAAGACAAGCAACCCAATTAAAAAATGGGTAAAGGACTTGAACAGACACTTCTCCAAGGAGGACACACAGAGGGTCCAGAGACACATGAAAAGATGCTCAGTATCGCAAGCTATCAGAGAGATGCAAATTAAAACCACAATGAGATACCACTTCACACTGGTCAGGATGGCCATCATAAACAAAGCAACAAACAGCAAGTATTGGAGAGGTTGTAGAGAAAAGGGGACCCTAGTGCACTGTTGGTGGGTTTGCAGACTGGTACAACCACTATGGAAAGCAGTATGGAATTTCTTCAGAACACTAAAAATGGATCTGCCTTTTGACCCATCAATTCCACTGCTACGATTATATTCTAAGAATCCTGAAACACCAATCCAAAAGAACCTATGCACCCCAATGTTCATAGCAGCACAATTTACAATAGCCAAGTGCTGGAAGCAACCTGGGTGCCCATCAGTAAATGAATTGATCAAGAAACTGTGGTACATTTACACAATGGAATTCTATGCAGCAGAAAGAAAGGAGCTCCTACCCTTTGTAACAGCATGGATGGAAATGGAAAGCATTATGCTAAGCGAAATGAGCCAGGCAATGAAAGACAAATAACATATGATCTCACTCTTAACAGGAACCTAAACAACAAAACAAACAAGCAAGCAAAATATAACCAAAGACCCTGAAATAGAGAACTGGCTGACAGTGACCAGAGGGGAGAGGGGAGTAAATTTCAGGGGAAAAGGGGAAGGGTTTACAGGAACAAGTATAAAGGACACATGGACAAAAACTAGGTGGTGTTGGAAATGGGAGGGAGGTGGAGAGGGCTGGGGGTGTTGGCAGGGATGGGAGTAAAAGACAGAAAATGTACATGAACAACTATTAAAATAAAATTTTAAAAAATAATTAAATTAAATTTAAAAAAACATTATATAATTTTTCTGCCATGTAACCTATCTCCATTTTTTAAAAGTGGAAATTTGTTACTTAAGTAAGTTAATTCAAAGAAATATGAAAACTGAATGAAATAATGAACATTAAGTAAACACCCAGATATAAGATATTCTATCAGTAGCTAACTAACATACTAGAATTACCTGGGTAACTTTACAAATGTTTGATGCTTAGGCCTCATATCCAAGGATTCTGATTTACTTAAGGGCCTAGGGAATTATTTTTCAAAAGTTCTTCAGGTAATTTTAACATGCATCCAGGGATAAGAACCACTGACTTAAAACATCTTTTAATGAAATACCTTCATCTTTTGCAGCTAAATATACTGAAACCAGAGAAGGTACACTGACTTCATCTTGATCATAACCAATTTAGTTCTATCCAATTTGTTTAAAAAAATAGTGTAAATAAAAGGTGGCTCTGAATAAATGGGGGAAGAGTTAGAAAAAAAGATCAAATACTGAAAGGAAAATGATTTAGATTTATTGTAGTTACCATATAGTCTGCTATATCCTCTGGTGCATCACCATCAACATCAAACTTGAAAGTGACCATCTTGTTATTGTGTGTCTCCAGCTGACATTCCACCATGTTGTCTCCAGAGGTTGACACCTAGGCACAAACATTTCACCACCAGATTAAGAATCAATCATTATTGGAATACTCAGCATACTTAAAAGAGCCATCTTCCCTGAGGTAATATACAGATTTAATGTGACCCTGACTAAAATCCCAGTGAAGATTTTTTTGAACCACAAAGACCCTGAATAGCCAAAACAATCTTGCAAAAAAGAACCAGGCTGGAGCTATCACACTCCCTGGCTTCAAATTATACTACAAAATGACAATAACCAGAACAACACAGTACTGGGCAAAAAAACCAAACAAACAGACGTACAGACCAGTAGAATAGAATCGAGAGCCTAGAAATAAACCCACATGTATATGAGAAAATAAATTTCAACAAATAAGCCAAAAACATGCAATAGAGAAAATAAAGCTTCTTCAATAAATGGTGCTGTGAAAATTGGAAAACCACATGCAAAAAGCATTAAACTAGACTGTGGTTTGTCTCCATACACAAAAATTAACTCAAAATGGATCAAAGACATACATATAAGACCTGAAAAAATAAGTTACACAGAAGAAAAACATAGCTATTAAACTTAGGGACCTTGGTCTTAGGATTTTATGAATTTGATTTCACAGGCCAGTGAAATAAAAGCAAAAATAAATGACCGGGATTATTTCAAACTAAAAAGCTTCTGCATAGCAAAGGACACCGTCAGCAAAACAAAAAGGAAACCAATTGACTGAAAGTATATATTTGCAAGCAATACCTCTGATAAGGGGTTAATATTCAACATATATAAAAAAACTTATACAACTAAACAAACAACAACAGAGATAATCAAATTAAAAAATGGGCAGAGGATAAGAAGATATACAATTTGCCAACAGATATATGAAAAGATATTCAACTTCACTAGCTATAATGACAATGCCAATTCAAACTACAATGAGACACCACCTCGCACCTGTCAGAATGGCTATTATCAACAAGACAAGTAATAACAAGTGTTGGAGAGGTTGTCGAAGAAAAGCAACCCTCATTCACTGCTGGTGGGAATGTAAACTACTACAGCAATTATGGAAAAAACATTATAAAAATTCCTAAAAAAAAATTAAGAACAGAGCTATGGTATCCTTCTGGGTATCTACTCCAAAATTTGGAAACATTTATTCACAAATATATATGTACTCCTATGTTCATTATAGCATTATGCATGATGGCCAAGAAATGGAAACAATTAATGTGTACCCCAATAAATGACTGCATGAAAATGTCCACATAGACAAGGAAATACTACTCGCCCATAAGAAAAGATTAAATGCTGCATAATATGATAAAATATGATATCATGCTAAGTGAAATAAGTCACATGGAAAGACCCAAGAACCATATGATTTCACTCATATGTGGGATAAAAAACTAAAAGCAACAAGTGAACAAACAAGACAAACAATAACTCTTAGATATAGACAACAATATGGTAGTTGCCAAAGGCAAAGTGGGTAGGGAGATGTAGTTAAGGGTAAATGGGGTCAAATATATTGTGATGGAAGCAGATCTGACTTTGGGTAGTAAACATACAAAGCAAAATACAGATGATGTACTATAGAATTGTACACCTTACACCTACATAATTTTATTAACCAGTGTCACCCCTGTGAATGTAATGAGAAATTTCTCAAAAGAGTCAATCGTTGTCTTCTCATTGCAAATGGTACAGGGAACATCTAGGTGACCTGACGTACATTACATGGGGAAATGACTATGTTGCTCAGAATCTAAAAAGATTGTTTTTCCCTTGCTGAAATACTGGCTACATAACCATTTTATCAAATATCTAAGACTCCAATTACTCAGCAAAAAATAAGTTACAAATGTGACCTGTGGGAAAGAAAAGGGAAGACAACTTTTATAAAAAGGCAAAAAAAATAATAGTCACTAAGGTTATCTGCAATGCAGAGACCTAAATTTTGTCATTTGTTGCGGACCGTTCAGCCTGGTTTCAGGAGTTGTAACCCTCACCCCATGGTGGGCTGTGTAAGAGCCCAAGGGACCCACTTCATCTGGGTCTGTTCTGTCACAAGGATGTGACCTACTAAGGAGACAAAGAATATTTCCCTGGCAGGAGCACTGCTTCTGCCTTACCCATCTCTGGCCCCATAGCTTGGTTGGCAGTCAATGACGGGTAAGACTCCTCATGGGAGGGGCAACCTAAGCCAGACGCAACCACTTGGGAGGCCTCATGGAAGGACTCCGGGGGGATGCAGCAAACAGGATGTGATGGACCCTCACCCCCTGGCTATTCTGACATAGCCCAAGTCCTCATTTCCATCTGGGACATGTCTCCCGCTTCCTAATTGCCTTAAAGCCTGAAACTGTGGGGGTGAGCGGTGCAGCCTGTCCTGGCCAGGACGGCTCTCTGGGTGATCCGGACATAAGAAAGAATTCCTAAAGTCCTGTGAAACCTGCTTTGCTAAGAGTGCTCTTCCTGAGGTGACAAGTGTCCCAGGAGGAAATGAGCATGTCTCCCAAAGTCTGGCAACCCCCTTTCCTGACAAACACTGGCTCAGATTAAGCCCTCAGATTGCTTTGAAATGTTAACCATTGTTTGATCCTTGTCTCCTGACATACCTGTATTCCCGTGTATTTGAGCCCAATAAAAGCCTAGTGAGGAAGGGGCTCTGGGTCATTCTCCTCTGAGAGTTTGACCCCTTTCCTCCCCAAGCAGAAGATGTCTTGGTAGTTTTAATTTTCATCCGTGACGGAGAGATGGGGCTCTGCGGGTGGAGCCCCCCCACATCTGGCACCCAGGACAGGGTCCCCCGCAGTCATTCATTTCCAAAATTCTCTTAATCCCACACAAAGTGATTCTTTTTTACATATATAAAAATTACTTTATTGTTGTTCAATTACAGTTGTCTGTATTTTCCCCCCACACCTCACCCACCCCTTCCAAACCCACTGCCCTCCCTAACTCCCACCCTCCCCCTTGGCTTTGTTCATGTGTCGTTTATAGTAGTTCCTGAAAACCCTTCTCCCCACTGCCCACCCCTCCTTCCCCTCTAGTTATTGTTAAATTGTTCTTAATTTCAATGACTGCTTATATTTTGTTTTGATTCTATTTTTAAATGATTTCATTTTATTTATTTTTAGATAGAGAAGATGGGTGAGAGAAAGAAGAAATATCAATGTGCCATTGCCTCTCATGTGTCCCCACCCCCCACCAGGGATGTGGCACAAAACCCAGGCATGTGCCCTGACTGGAAATCCAACGAGCGACCCTCTGGTTTGCAGGCCCACACTCAATGCACTGAGCCACATCAGCCAGGGCTTCACATTGACTCTTTTCATCAAAAGAAAATGTACTGCTACTGGAAATATAAGCTGGTCCAAACTTTCTAGACAGTGATGTAGCAACATGTAATCTTCACACTCTCTGACCCACTAACTTTACCTCTAGATATCTAACATGAGGCAAAAATCATGGATATGTACAAAGATTTGTGCTCAATGGTGTTTATTGCAGAAATGGAGATGGAGAGACAGACAGGCACACAAAGAGAGAGAGGAAATTAGAAAATGGACAGACTGACAGAAAGAGGCAGACAAATAAGAAGAAAGAAACAACCTAAATAAAGAACCTGAATAAAGAACAGAAGGAATGATGGGAGATTATTATATCTCTATAAACGGGATTATCTGAGGGAGCCATTTTAAATATGTTATTAAAAAATTTGTTACTGACAGGACATTGGGGCAAGATGGAGTCATAGTTAAGACACATTGTGCCTACTCACACAACCAAAAGGAGAACAACATATCTAAAAACATAAAAAACCCAGAACTGCCCTGGCTGGTGTAGCTCAGAGGATTGAGTACGGGCTGTGAACCGAAGGGTTCCGGTTCAATTCCCAGTCAGGGCACATACCTGGGTTGCAGGCCATGTCCCCAGTAGGGGCCATGTGAGAAGCAACCACACATTGATGTTTCTCTCTCTCTTTCTCCTTCCCTTCCCCTCTCTCTAAAAATAAAAAAATAAAATATTTTTAAAAAACAAAAACAAAAACCCAAAACTGACATAAAATCAAACTGTATAGAAGTCCAACAACCAAGGAATTAAGGAAGAAACATTCATTCAGACCAGCAGGAGCAGGAGGAGATGGGCAGCCAGGCAAAGAGGACTCTCAGCAAGGCAGCAGATAGAGGACTGGGGCAGCCAAGGCAGCAGCTGGTGGACCCATTATGCGGCAGCTTCCAGCCTCAGTGGTCCCACATTCACGTGCAGATACACCAGGAGGAACAACTGGGGAGGAAGATAGAGTGTACAACCCAAGGTTCCAGTACAGGTAAATAAAGCCTTCAAGCCTCTGACTGAAAACACCAGTGGGGGCTGAGGTGGCAGGATAAACTCCCAGCCTCACAGTAGAGTTCGTTGGAGAGACCCACAGGGTCCTAGAACATACACAAACCCACCCACCTGAGAATCAGGACCAGAAGGGCCCAAGTTGATTGTCGGTAGTAGGGGAAGTGACTAAAAACCAGCAGAGAGCAGAGCACGCAGCACTGTTCCCTCTTGGACCCCTCCCCTCCATAGAGCTCCACAATGCAGGGACGTGGGTTGCCCCACCGTAGTGAACACCTAAGGCTCCACCCTTTACTAGGTAACAGGCCTGCCAAGACAAAAAAAATGGCCCAAATGAAAGAACAGATCAAAGCTCCAGAAAAAATACAACTAAGCAATGGTTAGCCAACCTACCAGATGCACAGTTCAAAACATGGGTAATCAGGATGCTCACAAAACCAACTGAGCTTGGTCGCTACAGGAAGGAACAAATGAAGGCTACCCAAAGTGAAGTAAAGTAAAATATACAGGGAACCAATAGTAATGGGAAGGAAACCGGGACTCAGATCAATGGTTTGGAGCATAAGGAAGAAAGAAGCATTCAACCAGAACAGAATGAAGAAACAAGAATTCAAAAAAATGAGGAGAGGCTCAGGAATCTCCAGGACATCTTTAAATGTTCTAACATCTGAATCATAGGGGTGCCAGAAGGAGAAAAGGAAGAGCAAGAAACTGAAAACTTATTTGAAAAAATAATGAAGAAATACTTCCCCAATCTGGCGAAAGAAATAGACTTTCAGGAAGTCCAAGAAGCTCAGAGAGACCCAAAGATGTTGGACCCAAGGAGTAACACACGAAGGCACATCATAATTACATTAGCCAAGAATAAAGAGGAGGGAATCTTACAAGCAGCAAGAGAAAAGGAGACAGTTACCTACAAAGGGGTTCCCATAAGTTTGTCAGCTGATTTCTCCAAAGAAACCTTGCAAGCAAGAAGGGGTTGGAAAGAAGTATTTGAAGTCTTGAAAGGCAAGGACCTACATCCAAGATGACGCTATCCAGCAAAGCTATCATTTAGAATGGAAGGGGAGATAAAGTGCTTCCCAAATAAGGTCAAGTTAAAGGAGTTCATCATCACCCAGCCCTTATATGAAATGTTAAGGGGACTTATCTAAGAAAGAAGATAAAAAATATGAACAGTAAAATTACAACAAACTCACAAATACCAACAACCAAATCTAGAAAAATAAAAACAAAAACAAACCAAACAAACACTAGAACAGGAAGAGAATCACAGAAATGGAGATCACATGAAGGGATATCAGGAGGGATGGGGTGGGGGATAAGAAGCATAAATGGTAGGAACAAAATAGACAGGGGGAGGTTAAGAATAGTATAGAAAATGGAGAAGCCAAAGAACTTAATATGGATGACACATCGATATGAACTAACTGGGTAGAGCGAATGCAGTTGGGAGGGGGTGTGCAGGGCAGAGGGGAATAAAGGGGAGGAAATAGGACAAGTGTAATGGCATAATCAATAAAATATATTTTTTTAAAAATTAGTAACAAAGTAAAGTATATGCAATATATTAATTTTTTAAAAGGCAGGATATAGACCTCCCTGGTGTGGCTCAGTGGACTGAGTGTTGGCCTGCATACCAAAGGATTGCTGGTTTGATTCCCAGTCAGGGCTCATGCCTGGTTTGTGGGCCAGGTCCCCAGTAGGGGGTGTGGGAGAGGCAACCACACTTTGATATTTGTCTCCTTCTCTTCCCTTCTCTAAAAATAAATAAATAAAATCTTTTAAAAGAAAGAATGATTTATTTCCTTTTGAAAAAAGGAAGGATATAAAATTATATATAAGGTTAGCATTCATTTGAAACCTCTACTATATCAGTTAGATATTGGTTTGCAAGCTGATCTCCATACAGATCTAATTATGGCTTGGTAGTTGATTAGGCAAATTACCTCTCTAATTCCTATTTTTAAAGGCAAGTATACTATCACCAATCATATAAAGTTATTAAAAGACTACATGGTAATAATATAACAAACAAGAACTTAAAAAGATTAAATGATAAAAACAAATAACATCTGGGCTACCTAGCACAAAATAATTAAATAAATTTTCACTATCACTAGTACTCTTATGATCTTTATATAAAATACTACACATAGGTACAAAATCAGAGATCAAACAAAGTAAAATATTAACAAGAACTATATCTGAGAGTACAAGTGATTTTCATTTTCTTCCTTATTTTCCTAAGTTTAACAGTTAATGCATAATACTCGTATCAGAAAAATTTGTTAATAAAGGAAAAGTTAGAGTTTCGTAATACTCTACTTCTACAGTAACATTACCCCTCCCTGGCCCCCGCCTCCCACCACCCACCCCCCTGCCACCACAGACCCCTGCACACACTCTTAACCCATATTTACACACTGACCTGAAGAACAGTAAGCTGAAATTTAGTCCCTTTCTCTGGTCTAGGACAGGAAGCTCTTCTCTGTTTGATCCGATCTTGTTTGCCATTTCCACTTGGGTTGTCAGGGGTATTGGTGTTTTCTTTCACAGCTGCCACATCATGTTGCAAACTAGTAATTAAAAACACAAAAGCAACTTGTATTCAGTTTCTCAAACAGACATTATTCTGTGATTCTCAAAGCCCAATATTTAACGCAAACCAGTTAACATCTGAAATCCCTTCGTGGCTAGAATCATTTCATTATGATGATAAAATTCTAAGAAAACTTCCGAAGTATAAAACCAGAATTTATGGAAAATAAGTAAGTAATAGCTTAGTTGGGTAGAGCATCGTCCTGATTCTCCATAGTTAAGGGTTTGATAGTCAGGGCACGTGTAAGAATCAACCATTGAATACATAAAGAAGTAGAACAACAAATTAATATCTTCCATCTCTCTCTGTCTCTCAAACCAAGAGATAAAAAATTTTAAAGTTATGATTTTATAACTGTGAACATAAAGTCACTGTACTGTATACATTTAATGGGTGAATTTCATGGTATATGAACTATATCTCAATAAAGCTGTTTTTATAAGTTATAAAAAACTGAGATCATGTTATATTTGTTTGAGAAACATTTTCTCACAGTAGTGGAAGAGAAAGAAAAACACTAACAGTGACAGGCCTCTATGGAACCTTTTATCAGAGGACCCTCTTGATTAATTTTATCCTGTTTGAGTTTTCTTAGTAATATGTCCAAATAAAACATCTAGAAATCAATTCTCACTCAAAATGTACCTTTTTATGCAATGAACTCAACAGGGGACAGACAGACCAGGTGTGAAACACAGTAATAGTGCAGGAAGGCAGAAGAAGAAATGGAAATAATATAAAGAAAATACGGTATATGTTACAGAATGAAATATCTAGCCATGAAAAAGCATGAAACCTTGGCATTTGTGACAGCATGGGTAGGCTTAGAGGGCAGTATGGTAAGGGAAATAAGTCTGAAATAACAAAGACAAGTACATATAATCTCACTTATATGTGGAATCCACAAACAAAAACAAAACCCAAGCTCAGATATAGAGAACAGATTATTGGTTTTAAGAAGTGGCAGGGGGGCGAGGGTGAGAGGTAGGCAAAATAGTGAAGGGAGTAAAAAAGGCACAAACTTCCAGCTATAAAATAAACAAACAAGTGATGGGGATATAACATGCAGCATGGAGAGTATAGTCAATAAAACTGTGCTGCATATTTCAAAATTGCTAAGAGAGAAGATCTTAAAATTTCTTATCACAAAGAAAAAATTATTTAACTATGTGAAGTGATGAATAGATTTATTGTGCCAATCATTTCACAATATATATAATATACAATCATTATGTTGTATACTTGAAACATAAAGTTGAGTATCAATTATACCTCCTTATCAATCAATCAATCAAATACACCAAAATTTTGCTTAAAAAATGAAAACAAATGATGAGAAAAAGTTTCAACATGATTAATTCTAACTAGTTGTATTTTGCAGGTTCAAATCAATGATTATGAAAGGGTTGGTTAACTTTCAATTTATCCATGTCAAGAACACTTTTCAGTTTTTTGCTTTAATAACTTTGAAGATACTTCAATAAATATAAAAGTTACAGTAAATACAATAGAAACAAATGATAAGATCTATAAATTCCAAACATATATTTGAAATTAATTTTTAGGTAAAGTCCTCTTAAAACTACCCATGAACTATCTGCCTAAAGGTATATAAGAAAAAATAACCCCTAACCTTTTTTCTATTTCCACATGAAAAAAATATTTTGTATAAATACAAGTGGTGGTAGAAGATGCAATTAATACCACTTAGTTTTTTAATACACAGAGAAAGAACAATAACAAATAACACCTTCAACAGTTAAAAGCGACATAATACTAGTCAGTGAGGTTGTATCATTCATTCATATTGCATATTTATCTTAAAACACTAGTTTAGGGTTTAGGACAAGAGGGTAGAAATTCAACTCTTCCTGTTTCTCTTCTCAAAGTATAACTAAAAATATGAAAATATGACAGTAGACAATCACAGGAGGGTGCTGAAGGGTGAAAAGATGAAGTCAGACTGGCTAGGGAATCCCCAACAGTTAAAGAAAAAGATAACAGCTCAGTATCTCCCAATTACCCACCCAGTGTCAGAAGGCAACCCAGACTCTAGGCCCATAGGCCTAGGTAGCCCACGCTCAGTGGTTTCTTGACCCCCAACCCTGCAGGAGAAAGTGGTTCAGACAAGCCCTTTCCTCCCCCTGGTAACTCTGGTGGGAACCCCACCAGTAGCATGTGACCGACTTAGAGAAGAACTACATTGAACTTCCAGCCAAGATGGAGGCGTAGGCGGACACACTGTGCCTCCTCTCACAACCAAAATTAAGGACAACAAATATTTAGAAACAAGAAAACAACCAGAACTTATAGAAAACTGAACTGTACGGAAGTCCAACAACCATTCATCCAGACCGGTAAGAGGGGCGGAGTCGCGGCAGGAGAAAGTGGAGGTGCGGACCCAGGAACGCAAGCAGCAGCAGCTGGCAGTTCCCAGGTGCACAGGCGGCGGCTGGCGGTTCCCAGGCCCACAGGCAGCAGCTGGCGGACCCCGGGCACAGGGGGACAACTGTGCAGACCCAGTGAGGCCGCAAAAGGCGGCTGACTGACCAGGTGGTCTCACATTTGAGCGCGCAGACGGTCCAGGCGGAGGGGAAGTGGCGGAGGGGACTGAATCCAGGAGAGAGCGGAGCAGGCGCCATTGCTCCCTCTCAGGCCCCACCCCCACATACAGCGTCACAACCCAGTGACTGGGCTGCCCCGCACTGGGGAGCACCAGAGGCTCCACTCTTCACTACGTAACAGCACGCTCACGTGCGCAGATAATCCAGGTGAAGGGGAAGCAGCGGAAAAGACCGGAGTCCGGGAGAGAGCGGAGCAGGCACCATTGCTCCTTCTCAGACCCCGCCCCCACCTATAGCGTCACAACCCAGCGACTGGGCTGCCCCGCCCTGAGGAACACCTAAGGCTCCACCCCTCACTACGTAATAGCCGCGACCAAACTGAAACCAAAACAACAACAACAAAAAACCCACCAAAAATGGCTCAAACTGGAAAACAAATAAAAGCCCCAGAGCCAATTCCTCTAAGCAGTGAAGAGATAGCCAACCTGTCAGATGCACAGTTCAAAACACTGGTCATCAAAATGCTCACAGAATTGGTTGATTTTGCTCACAAACTAGATGAAAAAATGCAGGCTACAATCCGTGAAATGAAGAAAGATGCATGGGGAACTGATAGAGATGGAAGGAAAACTGGGACTCAAATCAATGGAGTGGACCAGAAGGAAGAAACTAACAACCAAACAGAAGACGAGGAAGAAACAAGAATTCAAAAAAATGAGGAGAGGCTTAGGAACCTCCGGGACATCGTTAAACATCCCAACATCCGAATTATAGGGGTCCCAGAAGGGGAAGAAGAACAGCAACGAGTGGAAAACTTATTTGAACAAATAATAAAGGAGAACTTCCCCAATCTGGCAAAGGAAATAGACTACCAGGACGTCCAGGAAGCTCAGAGAGTCCCAAAGAAGTTGGACCCAAGGAGGAACACAACAAGGCACATTGTAATTACATTAGCCAAGATTAAAATGAAGCAGAGAATTCTAGAAGCAGCAAGGGATAAGGGGACAGTCACCTACAAGGGAGTTCCCATCAGACTGTCAGCTGATTTCTCAAAAGAGACCTTCCAGGCAAGAAGGGGCTGGAAAGAAATATTTTAAATCTTGAAAAGCAGGGACCTACATCCAAAATTGCTCTATCCAGCAAAGCTGTCATTTAGAATGGAAGGGCAGATAAAGTGCTTCTCAGATAAGGTCAAGTTCAAGGAGTTCATCATCACCAAGCCCTTATTATATGAAATGTTAAAGGGACTTATCTAAGAAAAAGAAGATAAAACTATGACAGTGAAAAGACAACAAACTCATAGCTATCAAGAACCACACCTAAAACAAAAGCAAACTAAGCAAACAGCTAGAACAGGAACAGAACCACAGAAATGGAGATCATATGGAGGGTTAGCAACAGGGGTGTGGGAGGAGGAGAGAGGGGGAAAAGATACAGAGAATGAGTAGCATAGATAATGGGAAAAAAATAGACAGGGGAGGGCAATAATAATATGGGAAATGTAGAAGCTAGAAAACTTATGACCCATGGACATGAACTAAAGGGGGGAATGTGGGTGGGAGAGGGTGGGTAGGGTGGAGGGGAATGATGGGGGAGAAATGGGACAACTGTAATAGGATAATCAATAAAATATATTTAAAAAAAGGAAAAAAAAAAAGAACTACATTGAAGCAGCAAGGCTAGAGTAAGTGCTCTTCACCGCTTCCATCCAGAGGTGGAGCACAAATATGCAAGGTGTTCGAAAGAGACCACAGTCATACAAGTACTCTGAAAACTAAATTCTCATTAGAAAAGGGCGACTGGCAGATAAACTACAATATTTAAATAGGATCCAGAGTCTCCTAACATAGTATTCAAAAGGTCCAGCAGACAAATGAAAGTTCCTTGTCATACCAAAACCCAGGAAAATCACAATTCAAATGTGGAGAGACAATCAATCAATGCCAATACCAGGATGAGTCAGATATTGGAATTTGCTGAAAGTGATTTTAAAGCAGCCATCATCAAAATGACTCAATAATCAATTACAAATACTCTTGAAGCAAATGAAGCAAAACAAAACAACTCATTAAAAATAGAAAATATTAGCCCTGGCTGGTGTGGCTCAGTGGATTGGGTGCTGGCCTGTAAATCAAAGGCTCGCCGGTTTGATTCCCACCCAGGGCACATGCTTGAGTTCCAGGCTAAATCCCCAGTGGCTGGCACATGAGAGACAACCACACACTGATGTTTCTCTCCCTCTCTTACTCCCTCCCTTTCCCTCTCTAAAAGTAAATAAATAAATTTTTTTAAAAAAATAAAAATAGAAGACATTAAAAAAGAATAAAATGGAAATTATAGAACAATAAGGAACAATCATTAAAAATAACTTCCTGAATAGACATAATAGAATAAGTAGAAAAAAGGAAAGAACTAGTAAAGTTGAAAACAGAACAGGAATTACCCAATATGAATAACAGAAGAATATTAGCTTACAACTATCAAATAATAACATAATTCTACTTACATCTACTTATAATTTATTTCTTTAGATTAGATGGAATTTTATTCTAAATTACATTATTTATTTCATTTTTAAAATCTTTCTGAGCTTTTCTTAAAGACAGAATGTTATAATGAGAAAAAGAAATGGTGAATAATTTCACAATCTGTATCTTTTTTTTTTTAAAGATTTTATTTATTTATTTTTAGAGAAGGTAAGGGAGGGAGAAAGAGAGGGAGAGAAACATCAATGTGTGGTTGCCTCTCACGTGGCCCCCCACTAGGAGCCTGGCCTGCAACCCAGGCATGTGCCCTGACTGGGAATCGAACCTGCGACACTTTGGTTCACAGCCCGAGCTCAATCCACTGAGCTACGCCAGCCAGGGCACAATCTGTATCTTTATTAAAATAAAAAAGCAAAATAATACCTACCATTTTTATTGAACATATACATAAATACGAAAATGAAAAATCTTCTCTAATCAAGATACAATGAGCCCCTAATTAATGCAAATACTTCAATATGCACTTACCATTTCCATAGTATTAAATTTGAAGATACTTACCTTTTAACTAAATCTGGTTTTAGAAGAGATGCTTGTTGTTCAACTCCAACTGGTTGGGATATAGGCTGTAAATAATATAGAAATAAAACTTGTTATGATAACATGTAACTTCAAGCTAAAGATGAAATTTGGTATTATTTTGGGAAACATACTTGTTACATATCATTTTGGTTACCTCACAAACCAGGCAGAACATATACACTATTAAATATCTCTATGAATCTTACTGATTTTACTACCAAAGATAAAGAAAACTAAACAGTAGCAATATTCATTAACATTTTTCATTAAGAAAACAGAGCTTTTAGTTTTATATGCTTTTGTTTGTGTTATTTTTCAACAGACAACACTGACATTCAGCTTCCAGTACTGGTTGTAAAATTACTCCTAAAGGAAGAGTCACTGCCATTATACGAACAGATAAATCAATGACACAAGCTTTAACATACTGTGTAGTCTCATTTTTCCTCTTTTTTTTTCACAAAACTACTGCCAATTATCCCTTTGAGGTGTTAGTATTGGGAAACTTGCAATAAAGATTTCTAGGAGGAAAGTATAAGCCCACTAAACAGGCAAATGCCAACACTGCTGGAAAACAATTTTAAACACTTATATAATCCATCCTACGCATTACCACTGGAGACAGCAGAGAGGTCTTAAAATGCAAATCAATCAAAAATGATCTCTTCCCTACCCAGTTTAAAACCTCTATGATGGCTCGCCATTTTCTGTAACGTTCAGTTCTTTTCGATGGCACATGAAAGTCCTCAGTGAACCAGTCCCTGCCTCATTCTGTAGCCTCTCTGCTCAAAGCCACACTGAATGAGTTGGACTTTCCCATACACTGTGACTCTAGTTATGTTCCTTCATCTCGCTGGATTATTAAAACTCCTCCATAAGTCCTGTCCATTTAGCAAATATCTAGACAGAACTTCTAGATAAAAATGCTTCTACTAAAGTGGGTTCTGGACACCAACAAAATCACCTTGGGTACTCTAAAAAACATATGCCTTAGTTCATGTCTTGGTTTCTAAACTAAAGGGGATGAAGGTTTCTTAGACAAAAGGCTGATTTTGGCCCTGGGACAAGGAAAGTACTAGATGAACCTAGATTACCTTGCTGTCCCAAAAAGTAAAGAACTGCTCAAGGAATGATGGGAATATATCAAATGCAGAAAGAAGCCAGCTTGATGGGGTTCCCACTGCCCACAATTTGGGCATCAGAATAAATAATGATAGCAACAGAATTCAATTCAACACCCATTCAATGAAATAAGAATCCATGAAGTCACACTTATACAAATAAAGGAAAGCTCTTAGAGTACAAGGCCAAGTAATAAATATAAGGACTGAAGAAGTAAGAAAATCATCAATGGATGATAAAACTAATGAGTAAATGTTAGATGAGGAACAGGATATTTATATAGTTTCAAAATATCTCCTCACAGATAACTTATTAATTACAAAAGGAAAAAAGATCACTTTACAATAGAACTTGGCAGGCCCCACCTTAATCAAATAATCAAATTAAACCTCAGCAATATTGGGACAAATTGACACCACATGCCTCCTGATATGATAAAATGTGCAAATAACACAAATTACTTACATGTTATTCCTGATAAAAATGCATGATCTGAATCTGAACTTGAAGAACACTGTATAAAATAACTGACCTTTATTTTTCAAAAGCATCAATGCTATGTAAGACAAAGAAAGGCTGAGAAACTGTCCCAGATTAAAGGACATGAAAAAGACAAACAATACAACTAAAGGAAATGCATGAACTTAAATTAATCCTGGATTGGAGGGGTTGCCATTAAGGACATTATTTGGATAATAGGTGGAATTTTCATGTGAACAATAGGTTAAATAATAATATTCTACTCATGTTACCTCACGGATATTTGAAGTATGACAATTACCTGGACTTGGTCACTGTGTTGTGCTAAGAAAATGTCCTTGTTTTTATAGAAATGTTTACAGGTAAAAGGCATCTTGTTTGCAATTAGTTCTCCCATACTTCAGAGGAAAAGCAATATATGGATGAATAGTAGATATATCAATGTATGGATGGATGGATGGACACAACACCAATAGGCAGACCACCATTCAGTAATGCCTTTTATCATGTCCCTCTTTATTATGTCTGATCAAGGGATTCTGTATGATTTATCTTTGTATTCTCAGTGCCTCTAAACACAGTGCCTAATATACTTCAGGCTTCCAATAAATGTTAGAAGGTACAAAGAAATAAGAAAACTGTGTCATAAGACTGTGCCATAAAAATGTTTGTGATTCAGTATTACAAATCACGGACATCAATTTGAAAGAAATACAAAGAAAGAAAATGTACATAGTATAAAGTTTCATTGTAAATGGCAACTATGTTTGTGTTTTTGTGATACTCTATATACAGTGAATATTAATCAGCCATGAAAAAGGAAGCCTTACCATTTGTGACAGCATGAATAAACCTAGAGGGTATTACACTCAGTAAATTAAGTCAGTCAGAAAAAGACTAATACCATATGATTTCATTTATATGTGGAATCTAAAGAACAAAATATATGAATAAAATTGAAGCAGAGTAATAGAGAGCAGACTTACGGTTGCCAGAGGAGAAGGAATTTGGGGGATTGGGTAGAAGAGGCACAGGGATTAAGAAGTACAGACTTGCAGGTTACAAAATAGTTATGGGGATATAAAGCAAAGCATAGGGAATATAGTCAATAATATGCAATATCTACATATGGTGACAGATGGGTATGAAAAATATTGAGGGGAACACTATGCAAACTATATGACTATCTAACCATTAAGCTGTACACTTACAACCAAACAATAAATAAAATTGAAAGGAAAAAAAGTGATACCGAGTTAGTTGTCCAGGAACAAGGGAAGAGTTAAGTAATTATGAATACTTACTGCATGAATGTGTGACCACTGAAAATTAATCATGTATAAAAATGCCATTACTCTGAGTACTGATTTTGTATCTGGCTATGTTGCTGAATTCATTTATTAGGTCTAGTACATTTTTGGTACAATAACGTATTTGTGTTGCAAATGACTTTTACTTTCCTGCTTTCCAATTTGGATGGCTTTTATTTCTTATCCTTGTCTGATTGATGTGGTTGGAACTTCCAGGACTATGTTGAATAAAAGTGCTGAAGGTGAATATCCCTATCTTGTTCCTGATCTTAAGAGAAATGCCTTTAGATTTTGCCAGTTGAGTTTGATGCTGGCTGTATGTTTTTCCTTTATGGTCTTTACTATGTCAAGGTATCATCCCTTTATCCCCACTTTGCTGAGAGTTATTATCATAAATGGGTGCTGGATTTTACCGAATGCTTTTTCTACATCTATTGACATGTTCATGTGACTTTTGTCTTTCATTTTCTTTATGTGATGTATCACATTTGATTTGCAAATATGGTACCAAACCTGCACCCATGGGATAAATCCCACTTGATCACACTTCATGATTTTTTAACGTATTGCTGCATCCAATCTAATGATATTTTGTTAAGCATTTCAGTATCTATGTTCATCAGGGATATTTTCCTGTAATTTTCTTTCTTTGTTGTGTCTTTATCTGGTTTTTGAATTAGGATAATATTGGTATCATAAAAAAGAGCTTGGAAGTCCTCCCTCTTAAATTTTTTGTAATAGTTTCAAAAGGATAGGCATTACGTCTTTGAATGATTGGGAAAATTCCTCCGTCAAGCCATCTGGTCCAGGACTTTTGTTTGCTGGGAGTTGTTTTGTGGTTTTTTTTTAATTCCTGCTTTAATTTCATTACTTATCAGTCTATTCAGGTTTTCTGATTCTTCCTGATTGAGTTTTGGAAGATTGTGATTTTAGATATTTATCCATTTCTCTGAGGTTATCCAATTTCTTGGTATATACTTGTTCACAGTATTTTCTTGTAATCCTTTCTATTTCTGTGATATCAGTCGTTACTCCCCCTTTCATTTCTACTTTTATTTCAGTCCCCTTTTGTTCTTGAGTCTGGTTAAAGGTTTCTCGATCTTGTTTACCTTTTCAAATAAACAGCTCCTAGTTTCATTCATCTTTTCAAAAATTATGTTTTATTGTTTATGCTACTGCACTTGTCCGAACTTTCCCCCCATTGGCCTACCTCTAAAGAGCCCACCCCCCAGATAATCCCCAAACTATTATCCATGTCTTTGAGTCATATAGGTATGTTCTTCCACTACTCCCTTCACCTTCTTTCATCCAATCTCCAACTGTCCTTTGAGCTACAACAGCTGCCAGTCTCTTTGATGTAACTATGCATGTTTCTATTTTGTTCATTAGTATAGCGTTTATTTTGTTCATTACATTCCACATATAAAAGAGATGTATGGTATTTGTTGTCTTTCACCGAATGGCTTATTTCACTTAGCATAATAATCCCTCAGTCCACTGATCTTTTCCAGTATTTTGCTCTCTTTGTTATTTCCTCTTTGATCTTGATTATGTCGTTTCTTCTCCTTACTCTGGGCTTCATTAGTTGTTGTTTCCTAGTTCTTTTAGGGATAGGGTTAGATTGTTTGAGATTTTTCTTGCTTCTTGAGGTAGGTCGCTAGTGCTATGAACTTCCCTGTCAGCACTATTTGCAGTGTCCCATATATTTTGGCTTGCTGTGTGTTAACGTTCATTTGTTTCCAGGTAATGTTTGTTTCCTTGATCTCATTGATAACCAATTTATTATTTAATAACATGCTATTTAGCCTGCATGTATTGAATATTTTTGCATCTTCATTGAGGTCGATTTCAAGTTTTATGCCATTGTGATCTGAGAAAATGCTTCATCTGATTACAGACTTCTTGAATTTGTTAAGAATTATTTTGTGTCCTACTGTGTAGCCTTTCTTTGAGAACATTCCATGTGAACTTGAGAAGAATATATGTTCTTCTGCTTGGGATGAAATGTTTTCTAAATATCAATTTAATCCATTTGAACTACTGTGTTGTGAAAAGGTCACTGTTTTCCTTGCTGCTTCCTTTTTTTATGTGGAAGATCTATACATTAATGACAGTGGAGTGGTAAAATCTACTGCCATGACTGAATTGCTGTTAATTTCACTTTATGTCCACCAACATTTTCTTTATATATGTAGGTGCTCCTATATCGGGTACATATATATTTACAAGGGTTATATCCTCTTGTCAGATAGACACTTTCACTATTATGTAGTGGCCTTTCTTATCACTTGTTATAACCTTTATTTTGAAGTCTATTTTTGTGAGACAGAAGTACTGCTACCCCAGCCACTTTTTTTAAAAATTTCCATTTCATGGAATATTTTCCTCTGCACTTCACTTTAAGCCTCGGTAAAGCTTTTGTTTTCAGGTGGGTTTCTAGTAGACACCATATATATGGGTCACGTTCCTTATCCATTCAGTTACCCCATGTCTTTTGATTGGAGCATTTAATCTATTTATATTTCAGCTGATTATAAATAGGTACTTATTGTCACTTTTTTTCATTGTGCCTATGATCCTCTATTTCTTTTTAAAGCAGGTCCTTTAACATTTCTTCCAATGCTGGTTTGGTTGTAATGAACAACTTTTAACCTTTTTTTTTTTTTTTTTTTTTTTGATCTAGGAAGCTATTTCTCCTTCAATTTTAAATGATAGCCTTGCTGCATGGGTAGAGTATTCTTGGCGACAGGTCCTTATTTTTCATCACGTTTAATGCTTCATGCCAATCCCTTCTGGCCTGAAGTGTTTCATTTATTCTTACAGAGGGAGAGAGAGGAAAACATCAATGTGTGCTTGCCTCTCACATGCCCCCACTGAGGACCTGGCCCACAAACCAGACATGTGTCCTAGACTGAAAATCGAACCGGCAACCCTTTTCTTCACAGGCCTGTGCTCAACCTACTGAGCCATACCATGTAGGGCTTGGCCTGAAGTGTTTTAATTGAGAAATCGTATGACAGCCAGCCTTATGGCAGCTCATTTTAGGTAACTGTTTCTTCTCTTGCTGACTTTAAGATTCTTTCTCTGTCTTCACCCTTTGCCATTTTAATTATGATGTATCTTAATGGGGGTCTCTTTGGGTTCATCTTGATTTGGACTCTTTGTTCTTCCTGAATTTGTGTGACTGTTCTTTTTTTCACTAAATTAGGGAAGATTTTTGCTATTACTGTTTCAAAGAGTTTCTCTATCCCTTGCTCTCTTTCTTTTCCTTCTGGTAACCCTATTATATAGATGTTACATTTCATGTTGTTCCAAAGATCACTTAGTGTTTTCTAATTCTTTTTTTTCCTGCTGCTCTGATCGAGTGGTTTTGTCTCCTGCATCTTCTAATTTGCTAATTTGATCCTCTGCTTCATTCAACCTACTGATTATTCCGTACACTGTATTCATTTCAGACATGTTATTTTTTCTGCCTGGATATTTTTCATGGTTCCTATGTACTGTTCCTGCTATTGAGCATCCTAATAAATACTACTCTGAACTCTGTATGATAAGTTGCTTGCCTCAATTTCATTTAGTCTTTACTAAATATTTCTCCTGTTCATTCATTTAAGATGTTTATTTCCCCGTTTTATGTCTCTCTGTGTTTGTTTCTATGTATTAAATAAAATTTCTATGACTCCCACTCTTGGTGGTGGTGGTAGGGGCTTCTGTAGTAGGTGTCTTCTGGGACTCAGTGGTGCACTCCCCTTCGTCACCTAAGGTAGGTGCTCTAGAAATGATCATTGTGTGATTTATGTGGGACCTCCTGTTGTAATTGGCTCATGTTTGCCATTGCCTTGTTTGTGGTATATCTCAACCCTTGGGCTGGTTGACTGTGTGGTACAACAAATTGCTATCCAGGTGCAAACCAAACAAAAACGAGGCCAAAAAACTCAACAAAACGGAAACAAACATCAACAATAAAAACAATAATAAGAAATGAAAACAGAGGCAAAAGAAGAAAAGAAGAATTAGAGAACAGAAAAGATAATATGAAGAGAAAGAAAGAAAATATAGATAAAAATAAAAATATAGGGAAATAACCCTGGCTGGTGTGGCTCATGGATTGCATGCTGGCCTGGAAATTGAAAGGTCACTGATTTGATTCCCAGTCACACGCATGCCTGGGTTGCAGGTCAGGTCTCCAGTTAGGGACATGCAAGAGGCAACCACATGGTGATGTTTCTTTCCCTCTCTTTGTCCCTCCCTCCCCCTCTCTATAAAAATAAACAAATAAAATCTTAAAAAATGTATGTAGGGAAAGAAAATGAACTTAAAGAATATGAAAGGAAAAATGGGAAGAATAAAAATAGAAAAAATACAGTGAGAATAGGAAAAAGAGAATAAAAGTCATGAAAGCAAAAACAAAAAGGAGGTAAAAAAGAGAAAATAAAGAAAAGATTGAAAAACAAAAAGCTGTGGTTTGTCTCAGCAGTTTGTTGTGCATGGGGCAATTAGTCTCTGGACATGCTGAATTTGGAGCTCCTTCAATTTTGCTGTGTGTTTTTCAGGAGCTGGCCACTTGTTGGACCAGGCCAGGGATGCCCAACAGGTGTTCTGTAGCAAGTCAGTGTCAAATGCAGTCCCCACTACCCTGCCCTCTGCAAGTTTTTCAGGGAAAAGTTTGTAGTAGACCAGCAGGTGCGGTCTCTCGAATCCAGAGGTTGGGTCTGCCTAGGGTCTCACCCTTAGAATCTTCCCACTCTGAGTTGCTGTCCCTTCCCCACTCAAATGTGCTCAGTGGGGGTAACCAGGACCTGGCAGGGTGATCAAACAGACTTGAGATTGGTATCCTCACTCAGAAGGAGGCAGGGATGGGCACTCCTTCTCCATTGTGTGACTGCACATGTTGAACTCACTGGAGAGCTGGCTCTGCTCCCCCACATTGAAACCACAATGCCCAGCCCCTGCCCATCTGACTCACAGATAACCTGTGAGATGCAATCTCAAAAACCAGGCTGTGTGTGTCTTGCTGGCACCTTGCACACTGCCCATCCAAGCAGGTGGACATGAAAGAAAAGAAAGGAAAAGGGGGAGGGTGGGGGAGGGTAGGGCAGGGCAGGGCAGGGAGAAAATGAAGGAAAGAAAATCTCTCCATATGGTCACCCACAAAAGGGTTGACCAAAACTTTCAGCCCCAACCAGTCTCCAGGGCCAAATGTCCCACTTCTCCCCACAGTCTAATTGAGCAGAGCAGGACCAAATTTTCAGTCCAGCACCATCATTTTCCTTTGACTTGGGGCTGACCTAGTGTCACCCTAGGTGGGAGACACTATGTCTCCCTCAGTACTTGAGCAGTCCTCTTCCTCAAGCCTCAATGCCCAGACTGACAGGTTTTCTGCCTAAATTCCTTCAAGAGAACAGAAGGCCCTTTAAATTATCACAGCGTATACTGACCAGGCCCCTCCTCCATAACCTCCAGAATGTTGCCCGTCCCCCCCAGCAGTCAGATGACACAAACTTCTCAGGCCAGTGTCATAACAATGGGCTCTTTCCTTTCCTGGGACAGTACACTTAGTGTCTCCCAGATGGATTGAATCCCCATTACTCCCTACTGCACAATGCTACACAAGCTATCCTTCCTGTTTCTTGTTGCTCTGGTTTTCAGACCCTTGTGTGGGGCTGGGACCCTTGTGTGGTTCTGAGACCCCACACTGCCAGGGGAACAGAGTTCCCCTTCCAAAGTATCCCCTAGCTCATAGTTAGCAACTACAAGGCCTGCAGGACGAATCCGGCCCTCCACCTCATTTTATCAGGCCCAGCACCCTGTTTCTGCCCGGCAGCAGTGCTGAGCTCCTTGCCCCTTGCCCCTAGTTAAGGAGTAGTTACATTTACACAGTCCTAAAATTACATTCGGCCCTTTGAAGGCAACCACGAAGTTGATGTGGCCCCCCTGAAAATGAGTTTCCACACCCTTGCCCTGGCTTCTTAGTCTTCATAGTTGTGTGAGGGTGGGCAGGGCTCATCCTGTCTTTGTCTCTTGCCATCTTTCTCCATGCTCCTATTTATAAGTTTCCAGATCAACTACACTGCAACTGATTTTTTTCATAAATGAATACTCCACAGTTTGTCTACAAGTCCAATCCAAGTCTGGAAGAGAGCAAATAAAGCTTCCAGCTACTCTACATCCATCTTGAAACTTCTACTCATTATTTCAATGCACATTATAGTAGTTAGTAGTTTTAGACAAAATAAAGAATGAAGCATTTCCCTAAAATTGAAACACATGTATAAAAATAGCCCTGCATATATTTGTAAATGTTAGTTTTGAAACTTCTAGAAATATTATAACAGAAATTGATTTAAAACTATCATGTAAAAAAGCAGATAAACCAAACCATTAGCCATGATTCTGTGGGCTACCACAAGTATCATTAATAATCCTGTTAATAATTACAAGTAATTATAAAATATAATTCCAGATTGTTATCATAACATCTATGTTTTGTTTCTCTTAATACGTAGGCTTTGCCTCCAGATTTATGCTTCAGGGCACAATGTTACCGGTCCATCTTGCTAGGATCCACCATAATTCTTTTAAAATTCTGTAATAAACATTTGTTATATTGGCTACATTATGTTGGCTCTTGCATGTACAAAAAAATCTCTTTGCCAAAGTATTTGCTTTCAATGTTTAAACAGTGATTATACTTAAGAGCTAACTATCTAATCTATAATTAGGAGTAATATAATTTATCTATTAAAAAAAACCCTCAGTATTGGTTCACTAGGATAGAGGAGAAAGTGGAAGGTAGGAATGGTATATGTTGTGTTCATCTCTGCCCTACCCCTCACCTTGAAATCCAAATGAAAGGCACCAATCCATTTTCCTAAGAAGTCTTTGACATCTGGATACCTGAGGCCTTGATAACTTACTAGCAAAAAGTTCAATAGAACTAAAGTACCTCTCGACACTTGCAGACTGGGACAAGGCCAAAATGAAAAGCAAAACTAGGCCTAGATTCCATTGGCCATACCATTCTGTCCTTTCTATATTGGCACTTGAAGCTCTCTCTTGAACTTGTTTCTAGATCTTTCTCCCAATGATACAGTGAGCTCTTGGAGGGAAGAGGCCATACCTGTAATATTTATCATAATATTTCCAGTGCCTTACCAATACCTAAAAAGGAAATGGCTGCTCAACAATATCTTTCACTATTATGTTCTCATTTTCATAATTTTTATTTTTAATTATAGCAACAAAACAAACACTATTTTGAGCATTTATTAAGTGTTAAGAACTTATATGCATTATTTAACTAAATTCAACAACTGAATGACAACTCTAGGCGGTAGACATTATCTTCATTTTTCCAACGACAAAGCTGAGGCTGTAATTGATGGAGGCAAAAACTGAGTCTGTAAAAGAAAATGAATGAATAGATAAACAACTTCAAAGAGTACTGAAGCAAAGTGGGGGCTTTTCTTTTATTTTAAGTTCCTAACTCCTCTTTCTCCTTTATTGTTATTTCCTGTCCTCCTATCAATGGTTCTCTACCCTAGATACACTTTAGAAAATTGAGGCAAGGAAAGAAGAAATGGAGAAAGGAGGAAGTGGAGAAGGAAATAGAAAAAAGAAAATCTAAGCTCATGTACAACATTCCAGAGATTCTTGTTCAGTTATTCTGGACTGAAGGAGACCAGTAAAATTAGAAGTATTTTTAAACATTTCATAGACTATAGTAATGTATTATAAACATCACAAAAACATATCTCTCCCATGAAGAGACAACCACTATTTACTGAGCACTTATTGCATTCCAGGCAATTCTCACATATCTCATCTAATCCTAATATGCTTGTAAGACAGGCATTTTTTTTTTCCTGACAGAGAAGTTGAATAAACTCTTCAGTGAAAACTCATGTATCTACCACCCACAAACTACAGCCTTTTACTAAATTTGTATTAATGTGTTTATCCATCAATACACCTTATGTATAATGCATTTCAAAGTAAGTTGCAAATGAAAGACAGACATATTAAAACTTCATTTTATAAACTGAAAGAGCCAAAGCTAAAATAAATTAATACCGTTTGAAGAATCAGCCTTCAAACTCAGATCTAACTAAAGATACAAACTGGCTCAAACCTGTATGTATACTATTTAACAATGAAAGTATTGCTTATTTAATAAAAGAAAATTATCACTGTGCATGAATGTCCACTTTTACAGTTCTATATTTATAAAGAACCCTTCAGCCCTGGCTGGTGGGGGTCAGTGGATTGAGTGCCGGCCTGCGAAGCAAAGGGTCACTGGTTCGATACCCAGTCAGGGCACATGCCTGGGTTGCAGGCCACGTCCCCAGTAGGGGGCGTGTGAGAGGCAACCACACACTGATGTTTCTCTCCCTCTCTTTCTCCCACCCTTCTCCTCTAAAAATAAATAAATAAAATCTTATTAAAAAAAGAACATTTCATCTATGAAGTCACTGCTTACCTAAGCCTGATTCTTAGCCAACCTTAGATTCTGAATAAAGAATATATCCTAAGAAATAACTTATCCACAGCAGAGTTCCTCAGATAGATTCACACAATGACACCAAGGCTATTCAACAGGCAGAAAAAGAAAAAAGGAAAACACACCAGCACCACAGGTACTGACAATAAAGAGGGATGGAAACAACAACATTAATTATAAGGCAGATAGAACTGGATTGAATAAAAAAATGACCTCGGCTTAACTCCAAGGTCTCCCTAGGAATCACCTCATGAAAAGGGGCTTAACTGAAAGGAGACTTATACTTCACACTTTCCCCATAACATCTGCCCTCAGTTGAGTTATCAAGGGTCTGTAACAATCAGCAAATTGATTAGGCACTGCTACTATCATGGCCCTCCAAGCTTTCTACAGGAATTTAGAGAGAACAACAAATTTTTCTTTAAGTAGCAGGAGTGACAATGCATATTAGAGATGAAAAAGAGGGAATTAACTGAGCCATTCAGTATTCTGGGAAGTACACTTCCCACAAATAAAGCCAAATTGCCAATAAAAAAATTCTTGAAAAAGCTAGTATGATCTTATTCTGATGAAATAAATACAAAAATGTATTTGTATAAATACATGCATAGAAAAATGTCTTAAAAACATTAAAAGTTTTTTTTTTTCTGAGAGGTGGGATAACAGATAATTTCAAATTTCTACTTTTATGTATTTTTAAAACATATTTAGCCTTGCCTGGTGTGGCCTAGTGTATTGGGTGCCAGACTGCAAACCAAAGAGTCACTGGTCTGATTCCCAGTCAGGGCGCATGCCTGGGTTGTGGACCAGGTCCCCCAATAGTGGGGGCTCGAGAGGCAACTACACATTGATGTTTCTTTCCCTCTTTCTCCCTCCCTTCCCCTCTCTAAAAATAAATAAATAAAATCTTATAAGAAGTTGTTTTTAAAATCTACTGCCATAAGAGGAAATAAAAGAACATAATAAGACATGCAAAAGATATACAACAAATTTTTCACTTTTCAGGAAAACAAATGCCACATATAAACAAACACTTAGGGGGGCAAAGAACCAAAATTCTGACTGCCTTTAAGGGTTTCTCTTCTTCAGCATTAACTAGAAGTCAATAGTATAAAATATCTTGTAAAAGGAAACAAAAGGTGGTCAACTGATATTTTTTCTACCCAGCCAAATTAAATTTCTGAATGCATATGAAAGGTAAGTTGCAGATACCCAAAGAATCAAAAATAGCACATCAAAGTAATCTTGAAAAATTATTACACAAAGCCATTTTGTAAACTACAGTTACTTAGCAAAACTTAAGAATCAAAAATAGGAAAGTTTTGGTATAAAAACTGGTGCTATAAAGTAAAACCTGCAATTGGTATTGTCCAAACTGTTAAAACTATGTTTCAAAATTGACTGTACACATAAAAACTGAGAATGTTACATGTATAGTATAAAATAAAAAACACCTTTCATACTATCCCCCAAAAACAATTGTTTCCCTTTTTTTTAAATACCTTATAACAGTAACCCACAGATAATCAGTCTCTTCTCTCATTCCACCAATCTCCCAAATTGAAGATTTCAACTATGTTCCTATTTCAGAGGTTGGTTCCTTCCTGGAGAATGAGATCAACCAGAAAGGTCCCCATTCCTTCAAAATCCTCAATGTTTTGACTAATTTACATTACAAAAGAAAGTTGAATAATATCCCTGTAATTCGATCTAAATGACTAATGTCCCCTGACATTATAAAGCTATACTAAGTAAAATGTGCCCTTTGGGAACATTTTTTTTGACAATGTTCAGCAAACACCCAATACTTAGAGCAATTTCCCTTCAATTAGAGTAAATTAATTTCATATAAAAACACAATTGTACTAAATAGCATTTTTATATAAATGGCCAAATACCATAGAAGCCAGAATCATTCTCTCTAGAGAAACCATATATAATTTTAATTCTCAGTTTTTACCCAAAGATTTTCATTTAATGGAATTAACTACTTTATAGAGGGAGTTACAGTGAAGATAAAATAAGGTGACGCTGTCTGGTCCTCAATGTCACCTCCCTAAATATATGATTTATGCCTTTAGAAAACCTCAGAAAAATGGGTCCATGATATATTTAAACTGTCTTTACCAGAATAAACTTGATTGTTTTAGTCATATTCATACACAGTAGGCCTATGGGTGTTTCTCAACAAAATGAACATAGTGATTCTTTTGCCAATTAATATCAGCATTATAAACATCAACAAAGTCCATTCTTCATATAGTTTCTAAACTGTCTTAAAAACAGTAGAATAGAAACATGACCAGAGACAAAGTAAGCACCTCAAACGCACTGGTATCTTCAGTAACTACCTTTCTGGGTCTGAAACATAGTTTGGTTAGAATTAAAATCACTATGTCTGAAGCGTAAGGTTATTAATTACTTCACTGATTAAAAATGTGGAGCTAAAAATTATTTTACTGAGATCAGCTATGAAAGAGTAGTAAAATAGAAAATGCTAATAAGAACTACAATTTCCATATGATCTCACCATTAACATGAACCTAATCAACAAAACGAACAAGCAAGCAAAGTACAGCCAAAGACAGTGAAATTGAGAACAGGCTAACAGTAATCAGACGGGAGAAGGGAGGGGATAAAGGGGTAAAAAGGTGACGGGTTTACAGGAACAATTATAAAGGATATATGGACAACAAAAAGGGGTGCCTTGAAATGGGGGACGGAGGTGAAGGAGGGTGGGTTGGTGGGGAAGGGTGGGGGGAAAAGGCAGAAAACTGTACTTGAAAAACAATAAAAAATAAAATAAAGGTAAAAAAAGAACCACAATCTCCAGAGTAATCTTAAAATACACAACTCAGATATGCTAATACGTACATTTTTCTGTGTAAACAATAAATACATGATATATTTTATTGACTCCTGATGCCTTCAAAGTCTGATACCTGTACAATCCTGTAAGTGCTTCTAAAAACAATGATCAACAAAACCCTGAAGGAAACATTGTTCCTAGTTATTAATGCAAAATGTTAGCAATAATAAAAATCAGTCACCTTTCCCTTATAGTGTTAATGCACACGAATATGCAGACAAAACAATTCTAGGACACTGAATTAACATGGTAACAAGGAACACACACATCTACTTTACATTAAACTAAAAAACAGTGCCATCAAATTAAAAAGCTTCTTCATGGCTAAAGAAAACATCATCAAAATGAAAAGGGAACCAACCATATTTGGAAAACATTTGCCAATGACACCTCAGACAAGGGTGTGATCCCTAAAAGATATAAAGAACTCATACTACTCAACACCAGGAAGACAATCCGATTAAAAAATGGGCAAAGGGCCCTGGATAGTGTACCTCAGTGGATTGAATGCCATCCTGCAAACCCAAAAGTCACCAATTCATTCCCAGTCAGGGCACATGCCTGGGTTGCAAACCAGATCCTCAGTAGGGGGAGTGTGAGAGGCAAACACACACTGATGTTTCTCTCCCTTTCTTTCTCCCTCTCTTCCCACCGTCTAAAAATATAATTTAAAAAATCTTGCCAATAAAATAAAAACAAAAAATACAAAGTGACATATAATAGTGAGATCTTTTATGTGCTTAAAGACAAACACCAAACCAGAAAACAATGTTACACAGTCTAACGGTACATAACTACATATGTAACTACACTGAAACAAAATCTGAAAGAACACACACCAAACTGATGATAGAAGGCAGTAGGAGGACACAGGGAAGAAAGGGGTAAAATAAGACTTCTCTACATTGTTTTAAATTTTTGCCAGGAATATATAGTGGCATATTACCTATGTAATTAAAGTAATGAGAAAAAGATTTTTAAAAATAATAAATATACTGTGGTTGAGAATTAAAGCGATACTCAAACACTGTACTGTATAGAGATAACTCAAACACTGTACTGTGCATGGAAAATTGCTGAGGTTTAGTGTTTCTCTCCAGAGGCTGAAAAATGAAACCTTCTGAACAAATGTTTGGTTAGACCACAATGTCAACTGAAACGGAATCAATCTTAACCATCAAAAGTACTAATGCATTAGTACTAATACATCACAGAACAGGTTAGAAATGCTGACCTCAGTGGTAGATAAAAACATCAGAGTAAGTGGTTTTCCATATTATTGGACAAATAAATCAAAACCATGACTGACACATCTGAACTCATGATTCATTTTCTGTCTCTTGTATTCACGATTCCTTTGCCACATGGGGCAATAAAATGGAGAAATACGAACACATCTTAAGTTGTCCACCTATACAGGTTCATTACAAAATTAGAAGTCCTGACTAAGCAGCAAGAATGATAAACATCAACAAAGGATCCTTTTCTCACTGACAGCAGAATGATAGTAATATCTATAGCAATAGTTATTTATTAATTTATTCAACAAACATGTCAACAAGTAACTATTTGTGTCGAACAGTGTGCTAGATACTAGGAAGAGAGATAAATCAGGGGCAGATCTTGCTACAAAGAATTTTCAGTTTTATTGGGGCACAGACACAAAATATAAGCACAGCTTGCTATTTCAGCTCAAGAGTCCTCTTGCCTTTCCCTAGGCAGAAAAAAAAAAAAATCAGAACCCTACTCCATTACTTTGTCATCTACTCTTCAGGGTTTACTGATGGGCATATAGATGTTACCTCAATTAAACCAGGGATAATATTTTCAAACAACAAAAATTAAGAAAGAAAGGTTCTACTTTTAGTAACAATCCCATCAATCAAACTCCCTGTAGATACCAACAAAATGTGCCGGACAAGTATTTTTTAAAAACTGCCTGAAGGCATAAGAAAGCAAACAAAAGCAGATAGAAACTGGCAGGAAGGCACTACTTGGACAGTGGATGTGTTTACCATTTTTAGGCTTTTCTCCTGCGGGCAAGCCCTATAAAAGCTAAAACTCAGAAGAAAGCCCATAGTCTTACAATACTAAAGAAAAAGAGGCAGCACTATGATAACACAGACCCTTCCGGACCAAGAAGCTATGATGTGCCACACCATTTGGTAGAGAAAGGTTCAGGCCAAGCATCCCCTGACTCTTTACCCAAGGGCAACAGGCAACTAAGGGCATTATGTCCCAAACCTCTACCCAGTGGTAAAAAGCCATGCAGACCCCACAACTGCTGACCTTCTACTAAACAGCATTAGATGGAAGCCAGGTATGTACTTTCATTACTTCCATAGCCCTACTCCCTGTATCTAACACTTGAAAGCCCAGAGGACCACCTCCAATCCTGCAGGAAGTACCAACAGGATCCAGCAAGTGTGTAGCCATAACCAGAAGACAGAGAAGACCTAACTAACCTTACAAGAGCCCAAAAAACTAAATTAGCATTAGAACTACAGCCCACGAAGTAGGATAGAATCTACAGGCTAAATTTAACAGGGCAAGTGTCTGCTAAAATAGATTTAAATATGATAAAAAGTCTCTAACTGTATCCAAAATGTTCAGGATACAATAAATAAGTCACTTGTCATACCAAGAAAAAGAAAAATCAGAACTCAAATGAGTAAAGAAAATCAACATACACTAATACCAAGAAGATTCAGATGTTGGAATTATCTGATAAGGATTAAACAGCAAACATTACGAAAAAAAGCTCAGTGAGTAATTATTATTTATCTGGAAACAAAAGAAAAATAGAAAACCTCAAGAAAAAGTGAACTTACAAAACCAAACTAAAAAAATAAACTGAGAAATATAATAATGTAAATTAAAAACTGCCCTGGCTGGTGTGCTCAGTGGGTTTAGTGCTGGCCTGTGAAGCAAAGGATTGCTGGTTTGATTCCCAGTCAGGGCACATGCCTGGGTTGTGAGCCAGGTCCCCAGTGGGGGGCACGTGAGAGGCAACCACACATTGATGTTTCTCTCCCTCTCTTTCTACCTCCCTGCCCCCTCTCTAAAAATAAATAAATAAAATCTTTTTAAAAAGAGTAATTAAATACACGACTGAGGATGACAGAAAAGAGAACCAGTAAACCTGAGAACAAATTAACACTTTTTAAATCAGTTTGAACAACAGAAAGAAAGATTGAAAGAAAATGAACAGGGTTTCAAACTTGTGAACAGAAAAAGGTTGAAAATTCATATAACTGGAGTCTTGGAAGGAGACAAGGAAGAATGTGGAGCAAAAAAAAATTTCAAGGAAATAATGACTGAAAACTCCCCAAATTTGGCTAAAGGCATAAAATAGATTCATAAAGGTGAGCAAAATTTAAACAGGATAAATCCCAAGAAATCCAGGGCAAGATATAGCACAATTAAACTTCTGAAAATCAAATTTTAACAGAAAGTATGAAGTAACAATATATAACTGATAGGGAAACACTAATTTAAATGACAGCAAACTTCTCATCTGCAAAGAGAGGCCAGAAGGAAGCAGCAAAACATTTTTCAAGTTTTGAAAGGAAAAAAATGTTAACCATGAGTTCTATATCAAGCAAAATATATATTAGGAAATGAATAAAAAAACACATGCTCATAGACTTCCAGCCAAGATGGAGGCATAGGTAGACACACTGCGCCTCCTCGTACAACCAAAATAAGGACAACAATAATTTAGAAACAAAATAGCATGCAGAACTGACAGAAAATTGAACTGTATGGAAGTCCGACAACCAAGAAGTTAAAATAGACACATTCATCAACACTGGTAGGAGGGGCGGACTTGGGCAGCATAGGGCAGCCGGATGGAGAGGGGTCACAGAAGCGGTAGTACCAGGTGCACAAGGCAGCAGCTGACAAACCCCAGGCGCACAAGGGCAGACTTGGGGCGCGGGATGGCAACAGGCAGACCCAGCAAGGTGGTGATTGTGAAGCCCGGCATGGCGCCCAAAGCAGCTGCCTGACCCGGTCACACATTAGCGTGCAGATAAACCTGGCGAAACGGGGGAACGAGACAAACCCAGAAACCCAGGGTCCCAGAGCAGGGAAATAAAGCCTCAAAACACGGATTGAAAACACCTGTATGGGATGAGGAGCTGGGAGAAACTCCCAGCCTCACAGGAGAGTTTGTTGGAGAGACCCACAGGGTCCTAGAATGCACACAAGCCCACCCTTACAGTAATCAGCACCAGAAAGGTCCAGTTTGCTTCGGGGAAGCGCGAAAGGGACTGAAATCCGATAGAGAGCACATCAAGTGCCATTGTTCACTCTCGGACCCAGCCCCCACATATTGGGTCGCCCTGGTGAACATCTAAGGCTCTGCCCCTCATATGAAACAGATGCAACAAGACAAAAAAAAAAAAAAATGACCCAAACGGAAGAACAGATCAAACTTCCAGAAAAAAATACAACTAAGCAACAAAGAGACAGCCAACCTATCAGATACACAGTTCAAAGCACTGGTGATCAGGATGCTCATGGAATTGGTTGAATTTGGTCGCAAATTAGACGAAAAAATGAAGGCTACAATACGTGAAATGAAGGAAAATGCACAGAGAACCAATGGTGATGGAAGAAAACTGGGACTCAAATCAATGGAGTGGACCGGAAGGAAGAAAGAAACAACCAAACAGAAAAGAAGGAAGAAACAAGAATTCAAAAAAATGAGGAGAAGCTTAGGAACCTCCAGAACATCCTTAAACCTTCCAACATCCGAATTATAGGGGTACCAGAAGGGGAAGGGGAAGAGCAAAAAGTGGAAAACTTATTTGAGCAAATAATAAAGGAGAATGTCCCCAATCTGGCAAAGGAAATAGACTTCCAGGAAGTCCAGGAAGCTCAGAGAGTCCCAAAGAATTTGGATCCAAGGAGGAACATACCAAGGCACATCATAACTACATTAGCCAAGATTGAAATGAAGGAGAGAATTCTAGAAGCAGCAAGGGATAAGGGGACAGTCAACTACAAAGGAGTTCCCATCAGACTGTCCACTGATTTCTCAAAAGAGACCTTCCAGGCAAGAAGGGGCTGGAAAGAAGTATTCCAAGTCATGAAAGGCAAGGACCTACATCCAAGATGGCTCTATCCAGCAAAGCTTTCATGTATAATGGAAGGGCAGATAAAGTGCGTCTCAGATAAGGTCAAGTTCAAGGATTTCATCATCACCAATCCCTTATTATATGAAATGTTAAAGGGACTTACCTAAGAAAAAGAAGATAAAAAATATGACAGTAAAAAGACAGCAAACTCACAGATATTGACCACACCTAAAACAAAAACAAAAGCAAACTAAGCAAACAACCAGAACAGGAACACAACCAGAGATGGAGATCACATGGAGGGTTAGCAACAGGGGAGTGGGAGGAGCAGAGAGGGGGAAAAGGTACAGAGAATAAGTAGCACAGACAGTGGGTAGAAAATAGGGGGAAGGCAAGAATAGTATAGGAAATGTAGAAGCTAAAGAACTTATGACACATGGACATGAACTAAAGGAGGGAATGTGGTTGGGACAGGGTGTGCAGAGTGAAGGGGAATGAAGGGGGGGAAATGGGACAACTGTAATAGCATAATCAATAAAATATATTTTAAATAAACACATGCTCAGACATAAGAAAACTAGAATAATCCATTGCTATTAGATTTATCCTTACAGAATGACTGAAGGAGGTATTCCAAAAAGAAAGGAAATAGGAGCAGGCTTGGAATTTCAGAAAGGAAAGAAAAACAATGCAATGGGTAAAAATGAGGGTAAAATGTAGTAGGCTGTTTTCTTTATAAGTTTTTTAAATCATATTTAATGGTGAAGACAAAATTTAGAACATCTACAAACAGGGAACCAAACCCCCCCAGAATTTATACCCCCAAAATTATGTATTTATTCTTACATGTTTAAACTTCAGTCACCATGAAAGGACTTTCCATTTCATTCTATAGACTTATCAAGACATTTTTTCCACTGTTCAAAACAATCTTTGAACTCATCAATTTTGATGTCTTTAAAGTGCTTCTGCCACTTTTTCTTTCACCTTTTCTACATTGGCAAAATGTTTCCCTTTGAGGAATTTTTTCCCTCAAAGCTTCAGGGAAGCTAGGGTAGGTAGGGTAGGCAAGTGGGCTCCTAAATCACCCATCATGAAATGGGCAAATACACTCAAAGAATTTACCCCCAAAAAATTTCACTGAAGCCAAACACAGCCCCTCACAATAACACGAGCAGGTACACTGATACAGATGGATTCCTAGAACACTCACCTGGCATGGACCACCTGAACTACAAGTGACCCACCTTCCATAAGATGATATCTCCATTTTAGGGTCCCCCCTCATATAGTGTGCATAAAAATATGTAAAAGAAATACTTCGAATAATTATATATTTTAACAGTGGAAAGGGTAAAGGTGTCTAATGAAAGTAACCTTTCAATATTTAACATGAAGTGGTAAAATGTCCATACCAGTAGAGTGTGTTAAGTTATACCTACAGCAACTACTATGTAAACTATACAATACAATATACTCAAAACAGTATAAATATAACAAGAAGGAATCCTAAAAAACTTGCAAGTAGTTCACAGGAAAGCAAGAATAGAAGAAACAGAGGAAAGGGAAACATTGGGAATAAACAAAAACAAAATACTAAAATGACAGACTTAGTCCTAAGATATCAAAAATTATTTTAAATGTAAATGGTCTAAATATACCAATTAACAGGGAGATAATGGTAGAGTGGATAAAAACTAACTATAGGCCGTCTACAAAAAACTAACTTCGAACAAGATACATAGGTTCATAGTAGAAGAACAGAAAAAGATATGCTAATATTAATCAAAAGAAAGCAGGAGTATATCTATAACATCAGATAATGTAGACTTCAGAGGAAAGAAAATTACTAAAGATAAAGACAGACATAACGTAATGATAAAAAGATCAATCCATCAAAAACACATAGCACCCTAAGTGTGGATAAAACAAACAAAAGACCTTCAAACAAGTGGGAAAAAAAATAACTGACCTAAAAGGAGAAGTACATAAACCCACAATTATAGTTAGGAACTTCAACCCTGCTCTCAAGAACTGGTGGAGCCTCTAGACAGCAAATTAGCAAACACATAGAAATAGAAGAAATAAACTGACTAACAGATAATAGATACTACTGAGAAACAGACATTTCTCTCATGAATTGAATCTAGCAATGTATACAAAGTATAGAATGTATACATATTATGACTAAATAGGTTTATTCCAAGGATACAAGTAACATTCAAAATCACTCAATGTAATCCACTTATTAATATGTGAAATAAAAATCCTATGATCGTATTAACTCAGAAAAGGTATTTCTTCAAGAGTCAGGAATAGTGGGGTACTACCTCAACTTGATAAAGAGCATGTTTGAAAAATCTGTACCTTTTGTCATACCTAATGGTGAAAGACTTAATGCATTCCCCTAAGCCTGGGAACAAAGTCAGCATATTCATTTTTACCATTCTTATTCTACCCAGTAACTGAAATTCGACCCAGCACAGTAAAAGAAAAATAAGAAGTAAATGGCATAAAAGTTAGAAAGAGATTAAACTGTCTCTACTTTGGAGATTACATGATTGTCTACATGAAGAAGTCCTAAAGATTCTATCAGGAAAAACAAATCCATCCTAGAACTAACAGTAAGTTCAACAAGTTTATAGGACACACATATAAAAATCAACTGCATTTCTAATGAACATATGGAAATTGAAATTTTACAATCCCCCCAAAGAAAATGAAATAATTAGGGATAACTTAGCTAATAAAAGCAATGAAAGTAGACCTAAATAAATGGAGAGACATACCATGTTCACATACCAAAAGACTCAACATTGTCAACATGTCAATTCTCCCCACTTTATATATAGAATGTAATTTCTATCAAAATCCACAAAAATATGCCCCACTGACTTTTCACAAAGATGTAAAAAGTAATTCAAAAAAAGGATAGTCTTATCAACAAATGACATGGCACTAGAACAAATGTACATAGACAGGCAAAGGGAAAAAAAAGAAAAAGAAAAACCCTGAATCTAAACCTCAAACCTTATACAAAAATTACAAATTAACATAGGTCACAGAGATCATAAATGAAAAACTATAAAATTATTAAACTTTAAAAAAATAGAATAAAACCTCCAGGATCCAACCCTAGGCAGAGTTAAGACTTCATATTAAAGGAACAATCAATACAAAAAAATCAAAGTGCAATAAACCAGCTGGCAAAAGACAAATACCATATGATCTCACTTATAAGAGGAATCTAATGAACAAAATTAACTAACAAGCAAAGTAGAACCAGAGATATGGAAACATGGAATAGACAGTAGCCAGAGGGAGGAGGGAAAGGTGATAATGGTGGAAAGAAGGGGAAGGGACTAGTCAAATAACATGTATGAAGGACCCATGGACATGGACAACAGAGTGGGGCTTGACTGTGGGAGCAGGTAGTGGGCTGGGCAGAGGAGGGCAAAGGGGGAAAAACTGGGACAAGTATAATAGAATAACAATAAAAAAGAAATATAAAAAATTCAATTTTTTCCTTTTAATTTCTTGAAAAATGCATGTTCATTTAAGGCAAAAAATTATAACATTTTATTGTTTGGTTTATAATATATGTAGGTATAATATATACAAAACAACTATAGCTTAAAGCCTGGAGGAAATAAATGGTTGTTATAGGATTCTTATATTTTTACATGATACACTATTAAACAAAATATTAAATATATGTAAACATAAGAATTAAGAATTTAAATTAAAATCCCTAGATAAACCAAACAAAAAATACTGAAAAGGGAGAAGAAACTTTTAGGGATCATTTTGTTTTGTTATTTATTTATTTATTTAAGTCAGTATTTTTTAATTGTTGATCTTGTACAGTTTTCTGTCTTTTACTCCCCCCCAGCCCACTGCCCTAGCCCTTCCCCACCTCCCTCCCATTTCCACCCCCCATAGGAAACTTTTAGGGATCTTGCATATGTTCAATATCTTTATCATGGCATATTATCTGTCAACTCACTGAATTGTATGCTAATAAATATATGCAAATTATTGTAAATAAATTATAGCTAAATCAAGTTGTTTAAACGTGGAGAGATCCACAGCTAAAATCATACTTCATGGTTAAAGACTGAAAGCTTTCCCACTAAGATCAGGAACAACACAAGGAGGTCCCCTCACATGAGCTCCATTCAACATGACACTGGACATTACCAAGAGCAATTAGAAGGGGAAAAAAATAAAATATAATCCAAATTTGAAAAAAAATAAACCATTTTACCACATGATATGACATATACAGAAAATTCTGAAGAATCCTCCCAAAAAAGTGCTAGAGCTAATAAACTACTTTAACAAAGTTTCAGAGTACAAGAGCAACACACAAATATAAGTTATACTTCTGTACATTAGCAATGAAGAATCCAAAAATGAAATTAAAACAAGATTCTATTTACAATAATATAAAAAGTATAATTTAGGAATAAACTTAACAAAGCTATACAATTTTCTATACTGAAAAGTATGAAAAGTTGCTACGAGAAATTAAAGAACACCTAATTTAAGGAAAAGTCATCCAACGTTCATGGATTGGAAGACTCACTATTATTAAGAGACAATACTATCAAAAGTAATATTCAAAGTTTACACATTCTTTATTAAAATCCCAGCTAACCTGCCTTGGCTAGTGTGGCTCAAGTGGTTGAGTGCTGGCCTTCGAATCAAAGGGTCACTGGTTCGATTCCCAGTCTAGGGCACATGCCTGGGTTGTGGGCCAGATCCCAGGTAGGGGGTGCACGAGAGGAAACCACACATCGATGTTTCTTTCCCTCTCTCTCGCCTTCCCCTCTCTAAAAAATACATAAAATCTTTTTTAAAAAAGATTAAAAAAATCCCAGCTAACCTTTTAGAAAAAAATGTAATGAGATGGTCCTAAAATCATATGAGAATTCAAGTGATCAGGAAGAACCAAAATAGTCTTGAAAAAGGAAAACAAAGTCAAAGGTCTCATACTTCTATGGTCAATTAATTTACAACATGGGTGTCAAGTCTATTTGATGGTCTTTAATAAACAGAGCTGGGCAAACTGGATAGCAACATGAAAAGAATGAAATTGGACACCTATCTCAAACTTTACATAAAAAATAACTCCAAATAAATCAAACACCTAAAACTTAAAACTCTGAGAAGGAAACAGAAGAAAATTTATGTGACAGTAGATTAGGCAATGGTTTCTTACATATAACTGCAAAAGTAGAGTAAACAAGAAAAGAAAATATGGATAAATGGACTTTATAAAATTTTTTTTTAAAATTATGCTGCATAGGACACTATCAAGTAAGTGCAAAGATAACCCACAAAATGGGAGAAAATATTTGCAAATCACATACCTGATAAGGGACTAGCATCTAGAATACAACTTCAACAATAAAAAGACCCCCTCAAAAAACAATAAAAAATGGCAAGGATTTGAATACCTATTTCTTCTAAGAAGATAAAAGATACAAAGTGTCCACAAGCATATGAAAAGATGTTCAACATCGTTAGACTTCATGGAAATGCTAATAAAAATCACAAAGAGATACCACTTCATACCCACTAGGATGCAACAATGAGAAAGAAAAATAACAAGTGTGGATAAGGATGTGGACAAGCTGCTTTGGAAAATTTGACAGTTCCGCAAAAAGTTAAACACAGAGTTGCCAAATGGCCCAGGATTTCACCACAGAAATAAATGTTCACACAAAAGCTTGTACAGAAATATTCACAGAAGCATTATTCATAACAACAAAAAAGTAGAACATACTCAAATATGATCAACTGACAAATGGGTATACAGAACATACCATAATCTATTCGATTGAATATTATATGGCAATAAGAAGGAATAAAGTACTGATACATGGTACTACATAGATAAACTTGAAAACATAGTTATAAGTGAAAGAAGCCAGACAGAAAAGGCCATATACTGTATGATTCCATTTATGTAAAATGCCTAGAACAGGCAAATAAATAGACAGTAGTTAAGTGAAAGCCAGAGTCTAGAGAATAAGGGGTCAAGAATGAAGAATGAGCCCTGGCTGGTATGGCTCAGTGGACTGAGCAATGGGAAAGTTTGCTGGATGTTTCCCAGTCAGGGCATATACCTGGGTTGCAGGCCCAGTCCTCAATTGGGGGCAAGTAAGAGGCAACTGATCAATGTTTCAAATATTCTAGAATTAGTGGTGATCATTGCACAACTTGTGAATACATGAAAAACCACTGAATTGTATACTTTAAAAGGGGGAATTTTATGGTGTATGAATTATATTTGGATAAAAAATTGCCTAGATAAATTTGGATAGAAAATGTTAAAACATAAGCATGTATTTGTCTTTCACAGCCTGGCTTATTTCACTTAGCATAATGCTCTCCAGATCCATCCATGCTGTCGCAAAGGGTAGGACAAATACCATATGATCTCTCATATAAGTGGACCCTAATCAACAAAACAAGCAAGCGAGCAAAATATAACCAAAGACAGTGAAATTAAGAACTGACAGTAACCAGAGGGGAGGTAGGAGGGGATAAAGGGGAAAAAGGGGAAAGGGTTTTCAGGAACATGTATAAAGAACACACAGACAAAACCAAAGGGGAGCAGGATTGAGGGTGGGAGGGAGATGGCTGGGGAGGGGGGAAGATGGAGACAACTAAACTTGAACAACAATAAAAAATGTAAACAAAAATAAATGAAAAATAGCTCTGGCTAGTGTAGCGCGGTGGATTGAGTGCAGCCCTGAGAACCAGAGGGTCGCTGGTTAGATTCCCAGCTGGGGGTGTGTAAAATGCAATCACACACTGATGTTTCTCTCCCTCTCTTTCTCCTTTCCTTTTCCCCTTTCTAAATAAATAAATAAATAAAATATCTTAAAAAAATAAAAAACATCCAGTAGCTTCTTTACTATTTAACACTGTACTGAAGTTTGTGACCAGTGAAACAAGGCAAAAAAAAAAAAAAAAAAGCATAAAGTTTGGGAAAGAATAAGTGAAACTGCCTCTATATATAGATTATATAATCGTTTACATTGAAAATCCTTAGGCATAAAAAAATAACAAAAAGTAATATTGCATACATTGAACTGTAGCAAAGTCATAGAATACAGGAACAATACACAAAAAGCAATTTTATTTTATATACAAACAGCAAAAAAAAAAAAACCTAGAAAAATATAACTTCAAAAGCAATTCCATTAGTAATAGTATTGTCAAAACATAAAATATTTAGAAATAAGTTTTCCAAAACATGTCCCTCCATACATACACACAAAAAAGAGAGATGTGCTAAAACCTCCATACTACAAAACATTGCTGAAAATTAAAGAGAACATAAATAAATGGGGAAATATGCCATGCTCCTGGGTTGGAAGATTCAGTATTATTACAATATTATTTCTCCTCAAATCTATCTACAGATCTTACATAATCCTTATTAAAATTCCACCAGACATCTTTCTGTAGAAATTGTCCATCTGATTCTAACATTTGCATGGAAATGCAAAGGACCTAGAATATCAAAAGGAATTTTGAAAAGGCAAAAAAAAAAAAAAAGAAAGAAAGATTTGTACTACCTAACCTCAACACATACAATAAAGCTACTCAATCAAGACATTGTGATACTGGCTTATGGATGGACAAATAGATCAACGCAACAGGATATACAGTCCAGAAACAGATCCACATGTATACGGTTATTTTACTGTTGACGAAGGTGCCAAAACAATCTGATGGAAAAAGAAAACCTTTTCAACAACTCGAGCTTGAACAATGGGATATTCATATGGAGAGAAAAAAAGAATTTTTGATCCCCTACCTCACAACATTCATAAAAAGTAATTCAAAATGGACTACAAAGTTAAACCTAAAACAGGATAGTATCTTTGTAATGTGGGGGTAAGCAAAGGTTTCTGAAGCCACAGAAAGCATTGATGACAACAGAAAATTTTGATGAATTAAGCTTCACCAAGATTAAATACATTGTCTCATCAAATGAAACTGAGGCAGAATAGTAAGAAGCTAGGGAAATTCCTTGACAAGTGGAACAGGGAAACTGAGACAGCTAGCTGAACACAATAGTGGAGCAATTTACAAACAAGTGCAAATGGTCACCTCCCTAGAGATGATAACATCTAGGCTTCAGTTGTATTTCAGCTCCAGGACCAGCTACAATCACTAATGACCTCCTGCCCTTTCACTGAACAATCAGCAGAGACCATGACCCTGAAAGGGCACACCTGCAAAACTGATGAATATTTTGCTGAAACCCTCCCCCACCAGCCCTCCCCTAAGATTCCCACCTGCAAGAGAGAAATAGAAGCCTCAAGACAAAGGACCCAGAACAAGGCACTAAGGTGAGGTGAGCTCTCCCTCTGAGGAACAGCCTGCACCAATCGCTTGTCCCCCTTCTTCACTCTCTTCTTTCCCCAAAGGCATACATCTAAAAATAAGGGACCCAGAGACTTTCAATCAGGAAGCAATGGGCAGCAGCAGCTCTTCCCAGACTAAGCCCGTGAACCTGTGCCCAAGGCCTCCCAATCAGTTAAGACAGCCAAACCTAGGCTCTCCTGTTACTTCTTCTATGCTAACAAGCCTTTCCTTGTTTTACTATCCCCAGCTTTAATATAGGGAACATATCAGTCACCTTAATAGTCACCTGGACTGGTGTTGTGAAATCTTTCCTACACAAAGTCAAGAACCCACACACTATCCCTAGCCCTAAGTAGACTGATTCAGAGCAAGGTGCCCCATCTGGTAAAAAAAATTACAAAAATGAACGAGCAATTCACAAACTGGAGAATATATTTGTGAAGTATGTATCTGACAAAGGCCTAGTATCCAGAATATAAGAACTCCTTTAAGTCAATAATAGCAAGGCAAAAAAAACAAGCAAAATAAAACGGGCATATGCCCTCTAAAGACACTTTAGAAAGAAAGATATAGCAATACAAAAACCAATAAATACACAAAAAAGTGCTCAGCATCACAGTCATCAGGGAAATGCAAATGAAACCACAATGAGATACTACTACACACCTACCAAAACAGTTAAGATAATGTTGGTGAGGATGTGGAACTCTCATATACTGCTGGTGTTAGTGTGAATGGTGCAGTCAATTCAGAAAACTGGCTATTTCTTTAAAAGTTAAATACCTATCTGAAGATCCAGCAATAACCACTCCTAGGTATTATCCAAGAGAAATGAACACATGTTAACAAAAAGACTTATAAAAGAATGATCGTAGCAGCTTTACTCCTAATAGATGAAAACTAGAAAACTCAGGTGTTCACAAATAGTAAAATGGATGGAAAATTTGGTATATTCATACAATGGAATAGTACTCTGCAGTAAAAAAATAAACTATCGATACACACAACATAGATGAATCTAAAACATACTGAGTGACAGAAACCTTACACAAGAGTACATATTGTATGGTTCCATTTATATGAAGGTCTAGAAGAGACTAACCTATGGTGAAAAAAAGGCCACAGTGGTGGACTTCGGTGGGGACTGACGGGGAAGGGGCATGAGGGAACTTTCTGCAATAATGGCAGTATTCTATATCAGGTGGGCAGGCTACCTATATACAGCCTGCAGGCCAAATCTAGCCCTCCACCTGTTTTTGTGAATAAAGTTGTAATGGAACACAGCAATGCCCATTCTTTTATATTATTGCCCATGGCTGTTTTCATGCATACAACAGGGAAGTTGAGTCCTTGTAACAGAGACTCTATAACCCACAAAGCCTGAAATAGTTACTATTCTAGACCATTACAGAAAAGGTTTGACAACTTCTGTCCTATATAGTGATAATGGCTTGGTTTACACAGGTGTAATCATTTGTCAAAACACAGTAAATTATAATCTGTGCATTTTACTGCACTTAAATGTAAACTAAAAAATAGAAACAGATAGTGAGTTCTAGTCAATGATATGAAGTATTTCAGGATGAAGTATACTGATGTTAGCAACTTTAATTCTGAAATGTACCAGAAAAATAAAATGAACTGATAAATGCATAAAGGGATAGCTGGAGCAAATACAGCAAAAGCTACCTGTATAATGTAGTTGGTAGCTATATGGGTATTCACTCTACAATTTTTTCAAGTTTTCTGTACTTTTGAAATTTTTCATAATAAAATCTTGGGAAAATTCTTTTAATTAGGTGAGGAAAGTATATAACACGTGGCCACACAAATGAATTTTCTAAAGCAAAATGCTTTGTGAAACAACTCTATTCAAAATAAATAAATCCCAGAATAACATGCTTTGTCTCAAGAAACTGCTCATCCCTGTTAGGAGTCAGCACACACACATAGGAATTCATTATAATTTATGCCAGCAATTTTCAACCACTGTGGTGTACCATGAGAATTTTTAGAACATGCATTTCTTGACTATTTATTCAGGGGCATGGACCTCCTTTTCCTTTAGATTGTCAAAAAAATAACAAAATAATAACAACAGCCAACACAACAATAGCCATCCAGTGTGAATGAATCAAAATTATACCTATTTTTTGTCAGGTTGGCAAAAAACATATTTTTTGGTGTACCACAGAATTTTAGTTATTAGTTTATGTATGCCATGAAATGAAAATGGTTGAAAATGGCTGATTTATGCCCTTGATAAAGGGGGAATTTTATAAAACACACAGTACTTGAGATAATAGCTCTTTATAACAATATATCATCATTAGAAAACTCTTATAGTACAGCATACCTTTTATCTAAGAACCTCAAGCATTTTATTAGCCAAACTCAATAAATTCAGGGATTTTAGGGTTATCTAAAACATAACAGATGATCAAGAAAAGAGTAAACTTAAATTCTCAGTTCCTTCCTTTAATTATTTAAAATCAATCCCACAAGTTAAAGAAATCTCACTGAAGTCATCATACCCTTTTTTTCTCCAATTCTGGCAGAAAAGATAATGTAGCTATCTTAACAAAGAGGCTGAATGGTATAATGATTAATGGCACAGCCTCTGCAGCCAGGTAGTCTGGGTTACAATCCTGACCCTCTTGTATGACATTGGGAAAGTAACTTAACCTCTCTGAACCTCAGTTTCCTCACCTGTAAAATGGGGGTAATGACAGCTACTATTCATAGGGTTGTTGTGACGATAGTACATGTCAAGCTGTTAGAGAACAGTATTTGGCACCTAGGAATCACACAATAGTGATCATTAGTATCATTTCATAAAGGCAAATGCTTTATTACAAATGTAGAACAGTAAGATAGGCTCCTAACATTTTAGGACTAACAAATATACTGGCCTCCTTGCTATTCTTCAAACATGCCAGACATACCGTATTTTGCCGTACGTGTGCTCCCGTGTATAAAGTGCACCCACGTTTTTGGCCCAAACTTTCAGGAAAGAAAATCTTCAATTGTATTTTTTAATTCAACTTTTTACTTATTTGTATTTAGAAACAAAACTAATTATCTTATTCCAGGGTATTATTTTGCATACAGATATCATTATTGCTTTCCAGAGTTACACTTTTAATGCACAAGTATAAATAAAAGAATTAAAAACATTTATATAGATACGGAATTAGTACTACCCACAAATAATGCACATCCTTATTTTTCCCTCAAAAATTTGGACAAAAAAGTGCACATTATACACGGCAAAATACAGTACCTCATACTCCTCCCTCAGGACCTTTCCACTGGTTACTCCCTCTGCCTGGAACGTACACTGCGGGCTCCCCATCACACCGGGCTCCCCATCACCACCTTCAGGTGTTTGCTCAAAAGTCACCTTCTGAATGAGGCCTAACCTAATCACAACTTTATTGAACACTGCAACCCACTTTCCTTCTTAAGCCTGCTCTACATTTCCCCAATCTCCTTGTAATGTATTATATAATTTACTTTTTGTTATGGTTACTGAGTCTCCCTTTGATTAGGCAATGTAACTCAGTGCCAGAAAGCAAATAAACTTTTTGTTATTTTAACTTTTGTTTTTTATTCACTGACATATCCCAAGTAGGTGCTGAAATATTTTGTTATCATCATTGGGTCTAATCCCTTCACTTTACAGATAAGGAAAATCCAAAGAGACTTTGATCAAGGCCACCCAGTGAGTAAAGGAAAGAGCAAGAAACAGGGACTGACTCCCAGTTCAGTTCCATTTCTACTATATAGCCCATGATCTCCCTGACCCTTGAACATGACAGAAAAATCACAATCATCCACCATTTTCCCCCAGGAGAATTTACCTTTGGAATGTCTTGGCTTTGCAAATGCTGCTGTGTCTGAAACAAAGAAATGCTTTGAAAGGCAGTGGAAGCCTGTACTGGAATTCTAAGTGTTGATAGATGAACAGAGAAGACGGCTGATTTAAAAGGGCTATCCCAAAGCTTTGAAAGAGGGTCTGCTGTTGTAATTGTTTCTGGTGAGCCAAAAACAAGATGGCTGCCACTATGGCTGGATAGCAGAATGATGCTATCCATACATGCTGGCTGTTGCTGTGCTAGGTTTTTCTGCAGGGGAAAAAGACTGTTCTCTAATGCCTAAGAACTTGAAGCTGCTCTAAAAGTTGTATTACATATTGTTGCTGCTGGTTGTAACCATTGTTGCAAAGGAGGTGTAATCTAGACCATGTTTGTAATGGCCTTTGGAATACAACTGTAATGGATGAACTTGGTTAGATGCCTGTGAATGAGGTACCTTCTGCTGGAAAAGAGCATATTGGCTACACAATGAATGCTGCTGATTTATGTGACCTTCTTGAGTAGACAACTGATGGCTTTTCTGTGTTTGTCCATGAGATGAGTGAATTATCTGCTGATGCAGAATAAAAGCTGAGTGAGAAACAAGCCTTAGTGTTACATGTGACTTAGAAAGCTGTGCAGAGAAGTATGAGGGCTGGATCTCGGCCTTGAAGGGGCCTGCTGACTGAAGGACATCTGTGCAGGGTGTTGAAACTGGCTTTCCATGGCCCTCTGAGATGTAATGCTGGTTGACTGGACTTTTAGCTGCTGGTGTCCTAAATTGACATCTGCTTGGGATGGAGCTTCCAAATGCTGGAAATTAAATAAAAGCTCTGTAGAACATGTCTGTGTATCTGAGGTTGATGTCAAATATGTCTTTTGTTGAAGATAATACCTTGGGGTTGTGTTAAATAGGCTGGTTGTTCACATGTCTGTGCTACACAAGGTGGACCTGAGTATAACTTCTATTATTTTAATTTACTCCTCACCTGAGGACATTCTTTCACTGCTCTGGGTGGGGGGTGGAGGGGGAGGAGGAGAGAGACAGACAGAGAAACAGACACATTGATGCAAGAGTGAAACATCAATGGGTTGTCTTCCATACGCACCCAGACAAAGGATCAAACCCACAACCTAGGTGTGTGCCCTGACCGGGAATTGAATATGCGGCCTTTCAGTGTATGGGACAATGCTCCAACTAACTGAGCCACAGTGGCCAGGGCTGAGTATAAACTTCTGATCTGCAGAGTTTGTAATTAGTATGTACTTCATTACTATTAGAAGGGTTCACTGTGTATATTTGCTGGGTTACAAAGGTTGTCTATTCAGTTGTCTGGATGGTGGAAACAGTTTTTCCTGGATAAGGGACACACTTGAAATGCAGTGCCTTGTAAGCAGGCTGTTCCATAGGTTACACAGGGTAAGCTACTTGGACCCTATATGCTGGCTGGTCTGGAAAAGATGACTAAATAAGAGATTGCACGGGATAAGCAGGCTTCCCTTGGGATTGGGCTGTAGTGAACTAGGTAAGAAGTCTGCATAGAATAAGTTGGCTGTCATCCCAGTGGTTGTACAGTATAAAGAGAATGCTCTGGGGCTGGCAGTGAACCAACAGGCTGTGCTGGAGTCTAGACGGGGAAGTTGACTGTGATGGGTAAGAAGCTTGTTCTCAGGGATTTATCAGAAGGGGCAGCTAATCAAGAGCCTTCAATAGGAAGGACACAATTTCTGTAGGTGGTCCTGGATAAATGTGTTGAACAGAATAAGATAGCTGTTCAAGGGGTTGATTCACATTTTTTAAAAAAATTGCCCAAGAGATTTTTTCTTGTACAAACACCAGCAGTTTGTAAAAGGCATACAAAAATACAGTATGTAAAAGAAAAAACTGCTGTCGGCATAATACCCAAAAGCAGCTTATAAAACACAAGGTACTCAGGTGAGACATCAGTAATCTACTTCCCACCTGGTCTCCAGAGACAGTTTCAGAAGTCAGTTGGCTACTGAAAACCATGCTCCAAAATGTAGAGAGGCTTTTTCCACATTTCCACTGGGGTTTTCTGGTGCAAAGAGACAACCTCAGAAATAGACCACCATGCATAACAGGTTTAGAAGTAGCAAGTGGCTTTCCAAAGCCACATGAAGCCCTCTACCATCCTTCTTCCATCCCAACTTTCAAATCCATAGCCAGCAGGTACATGCTGCCCTGGACAGAGTTCTGGAGGGGGGCTGTTCCTTCATACAGACTAGGCTTAGGGGTTCCTGAGGTTTCCTATAAGACACTACAGGGGTGGCTATCTTTCACAGACTGAAGGCTATACCTGGAATCCACTTGGAGGTGCCCACCTGGGGCAAAAACCATCATAGTCCATTAAACAGAGTTCCCACCAGGAAGCCAGGCCACCTTTTGGAGGACTGGATGAGTACCAGCAGCTCTCCCAGTAAAAACTTCAGTAAGGCCCAGATTTTGGGAAAGGGATCCTGACTCATGCCAGACAGGCAAGTGGCCCAAGGGTGGCTGCAGAAATAGCAAGCTCCTTTGAGTTGTAAGAGCAGGGACAGGTTTGCATGGTTCTAGTACAACTTCAAAGTTAGCACTCAGGGATTGAGATGAGAGGGAGCTGGGAAATAAGAAGTGGTACATACAATTCTCTCTTAAGGAGCCTGACATCTGCCTTGAGAAAAGATTCCAGGACAGAAGACACCTGAGTGGAGAACAAATTCAAAGCCAGGATCCTAAGCCATCTCCAGGCTAGGACCCCCTCCCCTGTGTCTTGGGGAAATATTTTTGACTTGTGGGAAAGAGTCAAAAATATTTCCCATTGCATGTAGAGCCCATTGCATAACAATGGCAGAAGGAAACAATAAAAGTCCCTTATGAGGACAGAATGGTCTCTCCCTCAGAGGAAAGGGCCCAGAGGGCTTTGAGACAGAGAATCTAGAGGCTAAGCTCTTTAAATGTTCTCAAGGTCACAGCATTGAGAGCGGGAGGAAGGGTATCATCTAACATTATAATACATACGTATATATTAAAGGTTTCCAACTCCTCATCTACTGTAAAGTGTCTGACAGTGAGGTAATGGTCCATGTTGATCAAGTCTGTGAGCTTGTCTTCACCCAAGACAGCTCGTGTGTCTCCTGGAAAAAGGAGGCTCAGGGAGAACAACCAGGCCCAGCTGTCCTATCATCAACCCAGACAGCAGTAGGAGCATCCTTTCCCAGCCTAATGCTCATCTGGAGGGTGATATTTCATGCAGGCTAGAGCCCCCAACCATATCCACCACCTGTTGCATAGCACCTGTCAGACGTTTCTCCAAAACTAGCGAACTAGGTAGACCCCAGGGCTCCTCAGTCAGCTACCTGCCTGAGAAGCCAAAGGTGCTAGAGAAGACCCAGTGCTCCCATGAGTCAGGGGAAAGGGAGAGCTGGGGTTCTTGGTTTCCAAAAATGCAAGCCCTTATTGTGTGCACTGGCTGCAAAGCATCCTGAGATCTACTGTCTAGACATTCCTACTCATAACCAAAATGTGCAAATTACTAAAGGGGAGAAGGAAGGTTAAAAAATAAACTCCGGCCCTGGCCAGTGCAGCTCAGTTGGTTGCAGCATTCTCCTATGAACCAAAAGGTCCCCAGTTTGATTCCAGGTCAGGGCACATGTCTAGGTTGTGGGTTTGGTCCCTATTTGGGGTACATACATGCAAGGCAACCAATCAATGTTTCTCTCTCACATTGCTGTTTCTTTCCCTCTCTATCTCCCCACCTTCCCCTCTTTCTAAAAACAATAATCATGTCCTCAAGTGAGGACAAAAAAAATTTTAATAAAAAATAAAAATTAAATTAAAAAATAAAATAAACTCGTTGTAAGAAAGAGAAGTCAGGCTTTTTGGTCTGTTAGTAGCTACTGAGGTATGCAATTCTTTTCTGCAGCTGCTGCTGCCGGGATCGGAGCTGCCTTTTCTCTGTAGCCAATCTCTTCTCAGCCCCAACCAGGGCTTGCACATATTCCAACGCCTTTCTCAGGATCACCACTTTGGGGGCCTTAGAGCAGCCAGCCAGGGCAGGTATCTGGTTCCTCAGGGCCAAGAACCTCCAACGGAGATCATTCCGTCTTTTACGCTCCAGGAGGTTGTGTTTTTCCCTCTTGGTCACATCCTCAGTATCAGAACTGAGAGGTTTGGGATGGCAGGACTGGGGAGCCTCACTTTCTATAGGTGGGGAGCTCACAGCCTCTTCATGTATCTTATCCTCCGTCTCCTCTGGATCATCTATCTCCAGAGCTTCTTCTTGGGAACCTCTCTTTGGAGGTCCTTCGCGGGAACAGCTTTCTGGAGGAAAACGGGCAGCATAGTTGTGTTGTTGCTGATGGACGGAGATGTGGAAGTGTTTCATGCATGGGTCCAAAGAGTCTGCTTGCACCATGATGGTAACCGGTTTCCGTACACCCAGGGGCTGTCTCTTCTTCACTGTCACAACACCAATTTCTTCACCCTCCAAGTCACTAGGGCCCTCGAACCCCAAGCTGGCCTGGGTCTTAGGCTCACCCAGCGTAGAGATGGCAGCAGGCACCTGGTTGCGGACTTCAAGGCTGGGAGTGCAGTCCAGGATACCGGGCACCTTGGATGGGTTCCCCCCAGGCACACCAGTGGTGAGCCGGCTGCTCACCACTCTCTCCAGCCGTTCCAGGGCTGAGAAGCCACTCCACATGCAGTCACGGCGGATGATGGAGGCATAGTTCCTGCCCCAAACTTTTGAGTGGCCCCGGGATTCTGCCTCATCCCCTGTGCCCCCTCCAGGCCATGGCTCTGTGGAACCAATTCCAGGGGTCAGATCTCTAGTGCCAGGACCTGAGCCCCATGGTGATGTAGGGGGTGATGGCACCAGCTCAAATTTCTTCCAGATGTCCTCGCTGGGCAATGTGGAGCGGTAGAAATCTTCTCCACAGTCATAGTCATAGAAATAGTGTTGGTACGAGCTGAACTCCACATCGGCTCCCTCACACCTACCACCTGCCCCAGGGAGTGGACCCACTTCAGGCCGCTGAGTAACATTTTCAGTACCACCCTTTGGCTGCCGCCGACTTCCATGTGCTTCAGATTCTCGTGGAATACCATCCTGCTGAACATTTTTTTGTGGTGATGCCATAATCTTAGGTTGTAAAATTAATGGCTGCTGCTGAGCAGAGGCTTGAAAGCCAGGCTTCTTCAAAAGTATAATCTGACTCTGTGGCACAGAAGAACCTGAAGTTACAGACTCCTGATGTGCCACTGGGTATGGCCGGGATACTGAGTGTACCTTTTGTGAAGGCTGATGGGTCCCTGAATGGCCCTCAATGGAACTAGAAAGGAGTTGTGCTGTACCAGCAGCATTCTGTGCACTGCTCACATATTGAGCAGAAGAATGATTTGACAAAGCTTGACGGTGATTAACCGGTAAGAAATTAGAAGTCTGATTGGCATCTGGTGATTTAGTTAATCCCTGATTCCAATTTCTAGGGCCAAGCTCAAGTTGAAGACCAACTGTCGGATGCTGGGAAGTAACATGTGAAGCAGGCAATGTATGAGGAGAAACTGCAGAAAAGACTGGTTGTGGAACTCCAGTAACGGGCAAGTCTAAAATCATAGGTTGGGATGAAGTTTGTCCATCTGCTCCAAAGCTCAGCTGTAGTTCCTGGTGCTGGTGCAAGGAAAATTTAAATTATGAATGCATAGAACAAGCCCATCGTAATGGGACTGTCCCAGACAAAATGATAGGTGAAATAATGCTATCTTCCAAAAGTTTCATCAAGTTACCAAAAAGACTCTGGGTATAACATTAATCCTATAAAAATCCCAATACCATGAGTACACTAGTTGAATACACTAACAAGCTGAGACAAGTGCCAGCAATATACCGTTCGTGGATTCCCATTTATTACAACTGCCACATTACTCATTCAAAACCTGGCTGAGCTTCAGAGTAACTGAATCTGACACCTTCACACACCACACAGTGGACGTTCCAAGAAAAGGCTCAAAATAATTCAATATAAAAGCTAAAATGAACATAAAAACTCTCTTAAGAGGAGAGAAAATAGTAGGCTGAATAAATATAGGTTAGCTGTAGTAAGTCCTAGAACTTCAACCACTACACTACTAAAAAAACCCTAATGGTGAAGTGCTTTCTTATGTGGCTACAGGTGAAATGGGCAGGCTACAAAATAGTATGTATGTGATGTTTGTACTTAACAAAATTATGTATGTATACATAGAAAAAGTTAAATCTAGAGGCTCTATCCCCAAAATGTAAAAAATAAATTGTCCCTAACTGGAGGGATAAGAGGTGATTTTTACTGTCTCCTTTATAACTTTGTGAGCTTTATTTTTAAGTAAGTAAATAACACTTTTAAAATAATTTTAAAATATTTTTTTAGTTTTGGAAACACATTTTAAAATGCACATACCTGTATACTTAAGTGGTTGAACCTAAGTTAATTTAAATATCCATTCAACGCACTTTGCATTATAGTCTTAGAGACGAATCAAACCACAACATGAGCTCAGTTACAAATATGTACCATATCGCCTACAAACACCATGAAATACCAGGCACTGTCAAGATATCAAATTAAATCGACCCCTGGCCGAGTTTAAATGTGTCAGGCATTTGTCAAATATATGTATGCATTCCCCTACAAGACTGTAAGCTCCTTGAGAGCAAGGATAATTGTTTTATTTCCCCAGAGATGGTAGTCATTAAGTTTACTGATGAACTGTGATGAACTAGATATCAATCTCTTAAAAGAAACAGATGAACCAGCTGCTAACTAAGTCATGTACAGAGAATGCCTACAAGCTCAGACCATCTCATTCCCAAAAGCAAAAGGCACATGCACACAGGGGACGGTGAGGCTGAAGAAAGAAAATGAAGTGATGGCAAAGAAAAACCCAACCAAGTGTCCAGGGCCCATAACCTAGGGAGAACCAGGATATAGTCTTGATATATGAACTCTCACAAAGACTGTTTACTTAATGACAGAAATGAGTAACACTGACTTTGAGAGTCTAAAAGACAAAAACACTTATTTTTCCTACAGAAATAAACATGAATCAAAAAAGTCAAGAATTTATATGAAAGTGCTAAAATTATAAGAGGCTATTAACAATACTACTGTTAATCTATAAAAGATATCCTTCCACATTCAAACCAGATTGGGAAAGCCCAATACAAAGAATAAACGATCATTACCAAGAGAAAGATACTTACGCCCTAAATAAAACTTTTTTATCCCATATACACACTTCACAGTTTCTTTTCCAATTATACAAGCGGTGTTTCAAGAGCCTAGTTACACAATGTTAGTTTAGGTACATCCTCAAGAAGAATGTCTTAGATGAAGGAAAGCATAAATAACTTTTAGCTTTCAGTGACTTTTATATAAACTCTGGTAAATTTAAGAAAGAAAGCCTTTGCCTGTCAGAAAGTCTAGGGAGTGTTAGATATATTTAACTGAATACAGAACCTCTAATGTGTATCTTACCTTTATCTGTGAGACCTTCTGGACAGTTAATGGGGACACCAGAGGTTGTGAGACAACTGGCGGTCCAAGGACATGTACGGGCAAAACAGTGGACTGACCTTGAGTCAAAGGCAAAATTTGGGGCTGAGTCAGCTTTGGCTGCTTCTGCAAATACAGTTAAATAAGGAAAAAAGATTAAAGATAAACTCTCTCATTTACATAAATACATTGATTATATATTTAAAAATGTAACAGCTCATCTCACCACTGAAACCTGCTGGTAATGTCCAACAAGCTGCTGGGATGGATAAATTTTCCCAGGAACTTTTATTTCAGCCAGTGGGATGTTAGAAACCATTTGAGAACCCATCATCTGGTCTGAGGAATAGGCTGTACTGGACTGATTTGTATCTGAGTGTGTAACTGATCCAGCTCCTGCCTCGGACAAAGTGTCACCTACAAAAAAAGAAAATAAGGAACAGGTAGAAGAAGTAAAAATATGAAGCACCAGGTCCAAATGGCACATGAAATCATAAGTGTTTCTTTATTTTTTTACACTGACAACCTCAGACATCTTCAAATAAAATATGTACACTGCATAATTAATTAAAAACTATCATGTAAACTCTATGCTGACACTAAAGTATAACTAAAATTTTTTTGTTAGTACAGCAAAAGATAACAAAAATGAATCACATAAAAATCAACTCCATATGCTGGCCATTTCATACATACCCCTAATTAATCTGTGCTTGGCATTAGGATTTCAGTAAAATCTAAGTATCATATTCTTTCTCATTCTCCTAGAACCTGGCTAGAGAATAATACTGTCTTATACAGCAATTAGTTATTACTATGAAAATACTATGTACTTCTAGAGAAGAGAATGTATTACAATAGAAAAAATTAGAGGAACTGTTAATTTTATACTGGAGTCCAAAAGACAAAGGGTCTTAAAGTCTAAAATATTTCTTCTTGAAAAATAAATCATATTTAGTTCCTAATTTTATTTTTAAAGGACTTATTTTATACTCTTATGGTAAAAATAAAACTATTATAATCCTTTTGCTACTAGCACCTTGGACAAGTCACTTAATAGAATTTAATTTTAAGAACTTAGTTTCTTAATTTTATTTTATTTTTAAAGTTATTTTGTTTTTATTTTACTTTTTAAAAGATTTTATTTATTTAATTTTAGAGAGAGGGGAGGGAGGGAGAAGAGAGGGAGAGAAAAAACATCAATGTGCAGTTGCCTTGCACATATCCCCTACTGAGGACCTGACCTGGCCTGCAACCCGGGCAAGTGCCCTGAGTGGGAATCAAACCAACAACCTTTTGGTTCACAGGCCAGCACTCAATCCACCGAGCCACACCAGGCAGGGCAGTTTCTTCATTTTAAAATAAAACTAGTCGATCACTTCTCAGCATTTTGGTTCTAAGATAAAGTGTAAAATAAAAACTAGCTAGCTGGTCTATTTCAAAGATTTTGTAAAAGGACCGATAAAAATGATAGATAACAGAATGCTTTGAAAAATACAAAGTACTATTTAAAAATAAGAGAACATAATTACATGTTTGTTTTCATGAATTACAACTGTGTTACCTATAACAGAGAAGCAGTGCTGCTGTGGTTTTCTTAGTAGAAGCTGTTGTCGAACTTGTTGATTGACTTCAGTTTCTTCACATTCAGCCACAGTGTGCTGAGCAGGAGCAGGAGGCAAAGTTGTATTCTGGAGTTGAGGGAGAATATTCCCCACAGACTTGCACTGAGAATCCCTGCGTTCTTCCAAACAGCCACCTGGCTTCTTCTCTCTTGTCTTCTTTATCAGGGTCACCCGGTCTCTAATGGACTTAGCAACAGCTTTGGAATCACTTTCATGGAAGAATCCTGACTTGACCTACAAACAAAACATAATGAGCAAACTACATCTTTAACATTTAAGACTTTAACCATTTTTTTGTACTAAGGGAGTTATTTTGTACCCCCAAATTCCAAATGTTATTAAATAATGGTTAGTTGCTATGCTCTTCTTAATCAGACATATGTAAATGTCAGAGGCTTTAATGAGGATATGAAAAATAATATCACCAAGCACTGCTGAAATAATTCTGGCCTTAAACAAAACAATCAAATAGCTTGAAGTTTCAGTATACGCAGTCTTATTACAATCATTTATGACTGCCATTAAGTTTTGTGAAAGATTAAAAAGTTTTCCTCATTCAGCAACATTAAGTGCCTACAATGGACTCCAGAGACAAAGAGGTGAGTAAGATGGCCCTTTGTCCTCTATGAACACACAATCTGGTCATGAGGGGTGGATAGAAACTTAAAAGGAAATAAGAGGTAAAAAGTGAGCATCTACAAAAAAAAAAAAAAGCCATAAAGGAGCACATGCCTCTCTGGATGAAGTAGAGAAAGTATCACAGAGGAAGGTAAACTCTGACCTAGATTAAAACAAACAAAAAAGAACTTACATGCTATCGAGTACAGACATTTAGAGAGCAATACTATAGGCAGAAAGAAGTATGCTAACAGCAAAGTACTATAGCTTACTAGGCTTTACTGCAGTGAGAAGTAAGTTAAAAACTTGTGTGAGAGAAATAGGGCTGAGGAGCAGAAAAGACTTGAGGAGGTGCCATGGCATATCATTCTCAGTCCTACTACAATCTGTTCTTTAAACCATGTCATGGATGTCTGCAGACTTGGGGAAATTTCATAGTAGTTGAAAAATGATTAAAATTTTAGATGGAGCCCTTACTGGTGCAGCTTGGTTGGGAGTTGTTCTACGAGGAGAGAAGTCACCCTTTCCATTCCCTGTCAGGGCACATTCCTGGGTTACAGGTTTGGTCCCAGGCTGGGCCACATACAACAGACAACTGATCGATGTTTCTCTCTCACGCTGATGTTTCTCTCCCTGTATTTCTCCCTCCCTTCCCCCATCTCTAAAATTAAAGTCTTTTTTTCAAAGGTCACTTTTCTTTAAAAAACAATGTTGGATGGAGTCCATATTAAATTTCACTCCCTTCGAAAATGTCAAAAAAGAAAACCCCATAGTAAATGTATTTTTAAGTTATAAACCCACAAGGACATGGAGGATAAGTGTAAGACAACAACAACAATATTTAGGACTTTTTCGAACATAGAAAAAAATTGCGTAAGTAAAACCTTACCTAGAAGACCTGAAAAAGGTCAATTAGAGAAAACTGATAATTATTCCCACATGCTAAACAATGGTTATAAGACACAGGGACGGGTAGTTATCAGGTACTTGCAAAAGTGGGTAAAGTCAAAAGAGATGACTAAAACAGGGGAGACTAAGTGAAAGGGTTCTGAGAAGTAGATATTTAGTTCCCTGTATCCCACCCTCCATTCTACTCCTTTCAATGATTGCTTGTCCCCTACCAGGGATTTCTACAGTTTAGTTCTCTGGAAAGGATCTCTGGACTATGGAACACCAGGCACAGTAGAAGATATGGATACCACGTGAAAAATAAAAATATTAAATAACCATATGCATGTTGAATGCTAAATGCAGACACTTCCAGCCCTCTTGCCTACTTGGCTACCAAAATATCAGGAATCAGATCATTACCCTCCAGGAAGGACATTGAAAGATGCCTCGCTAGGAAATCTGACCAATCCAACAGGCAAGACCTTCAAATATTGGTATCAGAGATTCCCCAAATAATGGCCCATCCAGATACTCCACAGTAAAAGTCAAAGTTAGTAATTCTGACGTAAGCAATCATACAGTCAATTGGCTTGTTAGTCTCTGTGGTCGGTGAAATTATGACCCCTAAAAGGTATCCTATCCAAATACTTAAACCTGTGATTATGATGACATATAACTGTACTATGAACAGTTCACCTTAAGACAGCAAGATTATTTGGGTTAGCCTTTTACCACCTGGTGACACTAGAAGGATTTACAGGCCATTGCTAACTTTGAAGATGAAGTAGGGGCATGTGAAAGGACTGAAGAACAGCCTTGAAGAGCTGAAAGTGACCCCTAACTAACAGCCAGTAGGGAAATAGGGACCTTAGTGTTAAAACTGCATGAAATTACTGGATAAGCCCAAAAGCATATTCTCTACCACAGCTTCCAGATCACAGACTACGCAACCAATACCTCGATTTCAGCCTGTGAAACTCCAAGCAGAGAATCCAGTGAAGCCCACCAGGACTTCTGACCTACAGAACTGAGATAATAAATGAGTGTCGTTTTAAGCCACTAAGTTTGTGGTAAGTTGTCTCACAGCAATAGAAAATTACTACAGTCTCTTTATTAATCATAAACAGCTGGCAAAGAATTACCAGAAATATGAGAAAAAGCATTTAACAAGAAGATGGAGCACAAAACTAACAGAGTGAAACACAGCAACCTGGAGAAAACAGACTGCAGGGAGAAAAAAATGTCAAAAACACTCCCTTTAAGAACATTAAAAAAGATACAATAATATTGCATCCACAAAGCAAAGAACAAGATGTTTTACTCTAAAAAAGAAACAAACAAAAAATAAAGGAACTCTTGAAATTAAAAAAAAAAATTATAGTGGACATGAAAAACTTAATGAAAGAGTTAGAAGATAAAGCTGATAGTATCTGCCAAAAAAGGAGAATAAAAAGACAAAAAGATGAAAATTAGAAAAGATAAGAAAATTGGAGAAACAGTTCAAGAGGTCCAACATCCATATAATAGTAGTCCCAGTAAGAGAAAACAAATGGGAAGAAATCATCAATAAAATATTTCAAGAAATCTCCCACAAACTAAACGGTACGAGTTGACAGACTGTAAGGGTCCACTGAGTGTCCAATGCAGTAAAATGAAAACAGACCCAAATGAAGACACATCACTGTGAAATTTTTAAAATACTGAGGAGAAAAAGATTACAAGCTTTTGGAAAGGAAACAATAGATCACATGCAAAAGATCCAGAAAACAGGACAACTCTGCACTGTTCAGTACCAATACTGAAAGTCAGAAAAGCATGGAGTAAAGACTCTAATTTTTTTAATTGCCAAACTAAAATGCCCTCAGACAAATAGTAAATTAAAAATAAAGATAAAATAAAGACACTTTTTAAAATATGCAAGTCTCAAAGAATTTACCTCCCACATACCCTTTCTTTAGAAGCTAACACAGGAAGCCATGACTGGTGTGGCTCAGGGGGTTGAGCATTGACCTGCAAACCGACAGCTCACTGGACACATGCCTGGGCTGCAGACCAATCCCCGGTTGGGGGGTGTGGGAGAAGCGACCAATCGATGTTTCTCACACATCAATGTTTTTCTCCCTCTCTCTCCTATCTCTCTAAAAATAAATAAATAAAATCCTTTTTTAAGAAGCTAACAGAGGAAGTGTAACACTAAAACAAGAGTTAAGCCAAGAAAGAGAAAAATGGAATTTAAGAAATATTAAGTCCAATACAGGAAAGAGGCAGAGGAGTCTATGAAGACAGTGAAGGGAAATACCAAGTTGATAGTTACGCACCACATGTCCAAGATATCATTCTAGATTAGAAGAGTGTGACTACAAAGACAGACATATTAAAGACTTTCATTTCCAAGATCCGCATTATCATTGTCCATTTTTTCCTTTTAACCTCAGGACAGAATTCCCAGGTGACCCGCTTCACAGTGCCTGTACTGGGCTCAGCTTGAGCACATGCTGCCGAAGCTCCTGCAAGCCCTCCCTTTAAGCACCGCCGCAGCCTGGATCAGGGTGGACATGCATTCCACCCCACAGAAGTTATCTGCTGCCATCTACTCTTGGGGGAGAGGGGGTCGAGGGGAGATCAGAAGAAGTTAGAGGGGCCTGCTCCCTGCCAAACTGTATTGCTACCAAACAACTCATTTCTGGTCCACACAACAGCCCCGCCCATGCACTGACTGCGGTGAGCCAGGTGTTTCATTCCCTACACTCGCACATGACCTCACCCACTGACTTCCTCAGAGGCACCTCTTGCAAACCCTTCCGGAAGCTGAAGTCAGACTGTGAGTAAGAGACTGTTCAGATCATCCTCTCCTGGGTATCTTCACCTAAGAGTAACTTCAGTAACCAACAGGGTGGGTCCTTGTCACTCAGGTTTTCAAAAGAAAACAATGTATTACATAGGTAAACTATAATGAAAAGCAAAGGAATGAACAACAAAAAAGTCAGAATAGATATTGCCTGTGGTGATGAAGGAGGGGAATACAACTGGGAGGGGCACACAGGAGGATTCTAACATACCAACTGCATTCTAGTTCTCTGTTTCTTTTTTATTGAAGTTATTGGGGTGACACTGGTTAACAAAATTATACAGATTTCAAGTGCAGAATTCTATACACTCTATTTCTTAACAAAGGTAGTGTATTATCAGTCTCTATACAGTACATACAAATTTAATATACTCTGCTGTAGATACATTTCATAGTAAAATATCAAAGTAAATAACAAAAAGGAGAAAATAAAAAGTAATGACAAAGAACAAGAAAGTCAATCCTGATACTACAGGGGCAGGGGAAATAAAAGTAGAATTCACTTACCATTTCATATGCTACTTCTTCAGGTGTATCCGTTTCTAAATTGAAACTGAATTCAATAGCTTCATTGTCTTTGTGTTTGCCTTTCAATTTTTTAGGGTCTTCCACCCAGAGTCTTAAAGCCAGGGATGAATTTGAACAATCATCTTCCTCGGCTAACTCCACCCTCAGTCCGGTATCCTCAGCAAAAAATGTGTGGTTTAGTAGGTTCCTGATAGACAACCTAATAAACAAAATGCCTATCTCATTATCAATTTTTCCAATCATAAGCAAGATAAACTTTAAAATTAATTGTATCAAAGTAAAAGTCTTATTTTTATATTCTTTATTGAATATGCTATTACAGTTGACCCATTTCCCCCCTTTATCGCCCTCCACCCTGCACACCCCCTCCCACCCACATTCCCCCCGTAGTTCATGTACATGTAACTTTTTGGCTTCCCCATTTCCTATACTATTCTTAACACCCCCCATTTTGAACCTACTATTTATGCTTATTCCCTGTACCTTTTCCCCCCTCTGTCCTTCCTACGCCCTGCTGATAACCCTCCAAGTGATCTCCATTTCTGTGATTCTGTTCCTGTTCGAGGTTTTCACTTAATTTGTTTTTGTATTTGTGTTTTTTAGATTCGCTTGTTAATCGTTGTGAGTTTGTTGTCATTTTACTATTCATCTTTGATCTTCTTTTTCTTAGATAAGTCCCTTCAACATTTCATATAATAGTGGCTTGATGATGATGAACTCCTTTAACTTGACCTTATGTGGGAAGCACTTATCTACCCTTCCATTCTAAATGATAGCTTTGCTGAATAGAGTATTGTTGGATGTAGGTTCTTCCCTTTCATGACTTCTTTCCAGCCACTTCTTGCCTCAAAGGTTTCTTTGGAGAAATCATCTGATAGTCTTATGGCACTCCTTTGTAGGTAACTGTTTCCTTCCTTCGTGCTGCTCTTAAAATTCTCTCCTCTTTAATCTTGGCTAATGTAATAATGATGTGCCTTGGAATGGTCCTCCTTGGGTCCCACTTCTTTGGGACTCTCTGAGCTTCCAGGTCTTCCTGGAGGTCTATTTCCTTTGCCAGATGAGGGAAGCCCTCCTTCGTTTTCTTTTAAATAAGTTTTCAATTTCTTCCTCTTCCTCTTCTCCTACTGGCACCCCTATGATTCGGATGCTGGAACATTTAAAGTTGCCCTGAAGGTTCCTATGCCTCTCCTCATTTTTTTTTTGAATTCTTGTTTTTTCATTCCATCCTGGTTGAACGTTTATTTTTTCCTTCTGGTCCAAACCACTGACTTGACTCCCGGTTTGCTTCCCTTCACTGTTAGTTCCCTGTATATTTTTTCTTTATTTCACTTTTCATATCCTTCCCTTTTTCCTCTATTCTGCAACCATACTCAACCAATTCTGTGAGCATCTGGATTACCAGTGTTTTGAACATGCAGAGATATTCAACCTATCAGAATTTGAACATCTGATAGGTTAGCTATCTCTTCGTTATTTAGTTGTATTTTTTCCTGGAGCTTTGATCTGTTCTTTCATTTGGGTTTGTTTGTTTGTTTGTTTGTTTACTTTGTCTCGGCAAGCTTGTTACATAGTAAGGGACAAAGACAAAAAGACTTAGGTCCTCAACTGAGTGGGGCAACCCATGTTGGTGTGTTTTGGCGTTGTATGTGGGGGAGGAGTCTGAGAGGGAATATTGCCACTTCCTCCACTCTCTGTAGGCTTTCAGTCAATTCCCCTGCTACCCACAAGGAAATTGAGCCCTTTTGGTGCCAATTACCAGTTGGGTGGTTTTAGGGCCCTGTGGGTCTCTCCAACAAACTGTCCTGTGAGGCTGGAAGTTTCTCCCACTGCCTGAACCCTCACAGGTTTTTTCAGTCAGAGTTTTTGAGGCTTTATTTCCCCGCATGGAACCCTGGGTTGCACGGTTTGTCTCACTCCCCAGTTGTTCCTCCTGGTTTATATACACTCCAATGTGGGACCGCTAGGACCGACATCGGCCGCCACCTTGCAGAGACTACTCTCCGCCCCTTCTACTGGTCTGAATGAATGTTTCTTCTTTAAATCCTTGGTTGTCATTGTTCCACACAGTTTGGTTTCCTGTCAGTTCTGGTTGTTTTTTATTTTTTAATTTGTTGTTGTCCATCCTTTGGTTCTACGAAAAGGTGTGTGTCTCCCTATGCCTCCATCATGGACAGAAGTCAAAAGTCTTATTAATTTAAGTATATTTTATTGATTATGCTTTTACAGTTTCCCCAGTATTTTCTGCCTTTATCCTCCCTCCAGCCTGCACACTCCAACCCTCCAGTATGCCCCCCATGTAGATCAAGTCCACGGCTTGTACATATAAGTTCTTTGACTTCTATTTCCTATATCATTCTTAACCTCTTCCCATCTATTTTATGCCCGCCAATTATGCTTCTTATTCCCTGTACCTCCCCCCCATTCTTACCCTCCTCCTCCCCACTGAAAACCCTCCATGTGATCTTCATATCTATGATTCTATTCTTGTTTTAGTTGTTTACTTAGTTTTAGTTTTAGTTTTTTTATGTTAAGTTGTTGATAGCTGCGAGTTTGTTGTCATTTCACTGTTCATAGTCTTTGATTATCTTCTATTCCTTAGATAAGTCCCTTTAATATTTCATATCATAAGGGATTGGTAATGATGAACTCCTTTAACTTGACCTTAGGTGGGAAGCACTTTACCTGCCCTTCCATTTTAAATGAAGGCTTTGCTGGATAGAGTCATCTTGGAGGTAGGTCCTTGCCTTTCATGACTTGGAATACTTCTTTCCAGCCCTTTCTTGCCTGTAAGGTTTCTTTTGAGAAATCAGCTGTTAGTCTCAAGGGCACTGCTTTGTAGGTAACTCTCTCCTTTCCTCTTGCTGCTTTTAAGATTCTATCTTTATCTTTAATCTTGGGTAACTTAATGATGATGTGCCATGATGTGTTCCTCTTTAGGTCCAATTTCTTTGAGATTCTCTCTGGGCTTCCTGAACTTCCTGGGAGTCTATTTCCTTTGTTAGGTAGGGGAAGTTTTCCTTTATTATTTGTTCAAATAAGTTTTCAACTTTTTGCTCTTGTTCTTCTCCTTTTGGCACCCCTATGAATCTCATGTTAAGAGTTTTTAAAGTTGTCCCAGATGTTCCTAAGCCTCTTCTCATTTTTGTTTAATTCTTGTTTTCTTCATTCTGTTCTACTTGGATGTTTCTTTCTTTCTTTTGTTCCAAATTGTTGGTTTGAGTCCCGGTTTCCTTCCCTTTAGTGTTGGTTCCCTGTATATTTGCTTTGTTTCACTTTGGAAAGCCTTCATTTTGCAACCAAGCTCAATTAGTTCTGTGAGCATCCTGATTACCAGTGTTTTGAGCTCTGCATCAGATGGTTGGCTATCTCCTTGTCACTTAGTTCTTTTTCTGGAGTTTTGATCTGTTCTTTCATTTAGGCCATATTTGTTTGTCTTGGTGCACCTGTTATGTTATAAGGTGGCGAGGCCTTAGGTATTCCTCTGGGTGGAGCAACCCTCTTTGCTGAGTTCTCTTTGTGAGGGAGGGGTCACAGAGGTAACAATGCAATTCCCTTGCTTTAGCCCCACTTTCCAACGAACTCTCTCATGTGAGACTGGTAGTTTCTCTCGCCATGGTATCCCCCACAGTAGTTAATAGCTAGTTTTGAGTCTTTAGTTTCCCAGTCAGACAGCCCTGTCTTGCCCACACAGTCCTCCACTTTGCCATGAGTTCTCTCCCATCAGCTCCTGGCTCCACCCCTCCTACTGGTTTGGGTGAATGTTTCTTTAATTCCTTGGCTGTCGGAGTTCCATGCAATTTGATTCTCTGGAAATTCTGGTTGTTAATATTTTTTAGGTTGGTTGTTATCCTTCTTTTGGTTGTGTGAGGAAGCAAAGCATTTCTACCTATGCCTCCATCCTGGCCGCAACTCTGAAAAGTCTTATTTTAAAATTTCTATTAATTAAATGGCCCCAGCTGGTGTGTCTCAGTGGGTTGAGCACTGGACTGAGAACCAAAGGATCACAGTTTGATCCCCAGTGAGGGCACATGCCAGGATTGCAGGCCAGGGCCCCAGTAGGGGACGCGCAAGAGGCAACCTCACATTTATGTTTCTATACCTCCCTTCCCCTCTCTAAAAATAAATAAATAATTTTAAAAAGTTTCTATTAACTAAACCATTATTATGGTTTGTCATAAAAACAAAATATTGTATCTCATGTATTACTATCAAGGGTGCAAAAATTTCCAACTAACATGCATTTGTAGTGACATTAATTAAAGATTACTAGTAGTAATATATCTAGACACTGAAGTTTAACATACCTAAAAATATGCCTAAAGAGAGTTGGAGAAGTGCTTCAGTTCATGTTACATGGATTGAGTAATTTCCCTAAAACATTGACTTAAATTACTAAGATTCAAACAACAGATTCTGTGCAAAGGAAATGAAAAACTTTTCCCAGCTATGTAAACTCTAAGTTAAATTAGTAAATGTTACAAATAGAACTGAAAGACTTCATTAGGAATAATCTAATCCAGAGGTGTCAAACTCATTTTCCCTGGGGAGCCACATCAGCCTTGTAGTTGCATTCAAAAGGCCAAATGTAATTTCAACTTCTTAACAGTTAAGGAGTAGTTACATGTAGACAGTCCTAAAATTTTTTCCACTCTTTCAAGGCTACCTTGAGGCTGATGTGGCCCCCAGTGAAAATGAGTCTGACACCCCTTATCTAGTCACTATATGTCACTCTTTGGAGAGTGCCATGGGTGAAGATAATTTATAATTTAGTTCAGCAAAGTCCCATGGTTTTCTTAAAGTATTTATGTCTAGTGTTTTAGGCCAAAGTATACATGCAGTAGGTACAGGACTATCCTAATATCAGAGATTAACCATCTCTGAAGAGAAGAAAGTGCAGGGGTTCAAAAGATTATTTTACAAGCTGGGGCAGTTAATTTCGTTTTCCTTAACCAACTTCTAAAATAGATATATAATATCTAACCTATCTGTATTACAGACCAGGGAGGGGGAAAAAAAAAACGATATATTCCTTAATGTCCACGTAAAAAGCCCCTCCCATAGAATTTATAACAAATAATACATGTCATCCTGCAAGTTAAGGATTTAAACCCTCTATATTTTTAGTGATTAAGAGACGAATACTTAACTAAGACAGTATTATGAAAAAGAATAATTTTGTTCAGACTAATTAGTTTTAAAGTTAAGGTGAGATGTGTTAAGAAAACACAACCAAGTTAAGCCCTCTGACTCACAATAAAAATTTTACCAAAGTATTTTACTAAGGAATAATTATAGCAATAGCCAAAGATACCATTCATTAAATACTTATTATCCTGTTAGGTGTTTTATATGTACTCATTATCTTTTAATAATAAAAATAACACCCTTTTTGAGTAACAGTTAAATAACTTGCTCAATATCATACTGGCTAAGTGAGTCAAGATTTCAATCTTACTCTCACATTGAAGCCTGTACATTTTCCAATAAACTAATATGGCATGAATCCTGTCCAATATTCCAGTGTTCTTCAGTAATAAATCACAATTAGTGATCAGACTGTATAAACAGCAATCAGAATCCAAACTAAAATGGCTACTTCAACATAGTACTTTTACCCTTGCTTAAAAGAAGTATGCCTAGCCCTGGCTGGTGTGGCTCAGTGGATTGAGTGCCAGCCTGCAAACCAAGGGGTCGCCGGTTTGATTCCCAGTAGGGCATATGCCTGGGTTGCAAGACCAGGACCCCAGTGTGGGATGCATGGGAGGAAATCACAGATTGCTGTTTCTCTTCCTCTCTTTCTCTTCTAAAAATAAATAAAATCTTTTGAAGAAGCATGCCTAAACTCCTACAACTCAAAAACAAATGAAACAATTTTTTAAAGGGCAAAGGATTTCAATATACATTTTTCCATGAAAATATACTCAACATCATTAGTCATTAAGGAAATACAAATCAAAACCACAAGAAGATACCACTTCACACCCATTAGGATGGCTATTACCGAAGGGGGGAAAAAAAAAGAAAAGAAAATAACAAGCACTGGTGAGGACGTTGAGACACTGTAACCTTCCTATATTGCTGGAAGGAATGCAAAATGGTACAGCCACTGTGGGAAAAGCTTGATGGTTCCTCAAAAGTTTAAACATAGTATTACCATATGACTCAGTAATCCAACTCCTAGGTAGGTACTAAAAAGAATGGAAAGCAGCAATTCAAGTAAATATTTGTACACCAATTTTCATGCAGCATTATTCATGATTGACAAAAGGGACAAATAACCCAAGTATCCATCAACAGATAAATAAATAAACAAAATGTGATGTGTGTGTGTAACATTCAGCCTTAAAAAGGAAGGAAATTCTGATACACATTACAACATGGATCAACCTTGAAAACTATGCTAAGTGAAATAACCCAGACACAAAAGGAGAAATATTTTGTGATTCCACTTATATGAGGTACCTAAAATAAGCAAATTCATAGAGACAAAGAGGAGAATAGAGGTTACCAAGGGTTGATGGAAAGAGGGAATGAGGAGTTGTTAAATGGGTACAGAGTTTCTGTTTGAGATGATGAAAAAGTTCTGGAAATAGATAGTGGTGACAGTTGTACTGTGAAAGTACTAAATGCCACTGAGTTGTAAGACAAAAAAAAGACTAAAATGGTCAATCTTATGCTATATAAATTTTACAGTAATGAAAACAAATATATACCTAGATATAGCCTTTTGGTACAAACATTAATAATGTTCTAGAATGAAGCTATAATTAAACAGGCCTTACCTTAGTGGCTTTATGTATTCTCAGAATAAGCAACACTAAACTCAGAAAAATAACAAAAATAGGAGATAGTCAATCAAATGCTGGTGGAAATAATTTCTATAAAGGACCTGTCACCTTTATTAATCATAATCAATAGGAAGGTAAAAATCAAATGACTAATCCTTCAACTTGTCAGCAACTGTCCAAAGCTCAAGTTAAAGGGACATACAAGATAAAACTCAAATGATTTGTCCATAAGTAAAACATGAGTTGTGATACAAATAATCTAGGATACTAATTCTTGAACAAAAAATAGCCCTATGAACTTTGCCATCATAATACAAGGACATATGGTCAAATAAAAAAAAAAAAATCTGGTGAGTTGATGATTACTTTTTTTTTAACTATCATAAAAAACCATGTAAGTACTTACCTGAAGGTGATACTACAGAAACTCTCTACTTCATCAATTGTTAGAAGCAAGTTAACCTTGGTGGAAGGGGCCCACTGTCTTAATCTGATGCCTCAAGGTGATGAACACAAAACACACAGACAAACACAACCCAAATTTTGCTTCAAGGAAAATTCAGCACATGATATCAAAGTCTAAAATGGCAAACAAATTGCACCAATACTAAAGCCAGTATGATTTGTTTTCTACTCAAAAATCATATCAAGCATAATTTAAAGGTCAAAAAATGACCCAGTGCAAAGAGAAAAATGTGTCTATTGGTTATATCACTTCAGTACATTTGTACTCACCTTTCAGATTTGTTTTGACGAATACAACCTTCAATGATTTCTTTCACTTCCGGATCAGTGACTTTATTGAAACTGGCTGGTTTTATGCCCTAGGAAGAGAAAAATGTTTTCTAGTCACATATTAAACAATTGAAAGCCCAAATCAACATGACATTTATTAAAATAATGATTTTTACCACTAAACTATATTTGAGTTTTAAATGAGATAAATACATATAGTGTAAGTTTAACAACTTTTTTGTCAAGAATTTTGTCAATTCTACAAATAAAAGTAAAAACTGTAAATAATCTAAAATCAACAGTAAAATTTACATGTTATGTAAATTTTATGTATATACACTAATATGTATATACACTAATATGCAGAAATTAAAAATGTTCTAAGTAATTAATAATATAGAGAATTCTCACAGTGCAACATTAATAGGGAAAAAAACAGGATTCCAAAATGTACATACAGTATAACTGTAATTAGCAAAATATAATAAGCAAGTATTCATTGAAATCAGAAAAAAATCAATGTTATTTAAAAACTTATTTTATCTTCACCTGAGGCTATTTTCATTTGCTTTTTTAAAAGATTTTATTTATTTATTTCCAGAGAGAGAGGAAGGGAGTAAAAAGAGAGAGAGAGAAACATCAATGTGTGGTTGCCTCTTGCACGCCCCCAACTGGGGACCTAGTCCACAACCCTGGCATGCGCCCTGACTGGGAATCAAACCAGCAACTCTTTTGTTCCTAGGCCAGCACTCAGTCCCCTGAGCCACACCAGCCAGGGCTTCATTTGCTTTTTTAGAGAGAGAAGAAGGGGGGGGGGGAGAGAGAGAGAGAGAGAGAGAGAGAGAGAGAGAGAGAGAGAGAGATGCACACACACTGTCATGTAAGAGTGATATCAATTGGTTGCCTCTGTACACACCCAGACCCAGGATCCACGCTAGGACCAGGGACCAAAAGCGTCTCTACTGGGGTTGCACATGCCTGCACCTGAACTGGGAATGAACCCGCAACCCAGGTACATGCCCTGACTGCGAATGGAACCACACCTGTTTGGCTATGGGATAGCGCTCCAACCACTGGGACACACTGCCAGAGCTATTTAAAACCTTTTGAAAATTCCTAAGAAGTATTTCTCTACTGCAAACGATTTAATTCTAAATCGATATTATTTTGAAGTCTTTTAGAATGGCTAGAAGAAATAAACAAATTGATTTGCTAGAGAAGCTAGGTCATCTGTCCTGTAGAATATCCCATATTCTGAACATCAGCCTTATTTCTTATGTCTTCCTACCCAAACCTCTGGAGTTAGACTTGGGGTCAAAATCCACCATTACCAGTAGCTATGTGAACCTGAATAAGTCACAACCTCTAATTTTCAGTCCTATCATTTATAAACTGAACACAGCACTATCTTGCAAGGATATAAAAATGAAAGCACGCAGCATATAGCATACATTTAAAAACAGTACCTCTTAGCATTAGTTATCTGAAATACTCTAACAATCCCTTTTCCAGCCTATCTGAGCCACCCAACTGGATATGAAGTAAACCTCTTTTGAATAATCCTAGCATTTTGCTTCTACCTCCCCTCATGTCCCTTACAATATTCCCATCCTCTTATTATTTGTGAATTTATATTACTGTCCTACTAAAAATGTAAGCTCTTCGGGGTAGCAACCATTTCTTTATTCATCCATGCGTTCCTTGCAATTTCTAAAAAATTACTCATAGCAAGAATCAAATGCTGTGTCTGTTGAACTATATTTTGAATGCCCTTTCACGATCAGGCTGTTAGAACTAAAAGAAACCTTCAAACCATTTAGCCAATCTTTATTATTCAAATTTGGAAAATGAGACCCATCTAATAAATATATAAAATTTCTCTACAAACAAATGCATATGTATGATATCTCTCTGTTTTCCCAAAGATACCAATACAGAGCATTTTACATGACCCGAACAGAGTACAGGTATGTATTATGTAGCATAAATCTAAAGCTTATTTCATTACAATTATGTTAAATTTAGCACTGTTAAACAAAACTAAACCAAAACTGGGTTTTACTGAGTTTACTTAAACCAACTTCAACATGAAATATGGCAATTTGTGAAATAAAAAGAGTAAAGGTATACCTACACTAGTTACTTTACGGTATATTTGAGCTGCATTTTGGCACTCAGAATAAGGGTACTCCGAAGTTGCCATTTCCAGCATACACATTCCAAAAGCATAGACATCTACAGATTCATCATAGTGCTCTTCATACATCTCTGGGGCCATAAACTCAGGAGTACCTACAAAATAACACCACAACCATATTTTTGTTAAAAAGAAAACTGTATTCACCAAGATTACTTTCCCTTTGTGACAAGAATTACCTGAGTTAATTTCCACTCCTTAAAAGAAATTAAAAAATATAACTTTTGTTGAATACTTGCTATATCTAATATAAAGCACTTAAAGAATTTCCTTAACTTTCCACACTGATGAAGTACAATCCATAATGTTCAAGATTATGGTAATGATCACTAAAATATTTTTATTTCTATCCTTTTTTTAGTTACTGAAGTTTTTTCATAATTAGTAAATTTTCTTTCTTAAATCCTCAGACATTTTTAATAATCTTAAATATACCCCACAAAAATACATGAGGATGTCTCCAAAATAAGGCAATATGTAATAGAAATTTCAAAGCAAATTTACATTCCATATCGGGGATCAGCAAACTTCTCTGTAAAGGGCCAGATGGTAAATATTTCAGGCTCTGCCATCCATATGTTCTTTGTCATAGCTATTCAACTCTGCCATTACAGTACAAAAGCAGCTGTAGACACTACATAAACAAGTGGGTATAGCTGTGTTCCAATAAAGTTTTATTTACAAAAATAGGCAGCAGGGCCAGATTTGGCCATGGATTATAGTTTGCTGTTCCCTGTTCTAGACATATACAATTAACAACTTTCTTTACCCAACTAATAAACTATAAAATGTTAATCACCAATGACACTCTTAGCAAATGATGTGCGCATTAAGGTGGCTAGGCCTAGATCACCAATCTTCACAGATCCAGTAGGTCCCGTGATGAAAATATTGTCACACTTCAGATCCCGGTGAATAATAGGTGGAGTCCTAGTGTGCAAGAACTGCAACCCCTTTAAAATTTGCCTGCACCAGCTCCTTAGGACCTTTGGTTTCATGACTTTAAATCGTTTTAAGTACCTACATAAAGGAAAAAAAAAGACATATTAACAAAAATACCAAACTTACTGTATGATCACTATGAGGATAAATCATTTAAGCTGGCAGATATTGTATGTGCTGTATTACAACTGCCATCACTAACTTGTTTTTTATTGTCTGTTATAGCAAGAAAACTTGAAATCTAAGAACTCATTCTTTGAGAAGACATCCTACCAAGTTTAGCATTTTTAATTCAAAACAAGAATCATCCTAATCAGAGTGGCCATTTGTGAAATGGCAGCACAATTTAAAAAGCCCTTCTCTACTTCCTAATACAAAGTCAGCAGGGGGTTTTACTATGTAAAATTTTAGTGTAAAGATGGTAGGAAACACAAAGTGTATACTCCACATTTAACAGTTAGAAATAAGTTATTATACCATCAAATGAAAAACCGTTGTCAGACATAGACATGAACTAAAGGGGGGGAATGTGGGATGGAGGGGGTGTGCAGGGTGGAGGGGAATGATGGGGGAGAAAAAGGGGGGACAACTGTAATAGCATAATCAATAAAATATATTTTTAAAAAACCATTGTCAGAAACAAAACAACAGACTACATATATGTGAACCTAGCCACACCACCTTTTCAGTATCGTTTACAAAAGGATGTTATATTATCTCTATAATGATTTCTAATTCTAAAATCCTATGATGTCCCACAAATATTAATTTATAAACATTGTATTTTCTTTTTAAATCGATTTTACAGAGAGAGAGGGGAAGGAGGGAGAAAGGGAGAGAGACATCAGTTTGCTGTTCCACCTGTTTACGCATTCATTGCTTGCTTCTTGTATGTGCTCTGATCTGAGAGGAGATCTAACCCGCACCCTTAGTGTATCATGACAATGCTCTGACCAACTGAGCTACTCGGCCAGGGCCTCAACACTGTATTTTCTAGCAAACTTTATTAACATCCTAATTTTTTAACCTGCCCTGAAATAAAGTCACTAAACTCAGGATCCTACAAATCCTTTAATCAAGTAGTGTTATTTTACAAGCAACTTTTACGACTGCTGAAAATTATTTCCAAAAAGAACTCTAGTAGCAAGGACTATCAGGGTGAACTTACGTCTTTAATGTTCCTGATGTCATAAGTTCAGTCACTAATACAATGCATTTCTTTCCTTTTAATATAGACTCCCAGGAATCATAAAATCGAACTATATTAGGATGTTGGAGACCTTTTAACATCTCTGCTTCTTCCTTGAACCTTTGCTGCTCAGCTTTGGTTAATTTCCGGTCCTGAAATGGAACAAGTTCCAAATTATAGCATAGAAATTCTCATGCACATTTCTTTTTTTTTTTTTTAAAGATTTTTTTAAGTACTTTTTTTTTCCTTTTAGATTTTATTTATTTATCTTTAGAGGGGAAGGGAAGGAGAGAGGGAGAGAAACATCAATGTGCGGTTGCCTCTTGTATGTCCCCTGCCGGGAACTGGCCTGGCAACCCAGGCATGTGCCCTGACTGGGAATCGAACCGCGATCCTTCGGTTCGCAGGCCCGTGCTCAATCCACTGAGCTACACCAGCCAGGGCTCATGCACATTTCTAATACCACTAAAATGAGTGTTTTCCTGGGTTGTATTTATTTACACCTGCCAATTCTTTTCTCAGGACCCATGTAATCACTGATAGCCTTTGTTAGTTACTTTGACTCTTCCCATACAGCAATGCACCAGTTTCTATATTTTGTAACTGTGTTATAAACCCACCTGCATGATAAATCAATACCTTCAAAAACATCTTGGGAGTTAACTTTTTCTGAGAATTATTTTGATACATATATTAAATCATTATGTTGTGTACTTCAAACTTACGCATTGTTATATGTCAATTGTATCTCAATAAAACTGGAAACATAAAGAAAATTCCCATTGCTTGAAAAGAAACTCATTATCTAGGGAAGGGCCAAGTCAAGGAACATGTATAAAGGACTCATGGACAAAGGCAATGAGGGATAGATAAAGCAGGGGAAAGTAATGGGGGCAACTGTAATTGAACAATAAAAAAAAATAAAGAAAAATATTATCTAAAAATGAGAAAAAGTAATAATCAACACAAATAATATGAAAGGTTCCTTAAGAAACCCCTAAATTTCCACATTTAAAGGATCTATGTCAGGGCAGGAATAATCAAATGTTAGACACCAAAACATTTATTGTGCTCAAATATATTAATTGCCAACATATTTCCACACAGAAATATAAAGTTACCAACCAACGAAAGACCTTCTAAGAGGATTTGGACCTCTAATCTGCTATATTGAATACTAGAACTTAAAAGAGCAATGTTTTAAACTAATGTCACCACAATAAATTCAATTTTTAATTGAATTTTTAAACCTTCAATCGAAGGTTTAAGGTCAAACCCTAAATTGAATTTTAAGATTTCAATTTAAAAATAAGAGTAATGTTTACAGAATTCTGAGGTGAAGACTAAAATTGTGAACCCAAATAAGATATCAATCTAGTTTATAATGGAAAACTAAACACATTTTTGTGAAAACCAGGACACAGAAAGCATATGACAGCACAAACCCTTTCTAAAAATAATGGTCAAATAATTTCAATTAAAATGTTGCCAAATAAAGTTGCTAGAAAAGAAGAGAGTGGCATACAAAAAATAATAACACGATGTTTCCAATAATGCTTACTTAGAGTTTAGTCTACGTAACTGAGGCTCAACTGGTTGGTAAGTTTCGTGAACTTTCTAAACAGGAATTAAAACGGAAGATATATAATGCAAAGAAAACAGTCTGGAACTGAAATTCCAGATTACTTCATTAAAATATAATAGACAAGAAACAATAAAATTTCTCATCTGCAAAGGGGAGCAAAAGAGGAGAAAAGGGTGTGATGATAGAACAATTTTAAGTTTTGATGTTGACAAATAGTCAAGTATACTAGTTAAAAATTTAGGTATGGTTTCAATTTTAAGATGGTTGACAATATATTAATACCCCTACTTACCTAAATCCCACCAAAATGACAAAAGAAATATATAAATAAATCCACAGTAACAATAAGAGTTCAAACAAAAGATTTTTTAAAGGTAAAGATATATACCTTGATAGAATATTTTTATGGAACTCAAGAGAGTAGAAGAAATGTCAACTTGACAGAGGCTAAAGACTTCTGTTAGTTTCTTTTTTGTTGTTGTTGTCAAGACATCATAATAACCTTCATAAAGCAACATAACAGAGCTCTGGCAATTTTAGGTTTGGTTACTTTTTTCATTCTTTGATGGGTATGAGGAAATATGTAAAAAGATATTCAGTGCAGCATGGTTTGTAATTGTGAAAACTTAGTAACAACCAAAATGTCAATAATAAAGTTTATTACATGCCAGGCACCATTCAGTTCTGTACATGCAGTATTTTATGGTTTATCAGTTTTGCTACCACCACTTAAAACTATTCTCACTGGTTTAAAGAACATGATTTTTGCATAATAAGCTTCCATCTATATTGGGTTTTGCTTCCTTCCAAAAATCTGTCTACCCCAGGGGCTTTCAGTAGGTTTAATAATTGGTCGGGCAAGCAAATTTCCTATTCTTCATTATGTTATTGGCTATTATCTATTTATATTTAATACAAACATTAAAATCCTTTTTCCAATTAAAATAAAACAATACTTTGCAACCTTAATTATATATACACACACACACACACACACACACACGTGTGTGTGTGTGTGTGTGTGTATATATATATAAATTTGGAGAAAAGTAGCATCTAAAAGCTATCTAAGAACCTGGAATATATCTTTCCATTTGTCCAGTTTCAGTAAGATTTTTTGTGCAGGCAGGGGCAGGAAAAATGAACTGATACTCTCTCAAGTTCTTTTCTCCTGAGCCCCATATTTAATTTTTCTTTACTTTAAAATTTATATTTAGTAAAATTGACTTTTTGTGGCACAGTTCCATGAGTTTCAACAAATTCATAAAGTCATGTAACCACTGACACAATTAAAATACCAAACAGTTTCTCCATTCCTTTATAGTCAAACCCTCTCCTCACCCTTACACCCTGGAAAATAGTTCCTAGTTTTACCTTTTCCAGAATGTCTTATAAATGGGCAAGTACACACACACGCACACACACACACACACACTTTGAGTCTTCCATCTTTCACTTAGCATAATGGCTTTTAAACTGATTGATAATGCTGCAAGTATCAATAGTTTGTTACTGTTAATTGTTTAACAGTATTCCACCTATAGATGTACCACCAGTCTGCCTTTCCATTCCCCAGATGCAGGGCATTTGGGTGGTTTCCAGTTTGGGGCAATTATAATAAAGCTACTATAAACCATTTAAGTACAGGTGTTTGTGTGAACATAGGTTTTCTTGGGTAAATATCTCAAGTAGGATTGATGGATCATGTTTAACTTTCAGGGAACTGACAAAATGAAAAATAGTTCTAGATTTTGTTTCCTCACCAACAACATGAAGTCTATCTGGGAAAAGTCCCACCATTGTTAATATAACAAGAATAGTTTGTACGATAGCAATATAAACTGGTAGCCAAAAAGAGTGGACTGGAATGCACATGTGTGAGCAATGATGACTTCACTGTACTAGTCAGTGGGGGTGGTAGACACCGTTAAGTGAGCATGTGTACTATGTGGCCATCACATTCAAAATTATGGCAAATAGAGCAATGAATCTGCATCAAATTTTGCAATAAGATGGAACATTCTTCCACAGAAACTACTGGGATAATGCAAAAGGCTACAGCTATGGGCAGCTGATGATTGGCAACTTCATCTCAATGCACCCACTCATGCATTGCAAGTCATGCAGGGTTTTTTGGTGAAACATCAAATCACTCAGGTGACTCAAGCCCCACTACAGCTCAAATTAGGCACCCTGTGACTTCTCGTATTTCCCAAAACTAAAATCACCTTTGAAAGTCAAGAGATTGTTGATGAGATTCAGAAAAATATGATAGGGCAGCTGATGGCAACTGGGAGAACCGTGTGAGGTCCAAAGTGCCTACTTTGAAGGGGACTGAGGCATCACTGTCCTATATACAATGTTTCTTGTACCTTTTATCTTTTTCAGTTTTTCATATTATGTGGCTGGATACCTTCTGGACAGACCTTGTAAATGAGTTTCTCCACCAGCAGTCGGTTTTGTTTTTTTTTTTTCCGTTTTGTTTGGTTGGTTGGTTGGTTTGCTGGTTTTTAGGCATTCTAATAGGTATATTGGGGGTATAAAATTATAGCTTTAAATTCCACTTCCCTAAGGATTATGATATTGAGCACTTTTTTCATGTGCTTACTTGCCATACATCTGTCTTCTTTAGTGAAATGTCTGTTAAATCTTTACTCCACTTTTAAATTGGCTTCTTTTATTCAGCTGAGTTTTGAGAATTCTTTATAGATTCTGGATATAAGTTCTTTGTCACATATGTGATCTGAAAATAGTCTCTGCCAGTCTGTGGATTATATTTTCATTCTCTTAACAATTTATTTTTTAATTGCAATTACATTCCTCATGAAAATTTTTTAATTTTTATTGAACTTACTGCGTTGACATCAGTTAATAAAACTTTATAGGTTTCAGGTGTATAATTCTGTAATACATCATCTGTATATTGTACTGTGTGTCAATTTAATGATTTTTTTCTTTCATGGATTATGTTTCTGTTGCTATATCCAACAACTCTTTCCCTAAACAAAAGTCAAAAGAATTTTCTCATGTTTTCTTCTAGAAGTTTTACAGTTTTATGTTATACTTTTAGGTCTATCATATATTTTGAGTTAAACTATGATATGTGTAAGAGTTATATCGAGGTTCATTTTTTTTAATATGCATGTCCAATTTTTGCAGCATCTTTTGTTGAAAAGATTACTTTTTTTATACTGAATTGCCATCACACCTTTTGTTTTGAAAATCACTTGACTACGTCCATTGGATCTATTTCTGAACTCTATTCTCTTCCAGTGATCTGCATACCTATCTTTCTGCCAATGCCATATGCATTCTAATTACTGTGCCTTTAGAGTAAGTCAGAAATCAGGTAGCATGAATTCTTTAACCATGATCATTTTCATCAAAATTGTTTAGCTATTCTAATTCCTTGCTTTTCTATCTTAATTTTGGAATCAGACTGTTAACATCTACAAAAATTCCTACTCTAATTTTGATGTAATTGTCCTGAATTTCTGGGTTGTGTGGAGAGAATTGACATCTTAGTAACATTGTCTTCCAACAACCAATCAATTCAGGTTTTCTTTGATTTATTAGTGTTTCTTTTTTTAGTTTTGAGCAGATTCTGCACATACTTTGTTGTATCTATACTTAAGTATTTTATTTTTTGGCACTATTGTAAATGGTACCTTTTAATTAAAAATTGCAATTTCCAACTATGCATTGCTAGTGATTAGAGATATAATTGGTTTTTTGTATATTAACCATGTATCCTGCAAGCTTGTTAAACTCACTTAATAATTCCAGAATGTTTTTTGGATTCCTTGGGGTTTTCTATGTAGATAATCATGTCATCAATAAGTAAAGACAGTCTTATTTCTTCCTTTGCAATCTACATTCCTTTTATTTTTTATGCCTGATTTCATTGGCTATAATGCCCAATAAAATATTGAGAACATCACACTATGTTCTGAAAGTAGTGAAAACAGACATTCTTGCCTTGTTAAGAGAAAAAGCATTCAGTCGTCACCATTTACTAACCTTATGTTGGTTGTAGGGCTTTAAGAAAACAGATGCCCTTTATCAGTTTAACAAGGTTCCCTTCTATTGCAAGTTTGCTGAGATTTTTTTGAATCATAAGTGGATACTGAATTCCTTCAAATGCTTTTTTTCTGCAAATTTGGAAATGATGTTTTTTCTTCTGTAGTCTGTTAATATGTCAAATTACATTAAATGTTGAACAATCCTTGCATTCCTGGGAAAAGCCCACATAGTCATCACGTGTTGTCCTTTTTCTATATTGCTGGATTTGATTGCTAATATTATGTCAAACATTTTTTCATCTATGTTCATAAGGGATATTGGTCTGTAGTTTTATTTTCTTATAATGAATGTCTTTATACAGTTTTGGCATCAAGTGAATGGGCTCTGGCTTGATTCTTGCTCTGCTATTTTCAGTCAATCATTTCTCTGAAAAAGTTAGAGAAGATGGTTTGGGCCCACTTTGTCATCCTCTACCTTCCAAATTCCTCCCCAGGTATCTTCTAGAAAGGAGCTATTAGAGACTGAGACATTCCAATAAGTACATTTTATCAGCAGCACAGAAGATATAAAGTTATCTTTCTCAATGTTTATACTATTAATTTTCTCATTTATTGATTTTGCTAAAGTATCCACTATATGCATTATAGTAGATATTTGCAATAATGGTGACTGAAAAAATAATAAGTCACCATTGTTCGTTGTATTTTAATAAAATAGCTGTATTATCTCATATCTTAGAATGTTTACTGAGTTTTGTGTTTTCAAAAATAGTTTAACATGTTGAGGTCATTTCCTCATATTCCTACTTTACTTTTACTTTTAATGAGGAATGGCTGCTGAATTTTTATCAAATGTTTTCTTAGTACCTACTGATACGATCATATAGTTTACTGATAGGTAACTGATAAACTATTCTTAAAATCTTAAAACAAAGCCAAACTAGTAGCAGGATATTTATTATTCTTTTGATCCATTGGTGAATTCTATCTGTTGATAGTTTACTAAGGATTTTAATATCTACATTTATATGTGCAATTCCTTTTTTGTATGATATAAAGATTTGGTATTAAGATTATACTGACTTCATGAAATTAATTGGGGTTAAGAAGTTTTAACACTGGAATCATTTGTCATTTAAAGGTTACTTAGAAATCAAGCTCTGAATCCACTTGCTCCTGGTGGGTTTTTTTCTCTTTTTAAATTATTTTAAAAAGCAGGTCATAAAGAATATGTGTTCATTTGCAAATTATTTTGCTCAATATTACATTTTAATACTTACCTATTTTAATACTTACCTATTTTAACTATTGTTCAGTATCTCATCATATAGTCCTACCACAACTTACCCCTTTATCTACTGATGAATGTCTAGGTTGCTCCATGTTTTCTCTATTATAAACAATGCTGTACACTACATATTCTTGGATGTCTCCCTCTTTTGGTGTCAGGAAAAAAACTTCAATCATCTTATTATATCTTTTATTTAAAATGGCGTATTAAATTTTTCTTTTTCTTGTGTACATTTTTTATTTATATTTTGTTTAGGAGTAATCCATTACTTAAGATTTTAAATGTGTTTCCGATGTTAAAGGTAAAATCTAGATGGTGAGTAGTAAGGATATTCTCAGCAAATCTTTCAACTTTACTCTACACTTGAAATGTTTCATACTTAAAATGCTGGGAAAAAATATGTTGTCAAGGTTGCAGATGGTATTTTCTTATTCTTTTCTAGAACATAGCTATGTTTCATTTCTCATTTCTTCTCTCATTTTTTGCCCTTATTTTTCATCAGATTCATTAATCATTAACAGCGAGCCAAGAAGAGTAGATTTATTCTATTTTTGTTTATAATTTTTATTAATTTCAGTTATCTTTTTTAAAGATTTTATTTATTTTTAGAGAGAGGAGAAGGGAGAGAGAGTGAAAGAAACAATTAATGTGTGGTTGCCTCTCATTTGTCCTCTATACTGGGGATCTGGTCCACAACTCAGGCTTGTGTCCTGACAGGGAACAGAACTGGCGAGCCTTTGTTTCGCAGACTGGCGCTCAATCCACTGAGCCACACCAGCTAGGGCAATTTCAGTTATCTTTCTTTATTCCCTCTTCCTTTATTTTGCTTTCTTTTCCTGTCATTTCCTTTTTAAAAAATTTTATTTTAATTGTTGATCTTGTACAGTTTTCTGTCTTTTTTTACTCCCACGCCAGCCCACCTATAATTTCCTTAATGTCATAAAACAAGTACTAAATTCATCCTAATTGTTATTAATTAATAATGAAGACATTTTGGGGGATATATTTTCTTTGGATTATGGCTTTTACAATAGCCAAGAAGTTTTGTTGTAATGTCTTCTCTTTTATTGCTTTCTAGGTAGTTTATAATTTCAGTTTTGATTTTTCTACTTGATCCAAAATTTATCCAGGAGTATGGTTTCTAATCTCCAATTAAGAATATCTTTGGCTCTGGCCAGGTGGCTCAGTTGTTATGTTAGAGTATTGTCTCCAATATGCCAAGGTTGCAGGTTAGGTCACCTCCCCAGTCATGGCACATACAAGAATCAACCAATGAAATGTATCAGTAAGTGGCACAACAAGTCTCTCTCTCAATGTTTCTTTCTCTCTCAACATTTCTCTCTCTAAAATCAATAAATTAAAAAAATAAAAATAATATTTTGGCTATTTGTTTACTATTTCCAATTTTATTGAGAGATACGGAATATAAAATCCCTTTTCTTTAACTGAAATTTTCTTTGGGCCATATATGCAGCCAACTTTCTTAATGGCTTATAGACTAAAAATATATGCTCCCTATTTGAAAATATATCCACACATGTACATCGAATGGATTTTATGGATTCTATTATCCCATTCCTCTATATTTATTACTTATTGTTTGTTAGATCTGTACTATTTGGAAAGAAAGTCACCTGAAATTTCCTATTATACCTAATATTTATCCCTTTTCCTTGAATCTATTTGAAGTTCTGAGTTTAAATTATTAGCAAAAATGTTGTTACTGCCTACAGTTCTTTGATATAACTTCTTAATATGTGAAGTAAGTAACTTCATTATATCCTGTTGGATGCTTTAACTTTATCTTCTTCCTTCTGACAGATATTAATATTGCCATTCTTGCTTGCTCTTTGCTTGCTTATACCTTTATCTTAGCTTTTCTTTGTCACTGTTTTAAGTATGTTTTTATAAACAACACATGTGGCTTTTATCTTCTAACCCCATCTGACATTCTAAGTTCTTTTAACAAGCAAGTGCAGTATGTCCAAATTTGATATAAGCAAATGATGTACTTAATTATACTACTTCCATCTTATTTTAGGTTCTTCGTTGTTTCCTTTGTTCCCGTTAATTTAGAATTATATCATATTTTTTTTCCTTTTTACTAGTGTTTAGCTTCCTTTTTCTGACATTCAAAATCAAACACTAATAAACTAACTCAGCAAAGTTGCAGGAAACCAAGTCAACACTTAACATTTAAAAGTCAGTTGTATTTCTATACACTGAAATAAATAACCCAAAAAGGAAATTAGGGAAACAACTCCATTTACAATTACATCAAAAAGAACAAAGTTAATTAAGGAGACAAAAGATGTGTAACACTGAAAATTACAAAACACTGATAAGATAAAAGACAAATAAATGGAAACACATCTTGTATTTATGGATTCTAAGACTTAATATTGTTCAGATGTCAACACCAAAAAAGATCTGTGGATTCAGTTCAATCCTTATCAAACTCCCAGTGACATTTTTCTCACAAATTAAAAAAAAATCCTAAAATTCATATGGAATCTCAAAGAATATCAAATACCCAAAATAATCTTGAAAAAGAAGAAACTTCAAGTTCCTGATTTAAAAACATACTACAAAGCTATAGTAATCAAATTAGTATGATACTGGCATAAAGACAGACAAAAAGAGCAATGAAATAGACTATAGAGGCTGAAATAAACCTTCACACATACCATCAAATTATTTTTGACAAGGATATCAAGAACATTTGATGGGGAAAAGATATTCTTTTCAACAAATGGTGGAGTAAATTGAGTACCCCCATGCAAAACAATAAAGATGGAATCTTACCTTATGCTATATACAAAAATTAACTCAAAGCGAATCAAAGACCTAAATATAAGAGCTAATTTTGTAAAACTTTTAGAAGAAAACATAGGAGAAAAGCTTCATGACACTGGATTTAGCAATGAATTTTTTGATACAACACCAAAAGCACATAGGTAACAGAAAAAAAAATAGATAAACTGGACCTAATCAAAATTAAAAACTTTTGTGCACCAAAGGCATATTAATAAAGTGAAAAGGTGAGCCATAAAATGGGAGCAAATATTTGCAATTCATATCTGATAAGTCATTAATACTCAGAATACATATATAAAAACTACTACAACTCAACAACAAAAAGACAAACAACCCAATTCAACAACTAGCAAAGGAATTCAATAAATATATCTCCAAAGAAGAAATACAAGTGGTCAATAAACAAATGAAAAGAAGTTCAACTTCATTAAGAATTAGGTAAATGTAAATTAAAACCAGAATGATGCCCTGGCTGGTGTAGCTCAGTGGATTGAGCGCGGGCCTGCGAACCAAAGGATCGCGGTTCGATTCCCAGTCAGGGCACATGCCTGGGTTGCCAGGCCAGTTCCCGGCAGGGGACATACAAGAGGCAACCGCACATTGATGTTTCTCTCCCTCTCTCCTTCCCTTCCCCTCTAAAAATAAAATAAATTAAAAAAAAACATTAAAAAAAATAAAAATAAAACCAGAATGAGATATCACTTCACACCACTTAGGATGGCTATGAGAAAACCAACAAAATAACAAGTTTTGACAATGATGTGGAGAAACTGGAACCCTTGTGTATTACTGGTGGGAATGTAAAATGGTACAGCCACTGTGGAAAACAGTGTAGTGATTCCTAAAAAATTAAACATAGAATTACCATACAATCTAGCAATTTAACTTCAAGGTACATACCAAAAAGAATTAAAAGGGACTTGAACAGGTATTTTTACACCAATGTTCATAGCAGCATTATTTACAATAGTCAAAAAGTGGAAATAATACAAATGTCCATCAGTGAATGAATAAAAAAAAGTGGTATATACATACAGTGGAATATAATTCAGCCTTAAAAAAGAATGAAATTCTGATACATGACACTACATGGATGAATCCTGAAAATATTCTGTTAAATGAAATAACTCACAGACAAAATATTGTATGACTACACTTAAATGAAACACCTAGAACAGAAAAATTCAGAGATATAAAGTAGAATACTGGTTACTAGGGGCTGGAGAAAGTGAAGAAATGAGAGTTGTTATTTAATGGATTCAGAGTTTCAGCTTGTAATGATGAAAAAATTCTGAAGATGAATGGTGGTGATGGTGGTACAACAATGTCAATGTACTTAATACCACTGAATTGTACACTTAAAATAGTTCAAATGGTATATTTTATGTTATGTACATTTGACACAATAAAAATAAAAGAGTTGAGGCCCTGGCTAGTGTGGCTCAGTTGGTTGGATCAATGTTCCCTACCCACAAGGTTGCAGGTTCAATTCCCAGTCCAGATACGTACAATCACTGGTCCAGGCACATGTGGGAAACAACTGATCAATGTTTCTCTCTCACATCCATATTTGTCTCTCTCCCTTTCTCTCTCTAAAAGCAAGGATAAAAATGTCCTCAGGTGAGGATTTTAAAAAGTGGGGGGGGGACTAAGGAACTCACACAGTACTTGTCTTTATCTGTCACACTTACCTCACTTAGCCTGACTTCAAGATTTATCCATGTTGTCGCAAGTGGCAGGATTTCCTTCTTTCTAATAGCTGAATAATATTCCTATGTGTGTGTATGTGTGTGACATCTTCTTTATCCATTAATCCACTGATGGACACTTAGGTTGTTTCCATATCTTGGCTATTATGAATAATACTGCAATGAACCTAAGCGGGAAGGTATCCCTTTGATATAAAAATATGATATGATATTTATATGTGAAATCTTAAAAAACTGAAATTTTAAAAACAGAGAAGTAGAATAGTAGTTACCAGGGGCTAGAGAGTGGGGGACTTAGGAGATGTTTAAGGGTACAAACTTGTAACTACAGTCAAACCCTTGGTTACTGAATGTCTCCCATCTTGAACAATTAGGTTTCAATCAAGTTGTTCACAGAAAAAAATGCCTCAATTATTGAACAACATTGGTTCTCAACCTGATATCCCTTTTGTACTAATACCTGTATGATTAGTCATGCGTCTCTGAGGTGACAAAGGAGATTTGGTTTTCAAATGAATCACTTCTTGAACAGCCTTCTGGAAGAAATTAAGTTCGAGGACCAAGGTTCCACTGTAGCAGATAAATAAGTTCTGGAGATCTCATGTACCACATAATGATTATAGTCAACAATACTGTATTATAAACTTCAAAGTTGCTAAGAGACTAAATCTTAACTGTTCCCAACACACAAAAAGTTGTAATTATATGACAAGATAGAGATGCTAACTAATGCTATGTTGGTAATCACATAGCAATAGATAAAATATATCAAATCAACATAGTGTATATCTTAAAGTTACAATGTTATATGTCAATTATATCTCTATAAAAAGGCTTAAAAAGGTGGGGAGGGCTGGGGTGGTGGGCTGGGGCGGGGTAAAAGACAGAAAACTGTACAATATCAACAATTAAAAAATACTGATTAAAAAACAGAAAAAAAAAATAAAAAGGCTTAAAAAGAGGTGAGGAACTCAAAGAACAAAATTTAGAAATGCTAAATTTAGAAGAGATTTAAAGACAAGTGTTTATGATTTTCTGTCTAACCTAAGATGAACATCAAGTCCTAAATGTCCCTGTAATTAGCTAAAGTCCTCTCCTTGTGATAGATCAACAGATCTTCCCTCAAGAATAATGAATACAGTTTGATACCCTCTGATTAAATTAGTAAATGCAAGTCTTTCATGTGTCAAGATAAACTACTTCACTTTACCCTTTGATCCTATGGATTAAAAATAGTCAGCACTGGGAATAAACAACTCTAAAAAGTTACAACTGCTATCCTAGATGTATTGCTGGAGGTAAAAATCCACTAAAAAGGTATGGCCAAAGTCTTCAAAGGTCCACTAATTCAGTGAGTTGAAAGTAAACCTGTCAACGTAGCACCTGAATCCATAGGAGAGCTTTCAGCTACTGAATAACCCTCCTTTAAACACAGAGAGACACACACACACACATACATTGTTGTATAAATGATAATCACTTTGATAAGGTAGCTTTCACACATTGCCAATGAAGAGCTCTTACACAACAAAGGGATGATGAACCACAAATGGCAAACAAGAGAGCAGTGACAGCTAATGGAGTTGACACAGTCAGAAGCCAGGTAAGTGAGAGTCTACAAAAATGATCCATTAATCCTACTGTCTTTAGGTAAGTGCACCTGCCCTCAAAAAACATCAAATATCAAATTTTCACTGCTATAAATATTAACTTATATGGATGATAAATATAATAGAGGTCAAATACAAATTTACCAAATAGTTTTCAACTACTATAAATACTACTTTAAAAAGATTTACAGTCCTTTTATGAATGTTAACTAAACACAATCTATTATAATATATGGCATGCTAAAAATGTACACAAATCCTTTCCTGAGACAGGGCACAATACCAACATGACTAACCTGCATATGTATTTATTCAAGATAAGAGGCATTTCATTTCCAAAAGGTAAACTATGGCCTTATCAGCTATCTCTTAATGCAAACACCAACAATGAAGTACAGAACCAGGTCAGAGGGTATATGGATCTGTTTCTGCAAATGTGAAAGTAGGAAGAAATCAACAATGTTATAAAAGCTGTATTATAAAATAACTTGCTCACATAAGGATGAACACTATGAAGGCTTCATAATGGTGCATCCTTTACAAAGCAGTCTATCAATGACTATTCTGGATAAATATAAGGTTGATCAGTATTTTATCACAATTATTTAATGAACACCCAAACATGTACCACATACTTTATAGGCATTATCTCTAATCAACATTTTGTTTCTCAAGCTGAGTAGTAGGTACACAGGTTCCATTGTGTTACTCTTATTTTTTGTGCATCAGAAATATTAACTGTATTTTTTAAAAGTGAAAACCTAGCCCTGGCCAGTGTGGCTCAGTTTGTCAAGTGTTCTCCTGTGCACCAAAAGGTTGCCAGTTCAATCCCTTGTCTGGGCACGTATGGGAGGCAACTAATAGATGTCTCTCTCACATCAATATCTGTCTGTCTCACTCTCTCTAAAATAAATTAACATATCCTTGGGTGAGGATTTTTTTAAGTGAAAAACTACACCTTCAAAGTGTTAAGTAGCTTAGTTTGCCCAAGGTACTTAACTGGCACAGGCAACTTTGTACCCAGGTTTGCTGTATTCTAATACCCAAGTGCTCTCCAATTCATCACTCTGCCTCTCAGAAACAATATTCACAGTGATGACTGCAGATACCTCAGTCACAAGCCACTTTCCATGCAGAAGTTGTGTAGCACCCCAGAACTACAGCTAAATAAAATAAACAAACACTAGGGCAATGGCAATTTGTAAATGGTAACACCAAAGAATTAATCAAGAAATCAAAATATAGCCCTGGCTGCTGTGGCTAAGTGGATTGAGTGCCAGCCTGCAAACCGAAAGGTTACCTGTTGGACTCCTGGTCAGGGCACACACCTGGGTTGCATGCTAAGTCCCCAGTTGGGGGCACGTGACAGGCAACCAATTGACGTTTCTCTCACACATCAATGTTTCTCTCCCCCCTCCCTTTCCCTCTCTAAAAATAAATAAGTAAAAATATTTTTTAAAATTAAATCAACATACAATGGTCATAATCTGGCAATATTATTAGCATGTTGAAGCTTTTAGACAGCCATGGTATTAATACCCAAAGAAAAATGCTCATGGCAGTGGTCAGGATAATACATGGAAAGAGGAATGAAACTCATACAGAACCAGGTTCCTTTGTCTTCCAGTACTGTTGAACAAAGAATATGTCCTCATCCAGTCAGGACCTGACCCTTCAGTTCATTCGGTTGGTCTACTGTATTAGCAGGAGGACGCAGAGGAACATGTATTTCCTATATTTACCAAGCCAGCTTCTGGCTGTAATTTAATTTCCCATGTATATAGCCTAGAGATCAACTAAAGCATTTGACCTAACAACTATAGTCTTCATTCTGAATTAATAAACTTGTGTCCTAGATTTAAGCATTGAAGTTAGCATGAGTCAACATTCGCCAATGTGTCCAACATTGATAAAAGGTGAAGGCCAGACTTTGAACCATGGTAACACAATAAGGAACTATTCCTCAAGCCATGGAATGTCCTTAAATGACATTATTAATTGGTACCCTTTGAGCTTCACCAGTTTATGTTAAGATCTTTATTTTACCTGGCTGGTGTAGTTCAGTGGATTGAGTGCAGGCTGCGAATCAAAGGGTCACTGGTTCAATTCCCAGTCAGGGCACATGCCTGGGTTGCGGGTCATGTCCCCAGTGGGGGCCATGTGAGAGGCAACCACACATTGATGTTTCTCTCCCTCTCTTTCTCCCTCCTTTCCTCTCTCTCTAAAAATAAATAAATAAAATTTAAAAATATATATTTTTAAAAATCCTTATTTTAAGCCCTGGCCACTGTGGTTCAGTTGGTTAGAGCATCATCCTATACACCAAAAAGTTGCAGGTTCCATCCCCGGTCGGGGAGTATACAGGAAGCAGGCAATTAATGTTTCTCTGTCTCTCTCCCCATTCTCTCCCCTTTCTCCCTTTCTCTCTCTCTCTCTCTCTCTCTCTCTCTCTCTCTCTCTCTCTCTCTCTCTCTCTCTCTCTCTCTCCCTCCCTCCCCCCCCCCAAACAATGAAAAAAATGTCCTTGGGTGAGGATTAAAAAAAGAACCTTATTTTAAACAGAGTCCATTTAAGAAACAATGTGTTCAAAAGTGGTTTAAAAACATAACAGAATGATCTGCTCAAATAACTAATGAGGGGGAATTTCTTAAGTCATCTATGCAAATGTTTTATATATAACTGGTGGAATATAAATTCCTGTTCTGCCCCTCTGGGCAAGTTACTTAATGTACCTAAACCTCAGTTCTAGAATCTGAAAACTAATCATCCCTACCTAATGTAACTATTGCAAGGATTAAACAAAACATTCAAATTAAGTACCTGTGTAAGTGTTCAATTAATATTAATTTTGATAAAAGGAAAGTGTATGGTACCATTATTAATAACTTAAGATACACTAAAATTCCTCAACCACAAATTCCCCAATCTGGGGGTTTTCAGAAACTCAACAGTTATATTTAGGAAGAGATCACATAAAACAAAGAGGTAATTCCAATTAACAAATATAGAAGAAATTGGGGTAGTAAAAAATCACCATTATAATACCACAGCAATATTACAGGTAAAATATACCAATTGGTGCTAAAACAATGGGGGAAAGTTTGAGGCAACACAGTTATTTGCATAGTCTCAAAGTATCTATACCCAAGATATTCATTAATCTACAAAAGGAAAAATATTTATTTAAAAGTATAGAAAACCTATCATATGCTACCCTAAGCAAGTGGTCAAGGTTAGTTAGAACCAGCAGCAATCCACATCGACAACATGTATACCCCCTGCTATAATGCACTGAGAACAGTGCATCCCTCCTATAGTATCTTTGACACAATTCACAGCCTAAATCAAATCATGAGAAACCATAAGACAGACCCAAATTAAGGGACATTGTATAAAATAACTGAGCAGTATTCTTCAAAAGCTCAAGATTATGGAAAATAAGGAAAGGCTGAAGAACTATTACATCTTGGAAAAGACTAAGGGGACATAACTAAATGCAATGTGGAACCCTGGATTGAATCATAGCAATGAAAAAGGACATCAGGGGAAGAACTGGTGAAATCCAAATAAGTCCTATACTTTAGTTTATAGTATTGTACTAACAATAATTTCTTATGTTTTGATAAATAGTCTCTGGTTAAGATACTAACATAAGGGAAAACTGAGTGAAGGGCATACAGGAACTTTCTAGGTTATCTTTCCAAATCTTCTGTTAGTAGCAAATTATCTCAGAATAAAAAGTTAAAAAGAAAAAAACTAAGTAGTAAAGGAGTGGCATCCCTGTTGCCTGCTACTCCCAACCCCACCATTTCCTTCAAACAAAGGTATGTTTTGTTTTAATAGCCCTTTTATCTGATTTCCACTAATTCCAACCTCCAAACCTTCTTACTGACTATATACTCCCTCTACTTACGAAAATAAGACCTGTGGCTGCTTTTTCTTCATTATGTCCCTATCACTTAGCACAGTTCTGGCATATTACAGACACTAAATATTTATTTGTTGAATGAATGAACAAATGAATGAATGGCAGCTATGTATATTGTATTCATTTCCTATGGCTATTATAATTACCAGGAATTCTGCGACTTAAAACAACACAAATTTATTACCTTCCATTTCTGTAGATCAAAATTCCAAAATGAGTCTCTCTAGACTAAAATCAAGGCGTTGGCAAGGCTTTATTCCTACTGTACACTTGAGGGAAGAATGAATCTATTTCCTTGCCTTTTCCAGCTTTTAGAGGTTGCTCACATTCCTTGGTTCATTGCCCGCTTCCAACAATTGCATCACTCCAACCTCTACTTCCATCATCACATCTCCTTCTGACTATGGCCATCCTTCCACCTCTCTTATAAGGGCCCTTGTGATTGCACTGGGCCAACCTATATAATCCAGGATAATCTACCAAAATCTTTAATTTCATTTAGCCGCATCTTCAAAGTCCTTTTTGTAATGTAAGGTAAAATATTCATAGGTTCCAGGGATTAGGTCACAGTCATCTTTGAGGTGCAATTATTCAGCCTACTATACCTAGCAATTTGTTATCTATCAAGCAGATAGCTCAAAACTAAACCTTTGAAGTATTGAGGAAAATGAGTATTTCAAACCAAGCCTATCTCCTGCTGCTCTCACCCTGTCATTTATGAAAGTGCCTGCCTTTGGTTTATAGTTATTTGAGTAGTTTTTAAACAGAGACTAGAACATACATATTTAAGCAAATTTTATCCCTCTTCACTTCAATGAGAGTATTACACTTTGAAGGCTGGGTGTGGTTAAGACAGTGGGAAATCCAAACTGAGTAACACTTTTTGGGGTGTGACTAAATGTAACGAGCATTTTCCTGTGTGGCTCAAACAGAATCTGGAAACATTTTTAAGAGGGTCATAACAAAAATATTTTGATAGCAAAAAGTACCCCAGGGTGATTATTTTGAATAACAATATGTATTGAGAAACAGAAATTCCAGCATATATTTTTTAACTTACTTTTTCCTTTATTGGAAACTCAGCTATTTTCACATTATCAAATTCTAATTTCACAAATAAATGTAGGTTTGATGCCTAAAAATATACTTTATCTCCACAATTTTAATAGAAGCTTTCAGTGAAGAAGTATGAATTTGTAAATTATTTCTTCCATTGCATTGCTTTGAATATATTCACTACTGTAATGAAAGGGTCAACATATCAATCTAAGTCAATTTTGTCTTTTTTCCCTTTATTTCTATTGTTGACACTAATATATGTCCCATTTTCTCCCCTTTCCTCAGGCAACTGTGTCCTTTTCTTAATCTTTCTTTCAGTGATGTTTTCGTTGTATAGCTGGACTTTTTAAAGAAGGCCTGTTTAATTACCCTGGAAAGCACAGAGTCACATGGGACCCTAACAGTGAAATTTATTGCAGGTGCACTCAGTTACATTTTAGAAACAAACATTGCAGATATCTATGATGTTCCTTCATTTAAAAATAGACCCATTATATAAAGTCAGTTCCATCAAGAAAACAAATGACAAATGTACTAGTGAAAATATTTTTCCAAGCGAAACCTGGTTATGTTTCCATGTGTAAAAGCAGAGCACTGCTGATTCTGAAGTTGTTTGTGGAGGAGAAAACTATTAAAAACTCTTGTGATTGACTTCTTCTAAGAGTTAATAAACAGGCCTTTCAGTAACATCTGACCAGGTCTTTCAACACCATGAACTAAAATAAAGTCTTTTAAACAGAAATTATGACTTATTGCCCTGACTCACAGTAAATTACCGATATAGCAAGGAATTACCAACTAATCTACCAAGTTCTTTACAAAGAATAATAGGTCAAAATATTTCTACTAATGCATAAAAAAGTACAGAAACCATAAAATATGAAATGCAGATGTTTGACCTAATCCTAAATCTAATCTACATCATCAAAGGGTTTGTTTATTTGTTTGTTTGTTTTAACATCTTCAAAGTCATATATCAGCAGTAAAATCTCTGTCCTGGTTCTCTGCACTGCCATTAACACTCTAAACAAATGGATATGGTGCTTTTAAGAATTGTTACACAAGGCTCAAATAGCCACAATGATGGGGGAGGGGGGTGCCATCAAGAGAAAAAGGTATAAAAACCTTTTGTTGAGCTGTGAATTTCAAATAAAACATGTAAAATAATATTTAAAAAAAATACGAAAAGTTGCCCATTAGAAACTGCGTAATACTCACAGGCAAGTAATTAAACAGTGATGTCCTTATCCTTCTGGGATTCTAAATAAGTTAGTTTTCCTTAATTCCAAATATTCAGAAAATGAAATCATATCCAACAATTATATCAACTAAATCCACTAATTCTGACATTCCTTTCATAACAGAAAATTGCAATTGTTGTTCTCTGTATAAATTAAAATGTGCTTAATATAACTGACAGCACTTGCTCAACATGAGACAGTCCCAAATCTGGCCATGTATCCAAGTACCTGGGGAACTTTTTTTTTGCTTTGTTTTCTTTTGTTTTAATTGAATTTATTGTGGTGACATTGGTTAATAAAATTATATAGGTTTCAGGTGTACAATTCTGTAATACATCATCCATATATTATATTGTGTGTTCACCACCACAAGTCAAGTCTCCTTCCATCACCATTTATCTCCCCTCACTCTCTTGTACCCCACCTCCTTTCCCTTGGGTAATCACCATACTGTTCTCTGTGTCTATGACGTTTTGTTCTCTATGCTTAATCCCTGAAGCCAGTCAGAGAAAGACAAGTACCATATGATTTCACATATATGTAGAATCTAATGAACAAAATTAACTAACAAACAAAATAGAAACAGATTCATAGATACAGAGAACAAACTGACAGCTGTCAGAGGGAAAAGGTGTTGGGGCTGGGTGAAAAAGGTGATGGGGAACTTTTTAAAAAAGTTCTTTACCTTAACCCATGTGGCTTGATTGGTTAGGTATAGTCCGCAAAGCAAAGGTCACCGGTTAGAGTCTGGGTCAGGGCATATGCCTGGGTTATGTCCCTCATCAAGAGAGGCAACAGATTGATGTTTGTCTTACACATTGATGTTTCTCTCCCTCACTTTCTCCCTCCCTTCCCTCTCTATGAAAATAAATAAATAAAATCTTTAAAAAAACAAAATACATAAAATCCTTAATAAAAAATAAGTTCCTGGGTCCCACTTGCTGGAAATTATGATTTGGAAAGTCTGGAATGAATGCAAGGAATCAGTATATATGATACATAATATAAAGGTCACGTTAGTGTATTCAGGGACTTCCTCTTCTGATTCAGCTAGTTCTTGGGACTGTTCCCTTATTTCAGGGCTCTTCAAACTCTGCTGTACATATACATTACCTGCAGATGTTAACAGGCAGATTCTGATTCAGTAGGTCTAGAATGAGGCCTAGGAACATGCAATTCAAACAAGCTCCCAGGTGACGGTCCATGCTGCTGGTCCAGGGACTATATACTTGGCATAGTGAAACCTTATGGGATCTTTCAATTTTTCCACAGGTGAATGATAGGACACAGATCCTATCACTAGAATATTATCTTTAAGTTTTACCTGAACATAATTTAGCATAGCCACAGTGCACAATTTGTAAGATACTTGACCTATCTTGTCACTATGGACCTTACTACCAAGTGAATGGAAATTATGTGTTACTACTGTCATGATGCAAAGGTGAAATTAAAATTTACATAATTTCCAATATATATACAAGGATGTTCACCACAACCATGGTTATAATAGCAAAATACTGGGAAAAAATCTAAATGTCCAATAATAGAAGACTGATTAAATAAATTATAAGGGCAGCTATGAAAATAATGATATAAATGTACAATTACTGACAATGAAAAGATGTTAATGGTTAATTTTTTAAAAAAAGGTTTTGTAAAACCTTATAGTTTGATTCCATTTTGTGGGGGAGAAAATATACAAAAAGTCACACACACACACACACACACACACACACACACACACAAGCAAAAGAAAGAGTCCAGAAAGATATATACTAAGTTGTTTAAAGCATCCTCAAAGTAGCAGAATTTCAAGTGGTTTTGATGTTTGTTTCCTTGCATTATTTAACATTTCTACTGTGACACAGACCTTATAAGTTTCTTAAAGGGTAAAAAGGGGTTGAGAAGAAAATCAAGCAAATCCCATACCTGCACACACCTTTCAAGAGCTACTAGAATGGCTCTGGTGCTAAGTAATTTGGATTCCACAGACTCATCAAGGGACTTCCTACATACAAAGCACTTTGAAAGCCTGTTAAATTGTTGTTTTGCATCTCATCCAGACTTAATGAATCTGAATCTCTGACAATATGCTCTGGAATTTGCATATGAAGCAAACAATGACTTTCACAAAGTAAAGTTTGGAAACCAGGCCTTAAAACAGCTTCCTAGAAATGCAGGGACTTGAACTAAATTTCAACCTGTTTAAATAGCAACCTACAGCATATTCAGAGTATGTGAGATCTTACATACCCACAAGCAGAAACCACTGGAATTTGAACAACCTGTATTGAAAGACTGGCTTTATTCAATGTTAATTTTAAGCATCTCAAGTGAATACTGACACTTCTCATAAACTTATTTGAGGTCACAAAAGTTTTCCTTATATTTGACTTACACCTTTCTGAAACTATTCGCATTATAAATCCTTCTGTAATACTTGACCCCCATTTTGTCATTCATCAGTTAGAAGTCCAGGTAAACATTTATTATGGAACCAAATGTCTAAGTGACTAAACTGTGGTCTTGTTGGTTTCATTTCTCCTTTCTAAGCACATTTCATTTGACTAACCCCAGTAGATTCTAATGATTATTTCTTCTGGAGATCGCCTTTGACATAAGCTCAAAGGCATGTGGAAGTCTATATTAATAGAGGTCCTCAAAGAATTAAGAAAAGCATTTCCTTTTCTAAATAACATAACATGAACCACCCAAAATTTGCTGCAAGAAAAAAATAAAAGGAAGATATCACACAATATACAGGGTCTGGCAGAAGTAGCACCATTGAGTGTTTTTGGTAGGGTTTCAGATGAGATGGACAGCAATTTGAACATTTCACCTAAAATGTTATATGGTGTGCTTGAGTGTGATATTATGTCACAGAATTACATGCTTATGATTGTGTAATAAAAGATTTTTGTGTAATAAAAAAGAGGTGTTATTTGTGCCAGGCCCTGTATTTCTAATATATCATGATAGCCTCAAGTACATATAAATATTCAACTCATATGGTGTATATTAGGAAAAGTTTTCAAAATGAGACTTTAAGAGTTTCAGGAATTTCCTAACATTAATAAATTAAGAGGTTTTCCCAAACAAAGCCACAATACCGTCCCCCCACCTCAAAACAGAGGGAAAAGCAACAGGAGAAAAAAAAGTTGGTATGAGCTCCTAAGAGGATCAAGAAAGAGAGCTTAAATTTCAGAGAGGTGAGGGGACAGACCCTTAATTTTATTTTAATCTGTGATGCATTTTAATCCTGGATCATTCAGAAGGCCAAGTCAACTGAAACTGGACTTTATTAAAACAAAGAAGATTATATACCCACCTGCAACTCACACCAAGCAACCTCAACCCATGTTTCAGTGTCCAATCCTTTATATACTGTTTTAAATGCTCCTCTTCCCAACTCGATGTCAAATTTCAGGAACCTGCCACTAGGAGAAGTAGCTACAGCCTTCATTTCTGCTTCTTCTTCCATCTCCCTTTCATTTCTCTCCTTGAAACAATCTTTTGAGGAATCAGAAGCTGCCTTTGAACATTGTGCGAACTTAACTTCTTGTTCACCTCTTAGCACATTTGTAGGAAGCTTTTCTACTCTTGGAATGTTTGTTGCGGTCTTTGTTCTCTGATCTTTGGAGGAAGATTCAATGACTTTGTCGTCAACACTCTTTCGGAAAAATCTCTTCCTTTCTATAGTTTCTCCAGAAGCAGAGATGGTACTGTCTTTTTCCTTTCTTCTAGCTTCCACTGTCAAAATTGTTGCCATCTGATGAACTCTGTTTTCAAATGAAACTCCATCAGGTTTCTCAGAATCTTCTGTGCTAGCTGGCTCCCCTGAATCAGTAGCCATTGTAATTGATGTTGGCACTAATTTTTTTCCTGTTCTACTCTTTAGTCCAGTTACATCTCATGTATCAGAATTTTGAGAATGGACTTCCTTTTATGTGGTCATGTTTCCATAGTAACCTAAAGGGGGAAACAAAGGATATTTTAAAATCACCCCACAAAGGAAATCATTAAGGAGAAAATAAGTCACCTGATTATTTAATCCACTTTTTTTCTTAATAAGAAATTTGTTCTTTTTTTTTGTCTAATCTTAGCAACCAGCAGACTCCAGGGACTGTGTCTTATCTTGTTTACCACTGTAGCCCTCAGTGCCTAGCAGCAGGCTACTGGGCACATAGCTCAGTAAGTCTTCATATTGAATGAATGTTGCTTAGAAACCTAGTTCTCAGTCTCATCTATCAGTGCAATCCATCATATTTAAAACAAGTATCTAAAACCCTGACTTCACTTAGCTACAAGGTACCAGACACAGTAAGTAAACAAGCCCATAATTTCTCAGTGGTGGTTTTTGTCTAAAATTCTAGAATTGACCAGATAGGTTTTTTTATTGTAGTAAAATATACTTGCATCAAATTTAGTATTTTACCCATTATTAGCATACAATTTAGTGACTTTAAGTACATCAACAATGTTGTGCAATCATCACCATGCTCTATTTCCAGAATGCTTCATCATTCCAAATTGAGATTTTTTATCCATTAAACAATAACTTGCCCTGCCTGGTGTGGCTCAGTGGAATGAGTGCCAGCCTGCAAACTTTGCTGTTTCCATTCCCAGTCTGGGCACATGACTGGGTTGTGGGCCAGGTGCCTAAGTAGGGGGCTCACAGGAGGTAACCACACACTGGTATTTCTCTCCCTCTCTTTCTCCCTCCTTTCCCCTCTGTCTAAAAATAAATAAATAAAATCTTTTAAAACATAACTCCTCATCTCCCAGTCCCTAAGTAATCTCTATCATACTTTCTGTCTCTATGAATGTTTATTCTAGGTACTTCACATAAGTGGAATCATACAATATTTTCCCCTTTGTGTCTGACTTATTTCACTCAATATTTGCAAGGTTCTCTGATATTGCAGCATGTATTAGAATTTCATTCCTTTTTAAGGTTGAACAATATTACATTCTATGAATATACCACATTTTGTTTCTCCATTCATCTGGTCAATGAACCGGGTTGTTTCCACCTTTTGATTATTATGAATAATGCTGCTATGAACATCCAGTAGTTTTGAGTAAAACAAATATTTGATCGTGAGCTTGCCTTCCGATTTTAGCAGAAAGAAACTACTGTAGAGTATGAACATATTATACTAAAAAATTAACACACTACACTAAATCTTTTAAGAAAAACATTGAAATACACATCCTCTTGAACCAGCAATTCTACTTATAGGAACTTGTCTTAGAAAACAGTCAATTTGTGCAAAGATTTAATTACAAAGACATTCATTACAGACTTATAATTTGAAAAAACTGTAACTAAACACAAGTTTAATAAGGATTTCATTACATATCTCAAAATGAGACAGGATACAGTATTTAAGAAAAACATTAGTTTTTAGTGAGATAAAGAAACATTCCCTACCCATTATATGGGTAAACAAAATATATACAACAAATTTCTATACATACATACATACACGATATTAATTCTGAATGGTGTAATTATAGACTTTCTGCTTTTCTTTATTCTCTAAAGCTTTCCACAAAAACCACGGGGAAATATGTAGGAAGACATAAGGAAAAAAAGGTTTTATTTTTAATTTTTTTTAATTTTTATTTTTTAATTACAGTTTACATTCAGTATTATTTGATGCTAGATTCAGGTGTACAGGAAAATACCGAGGGGATCACTTTGTAAAGTATATGACTGCCTAAGGAAAAAGTTTCTCAAATGAATGGTCAAACCACCAATAAGAAAATTCTTCTCTTCTTACCACAAACATGCATCACAAAGTTAAGTCCGTATACCTGTTAATATGTTATGTACCTTAGAAGGCATAATTTTTCATATCAAAAATACAAAGGATAACAACCCTTAACTAAAATAAACAAAATGAGGAGAAATACAACAAACTGTTCCACATATTCAGTACAATTACTATCAACAACCCTGCTGGTTTCTTTGCAGAAGTAAACAAACTGATGTGAAAACTCATAAAACTTCAAGGGACCCAGATAGCCAAAGTCAAAACAATCTTGAAAAAGAACAAAGTGGTAGGAATCACACTTCCCTATTTTAAAACCTACCACAAAACAAACTTCCAACCAAGATGGAGGCATGGGTAGATATGTTTTCTTTCCCTCCTTGCACAGCCAAAAGAAGGAATAAATTTAAAACCAAAAAACAGCTAGCACTGCCAGAAAATCAAACTGTATGGAAGTCTGACAACCAACGGATTAAAGAAGAAACTTTCACCTATACCAGTAGGAGAGCCAGAGAAAGGCAGCTGGGGCAGACAGGACACACAGCAAGGTGGTGAACAGGGTGTACAAGGTGGCGAGTGAGTGGCGGACGAAGTGGTCCCACATTCGAGTGAGGATAAGTTGAGACAAGTGAGGAATGAGACGGACTGTGCAACCCAGGGTTCCAGCACTGGGAATTAAAGCCTCAAAACATCCGGCTATAAAAATCTATGAAGGTTCCAGGAGCAGGAGAAATTTCCAGCCTCACAGGAGAGTTCCTTGGAGAGACCCACAGGGTCCTAGAACATACACAAACACACTCATTCAGGAATCAGCACCAGAAGGGCCCAATTTGCTTATGGGTAGTGGGGGAAGTCACTGAAAGTGAGGTGAGAGCCGAGCAAGTGACATTGTTACCTCTCAGACCCATCCCCCACATACAGCGCCACGACACAGCGACCTGGGTTGCCCCACTCGGGTGAAGACCTACGGCTCCACCCCTCACTATATAACAGGTGCACCAAGACAAAAAAACAAAAATGGCCCAAAAGAAAGAACAGATGAAAGCTCCAGAAAAAAATATATCTGAGCTACAAAGAGATAGCCAAGCTATCAAATGTACAGTTCAAACATGGATAATCAGGATGCTCACAGAACTGGTTGAGTATGGCCACAAAATATAGGAAAAAGTGAAGGCTATGCAAAGTGAAATAAAGAAAAATATACAGGGAGCCAACAGTGAAGGGAAGGAAACTGGGACTCAAACCAATGATTTGGAACAGAAGAAAGAAATAAACATTCAACCAAAACAGATGAAGAAACAGGAATTCAAAAATATTACGAGATACTTAGGAACCACTGGTACAACTTTAAATGTTCCAACATACGAATCATAGGGGTTTGAGAAGAAGACAAAAACCAAGAAATGGAAAGCAGCCCTGGCTGCTGTAGCTCAGTGGATTGAGCACAGGCCTGTGAAGCAATGGGTCACTGGTTCAAATCCCAGTCGGGGCATATGCCTGGGTTGCAGGCCAGGTCCCCAGAGGGGGACACATGAAGGCAACCACACACTGGTGTTTCTCTCCCTCTCTTTCTCCCTCCCTTTCCTTCTCTCTAAAAATAAATAAATAAAATCTTAAAAAAAAAAAAACATATTTGAAAAAATCACGAGGGAGAACTTCCCCAATCTGGCAAAGGAAATAGACTTTCAGGAAGTCCAAGAAGCTCAGAGAGTCCCAAAGACGTTGGACCCAAGGAGGAACACACGAAGACACATCATAATTACATTACCCAAGATTAAAATAAAGGAGAAAATCTTAAAAGCAGCAAGAGAAAAGTAGAGTTACCTACCAAGGAGTTCCAATAAGACTATCAGCTGATCTCTCAAAAGAAACCTTGCAGGCAAGAAGGAGCTGGAAAGAAGTATTTGAAGTCAGGAGAGGCAAGGACCTACATCCAAGATTATTCCATCCAGCAAAGCTATCATTTAGAATGGAAGGGGACATAAAACTGTTTTCCAGATAAGGTCAGTTAAAGGAGTTCATCACTGCCAAGCCCTTATTATATGAAATATTAGAGGGACTTATCTAGGGAAAAGAGGATCAAAACTCTGAACACTAAAATAACAACAAACTCACAACTATCAACAACTGAACAGGAAAAAACAAAAACAAATAAGCAAACAACCAGAACAGGAACAGAATCACTGACATGGAGTTCACATGGAGGGTTATCAGTGAGGATGGGGAGGGGGAAGAACAGGGGAAAAGGTACAGGAAATAAGAAGCATAAATGGTAGTTACAAAATAAACAGAGGGAGGTTAAGAATAGTATAGGAAATGGAGAAGCCAAAGAACTTATATATATGACCCATGGATATGAACTAAGTGGAGTAATGCTGATGCAAGGAGGGGTGCAGGGCAGAGGGGGATAAAGGGGAGAAAAAATGGGACAACTGTAATAGCATGATCAATAAAATACACTTAAAATGTTTAATTAAATAAAGAAAAATAAAACCTACCACAAAGCTATAGTATTAAGATGGTGTGGTAGTGGCAAAAGGATAAATGAAATGCCAAGTACAGAATTCAGAAATAAACCCACATATTTACTGTCAGTTGATTTTCAATAAGAGTGCCAGGACATTTCAGTGGGGAAATAACATTTTTTTCAGCACATGGTGCTGGGTAACTGGATATCTACATGCAAAAGAATGAAGCCCTAGCTGATGCAGCTCAGTGGATTGAGTGAGGGCCTGCAAACCAAAGGGTCACCCATTCGATTCCCAGTCAGGGCACATGCTTGGGTTGTGGGCCAGGTCCCCAGTAGGGGGTGTGAGAGGCAACCACACATTGATGTTTCTCTCTCTTTCTCCCTCAGTTCCGTCCTCTTTAAAAATAAATAAATAAAATGTTTTTAAAAAGGAATGAAGGTTTACTGGAACAAAATGCTGGAATTTATTCTCAAAGAAATTAGCTAATTCAAGCAGAGAGAAGATAACAAAGTCATGAAAAGGCATGAAGTAGATATATGAATGGTACCATGAACAGTTTACTTACAACATTAGAAGCAGGCAGGTGAGGACAAAAGGACAGATAGTCACCGAGAAATTCTATGCCATATAATATAAAATAAGAAGACTAGTTAGAGATCTACTGCAATAGTCCAGGAAAGCGCTACTGAGGTATGAATGAAAATTTTGGCAAGAAGAATAGATTCAAGATACATTAAAAGAAATTCTAAATTTAAGATTTACTGCACAAATGAATAAGGTTGCAAGGGAAGAGGAAGAATCTGTAACTCCCAGAAATTTGCCTATCTAGTGCATAACTATTTGCACTACTAGGACATACCTGTGTTAATACCAGGGCTAAGAATTATAGTCATGTACCACATCATGACATTTTGGTCAAAGACAGACCATATCCATCATATAGGCTTGGTGTCTAGTAGGCTATACCATTTAGATTTGTGTAAGTACACTTTATGATGTTCACATAGATGAAGTTGCCTAAGAAGACATTTCTCAGAACATATCCCTGTTGTTAAACGGTGTATGACTACAAACTAAGGACTCGTGAACCACTTTATGAGATTTCATTGCCAAATCAATCTATTTTGAAAGTCACAGAATAAGACTAGTATTGCCTGCAAGTAAGAAATGCTAATTAAAAATGCCTCACTAGGTGGAGATTTTTTCTTTAACTTTCTTTGGCACAATTTGTACTTGGAAAATAATATACAAAGAATCCAATATACCCTTCACACAAATTCCCCCCAAATGTCAACATTTTAGGTGAGATATTCTTAAGAATAATATTCACTTCACTTAACTAAAGGTCACTTATCCAGAAACCTCAAGAGCAGAAATCCATAAGACAAAGGACTTATAAAAAGGCAAAAATAGGTAAAATCAGAGAATTTAAGTGACTGCAGAAACTCTTTCTTATTTTTTAATTTTTAAAAGATTTTATTTACTTATTTTTAGAGAAAAAGGAAGGAAGGGAGAAAGAGAGGGAAAGAAAAGAAAACATCAGTGTGCGAGAGAGAACATCAAATAGATTGCCTCTCACATGCCCCCAATTGGGGACCCGGCCCTGACTGGGAATCGAACCAGCCACCTTTCCGCTTGCAGGCTGGGGTTCAATCTACTGAGCCACATACCAGCCAGAGCAGAAGAACCTCTTTTTTAAAAAGTAAAATCTTATTCAGAACCCTAATATAAAAATAGAGGGGCAAGTAGTGCTGCTCTGGTATAATACCAATACGTTTGGTCACCTGGATTCCCAAACTATAGGATGAGAAGCAGAAAATAAGAGAGATGGGGGGAAAGGAGTGTTCCCTCAGTCCTTTAAAAACCAACCTTAAGGGGAGGGGGAGACTGGAAAGAAGAAGGTGAAGGGATTAGCCAAGGAACATACATGCGACACCCATGGACAAAGACAGAGGTATGGTGATCGCCTGAGTGGGGGGGATCAGGGACTGGGTGGTAGTGGGAAAAGCGGGTACAATTATAATAGTGTAAACAACAAAAAATAAAGAAAAAGAACACAAAACTGAATCTACTGTGTAACTGCAACTGTAGAAAATTAGGTATGCATGCAAACAAGATGGAGGAGTGTAAAATATAAATGATTTGTGAAGGAAGTAGAGTGGAGGAGTGTCTTTAAAAAAAAAAAAAAACTCCTCCACGTCTTATACCATTCCTTGTACAATTTTTAAAAATATTAAAATTATTTTTGGGAAGAAAAAACACAACTCTAAGACAAAAAATGTTACTAGAGACCTTTTAAAAGTATTCATTTTGTAAGTATGAAAAGATTAATTCATCAGGACAATATAACAAGTATATACATCTAACAACAGAGCCCCAAAATATGTTAAAGCTGACAAGACTGAATAGACAATTCAGTAATAACAGAAGATTATAATAACCCACTCTCAATAATGGAGAGAACTAGACAAAACCAGAAAGAAATCTGAAAAACTTGGCCAATATTATCAACCAGCTTGATCTAACCGGCACCTATAGAACACTCCACCCACTGAGAGCAAAACATACATTCTTTTCAATTACATTTAGAAAAATCTCCAGCACACATCATATACTATGTAATAATAAATCTCAATAAATTTAAAATGATTGAAATCAAATGAAGTTTACTCTATTACCACAAAGGAATTAAATTAGAAATAGAGAATAAGAAAAATATGTAGATCAATGCAATAAAATTGAGATTCTAAAAAGTAAACCTTAAAATTTTTGATGAATTTATTTTCAACAAAGATGCCAAGACCATTCAATGGCAAAAAATAATCTTTTACAAAAGTGCTAGGACAACTGGATAACACGTAAAATAGTGAAGATGGACTCCTACCTCACACCATAAAAGAAATATACTTGATGTAGATCATAGATCTACATGTAAGAGCTAGAACTATAAAATTCTTACAAGAAAATACTCAAGTAAATCTTAGTGAGTGTGGGTTAAGCAATGATTTTCCAGATACAACAACAAATATACAAATGATAAAACAAAAAACTGAGAAGCTAGACCTCATCGAAATTTTAAATTTTGTGCTTCAGAAGATGTTAAAAAGTGAGAAGTGAAAAGGCTTGGAGAAAATATGTATAAATCCTATATCTGATAAGAGACTGGTGTTCAGAACATAAAAAAAAAAAATTCTTATGAATCAGCCCTGGCTGCTGTGGCTTGGTGGATTGAGTGCCAGCCTGCAAATCAAAGGGTTGCCAGTTCGATTCCTAGTCAGGGCACATACCTGGGTTGTGGGCCAGGTCCCCAGTGTGGGACACGTGAGAGGCAACCATACACTGATATTTCTCTCCCCCTTTCTCCCTCCCTTCCCCTCTCTAAAATAAAGGAATAGATTAAAATTTTTTTAAAAATTCTTATGAATCAATAATGAAAAGATAAATAATCCAATGGGCTAAAGATCTGAGTAGACATTTCTCTAAAGAAGATATACAATGAACCCATAAACACATGAAAAGATGTTCCACATCATTACTTATTGGGGAAATGCAAAACAAAACAAAAATGAAATACTACTTCATAACTCACAAGGATGTCTATAATGAAAAAGGTAAACAAGTAAAAAGTGTTGGTGAGCATGTAGAGAAAATGGACGCCTTATATATATTGCTGGTGGGAATCTAAAATATTGCAGCTGCTTTGGAACACAATCTGGCAGGTTCCTCAACAAGTTAACAGTGTTACTATTTGAGATCATCTACCCAAGTGAAATGAAAACACATGCCCATGCAAAAACTTGTACACAAGTGTTTATAGCAAGCCCAGTCACAATAGGCAAAAGGTGGAAATATCTATCAATTGATGGCTAAACAAAATGAGCTATATCCATGCAATTGAACATTATTCACAATAAAAAGAAATGAGGTATCAACACCTACTACAAGGATGAAACTTGAAAATGTTATGCTAAGTGAAAGAAGCCAGAGGAAAAGATCACATACTGTATGGTTCCATTTATATGAAATGTCTAGAATATGCCAATCTACAAAGACAGGAAATAGATAAGTTGTTGACTGGGACTGGGGCACAGGAATAACACTGACTACAAACCAGCACAAGAGATCTTTTGGGGGTGATGGAAATGTTCTAAAATTAGACTGTAATCAAGGTTATACAACTTTATAAATTGACTAAAATCATTGACATTTATAGGTGAGTTTTATGGTTATATAAATTATATCTCAATAAAATATGATATCCCTCTTTAAGGTCTTAAAATATTTTGACTAAAATCAAAGCTATCAGCCCTGGCTGGTAGCCAGTCTGGAACCAAAGGGTCACAGGTTCCATTTCCAGTCAGGACACATGCCTGGGCTGCGGACCAGGTCCTAGGTGGGGGTGCCTGAGACACAAACGCACATTCCTATTTCCTTTTCTCTTTCTCCCTCCCTTCCACCTCCCTAAAAATAAATAAATAAAATCTTTAAAAAAATAAAATCAAACCAACATGATACAAAACACAACTTTTTAAAACTATATTTTCTACCCCCCTTCTGTCCAGTCTCCTTATCTCCAGTCTGGCCTCCTGGGTTGAGAATCACTGTTCTGAAGAGAAAAGACGTGTCAACAATAAAATGTAATAGCTGGAAGCCTAAGTGTAAACAATGAAAAAGAGAGAAAAATATATAACCTAGGTAAGAACTTCACTAAGCATAGTATATCTGGGGCTTTTTCATCATGGATCCACTAGCTTCTTGAACATAAAACAGTTTCAGAACACAGGCTTTAGAGTGGGAGAAACCTGGAATCAAATCTTGGTTCCGCCTCTCACTCCTCAGAGTATATTTGAGGCAAATCACTTAAACTCATTGATTCTTTGATTTCCTTTGTGAAATCTCACAGGACTGATATTAAAATATACATATAAACTACTTAGTATAGTGTTTGGCACGTTTTAGTCAATAAATGGAAGTTTTTATTTCTTATCTCTTAATAACTCTAGCAGCAGCACTATATTAAAGCATTATTCAACAATACTCAAGAAAATAATGATTTTTCAGGAGATTCTATTTAGTAAAGTCAAAAAGTATATAGCATATTTTTTAAAGCTTTCCAGTAATAAACCATGTTGGCATTGCTAAAGGGGTACACTTCAGTAACCACGATAATATCTCTTATACATTGAGCAATGCAGAAACATAGTTCAGTGATTCTACAAAAATCAGGCCTCAAACATGAAGTCTCTTATTGAGTTCAACATCTATATATCATAACCTATGTGTGGTCATATTTTCCTTCATAAAATGGTAACACACTGCTCTAAGCCCTATGGATATGTACAAAGATAACTACAAAAGCACTTCTATAGACACTGGAATTATAGGAAAGACCTCATTAGTTTCTACCCAACATCCACTCCTTCAACATGTTTGATATATAAGCTTTGAGTTGAGTTAAAAGTTTAAAATAATTTTCCCCTGTAGCGTATCATGGTTATCTCCATGGGAAATCCAGCATACAATCAGTATTTTGTCTAATCAGTGGCTCAAGAATTTCTTCATCCCTGACTGGTATAGCTCAGTGGGTTTGGGAGTTGTCCTGCAAATGGAAAGGTTTGATTCCTAGTCAGAGCACATGCCTGGGCTAAGGGCCAGGTCCCTGACTGGGAGCATGTGAGAGGCAACCAATCTATGGTTTCTCTCCCTCTTTCTGTCTCCCTCCTTCCTTCCCTTCTCTCTAAAAATGAATACATAAAATCTTTAAAAATTTTTTTAATTTACAAAAATAAAGAATTTCTTCAATTTTTGGAACCAGCAATCGAAATAATACATACATATTTAGTCAAAATTACACAGTAGATTTTCATATTCACGCCAATAAAAATTTACCAAGTGCCAAGCACTGTGTCAGGGTCTGGGGATAAAAGAACAAAATTCAGTCCTTGTCCTTAAGGAGCCTACAAATTTATCCAGGCTTAAGTTATACTACTATTGACTTCTGGTTACATAAGGTGAATTGAACACCTTGATCACTTGTACTTTCCAAGACCCTGAAAAAGTGATGGCAAAAGAGTACAAAAATATAAATCATGAGTCAGGGGACATGAATGTAAAAATACAAGATTTCAACAATTTCTGACAAAAAGCAGGTAGAAAAGAACTGGCTGATAATAGAAATCATAGGATGCTATAACCTGAAGTATGTAATAGAAAGGGTTCCAAACAAAAGAGGAGGCGGATTTGCAAGGCAACCACCAGAGGGGCTCCACATGCAAAGAAGATCGATGCCAAAAAGGGCCAAGGTGACAATAAGGCTGAAAACAAGGATTAACTGAAGATCTGAATTATGATACAGTTGACGAACTCTCCCCCTGAAATAAAGAAATCCCTGCATGCAGAATACCAAAATCAACAAACTAGCAAGAACAGGGGCACCCAAGGGCAAAGCCCTCTGCTCTCTGGCATTCGGGTCCTCCAAATATAATAGCCAGATGCCCACCCACTAACCCCCGAAATAAAGCCTACCTAGGTACATAGAACTTCCAGTCAGCCCTTCTACTAGCTCATTTTAAGTAAAAAAATAATCAGGAGGTAGTCATTTGAAGAAAACCTGTTAACACAGAAGGGGGAAAATGTTCCTGGAGGAGCTGAAATAATTGAAGAAACCATTTTTAACTTAGTTTTTAAAAATATACCCCTGGCTGGTGCGGCTCAGGGCATTGAGTGCTGGCCTGTGAACCAAAGGGTCGCCGCTTTGATTCCTGGTCTGGGCACAAACCTGGGTTGTGGAACAGGTCCCCAGTAGGGGTTGGACAAGAGGCAATCACACATTGATGTTTCTTGCCCTCTCTTTCTTCCTCCTCCCTCTCCAAAACTACATAAATAAAACCTTAAAAATATATATAATAAGATTCAAAAATCAAAGAAAGAGGTATATAATGGACAAATTCATTCCCAACCCTGTTTCCCATCCATTTAGGTCCCATCACTCATCCAACAAGTAACCATTCATTAAATTCTTGTATAACTCTCTGGAGTTTCTTCAGGCAAAACAGAAAATATAAATATATGCTCTCTCCCTTTCTACAGAAAAAGTAGCATAGTATATACTAAGGTTTTTTTATAGTCACAATACTTTTTTTCCCTGTCAGTGCATAGAGGTTCCTCACTCTTATTTTTACTACTATATAGTATTCAATTATTTGTTATGACAGATAACATTGCGTATTTCATTTAGCATACGTGTGTATACATATATGTAAATTTCCTGAAATAGGATAGCTGAATCAAAGAAAATTTCTATATTTAACTCATATTGAAGCATACTAATATATCCAGAACAATACACACAATACAAATGTATCTTTATATAATGGTGCCAAACTGCCTCCCATGAGCATCATACCAATTTAAAGTCCAACCTGAAATGTGAGTGTCTTTTATCCCACGGCCTTGACAACAGAAAAGGTGTTATCAAAGTTTTTCATTTTTAACATTTTGATAGGTTTTAAAAAGGAATATCTGTATGCTTTCAATTAGCATTATCTTATGAGTGAGGTTAAGCATCTTTCGCACAGCAATAATTAGAAGTCAGGAACAAGCCAGGAATCCCTATTATCACTGCTACCACTTAAATAAAACAAAGCCTACAAATATTGTAAAGTAGGAGACAAAACTCAAAACTTGCAGACCATATGATTATCTACCTAGAAAATCCAAGCAAATCAACTAAAAACTGTAACAGAAACTAAACCAGAGCTCAGCAGAAATGCGAGACAAAATCAATAAACAGAAATCAACAACTTTGCTAGACATCAGCAATAATCAATTATAAAATGTTATTAAAAAAACAACTATCTTAAGGTGAGGGCTCAGATGGGGAGAGGGTGCAACCCCAGGAGTGGGGCAGGAAGGGCTGGGAGGGTGGATCAGTGTGATTTTTTAAAAATCCTGTTAAAAACAGAATAAAAATCCTGTTATCCTGTTCAGCCCTGTGAGGGCCACCTGAGAGGCCACCGTACATTAATGTTTCTCTCCCTCTCTTCCTCCCTCCCTTCCCGTCTCCCTAAAAATAAATAAATAAAAATCTATCCTGTTCATAGGAGCAACAAAGCTATAAAATAGTCACCTAAGAATAAACTCACTAAGAAATATGCAACACATATATAACGAAAACTGTAAAATTTTACTGAAGTACAGGAAATACACTTTTCCTTGGTAGAAAGATCCAATATCAGCATCTTCATACTCCTCCTAGACCCCAATTATTCCTAAGTCAATGAAAACCCAATCAAAATCTCACATATTCTTTGTCCAAAATTGAAAAGTTGATTCTAAAAGAGTATGAGGAAATCCAAGAAAATCTTGAAAAAGAATAAGAGAACAATAGAACTTGCCTTACTAGATATTACATATAACTACAGTAAAATAACAGTATAGTTTCAGCACAGAAACAGACAAATTATGTATGGGGATGTAGTCCACGGTAAAGATAGCATTTAAAATTTTTGAAGAACAGATAGAATAATAAATGGTGTCAGAATAATTGGCTACCCATTTGCGGGGGACAGTTACAGCCCTACTTAAAACCAGTCACAAAAATAAATTCCAGGTAGATTAAAGAACTAAACGTAAAAAACAAAACTATAACTATAAAAAGAAAATGACAATATATTTCTAATGTGAAGAAAGGCCTTCTTAAATAGACAAAAATGCAAAGACCATTAACAAAAAAGCTAATACATTTGGCCATTTGACCATGAACAAGGTTTAAAAAGATAAGCAACAGACCGGGAGCCAGCATTTACAACATGTATAGCAAAGTATTAATATTCAGAATGTATAAAGAACTAAAAATAATCAGTAAGAAGAAACACAAATGACCAATATATGCATGGTAGAGGGATGGCTCTAACTCTTTAGTAAGCATGGAGATGCAAACTCAAATAATTCAATATACCGTTTTGTCCATCAGATGAGCAATCTAATATCATGTTTTGAGAAATGTATGAGAAATTCTGCACTGTTGGCAGATAAACTGGAATAGCCTCTTTCATTCGGCAATTCCGAGCATCTAATGTGTACCGGTCACCCAGCAATTCTACTTCTTTGTACTTTCCTGAGAAATATTCCTGTATGTATACAAATGTTATATACAGGGATTTTTTTTTTGTTTTTTTAAATTTAATATATTTCACTGATTATGCTATTACAGCTGTCCCATTTCTCCCCTATCATTCCCCTCCACCCTGCACACCCCCTCCCACCCACATTTCCCCCCCTTTAGTTCATGTCCATGTGTCATAAGTTCTTTAGCTTCTACATTTAAAATGAAGGAGAGCATTCTAGAAGCAGCAAGGGTTAAGGGGACAGTCACCTACAAAGGAGTTCCCATCAGACTGTCAGCTGATTTCTCAAGAGACCTTACAGGCAGGCAAGAAAGGGCTGGAAAGAAGTATTTGAAATCTTGAAAGGCAGGGACCTACATCCAAAATTGCTCTATCCAGCAAAGCTGTCATTTAGAATGGAAGGGAAGATAAAGTGCTTCTCAGATAAGGTCAAGTTCAAGGAGGTCATCATCACCAAGCCCTTATTGTATGAAATGTTAAAGGGACTTATCTAAGAAAAAGAAGATAAAAAATATACAGGGATTTTTTTAATGAAGCATTTTTTGAAATAGCAAAAAAATTTTTTTTTAAAATTTAAATATCTTTAAAAATGGTGAAATAAAGAGTGGTATATCTGTACTGTGTAATAATATGCATGTTTTTAAATGAAAGATGGATATACACTGATACATAATAATCTACACACATATATTAATGAGAAAAGCAAGTTGTAGTACAACATCTAAATTACACTTATACAGTGGAACCTTGGTTCTCAATCTTCACCCATTCAGGAAGGCTGTTAGAAAAGTTAATGTGTTTGAAAACCGAATCATTTTTTCCCATTAGAAATAATGTAAGTTGAATTAATCCGTTCCAGACCCCTCAAATGATTCCATTTTAAACTTTCTTATACACAGTACATGTGTAATATACTGTTTAATCTATAAATACTTAAAAAACAAAAAGGACAAAAAAAGTAAATGAAAATTTAACAAAAAAGAAATGTACAATAAAAATGAAACTTTACAGTAAAAAATAGACACTAGAACTCACCTTTAATATTGAGAGCTACTGATGACTGAATTTGGAGAGAAGGGATGGAGAGATGTTATTGTTTGGAAGGGGCATCCTCTTCCATAAAAATATCAGGTAACTGTTCTGGGGTTCTTTCTCTCTTTTGTCTCTTTGATCTACTAGAACTTGCTTCTGGCTCGCTAGCCCTCTCACTAAAAACCTATTCAATGATGTTTGTTTTTGCCTGCATTCTAACACTTGCCTGAAGTGAAACACTGCATTATTATTGAAAAAGTTGATGGCTAGCTTTGCCACCTCTTTGAAAACTTTGCATTTCCTTGATTAGTGAAGTAGGAATATCCTCCCTTCCCTCTTTTTCTACCTCTTCAATTGCAAATTGAACCAATTAAGTTCAAGAAGCAGGTTTGACTTTATCAGCATAGAAAGGGTTGTCTGGTGGAGAACCAAAGTTTTGTTCAACAACAGAAACCTTTTTTTCAGTTAACAACTTGTGGTGGAAAACCGAACCGTTCGGGATGGGAGATGGTTGAGAATTGAGGTTTGCCTTATATCATTTATGCAAAAAAAAACAAAACAAAACAAAAAAAACCTACAGAAAACTTCATATTCCTATATGTACTCATAAGTATATGTGTGTATGTATGTATCTACACACAAAGACTAGAAGGATATGCTCTAAACTGACCCTAGTGTTTAAAGAAGCATGTAGTATGAAATACTATATATCATTAAAAAGAATGAAGTGAGCATATACATACTGACATGTACATAACAATTACACACTGAGGGCAGGAAATTGGGTAAAGGGGGACCTACGGCTTTAATCTACTTCTATATTATTTTAATCCTTCAAAGCAGAATTGTTCATCAACAACCTTTACAAAAGAACCAGTTAAGGATACAAATTTTTTAAATGACTGAAGGAAGGACCAAACTAATAATTATGTACAACATATATTCAAATGAATATTATCAGTTAAGACATATTAAATGCTTTCTGTAAAGCACTGTAATCATTTTCTCACATAATCATCACAAGAATCTCGAGGTAAATAATATTTTTATTCTCATTTTACAAATAAGGAAGCTAGGATCAAAAAATTAAGTTAACTAGCCTAAGATCCCACAGCCAGTAAAAACCAGGGCCAGAATTCATCCCAGGCATTTGACTCCCAAGTCCACTGTTAATTATTCATAATAGAGGGCCATGTATAACTTGGAGCCAGATATACACATTATCCATAATCCTGAATTGCATAGATACATATACTGCACAATCACATCACAGTCCTCGGGAATTTATAACACTAAAACTATCTTCTTCCTCATTTCCATCCTCCAGTTTTTCTTTGGCAAGGTCATTTCCTCAATTAAAGATGTCCATTTTATGCAAAAAAAAAAAAAAAAGTCTGGATCCAAATTAGAAAAGGGGTTGAAATCATCTCTATCTCCTTTTGTCATCAAAATTAAATAGTATCTATTTTTCAATCACCTACCCTCAAATCCTTAATTAACACCTTATTCTGCCTAACCCTTTAACAGTAGTGGCCAAACTACAAACAGCACCCAAGACAAATCCACCTTCACCTTCCTGCCTGTTTTTGTGCAGCACGTTAGCTGAGAAAGATGTTTACACCTTTAAATGACTGGAAAAAAATTTAAAAATAATGTTTTATGACACATGGAAAATATTCAAAATTAGTATTTCAGTCTTCAAAAATAGTTTTATTGGATTATAGCCACACTCATTAATTTACATATTGCTTATGACTGCTAAAACAGCTACCAAGTTGTTACAACAGAGACTCCATGGCTCACAAAGCCTAAAATATGTACTATCTGGTCCTTTACAGAAAAAAAATTTATAAAACCTTGCTTTATAGTTTCCAAATGAATTTCATCTATTTAATTCAATTATTCCTAACAAAAACCATGAGAGCTACTTGGTATTAGCCTGAATTCCAAAAATTAGGAACATTCGGAGAAGTTTAGTGTCTTGCCCAAGTCACAGAGCTAGAAAGTGAAGGTGATAATTCTGAAACCCTGGTTTTCTAGTTCCAAATCCAACATACTTTCTACCACACTACCACTCTCTAAGAACCCAACCCATCCTGATTAATCAATGAGTTTAGACATTTGGTATTAAATTTAACAGACGGGTAGAGACACAAAAGCTTTAAATTGTTGGGAAAACATTTACCAATTAAGAAACTTTGACTCCAAAAATACATTAATAGACTACAATGCATTTCATATGTAGTTGTACAATTTGTAAAGTATATTTTCTCATGTAATTAGCAAACGAGTCCTGAAAAATAGATAGGTTTTTTATTTTGTTTAGTAACAAATATGATGCTTTGGACTTATGCAAAATTGTACTGAGGCCAAGACCAGAAAAAAACCCAGGCTGCCTCCTACTCCAGTGACATTTCCACTCAGGAGCACAGCGGTCTCTCTCCTCATAAGGAGTGTACCTGTTTTTTCTCCTTAGAAACAAAAAGCAGTAACTCACACATTTTCAATAGTAAAAACCTAAAGTATTCTTTTAGAAGGGATAAATTAGCAATTTCACAAAGTAATTATCAGAAAGGATACCAAAAATTGCTGGTCTCTTAATATTTGGACCTCTGTTCAAAATTAACTACTCAAACTGACCACCTGAACTAAACAGGCTCATCCCCAACATTCCAGCAGCCTTTTACAATTTTCTTTTCAGCATTTATTTTCTGAAATAAATGCTAAAATTTATTATGTGTGTCGGCTGTCTATCATCCTCCTCTGTAATGTAAGCTCAAAGAGGGCACTGCTTGCTTTGTTTTCTTTGCATCTATTCCCAAACACATCATCCTAGCTCACTGGAGGAATGCAATAAGCATTTGCTGAATGAATGGTAGACCCTACAAACTCTTTGGTAAGTCATACTCTACAATTCACTTGAGCTAACAGCTTCAGAGTAAGTTACCAGTGCATTTGAAAGCTTCGTTAGCAAATGAACCGGAATGGGTTTTTTGTCTTGCCAGAAACCTTCAAAGGCTAACTCTGAATGGAAATGCCACAGTAGCCCAGCAGCACAAAAATTATTCTCTGGGCAGCAGTGAATATAATCAGAGCTAAGCTATCACCTCATTCTGCTTGGGGCTGATCAAGTGGGTTTCCCATTCTTGTATTAAAACACATCACCTAGTTTTTTAAAAAGTTCATTATTAATGTCCTTATTTTTTAAATTAATTAATTAACTAATTTTGACAGAGGGGAAGGGAGGGAGAAAGAGAGGGAGAGAAACATCAGTGTGTCCTTGCCTCCTGCGTGCCCCCAACTGGGGACCTGGCCTGCAACCCAGGCATATGCCCTGACTGGGAATCATACCGGTGACCCTTTGGTTCCCAGGCCTGCGTTCAATCCAATAAGCTACAACAGCTAGGGCTAATGTCCTTATTTTAATTACATTTAACTACAGGTTGAGATTTAGCAACCAATTATGCTGCACTACATTTTCATCCCCATTTTTACAAGTAACTAAATTAAAATAATCTTAAGTAAATAGAATAACATATAGTTAATTATAGCCTAAGCTACAAGTAAAAAGTCTCCACAAGGTACTGATTGATATACATTTTGGTCTAGAAGTTGGCTTACAATGATAAACTACGTAACACACAAAGATAATTTTAAGATAAGTCTAATACCAACTTCTGATTAATTACAGTCTAAATTTGCTTTTTTCCCTAGTTTTAAGTAAGGATTTCACCCTTCACAAACATTGTGAAAACAAAAACAATATTCTTCATTTAAAATCAGTTATGTAACTTCAGCATAAGGATTATCTGTCTGTATTGAAGTTTTCTGATTCATAAAGAGCTTTGGAATATCTCACGCTTCAAATATAAGGCATGGCCTGGACCAATGTAGCTAGCTCAGTTGGGGCATTGTCTTGCAAAGCAGGAAATCACTGATTCAATCCCAGTCAGGGTATGAGCCTGGGTTGCAGGTTGATACCCTGCCAGGGTACATACAGCTGGGGAGCATACAGTCAGGACACATATGAGAGGCAGCCAATTGATGTGTCTCTCTCATATCAATGTTTCTCTCCCTCTCTGTCTTCCTCCCTTCCCCTCTCTCTAAAAATGAATAAATAAAATCTTCTAAAACTTTATTTAAAAGATGAGCATTATACATGGGTAGTACCTGAAATACCTTGTATCTGTTCTTGTGTTTTGTCATTATTTGTACATAAAATTTCTTGTACCATAAATGTTCAAAAATAAATGCTAAAATTCCTTTATAATACCAAAAATAAGTATCTAAATATAATTAATTCATTGAATTTTAAAATTAAAACAAAAGATTTTTTCCCTGAAAGTTTGGGCCAAAAAGTGGGTGCACATTATACATGGAAGGACATTATACACAGCAAAATATGGTAACTAATATACACATATAGTATTGTGCACTATGTATTTTATAATTTAAAAACATTAAGTTAATCCACTTATGAAAGAAGCTGGACCCTTACACCTCATACCATACACAAATTTAACTCAAAATGGATCAAAGGCCTAAATATTAAAGCTAAAACTATAAAAGTCTTCAGAGAAAATGTAAGAGTAAGTCTTCATGATCTTGGATTTGGCTACAATTTCTTAAATAACAATAAAAACATAAACAATCAGATTTGAAAATGGGCAGGTGACTTATAGACATTTCTCCAAAAAAGAAATTCAAATAGTCAACGACCACATAAAAAGATGTGCACATCATTAGTCATTAGAGAAATGCAAATCAAAACTACAATGAGCCCTGGCTGGTGCAGCTCAGTGGATTGAGTGCTGGCCTGTGAACCAAAGGGTAACTGCTTCGATTCCCAGTCAGGGCACATGCTTGGGTTGCAGGCCAGGTCCCCTGGAGATACATTGATGTTTCTCTCCCTCTCTCCTCCACTTCCCCTCTCTCTAAAAATAAACAAATCTTTAAAAAACCCAAAACCACAATGAGACACCACTTCACACCGAGCATGGCCATAAAGCACACACATCACACAGAGAAAAGAACAAACGGTGAAGATGTGGAAAAGCTGGAACCCTTATACATTACCAGTGGCAATGTAAAATGGTGCAGCCACTGTGGAAAACACTTTGGTAGTTCCTTAATAATTTAAACATAGAATCACCATATGAACCAGAAATTCCACTACTTAGTACATACCCAAAAGAGTTTAAGACAAGTGTTCGAACAAAACCTTGTACACAAATATTCATACCAAAAGAGAAGATGGTGGGGTAGATAAACAATTTGCTTGCTTCCTCCCACAACTACATCAAAATTACAACTAAACTACAGAACAACCATCATTAAGAACCACCATGAGTCTAGCCAAACAGAAGTCCTATAACCAATAATATGCAGAAAAAGCAACATAGAAACTAGAAGGATGGCTGAGATGCAGAATGGGCTGGTCCCACATCCATGTGTGGGATTTAAAAGTTGGTAGGGATACTTCAACTATGGAAGTCCCCCTGAGGAGCCTTGGGTCCCAGTTCCACACTAGGCCTCCCAGTTCAGGGTTCCAGTGTCAGGAAGTGAAGTGCCCATAACTTCTAGCTGTGAAAACCAGCAGGGATTGTGGCTGAGTGAGACAGAGGGCTTCTGGAGTCCAGGCATTCCTCTTAAAGGGCCCCCAGTGGACAAATTTGGACTAAAAGAAGCTTGAAAGGTGCCAGGAACATAACAGGGTAGAACTGAATTGTCCAGCAAGGACTGGCAGGGCAGCTTTCTCCCAGACCGAAGTGCTGGCAGCAGCCATTGCCCCTTTTCTGAGCCCTCCTCCCACACAACCAGCAGGCCAGCACTTTATCTCAATCTCCATCATCCTGGCTACCTCTGTTCACCCTGCCCTGGTGATTCCCTGAGACCTCGCTCCACTGAACTTGCCAGCCTAACCAAGCTATTTTTATTGGCTTTTCCATATAAACAGCCAATCTTGGCTCATGCTATGGACTTTCCTAAAATATCTCAAATAAGCAGCATCTGCCCTCTGCATGTCCAGTACCTCTAGTTAAGTGGCTCCAAGCCTGGCACTAGTGGCATCTGGCCTTGGTTTGCAGCTTGGCCTCTCCCAGACACATCCAAGCCCAGCACAAGTAGAAGCCATCTGCAGATCACTTTGTTACCTCATAGCCAGTGAGTGGCCCAGGGCAGGGCACAGGTGATAGCTGACCTTGGCCCATACCTCCCAGGAAGCCCCAGACGTAGCACACACAGTGGACAGCTTCAGACCATGCCGAAGTACCACCCAACTACCTCCACAAGCAACATATTCAGGGGGCTGACTTAGCAGATATTAGAGTCTCAAAGAAGCCAGTCCTGCTTCGTGAGGCTAGACCCTACACAGCAGATCCTCCACAGTGATAATGACCGGTTCTTGTAGCCAACCACCCTTGGAGTAAATCCCTCCCATTGGGATACCAACATCAATCAAGGTTCAACAATCCATGGGTGGCAGGGGGGAGGGACACCTGGAACGCTCAGCTCAGGTAACCAAGGAGGTTGTGCCACTGGGCCCTACAGGACAACTACTCTGTAATGCCACTCTACCAAGACCAGGAGACATAGCAGCTCTACAGGGAGGCAGCCAAAATGAGGAGACAAAGAAACATGTCCCAATTGAAAGAACAGAACAACTCCAGAAAAAGAGCTAAACAAAATGGAGACAAGCAATCTACAAAATGTAGAGTTCAAAACATTGGTTATAGGGATGTTCAATGATCTCAGTGAGAACTTCAACAAAGAGATAAGGAACATAAAAAAATGGAAATAAAAACATGAAATAAAAACATAAAATAAGGACCAGTCAGAAATGAAAAATATAATAACTAAAATGACTAATACATTATAGAGAATCAACAGCAGAGTAGATGAGACAAAACACCAAATTAGTGATTTAGAGGATAAGGAAACAGAAAACACCTAATCAGAACAGCAGAAAGAAAAAGGAATAAAAAAATGAGGATAATATAAGTAGAAATCTCTGGAACAACTTCAAGTGTACCAACATTCACATCATGGGGGGGTGCCGGAAGGAGAGAACAAGGAACTGGAAACCTATTTGAAACCCTGGTCAGGTGGTGACTCAGTTGGTTGAAGAGTCATCCTGTATACCAAAAAGTTTCGAGTTCAATTCCCAGTCAGAGCACATACCTAGGTTGCACTTTCAATCCCCAGTCAGGGTGCATATGGGAGGCAATGATTAATGTTTCTTTCTCATATCAGTGTTTCTCTCTCTGTCTTTCTCTCTCCCCCCCTTCATCTCTCTCTAAAATTAATAAAAACATATTCTCAGGTGAAGATTAAAAAAAGAACAAAAACTTATTTGAAATATGATGAAAAAAGTCATAAAATAAAGCCCTGACTGGTGTGGCTCAGTGGACTAGGCATCCTTCTGCAAACCAAAGTGTTTTCAGTTTGATTCCCAGTCAGGGCACATGCCTGGGTTGCAGGACAGGTTCCCAGTAGGGGGCATGCTGCAGGCAATCAATTGATGTTTCTCTCACATACATGGATGTTTCTCTCTCTCTCCTTCTCCCTCCCTTCCCCTCTCTCTAAAAAAAAAAAAAAAACAAAAACCTTTTTTTAAACTCATAAATTAGTTTTCAATCAAATATACAAAAATCCAATGACAATAACATTTCTATGTATGTTTAATAATTTTTGCAAGTAACAGCTCAAAACTTTAATAATTAAAATGACATGGAAACAAAAAGTCAAAAGAATGAAAATCCCAAATGTCTATGAACTGATGAATAAACAATATGTATTATATACGTACAATGCAATATTATTGAATAAAAAGAATGAAATACTGACATATGCCACAATGTGGAATGACCCTCAAGAATATGCAAAGTAAAAGAAGCCAGACCAAAAAGCCATGTATCGTATGATTTCATTTACACAAAATATCCAGAATAGGCAAATCCATAGAGAAAGCATATTAGTGGTTGCCAGGGGCTGGGAGAAAAGGGCAATGGGAAGTGACTGCTTAATGGGTACAGGGTTTGCTTTTGGGGTGATAAAAATGTTTGGGAACTAGATGTGCGACGTCATGAGGTCCTTAATGCTACTGAACTGTATGCTCTAAATGGTAAATTCTATGTTATGTGAATTTTATCACAATAAAAAAGTTACCAGGCAAAAATACAGGAAACAGTATTACTATATTTTTATTTTTAAAAGTTGATGAAAAAATTATATAGCCCTGGAAAAGGGGGACATTAAAGGCTCATTTCTGTAGTAAGTTAATCTCAATGTGTTTTTAAACCAATTATCTCATGACAAGATCTATTAAACAATTAAAAATGGCATCAGATTCTTCTTTTGAAGCTTTGGGAATTTCTGAATGAATGCCTTATAGATGACCTTTACAGTCACCAAATATCTCCTAACAGCACCATAAATTTTATAATTTCAAACCAAAGTGGAAAAGACCAACCCTTCTGAAAGTATTCTGGCTTTTAGCCAAGAGACATAATCAAGTATATCTGCAAATGCAGCAGGTCTACTTATACTAAGATAGGAGACTGAGAAAGGAAGGGTTTTTTTCCTTACACACAACCCCCCAAAAATATACACAAAAATTTTGGCCCTCTGTGAATTATTTTTTTAGTAAATTACCTCATTAGAAATTGAATAGTAATGTAACAGGTCTCATTTCTTTACTTCTGACTCTGGTTCATTGTAATCATTGGCTTTATCATTTACTGGCTAAAGGATGGGATGCCTTAATGAAAAAAAAAATCCCTCTACTTTACAGAAGAACATTAAAGTCCACATTACAGAAATTTAACTCTTAAAACCCTACATCAGTGAATGTAGACTTGTGATATTAGGATCAACATTGGTCTAGAAGTCAAAACTCCAGGGTCTACCACTTACTTTACCAGGGCAAGTCTTATTTTTCTGAGCTTTATTTTCTCTCTCAGGTATAAAAAGGTAAATAAATTTTCTGTTTGTCTCCCAAAAGAAGTACAATAATAAAAATATGTACAAGGTATGTTGGGACCACTAAAGAAGGGTTCGTAACCAAGCTTGGTGTATGCTGCTGAGAAAAAAAGGGGGGAGCAGGAAAAGCTTTCAGGAATAGCTAATGAATTCAAATTCACAGGGAGGGGAAGAAAGAGCATTCCAGGTGGGGGTTGGGGGACATCAGAAGCAAAGACAATGAGATAAACACCACAAATCTGCTCATGTTTCTCCCCTTCTTAAATAGTTAAGGGCTCCTAACTCTTCAGGGTAGTCCTTCACCCTGGCCTCCATCTAAGATTCCAGCTTTATCTCATTCTAGTCCCCAAATATACAATGTTTACTCTTTCAAAACACTCGAATGTTCTACTCCAGGAACATCTAGTTCAAAATAGGGAGAATACCTTGCCTGTGAGCGTGCATGCAACATTTCCAGGCTGCCACCATGCTTTGATATTTGTACTGTACCATTTAGTAACTAAGTATTTTCTTAACCCTGGTTTAGCCAAAAACAAGGATTATTTTTTCCAACACCATAGCAGAATGAAAAAAAGCATAAGAATGTTCTTGAATTTGCAACATTTCCAAAATAAATTAATCCGTAAATTTTTTAAAAAGTAATCATGAAAACTTTAAAATCCATAAACTATTAATCTTTACCCAGAACAGGCTGAGACCATCACAAGACATCCTTACCAGACAAATAACGTATTCCAAGAACAAAATTTTCAAGTAATCTGCTGTAATTTAAACTCATAAAAAAATCAAGTGCCGCCCTGGCTGGTGTAGCTCAGTGGATAGAGCACGGGCCTGCGAACCAGAGTATCGCGGTTCGATTCCCAGTCAGGGCACATGCCTGGGTTGCAGGCCAGTTCCCGGCAGGGGACACACGAGAGGCAACCGTACATTGATGTTTCTCTCCCTCTCCCTCTCTCCTACCCTTCCCCTCTAAAGATAAATAAATAAATTCTTAAAAAAAAAATCAAGTGCCAATTTTCCAAACTATGTAAATTAAGAATGACAAAAAAATCATGTATAATTATTCAGCACTCAAAATCCGCTTCACTGCATGTTAGCTACTCTTAAATGCAAGGTAACTTTCCTTTGGACTGTTGAGTTTAAACAATTTTTAAAGTCGTCAGTCCACAGTACAGAGACTGTCTAAAAGACACACGCTGTTATGTGTCGTATACTGAGACCTCTTCAAAAGTTTTCTTGGTGTTACAATTTTCTATAGATGAAAAACAGGTAACGATGCCTCCCAAAATTGGATGCAATCACTATTGCACAGAAGATTTTCACAACTTTAAAGGCTATTACTCATACAATTGCTTCAGTCAGCAGTAACTCTTAAGAAGGGCTAGCCATACCATTCCTATCTGCTTCGAGGGTTCACTTTGATTTTAACACGGTCTATCAACTCCCAAGATACGGAGACACAAACGTGCAGGATTTCCACCCATACCCCACTACATAAATGTTCCACCACTCTTAACTAGTCAAACAAAACCTCTTTCGGTACAGTGAAGCCAGATTACCACTTTTATCCTAACACCATCATACCATCTCCTCCTCATCCCCAACCTGTCAGTCACAGAACATACCACCCGGTCCCAAATAACACCTCTCAATCTCCTTGAACCTATCCCACTTACACAACGAGCCAGCAGTATCCTTTACCCCATCCACTTCTACCGACCTTCACACATTAACTGAATCTCTAAATTAAATCCACTCCCCCCACCCCATTACCCACTGAAACCCAACTTCCCATACCCGAAGTGTTCTTTCCTTTCAGTAACCTCAATCTCATTTAAAAGATCACTCAGTCCTTTGTCAACCGTCTCCCGCCACCACCACCCCCCTATCCTCCTCACCTTCTCTGTCCCCTAGGTCTTCCATCAACTCCCAAAGTTGCCACCCCCAACAAAAACAAAAAAGACAAAAAACGTATCTCAACCTCAAACCTGCCCTTCCCCACTTTCCCCCTCTTAATTTTCCTCTCCGCCTGTTTGCTCACACCGACAACAGCTCCGACAACCCCTAAGTCCGAAGCCTGGCCTCATCTCATACCTCTTGGGGACCGCAATCACCTCGCCTCGGTCAAACCGCCCCCCACTAGGGCGCTTACTCTTAACAGACTCCTGGCCGCCGCTGCCTCCCTCCATTCATCCCCGGCCCATTCATCTCTCAGCCCGATCCCAGACACGCCCCCCGGCCTCCTCCCTCTCTCCCAGCGCTCCAGCCGGCCCGGGACCCTCACCAGATTAGAGGCTCTCGCAGAGGGAGACTCCGACTCTTTTCGCTTCTCCTTCGTCCTCTTTTAAACCTCCCCTCGCCCCTCGAAGAGCCACACCGTAGAACACACACATACGCACACGCTGCCTTCTCCTCTATCGCCTCCGATGCTTCTTACTCCCCTCCACGATGTCTGGAGCTCCGCTCCGTGTCGTGTGCGCGTGCGCGCGCGAGTGTCTCCCCACGAGCCCACCGGGCCAACTACCGCCGGTAGGTAAAGAGCGGGCGGGGTTCGGAAGAGCGAGGAACGAGCCCAAGCTCGCGCTCGCCTGGGAGCTGAGCAAGCGCACGCGTACTCCAGCCTGTGAATTTAGATGGAGAGGAGAGGGGGGCGAAGGGGGCGGGGTAGGGAGGGGAGAAAAAGAAAGGGGGAGGGGCAGAGAAAGCCGACGGAGCAGTCACTACTCCTAACGGCCCCAAGCGCTGGGAAGTGCCGTGTGGCTAGCCAACTAGAGCGAGCGCGCTCCTCCCCCGCCCTTTTAGCACAGCGGGAGAGAGAGATGCGCGTCGAGGAGAAAGGTTCCCCTCCTTTCCAAGAAGAAAATCTCAGTGAGGAGCCACGCGTGACACCTCCTGTGTGTTCAAAAGCTCTATCCACGGCTGCTTTACCCTCTTCCTTTAAAAAAAAAGTCCAAGCATACACAACTTCAGCCACCCACTACCCACCCTCAGTTTTTCACACGCTTGTAAATGCGGTAGCTGCCGAGATGTGGTACCCTCCTGCACCTTTCCAACCTCCACCCCTAACTCCCTTTTCCCAACTCCCGGCTTTTCTCGCGAGACCCGTACCTGCCGGCTTCGGGATTAGAAGTCGAAGCACAGATTTACAAATACCGGTCTCCCGGTTACGTTGCGAGGGCAACGGCCACGGCATGTTCCCCCACCACCCAGGACTGCAGTGCGCGCGCGCGGGGGCTGGGCAACAGCAAAAGCAGGGATGGGAAAGGGAAGCTGTGAAAGCGATTTTTGACGGCATGTAACCTCTAGGCCTGGGCACGTGCCCTGCGCCTCGCGGACAGGTGCAGTGTACCCTGGGAATTGTAGTTTTTGTTCCCACCTCCAGTTCCACTCCCACCCTCAGTCTTACATAGGCCTCTGGCCGGGAGGGGGATTACTGACGCCATTTTGCCAGGAACAATGGCCCTGGGCCCAGGCGGTGGCGGGTGGGGGAGGGAGCAAGGTTTTAAGGGTTCAGTTAACCTCCCTTGGCCCCTCGGTGCCATAGCAACCCCTTCAGAGACCTGGCCCCGCCCCCTCGCTCCTCCGCCTGGCTTCTGGAGTGTGAGCTTTCGGACTGGCCACCTCCCCCTGAGGCTGGCTGTCACCATCTCCTACCAACCACCTCCCACATCCTTTAGTTGATGTGAATGGTACCTCGTTAGAGCATTTGGTACACGTTAACCTTGGCGTAGCAGCTTTGTTTAAGAACTGCTTCCCGCACTCTATGAGGCACAATACAAAATTGTTTCCGTTATTCTTACATGAACAATCGTGTAACGATTGTTCTTCCTCCTCCTCCCACAGAAGAGGAAATTGAGGCTCAGGAGGGGAAAATGGACATGACTTACTCAAGTTCACACAACTATGTATTGATGAGTTAGAACTTGAACCCATATGTGCTCACTTTAGAACCCAGGCATTTTAAACCCCAGAGGGTGCATCTAGTGTCTCGGCTCCAGAATGAAAATTCCTTAAGGACGGGATTTCTTTCTCCATGCCCCTCAAGCCTTAGTAGGATGCCCGGAGGCTGGAAAATGCCAGGCTAATATTTTCAACTGCACAGCCTAAGGGCCCTATCACTGAGTCCTACCAATCTCTCTTATCTCCAACACTTTTTTTCTATTCCTACTGTAGGCCTCAGAACCTTGGCCTTTTTCACCTCTTAAAAAACTATCAATTTAACTTTCCAGAGTCTAAATAAAATAGAATGGTGGTCCTGCATCTTGTCTCTGCACCTTTCCACTCAAAGGTTACTTTTTAATCCCAGTCTCACCAGAACATTCAAGGAAACCAGACTTTGCCCTTAATAAACTCAAACTCTTATTTCCCAATTTTGACAATGGAGGAAGACTCTGAGGGAACAAAATTAAGGGTTATGAGATCCAGGTATCCCACCTTTGGAGATCTTCTTTCCTGGCTAAATTTGAAAGAACACGTTTCTCCAAATAGTGCTACCACCCTACCTTAGAGGTCTCTGCATTCCAAATTAGCTGTAGAATGGATGGGGTCTCCCCAAATCCTTTCCTCGCTGCCCTTGAATATACTCCCTTTTCCTTGTTGAATTGTTGACTACTGTGAGGAAGCATAGCCAAATAACCACTTAAGGACAATATCAAAGGTGACCAAGTTATTCCGGACCTTTGTAGGTTCTGACTCCCCCTTGGATGGTAATTAGAAACTTGTGTTGACCATTTTTATTTTTCAATATCACTCAACTCCCACCACCACCACACACAATCCACCTTTAGGAAAAGTAACAGGTCTTGGGGTTGTGACCTTCTCATCTTTCTTTGTCTCTGAGCCTGATGATGTAATCAACACAGAACAATACTTGAAAGCATTATCCCCTCAACCTGCTCAGATGTGAACCCTTCTGAGAAATACCTCTTTGACAGTCAAAAATGTGCTAAATAAATCTAAAGTAGTGTGACCTTTATAAACTTCAGAAATTAGAAAATCAAACAAGACTGCTCCCCATCAAAGCACAGGCTCTTCTCAATTTAGACCTTTTGTTGACATATGTGCTCTTCTGTTTGAAACAACCTGTTCATAACACAGCACGAATGCCACTATAGTCAGAAAAGGTAGTCAGCAATTATAGCTAGTCAACAAGGACCATATAGCAGAGAACATTCTCCTCTTACCCACTGGCTTCCACTGTTTCTATTCATTAAATAGAAAATTTGACTTATATTAACCACTTGTATTTGGCTTTAAATTATTCTAACGCTCTGGTGCCAAGAAATTACAAAAGCCTTCACTGAATCCATTAGTCCCACATTCTTCAGGAATAGAGATGGTAGGTTAGTTTCATGGCATGGCATTGCTAGCTGCCGATCTTTTCCCTACCACACGGGATGATAACTCCTCAAATCAAGATGGAACCTGAGGAAAGTTAACCACAAAGTTAACAGTCAGCTGACTACTGCAGCCATCAGTAGAGTCGTGACTGTTTAGAATCTGGTTTCTGACCCCGCTTTTACCAAGTTATTGGGAAAACAATATAATTCCTTCTGGACGTTCATTTCCCTTATCCCAGGTGATGCCATATTTTGGAGATCTTCTGTAGTGCTCAGGCCCATGAGTGGGTGGAGTACGTATATATGCTTGCAGATCCTTAGATTCTGTCACTTACTGCTGAGCCTTCTGCCCACATGGTTCTATTCAAGTGCTGTGGTCCTCTCCAGCATCTCTGACATGTTTAGGAGGTGGAACTCGTTGCCAAGATCACCTGTTGGTCCATCTACTTAGATATTCCATATAGCCCTCCCTCTCTCGACTCTTCCTGCCAGCCAGGAATTGCTTCTGGGAGTATATGCTGCTTGAGCTCCCACAGAGCTCTCTCTGCCTCTTCTCCCAAAGGAGAAGAGTGTGAGAAAGAGAAGGATCTTTTTATAGGTTTGTGCAAATCTTTCTTCCTTTTAGTTTTCTGACCCAGATACTTTGTCTCTGCCCCTGCACCCTAAATCCCCTTCCCTAGGGCTTACACATTTGGAACAAAAAAGCAAGAGAGACTTGGCAGTGTATTTGTGTTTCTTATTGCCACCTCCTTACCCTGAGATACACCACAAAGCTGACAACTTTGGGATGGGGGTGAGGGTCAGAGAAAAGAGCAAAAGACAGAAAACAATTCATTTGTATCTCAAAATAATATTGCAGTCACATTCTTCCTCTATAAAATTTTAGCAACTCAGCAAAGCAAATTTACTTCTCATCCAGATTCCCTTTGCTCAAGACAGTAACTCTGAGGGCTCATAAACCTGGGTGATCTTTTTTTCCGTTCAACCCTTGACACTGGGGAAATTTCCACCTGGATCATCTAGGGGCTGTTAATGTCCTCCTAGGAGGCTCTCTCCTCCCAGTGCAAATTGAGTGTCCCCTGAGTAAGAATAAGCATCTCCTACCTCAGAAGTGAGCAGCTATCTTTGGTTTAGTGTCTTAGAAACACTCCATCTTTCATATCAGACATTTCTCAAGCCTTACTATGGAGTCTGATCTCCTCTTCCTAGACACAGTCTTTTCTCTTATGCTCCAGGTCATATATCAGGGGAGCAACCAGCTCTTGGAGAGCCTAAAAAATATAAGTCCACATTGTTTCTCTAAAATATGCTAAGTGACAGAATCTTAACTTGTCTTCTAAGTCCCAGTGCAAACAGAATACAGAGCCTGACTTGGGGTTGTTAAAAAACCCTTTCCTCTCCAGATCAGTTCTTTAAAAATGCACAGTGTAACATAGTATAGTCTTCTGTGAATCAGAGAATTCAGTCACTTGGGATAACTAACAAGACTGCATTTCCCTGCCTCCCTTTCCTTCCTCTCCTTCCTTCTCTCCCTTCCACTAACCTCTCTGAATTTGTTCCAACATTCCATACTAATTTTTCAAAAACAGTCCTGCTACAAATCCTTCATGTAGTGGAAATGAATCAGAATCTACCACTAAGGTGTATAATAATAATAAAAATAATAACTAATACAAAATATTTACCATGCGACTTATATAAACTAATTGAATGCTGCAGGGCAAGTGCAGTTATTAACACCATTTTTCTGTTTGCAGTACGAAACCCAACCCACTAAGCCACACCAGTCAGGGCTAACACCATTTTTCAGATTGGTAAACCAAGGCATAAAGAGGTTAAATAACTTGTCCAGAGTAGCACAGCAACTAGAATGGCAGAGCTATATTTGAACACAGTTTATTTCAGAGCCCATGCTCTTAATCACTTTGCTATATCTTTCTTTCTGGTCTATGATTCCACTTTATTATTTTTTTTAAATCTTCGGGAGAAGATATGTTTGTTGATTTTTTTAGAAGGAGAGGAAGGTGGATAGAGAGAAAGAGAAACATTGATGTGACAGAGAAACTGAGCACTTGCCTCCTGTAAGTGCCCCAACCAGAATTGAACCCACAACTTAGGTATGTGCCCTGACTGGAAATTGAACCTGAAATCTTTTGGTGTAAGGGCTGACATTTCAACCAACGTAGCCAGCTGGTGATGGCAATTTTATTTTTTATTTTCCTTTTTATGTTTAATTACAGCTTGCATTCAATTCTGTGCAAAATACATAGTTTGTTTACTGAACGATGCTTTCAAAATTGGTCATCCAACTAAAATAAAGTGGAGATCCCTACTTTATGCCATATACTAAAATAAATTTCAAATAAATGTCCATTTCCCTGTTTTCATACATTCCAATAGAAGTATGGCTCACTACTACCTTTTTTTTTTTCTTCACAGCAATCTGAAAGAATCTACAAAACTAAAAATCTACATTATCAGTTCAGAATGGTTTGGGTTACAAGTGAAAGAAAATCTGACCAATAGTGGCTTAAACAAATAGAGGTTTGTTTTTCTTTCTTTTCTTAAAAAGGTTTAACTTATTTGTTTTTAGACAGAGGGGAAGGTAGGGAGAAAGAGAGGGAGAGAAACATCGATGTGTGCTTGCCTCTCATCCACCCCCTACTTGAGGACATGGCCCACAACCCAGGCATGTGTCCTGACTGGGAATTGAACTGGTGACCCTTTAGTTCACAGGCTGGTGCTCAATCCACTGAGCCACACCAGCCAGGACTTGTTTTTCTTTTTCACATAATATGAATCTGGAGGGACACATGCTAGCATTGGATCAGCTGCTCAAAATGGTCTCCAGAATCTAGGCTTTTTCCATCCTTCTATTCCACCATTCTTCACACGTTGGCATTTTGTCTTTAGGCTTTTTTTTTTTTTTTTACTTCCCTCAGCTTGCAAGATGGGCTGCTGAATCTAGATATCACACCTGCATTTAAGAGCTGAAAAGGGGAATGGCAGGGACCACGGAAGCAAGAGAGGTGCCACTTTCCTTTTTTCAGGGAAAGCAATTTTTTCCAGACATCCACCACCAAACTTACTCACACATCTCTTTGCTATAACTGGATCACATGTCATGTATAAACTAGGAAGTGGAACCACCTTCCTTGATATCAGGGTTCTCTGCCTAATACCTGCACGAAATTAGCATTCTTTTAGCAGGAAAGAAGGGGGAGAAAACCAGTTGATTAGGCAACCAGTGTCTGCTACATATACTTACCTTTGACAGAGCTGTTCGGAGTCGATCCTACAGAAAGAAAAGTAGCAACCAACCTGCATGCCCACCAATACAATCATGATTGAATAAATTGTGGTATATCTACCCTCAAGCATATTATGCAGCTATTAAAAATAATGAGTTAGCCCTGACCTGAATAACTCAGCTGGTTGGACATTATCCAACAAAGCAAAAGGTCACTGGTTCAATTCCTGGTGAGAACACATACCTGGTTTGCAGATTTGGTCCCAGTCAGGGTACATTTCAGAGGCAACTGATGGATGTTTATCTCTCACATCGATGTTTCTCCCCCTCTCCTTTTCCCTCCCTTCCCCTCTCTCTAAAAAATAAGTAAATAAAATCTTAAAATAAAAAAGCATGAGTTATATTTATTTCTATTGACCTGGAGAAAATTGTGAAAGAGTCTACACCATAATTCTAATAATGGTTACCTCATTTGGGATTGCGTGCATTTAAGGGTAGTTAGCATATGCTACTTCTATAGCAAAAAATTTACCTAGCTGAAATGGAAACACCATAATGAAGTCTTTTACCATAATTTGTTGAGAGAAAATTGCTTCTGACTTACACAGTTCTAAACCATGCATACCTTTCAAGAATACATACTTGTATATACAAAAGAATACTTGTAATTACCTTAGAAAATATTTTCTATGAATGTTGGTTAGTGGTATAGTTAAAAAGAGTATTGGGGCCCTGGCCGGGTGGCTCAGTTGGTTGGAGCATTATCCCTCACCAAAAGGTTGCAGGTTCGATCCCTGGTGAGGGCACCTACCTAGCTTGCAGGGTTCTATCCCCGGCTGGGGTTCATACATTAGGCAACCATTCAATGTTTCTGTCACATCGATGTGAGCATGTTAAGCAGAAAGATGAAAGATATCTTTAAAAGACCCAACTTGAACTTCTAGAAATAAAAAGTTCATTGTCTGTTATGAAAAATACAGTAGGTGGAATCAATAACCCCATCATTTTCCAACAAATATTTGCTCAGGTCCATAGGAGAAATACCACAGTTCTTGAAAGTACAATGCTTTCAAGTGTAAGGATCACTTGTGAAGGGAGCTTCTGTTACCAACAGGCTACATTGTTTTCAACAAGAAGTCAGCTATCATCCTTATCATTGTTCTGTACATAAAAGCATTTTTTAAATTTATTTGTTTGTTTGTTTGTTTGTTTGTTTTATTCTTGTTTAAGTACAGTTGTCTGCATTACCCCCTACCACTTCCCCCCCAACCCTAGCCATCCCCACCTCACTCTCCTGATTCCACCCCTCCTCGGTTTTGTCCATGTGTCCTTTATAGTTGTTCCTGAAAACTCTTCCCCCCTTCCCCCCCATTATCCCTTCCCACCTCCCCTCTGGTTACTGTCAGACTGTTCTTAATTTTAATGTCTCTGGTTATATTTTGCTTGCTTGTTTGTTTTGTTTATTAGATTCCAGTTAAAGTTTTATTTTGCATCTCTCTGATGGTTAGTGATGCTGCACATCTTTAAAAAGCATTAAAAAAAAACAGGCTGCTTTGGTTGTTGGCCAAATTCTGCGGTTTCTGTGGCTGTGGAAAAGGTGGTGGGATAAGAAGTGGACATCAAGGTAAGACTGAATAAGAAAAAAAGTTTATTTCTCTTAAGTCATGGTGTATGTATCAGTTATACAGAAATACCACTTTGGGAAACCGTCTTCAGGAAAGCCTCGATGAGTTCATTGAGTCTCATACAGATCACCCCACAACTTGCCCTTCAAGTTCTCCTTCAGGTTGATAAGGCTATAAATTCAGCATTGGCTCGGAGGGTCAGGAACAGAGTCAATTTTAGGGGTTTTATAAATACATACAGATTCTGCAATAATGTGGGGACATTTGTATTGAATGATGTTGAATTCAGAAAGGTGACAGACTTTTTAAAGTGGATAAAGTGAAAATTGTAGCCTGTGATGGTAAAAATACTGGCTCCATTACTACCATTTTCTGTTATTATTCATCATTTTTTAAAGAGAAGCATAGAAGAGACTTTTTTATTGTAGCATTGCGGAAATCACTACACTGTGCTATACTATCAGAGAGTCTAGTAGAAAGAAACTTATAACTTTGTGTATTCTTAAATTACATGAACTTTTTAAAATGACAAATCAAGCATCATTGCCTTCCCCAAAACATTATTTTTTTGTTTGCTCGTTTTTTTATTTTTAAAATTATTTTATTGTTGTTCATTTACAGTTGTCTGCATTTACCCCCCACCACTTCCCCCCACCCCAGCCAAACCCACCTCCTCCCTTGCTTCCACACCCCTCCTTGGTTTTGTCCATGTGTCCTTTATAGTTGTTCCTGAAAACCCTTCCCCCAACTCCCCTCTGACCTCCCCTCTGGTTACTGTCAGATTGTTCTTAATGTCAGTGTCTCTGGTTATATTTTGCTTGCTTTTTTCTTTTGTTGATTAGGTTCCTCTTATAGGTGAGATTATATGGTATTTGTCTTTCACTGCCTGGCTTATTTCACTTAGCATAATGCTCTCCAGTTCCATCCATGCTGTCGCAAAGGGTAGGAGCTCCTTCTTTCTTTCTGCTGCATAGTATTCCATTGTGTAAATGTACCATAGCCAAAAACATTCTTTAATAAACTAATTTTAGAGCTCAAACTTTTTTTTAAAAAAGCTGCTTTAATATTTTCTTGGACATTGGACATTTTAGAAGAAAAGGTTAATGACCTTTAAAACACAGTAAAAGAAACCATCCAAGATTAAACCCACCAAAAGGTGGGAAAAAATGAACAGAAGTGAGCTGTGAGACAACTTCTTAGGGGACTTGATAGACCTATAATTGGAGTCCCAGAAAAAGAGACGAAGCAGAAAAAATTTAGAGAACTATTGGCTGAAACTTTTCAAAATTTGCTGAAAATTAGGAAACCACAGAACCAGAAGATTGATTTTTAAAAGGACATTTTATGTAGACATCAAGGAAACAATTTAACCTATTGGGAACAGAAGCTCCCTTCCCAAGTAAGCCTTACACTTGAAAGCATTGTACTTTCAACAGCTGTGTTATCTCTTCTATAGACCTCAACAAATATTTGTTAGAAAACAATGAAGTTCATTTATGTATTACCTTCATTGATTTAACACATTCTGTGCTCAACTAAGGTACGAAACCAGGACGGAAAGCTCAGCACCAAAAAGATCTATGGTTTTACAGTTTTCAACATATTTTGAAATATTTTGGCTATTAGTTCTTCAAACACTTTTGATTTTATTGCTAGGCAGAAGGATTTGTTAGATAATGACTTTCAAAGGATTGAGAGGAAATTTTTATGTTAATTTTGATGTGTCTTTCCAACTCTCTGACAAATTTGTCCAAAAGAAGTCTAATACCAGCCTTCTCTTTCATTAGATAGCATTGTATATAGTAAATTGTGCCTCAATCAATAGCTCTGTGAAGCTGTGAATGTCTCTAATTCTGGAAGCACACACACACATATCCAAAATCTAAACAAAATTTATCCATTTTCTTTTTCATTACACTAAACTTTTAACTCAATTTTTCTTTTTAATTACATTTATTGGTGTGTAATTGATTAATAAGATTGTACAAGTATAAGTTTCAGGTGTACAATTCTATAATACATAATTTATGTATTGCATTGGGTGGTCACCACTCAAAGTTTAATCTCCTTACATCACTGTATGTTTGAACCTTCTTATCCTCTTTAACCTCTCCCCACCACCCCTTTCCCTTTGGTAACCCACCATATTGTTGTCTGCATCTATGAGTTTTGTTTGTTTGTTCATTTGTTGCTTTCTGTTTTATATCCCACATGAGTGAAATCATATGGTTCTTATCCTTTTCCATTTGACTTATTTCACTTAACACAACACACTACAGATCCATCTATGTTGTCACAAATGGCAGTATTTCATCTTTTCTCTCCTTTTAAAAGATTTCATTTATTTACTTTTTAGAGAGAGGGAAAGGGAGGGAGAAAGAGAGCAAGAGAAACATCAATGTGCAAGAAATACATCAATCCATTGCCTCTCCCATGCCCCCAACTGGGGACCTGGCCCTCAACCCAAGCATGTGCCCCGAGCTGGGTATTGAACCAGTGACATTTCAGGTTACAGGCCAGCCTCAATCCACTGAGCTACACCAGCCAGGGCTCTTCTTATGGCAGAGTAGTATTCCATTGTATTCATGTACCACATCTTCCTTGTCCAATCATTCATCGAAGAACACTTAAATTTTTTCTATATCCTGGGTATTGTGAATAATGCTTCAATAAACATAGTGGTACATATAATGGAGAAAAGAAAGCATCTTCAATAAATGGTGCTGGGAAAATTAGAAAGCCACATGCAAAAGAGTGAAACTAGATTGTTATTTAACATTATACACAAAACTTAACTAAAAAATGTATCAAAGACCTCAATATAAGGCCTGAAGTAATAAAATACACAGAGGAAAACATAGGTACTAAATTTACAGACCTTAGGACACTGGCTGGATAGTTCAGTTGGTTAGAGCATCATTCCGATAGCCACAGTTGTGGGTTTGATTTCCAGTCAGGGCACATACAAGAATCAACTAATAAATGCATAAATAAGTGGGAGAACAAATTGATCTCTCTCTCTCTCTCTCTCTCTCTCTCTCTCTCTCTCTCTCTCTCTCTCTCTCTCTTTCTCTCTCTCTCTCTGTAGGTGTAACAGGGTGCAGCCAAGGAGGGGGAGCAAATAGGGATTTGGAATTGGGTCCAGAACTCAAGGTGTCCAGGAAATATTACAAAGATATATAGGATAGCTTCCCCCCTCCCCCCATAGGTGTGAGTTAGGGGAAGGAACACATGGAGCAGGAACATGCGGAGCTGTTTGTACAGCCACAGCTTTGCAGTTAACCTCTAGCATGGTCATTTAACATATCTATAATCTTTAACTGGTGTCATAGATATGTTTTTTTTTTAAAGATTTTATTTATTTTTTTTTAGAGATAGGAAGGGAGGGAGAAAGAGAGGTAGAGAAACATCAGTGTGTGGTTGCCTCTCATGTGTCCCCCACTAGGGGCCTGGCCCGAAACCCAGGCATGTGCCCTGACTGGGAATCGAACCTGTGACCCTTTGGTTCGCAGCTCGCGCTCAATCCACTGAGTTACACCAGCCAGGGCCATAGATATGTTAAATAGCTGTGGCCATGCTTTCAGTCAGGAGGACGGAAGTGACTTCCACCCAAGATGTAACTGGGAGGCAACTCCCCCGGGGTAAAGTGTCTGTGTGAGAGCTTGGAGGTGACTGGCTCCACGCCATGGGGCCACACCTCCCCAGACTTACGATGGCAGCCCAGTAAAGCTGGAAGAATACAGGAATGCTGGCAGGTGTAACAGATTATAGGAGGAGTTGGAAATGGGAGTGCAGAGGAAGGTTGGTGCAGGGGTTTAAACCCAGACTCCGCAGCTTTGGCAGGTTTGGGGGAGAACCACTCAGCTTTGGCAGAGTGGGGACCCCTGCGGCTTTGGTGAGAGTGAGGACCACGTGGTTTTGGGGTGCTCCCTTTTGCCACGTGGCTTAGGAAGCAGGAGAGACTTTGCTTGGAAGAAAAGGGGTGAAAGAACTCTTGCTGGTGGGCCATGAGAATGTGCCACATGGCTTTGGATTAACTGGAGATTATAGTGGTGACACAGTTGATGGTGCTGAGAGCCTGAATCACAGACTTCTACTTCTTTTCCTGAGATATGGTACCCTGGATTAGGGCAGAAGGAGAAGGAAGGACTGTGCATCTGTGGATATCCTAAAGGACTTTAATATTTTAATGAAGACATTAGGTCACGACTCTAACTCTGTATAGCTTTAAATAAATATTTCCTTTTCACAAATCTCTGGCATTGAGAGATGTCTTTCTCCTGGCAATGGGCATAGCGAACTTAGTGGGGGGTCCTTTCAGTAATAGTATATTGTACCCCTCTTGGCTCTGTTCTGTAACATAGGTACCCAATTTTTCTGGGTACCTACCCGAAAAATTGGGAAACATTTATTTATAAAGAGATATTGACTCATTTTTCAATTATCTATTTTGAATCATCTGTACATATTTTTACCTTGTTTTTTTTCTTACAGTTTGAATCCCGTTGACCAGCTGCTCTAATATGCGTGCTCTCTGTCTCCCTCCTTCCCTCCCTCCCTCTCTCTCGTACCTCTCTCCCTCCCTTCCTCCTTCTCTCTAAAATCAATTTTTTAAAAAAGTAACAGTCTTGGTCCCAGAGAGGATTTTGTGAATTTCACCCCAATGGTAAGGGAAGTAAAAGAAAAATAAAGGGATGGGACTATAGCAAACTAAAAGGCTTCTTCACAGAAAAAGAAACCATCAACAAAACAAAAAGACAATCTACCAAATGGAAGAAGGTATTTGCAAACAATGCCAAGGGGCAAAAAAACATACAAATGGCCAACAGATATATAAAAAGAAGCTCAACTTCACTAGCTTTAAGGGAAATGCAAATCAGAACCACAATGAGATATCACTTCACACTGTTAGAATGGCTATTATCAACAAGAACAGAAATAGCAAGCGTTAAAGATGTGAAGAAAATTTAGGAGACTTCCTACACTGCTAGTGGGAATGTAAATTGGTACAGCCACTATGTTAAACAGTATGAAAGTTCCTCGGAAAAATTAAGAATAGAGCCAGCATATGACCCAGAAATCCCTCTTCTGGGTACCTACTCAAAAAATTGGGAAACATTTATTTATAGAGATATTGACTCATTTCTCAATGATCTATTTTGAATCATCTGTACATATTTTTTACCTTCTTTTTTCCTTACACGTTGAATCTCCTGTTGACCAGCTGCACTAATATGCTTATATCAAGAGTCACTGCTTTTGACCTATTTACTTATTAGTCTGTCTAAATTTGTAGTATTAGCCTTTTTACTTTTTTTGGCTTTCCATTTGTATTTTTATAAAACATAAGGAAAATATAATAAAATGTTCGAATCACTGCAAAATCTGCCCTATCAAGATGGCTTCATTGTAGGAACTGGAGGGCTGGCTGGCAGGCAATAGCTTGAAATATTTTTGTTGTCTGATGTATTCAAGTCCAAATTCAGCCCAGAGAAGATGGTTTGGATATATTAATAGGTAATATATGATAGTGGAGATTTTATAAAAGTCGAATGTATAAAAGTCGAAAACCTCCCAAAAATCAAATAACCCTAATACAAAGTAGAAAATAATGTGTGCTGTAAAAAGGTATCTAACTTAGCCCTGGCTGGTGTGGCTCAGTGGGTTGAGTGCCAGGCTGTTAACCATAGGGTCACCAGTTCAATTCCCAGTCAGGGTACATGCCTGGGTTGTGGGCCAGGTCCCAAGTGGGGTGTGTGTGAGAGGTAAGCACACATTGATGTTTCTCTCCCTCTCTTTCTCTCTCCCTTCCCCCCATCTAAAAATAAATAAAAGAATCTTCAAAAAAAGATATCTAACTCAGAAGCACTAGAGAAGTTATAGGGGATCAGTAGAGGTAACATTGATGTGGGTCTTGAAAGATTTAGACAGGCCAAGATGGTGGGAAAGGACATTCTAGGTGGAAGCAAAGACTTGATATTGAAAGTTTGCAACTTACTTGAGTTAGTGGGAAAAGTTCAAGTTTTCTTTATGCCCACCTATTCTCAAAATGAAGATCTTGTGATAATATTCAAGGGCATATAAGTGAATCACTCTCATGGCGGGTAGAGATTTAGGAAGAACTGAAAGCTTAAAAGTTGTTGCTGTGGGGATCTCTCCTTTGGTATATCTCTATCTTGATCTCCTCTGTGCTTGGACATCTTTCTCTCTCTAGTTAAGCTGTTAGATTGTGCCTTTTTTCCTGTGCAGGTGGTGGGGTAAACATGTCCATTCCTGGATTATTATTATTCTTCACTTAGCAGACTAAGTTGGAACTCAGATATAGTCCAAAAGATTGGAGGCCCTAAATAGGGAGTGGAAGTGAGGCATATTCTGCTCTAAATTCTTTAAGCCAGGGTTTCTCAACTTCAGTGGACATTCTTTGTTGTAGGGACTGTTCTGTGCATTTGTAGGATGTTTAGAAGCATTCCTGGCCTCTATCAAGTATGTGCCATTAGGATCTCCCCACACAAAATTGTGACAACCAAAAAATGACTATTGGTATTACCAAATGTCCCCTGGTCATGGAGGGAGGGGACAAAATTGCCCCTGGTTGAGGATTACTGCTCTAAGCCTTCTGAAAGATTTTTTATGCCTGCTAGTGCTCATAGTCTGGGTCATAAGATTGAGAGGCACAGAAACCAGGTTATGAATCAGGAGGGAAGGACCAAGGAGCTTAATTGGCCAGTCTCTAGTTTGGATTTTAAGCTACAAAGATTCATACCTTTTATTTATTTATTTATTTATTTATTTATTTATTTATTTATTTATAATATTTTATTGATTATGCTATTACAGTTGTCCTGATTTTTCCCCTTTGCTGCCCTCCACCCAACATCCTGCACTCCCTCAGGCAATCCCCCCCCACCCTTGTTCATGTCCACAGATTATGTACATAATTTCCTTGGCTACTCCATTTCCTATATTGTACTTCACATCCCCATGGCTATTCTATAACTACCTATTTTTACTTCTTAATCCCCTCACCTCTCACCCATTCTCCCACACCCACCTCCCATCTTTTTATTTTTAACCTTTGGCATTTTAATTATGATGGGTCTTGCAGTGGCCCTCCTTGCATCCATCTTGTTTGGGACTCTCTGTGCTTCCTGGATTCAAATATTGATTTCCTTCACCAAATTAGGGAAGTTTTCTTTCATTATTTTTTCAAATAGATGTCCAATTTCTGGATATTTCTCTTCTCCTTCTGGCACCCCTATGATGTGAATGTTGGATTGTTTGAAGATGTCCCACGGGCTGCTTATACTACCCTCATCGTTTTGGATTCTCTCTTCTTCTTGTTGTTCTGATTGATTGTTTTTTGCTTCCTTATGTTCCAAATCATTGATTTGATTTTCAGCTTCATCCACTCTACTGATGTTTCCCTGTAAATTGTTCTTTATTTCAATCAGTGTATCTTTCATTTCTAACTGGATCTTTTTTATGCTGTTGAGGTCCTCACTAAGGTCTTTGAGCAACCATATAACCAGTGTTTTGAACTCTGCATTCGATAGATTGCTTATCTCCATTTTGCTTAGCTCTTTTTCTAGAGTTTTGATCTATTCTTGCATTTGGGCCATGTTTCTTCATCTCCTCATTTTGGCAGCCTCCATGTGTTTGTTTTTATGTATTAGGTAAACCTGCTTTGACTCCATGTCTTGGTAGTGTGGCCTAATGTACTAGGTGTCTTTGTAGGGTCCAGTGGCACAGCCTCCCCTATCACCCAAGCTGCATACTTGAGGTGCTCCCTTCATGTGGGCTGAGTACACCCTCCTCTTGTAGTTGAGCCTTGGTTGCTGTTGGCAGATCAATGGGAGGGATTTACCCAGGCCAGTCAGCTGCAAGGACTGGCTGGGACCACTGACCACCAACCTCCACCCTTCATGGAGAATCAGCTGTGCAGGGGCAGGGTTGTGGTGCTCTGACATGGTCTCTAGCTGTCCACTGGGTGCAAAGGTCCTGGGGTTTCCTGGGTGGTGCAGGAGAAGATCAACCCCCACCTGCATTTTGCCCAGGGCCACCCAGCCTGAGTTACAAACCAATCGGCGATGGCTGCTACTTGTGCTGGGCTTGGAGATTCCAAGGCGAAGGCAAGCTGTGAGTCTAAGCTGCTAGTTCTGGGCCTGGGGCTCACTGAGGCCAGCTGCTGCTTGTTTGGGAGGATTTAGGAAGTTGTGAAGCATGAGCCAAGACCAGCCATTCTTATGGAAAAGCAGCATGTATGGGCCCAAAAATTGGGTGGGCCCAAAAATTTGGTGTGACAGAGTCTCTGGGTTTGTCCAAGGTGGGTTTGTCCAAACAGTGTTAGCCAGGTTGATGGAGTCTCAGACATGGCACCAGCCTGCTGGATCTTTTTGGAGAGGGTTTAGAAAAAGGACAATGGCTTCTGCTCACCTTGATGCCAGACACTTCTGTTTCTCCCTATATACCCTGGTCCTGGAGCTCAGAAGTGTTGAGTCTGAATAGGTGAGTCTGTGTGTGGATTCTCTAAGAGGAACTGCTTAGGACTCCAGAAGTCTCTTGCACAGACACAATCCCTGTTAGTTTTTGCCGCCAGAAGTTGTAGGGACTTATCTTCCTCTCACTGGAACTCTGGGCTGGGCGGGGGAGCTGCTGTGGAGCTGGGACTCCTCACTCCTGAGATATCCATCCTGAATTTTTATCCACCACATGTGGGTATGGGACCAGCTCATTCTGTGTCTGTGCCTCTCCTACTAGTCTGGATGGTTGTGGTTTCTTTAATTCCATAGTTGTCAGACTTCCATTCAACTTGGTTTCTGAGTGATGGTTGTTCTAAGGTTTAGTTGTAATTTTGATGTAGTTGTTCAAAGTGGTGAGCTATGTCTGCCTACACTGCCATCTTGACCAGAAGTCCATGAAGTGCTGAGTTTAAGTCAATTTTCAAATGAATTGTCTGCATTTTTCTTACTGGTTTATGAGACATTATGTATTCTTTTTTAATTTTTTATTTATTGATTTTTAGAGAGAGGAAGAAAGAGAGAGAGAGACAAATCTTGATTTGTTGTTCCACTTGTTGACACATTCATTGGTTGCTTCTTGTATGTATCCTGACCAGAGATCAAACCCACAACCTTGGTGTATTGGGATGATGCTCTAACTAACCATGGTACCCAGGCAGGGCTAGGACATTGTACATTCTTAACATGAACACTTTGTTGGATATATGTATATCAAATATATTCTTTTTGTCTTGTCTTTTCACTTGTTTAAAAAGTTTTTATTTACTTATTTTTAGAGAGGGGGGAAGAGAGGGAGAAAGAGAGAGAGAGAAACATCAATATGAGAGAGAAACATCGATTGGTTATGTGCCATGACCAGAACCAAAGCCACAACTCAAGCATGTGCCCTGACTGGGAATTGAATTGGCGACCTTTAAGTTTGTGGGACAACACCCAACCACTTGAGCTATACTGGTCAGGGCACATTTTCACTTTTTTAAACAGTATGTTTTGATAAACACTAGTTCTTTATTTTATGGAGTCCAATTGTTCGCTCTATGGTTAACACGTTTTTGAGTACTATTTTAAAAACCTTTGCCCTGGCTGGTGTAGCTCAGTGGATTGAGCACGGGCCTGTGAACCAGAGGATCGAGGTTCGATTCCCAGTCAGGGCACATGTCTGGGTTGCGGGCCAGTTCCCGGCAGGGGACACACGAGAGGCAACCGTACATTGATATTTCTCTCCCTCTCCTTCTCTCTTACCCTTCCCCTCTAAAAAGATAAATAAATAATAAATTAAAAAAAACAAACAAACAACCTTTGCTCATCTCTAGATAATATTTTTAAATACCAGGATTTTTTTCTCTCTGAATTTTACCTTTTCTATTTCTCCATTTCTGGCAGGTAGCAAACTCTGTGCTTCATTGCTTTCTAGGAAGTATGTGGCTGAGTTAGCAGCAGATTAGCTTAAAGTTATTAGAGCTTTCTTTTCTAAAAGCTCAAGTGCATTAAGGAAAATTATGTTCTTCCACCAAATGGGACTTCCACCAAGTTCAAAACAAATGTCCCTTGAGCTGGGGTAAGAGAAAGTGAGAGAAGTCAACTGGGACCTGGGTCTTGCTTCCCACAGCCTGCTGGTGAGACCCTAGAGAGGAATGGCTGCTTTAATGAACTTGAGGGTCAGGGATACAAGACCTTGGGTTGCAAGCATTATAAGATATTTCTGTTTTCCAAGGCTGCCACAGAAGCTACAGAGAGACTGCCGGTCTATAAATGCCAATTGGACAATATTCCTCAGTAATAACCTGTGAGAATCCTCCTCAATTCCTATCCAAGGCTTGGCATTACATAACACCCCAGAACCAGTGAAGGAAGCCCCAAGAGTATAACTTAGACCCAACAGAAGTAGCTCTATCTACTTCCTTATATGGCAGTTTCTGAAGTTTGAGATTTATTTGAGAATAGAGAGCATTAGGAATTATTTAAAGTGTACATACAGAATGTGGATGGAAATTACTTGATGTGAACTGCAGGTGAAAGTATAATCTTCTTAATAAATTCCAGTTTTAGCCAGCATAGCTTCCTGAATGATCTAGGATTAAAATAATAACATGGTTTAAAATGGAAGATTTTTTTTCTTTTTCCCTGAATTGTATTCCTTTCCTTGATCCTCTTAGGGGCTCACTAAACTTTTCTTCCTCCTGTATTTTTCCTTTCAATTAGAAAATGAACTTTGTTGCTTTCTTTAGATGTAAAATTGCTCTTAATTTTCCATTATAACAATTAAAATACTAATGAATTTGTAAAATATTTTAAATGAGTATCGGAATACAGAATAATATTTATAACTTATGCTTGTTATAAAGCTTAGTAATAAAATACCCATGAACCTACCACCCAACTTATAAACTAGAACATTATCAATAACTTGCATTTGTCTGAAAGTTTCTCTCTATCCCATATAATGCCTCTTTACATAACTAACCAGTATTTTGAATTTTATATTCATCATTTGTTTTGAAAAGTTATATTTCTTATGTATGTTTTCATTAAAATGTATTGCTTAATTTTTCCTTATTTTTAACTTTATAAATAGATATGCTCTACATAAGTCTTCTGCATCTTGCTCTTTTAACTCAACATTATGTCTAAGATTCAGCTGGTGTGTTATATATAGTTGTAGTTCATTTATTTCCAAAGATATACAATAGTCTCTAATGTGTATCTATCACAATTTATTTTTCTCTCAATGGACATTTGAGTTGTTTTCATGTTTTTAATATTAACAAAAATGTTGCCGTGAGCATGTCTCATAGGGCATACATAAAAGACTTTCCAGAATATATACCTAAGATTGTAATGTCCTGGTTGTAGGATATGGGTATGCTCAACTTTCCTAGTTAGGTAATACCAAAATGTTTCTGAAGGGGTTGTCCCAGTTTACATTCCCACCAGCAGTATATAAGCATTCTCCTTCCTGTCATTTTGTAGTGGCAAACTTAATTTTTGGCAATCTAATGAGTGAAAATGGTACCTCATTGAGGTATGAATTTGCCTCGTTCTGATTACTAACAAGGGTGAGTGTTCTTTCATATGTTTATTTGACATTCTTGTTTCCCACTCAGAAATGCCTGTCCTTGTCTTTTGCCTATTTTTCTACTGAGTCATTTTTTCCCCATGTTGATCTGTGGAAGTTCTTGATTTATATCCTGGCTACCAGTCCTTTATCAAGCGTGTGTATTGCAAATATGTATTCTCTTCACAATTTACAGCATTGTGATTTCACTTTAATTACACACATTTTTAAAAAGCTATTTATTTATTTTTAGAGAGGGGGAGGGAGGGAGAAAGAGAGGGAGGGAAACATCTGTGTGTGGTTGCCTCTTGCACATCCCATACTAGGGACTTGGCTTGCAATCAGGCATGTGCCCTGACAGGGAATCGAACCAGTGACCCAGTGACCCTTCGGTTCACAGTCTGACACTCAATCCACTGAGCCATACCAGCCAGGGAAAATTACATGTCTTTCAATGAACCAAAGTTCATTAAAATTTATTAGTTGTTTATCAATATATATTATCTCAAAACTTAACAGCTTAAAACATTTTCTCTCACATTTTTCGAGGGCCAGGAATTCAAACATCATTTAGCCTCTGGCTAAGGTCTCTTACGAGGTTGCTGTGAAGCTGTCAAGTGGGACTCATCTGAGAGACTAAGGGAGGACCCACTTACAAACTCATTTTTTTCCTTTTTATTGAATCTATTGGGGTGATACTGGTTAACAAAATTATACAAGTTTCAGGTGCACGATTCTACATGTAATCTTTACAGTGTTATGTGGTCAGCACTCCAAGTCAAGTCTCCTTCCATCACCATTTATCCCCCCATACCCTCCTCCAGCTACCCCCAGCTGCCCATCACCACATTATTGTCTTTGTCCATGAGTTGTTGTTTTTTTTGCTCAATCCTTCCACCTCCAAAGTCATTTATGTGGTAGTCAATACACGTTGGTGTCTTGTAATGCGTGCCTCTTCATAGAGCTGTGTCATGACATAGTAACTGGATTCTCTCTGGGTGAGCAATGGGGGGGGGGGAGAGAGAGAGAGAGAGAGAGAGAGAGAGAGAGAGAGAGAGAGAGAGAGAGAGAGAGAGAGAAGTTATCCAAGACAGAAGCCACAGTATATTTATGACCTGATCTCAGAAGTAACATCTGCCCTATTGTATTCATTAGAAATAAGTCACTACATCCAGTACATTCCCAAAGTGGGGGATTTTATCAGAGTGTAAAAGCCATGAGGAGGGGATCCGTGGGATGACCTCCGAGTATGATGACCACACACTAAAATTTATCAATTTTACCTTATATTGTTAGTGCTTTTGTGTCTTGCTTAAGAAAGACTTCATTACCACAAAGTAAAATGTATTCTCCAATATATTCTTCTAAGTGTTTTTAAGTTGTCAATGCCCTCCAGTCAAAGGCCACCAGTGATATACCTGTAATTAAACAAGTTGGGTTCATTACTCATTGTATGAGGAAGAACACATACCATGAGAAATGAAGGAATATCTCAGTAAAACTATATTAGTAAAAACCTTTTATTGGAATTGAACCTTGGTTGAGTGATTTGGAAGAAAGTGGAAGTTTGGTCTAGATTGGATGCCATCAGAAATGAGGGCAATTCTATGACTGAGTATCTCAATAAATCTTATTTATGAGGGGAAAGAAGGAGGGGAAAGAAGAAAAGTATAAGACTAAAGCTGTAATTGGTAAAGAAACTATTCATTTTGGCCGTGAAAGGAGGTGTTTGGTACTTTATGAGTGGCACAGTGCTTAGACAAAATTATGTAGTGACCTTGCCTTTTCTGAATTTATTGTAGTCTCAGAGTAACCTTGTCTAAGGTTGGTATTCTATGTTTATGTCTAAATAAGAATAACGTGACACAGATGCATGTGCCAGGCCACCTTCTGAATATCAGGGACTGCTCTTTTTTTCTTTCTCAAAATTTTGCTTTTATTTTTAAGTGTATAATAAACCTGGAGTTGTGTTTTATGTATGGTATAGTATAAGACTCCACTTTTATTTTTTCTTTTTGTAAATAAATAAAATACATATTTTATTTATTTATTTTTAGAGAGAGGGGAAGGGAGGGAGAAAGGGAGAGAAACATCATCAGTTGGCTGCCTCTCGCAGAGCCCTAACTGGAGATCCAGCTCACAACCCAGGCCTGTGCCGTGACTGGGAATCAAACCAGCCACCTTCTGGTTTGCAGGCTGCGCCCAATCCACTAAGCCACACCAGCCAGGGTTTATTTTTTTCTTATGTATAAGCAATTGTGTCACTACTACTTGCTGCCAAATTTCTGGTCTTTAACTCCCTGTTTTGAGAGTTTTATGGGTTGTTTGTTTTATGAGTAAAGTTGCTACAGGTTGGTTGTTTTACATATACTTGAGAGTGTGTGATATGTTACAGATATCACCCTACTTAACAACTGGCTAAGTCAGAACCAGGCAGTGTGACTCTAAAATCTGTCCTCTTAATCTGTATGGTATTATACACTGCCTCCCAAGAAGAAACAAAGATCTTGGTTAATATGTACTGATCTCACATGGAGCCAGGTGGTATTGTAGAGCTGATGTCACATTCCTTTCTCTCCTCAACCTATTGTAAGTATTGTCCAAACAAAAATCAACAAGGATATTGGGGCATTGAATGATACCCTAGATCAAATGGACTTAATTGATATTTACAGAGCATTTCACTGCAAAAAAGCAAAATACGCATTATTTTCAAACATACATGGAACATTTTTAAAGATAGACCACATGGTAGGACATAAAACAAGCCTCAACAATTTCTAGAAAATTGAAATCACATCAAGCATCTTCTTGGATCACAGTGGCTTGAAACTAGAAACCAACCTCAAGGAAAAAGCTCAAAAACATTCAAATACTTGGAGACTGAATAACATGTTATTAAATAATGAATGAGTTAACGATGAGGCCTTCCATTGTTACAGTAATTTCTTTTCTTAGTCTTCATGACACTGAAAGTTCATAGTGTTCCTCTTATCTCACTGGCTGCTACTTCACAGTGTCTTATGCTGACTCCACTTTTCCCCCCAGCCTCTGATCTTTGGAGTGTTTAGGGCTCAGTCCTCAGACATTTCTCTCAATAATTTCATCTGGTCCTCATGCTTTGACTATCATTTCTATACTACTTTCTCACAAATAGACATCCCTTGCCTCATATCTTGAACTCCACACCTGTATATTCAATTGCCTGCTTGTACATTCCACTTGAATGTCTCTAATTCAGCATGCCCGAAATAGAATTTTGGTTTTCCCACCACCACAAACCAGCTCCTACTGCAGCTTTTCCCATCTTGGTTAATCAAACTCTATTTTTCCAGTTGCTCAGAGTAAAAACTGAAGAGTTATCCTTGATACCTCCTTTTCCTTCACAATGTACATCAAATCCATTGTCAAGTCCTATCAGTTCCATCTCCAAAATATATCCTAAATCCACCCACTTCTCACCATCTACACTGAGAAATCTTGGGAATCGTTGATGAGAAAAGTAAGAGAAGGAGTATTTTTATTTTCCCTAATCAGAATAGCACATTGCTTGTATACATGGCAAATGAGCCAGGGGTGGGGAGTGAAAAGTATCAGACTGCCTCCCACCATTAATGATAATTGAAGTCTATAGTGTGATAAGCTTACTATTAGTCTCTTTATTCATTTATTCAAAGGAATATTTATTTTTTCTGATTTTTAAATTTTATTTTTCTTTTTTAAAGAGTTTTTAGAGAGAGGGGAAGGGAAGGAGAGAGAGGGAGAGAAACATCAATGTGTGGTTGCCTCTTGCACACCCCATGCTGGGGACCTGGCCTGCAACCCAGGCATGTGTCCTGACTGGGAATTGAACTGCAACCCCTTGGTTCGAAGGCCCATGCTCAATCCATTGAGCTACACCAGCCAGGGCTAAGTTTTATTTTTCAATTATAGTTTACATTCAATACTATTTTGTATTAGTTTCAGGTGTACAGGATAATGGTTAGTTAATCATATACTTTACAAAGAGATCCCCTTGATATTTCTAATACTGACCTGGTACCATACATAATTATTACAATATTATTTACTATACTCCCTACACTGTACTTTACCACGCACTCATGATTATTTTGTAGCTACTAGTTTATACTTCTTAGTCTCCTTATCTTTTTCACCAGTCCCCCAAACCCTATCCTCTCTGGCAACCATCAGTCTGTTCTCTGTATCTATGGGTGTGTTTCAGTTTTGTTTGTTTATTTTGTTCTTTAGATTCCACATATAAGTGAAATCATAATGCTATCATAATGTCCATCCATGCTATTGCAAATGTTAAGATTCCACTTTTTCATGGCCGAGTGATATTCCATTGTATCTATGCACCATAACTGTTTTATCCACTTGTCTGTTGATGGGTACTTGAGTGGCTTCCATATTTTGGCTATTGTAAATAATGCTGCAATAAAATTCTTTCATATATTCTTTCAAATTACTGTTTTGGGTTTCTTCCCAAAAGTGGAATTGCTGGGTCATAATACAGTTCCATTTTTAATTTTTTGCTTACCCACCATACCATTTTCCATAGTATCTGCACCAATCTGCATTCCCACCAACAGTGTACGAGGGTTCCTTTTTCTTCAAAGGAATACATATATATATACATATTCATACACACATATCTCCTCATCTGAGGATATGTTTATTCACTCCAGACAACGAGAGAGAGAGAAACATCAATGTGAGAGAGAAACATTGCCACCTCTTGTATGCAACTCAACCGAGGATCAAACCCACAACCTAGGTTACATGCTCCAACCAGGAATCAAACCTGCAACCATTGGTGTATGGGATGACATTGCAACCAACTAAGCCATCCATGTAGGTCTCAAAAGAACTTTTTAAAAATCCTCAGAAGCATCATACACCTTGCCCTCTAAGGAGGTGAAGAGTGTTCTTATGCCTTTGTATATTTACATGTGTTCTCTCACCTGTAATTTCCTCCTCATACTTGTATGTATAGCCAACTCTTAAGTTTTCTGTCAAGTTTTAGTCCAAATTTAATTTTCTTTAGTAACTACTTATTAAATGGTATCTAGAAACCAGTGTATAGCCTTAGGTGTTAGAGAGATAAAGATAAGATTATGTCCATTTTCAAGTAGTTTCACAGGTTGGTATAGGAAAAAAACAGATAGGAATAGATGTGACAAGGAGTTATAGATGCTATAACAGAAGTCTAAATAAAGTTCGATATGGTCATGTCCAGTTCTACCTGAAAGTATCAGCTGAGTGTGGAAAATAAATAGGTTTTCACCAGGTGCAGAGGGAAGTAAGAGAAGAGATACAAAGGTGGAAAGATCCTGATGAATCCAAGAATGTTGAACCATTCAAAATGAATGGGACATTAGGGTGGTAGTTTGGGTGGTTTGGTGAAAATGGTAAAGTCTGAGATGAAGTTGGCGAAGTCTTTAGTGACTAAATCACAAAAAGAAATGTGAATGCTGAGCTGAAGAACTTGGGTTTTATCTTGTGGGTAAGGAAAAGCCATTGAAGTGTTAATCCAGAGAGTGACCTGGTCAAATTTGCATGTCACAAAGATTCGGTTGTGCCAGCTGTTTTCTGGAGCAGCCTCCTACCGGCTACCAAGAGACAGTTTCTTAAAATTTCAGGAACTTTGCAAGCCAACTGACATGTTAGTAGCTTGAAATCATTCATGATAGGAATATTTAGAGCATGGAAATCAGCAAATGCTACAAATCATAGCTCTTTTCATAGAGAAACTTGTTAAACATTCACCAGGAGACAATTGGCAGTGGCCATTGGGACAAGTGGATTGAAGGAGGAAAACTGGAGTGAAAGAGGCAAATGCAGTAATCAAGAAGAGAGTGTTGAGTTAGGAAGGTGGCTGTGGGGATAGAAAAGAAGGGAATGATTTGATAGACCTTTAGTTGTAGAGTCATCAGGACTTATTTGGAGGAACTGGACATGGAGTATGAAAGACAACTGCAAAGTTCCTGGCTTTAGTCACTGTGTGGATTGTAATGCTACCAGTTAAGGTAGGACATGTAAGAGGAGTTCTGTGAGACTTGTTGGATTTTAAGTGCTTATGGTACATTCCCAGGGAGATGTTCAGTAGGCAATTGGGGATCGGGGTGTGGAGCTCAGGGAAGTAACTTGGGTTGGAAATAAAGATTGAGCACCATCTGCATGAACAGCCATGATCTATGGCCTTTGTTCTATTCCCTGACTTCTTTAAGAATCTCATGCCAGCTCTGGACTTTAAGAAAATGCACATAAACCCTAATTTTATATATTTAATAGAATAGTGAATAAATTAATCTTTTCAAATAATTATCTCACTCTCATTTGTTATGCAAAAAATAAGGCCAAGTTCTTAGGGGTAGAGGTTGGGGTAGAAAGAAAGTAAAAGGAAAGAAATCAAAATTCTGAAATTAAAACAAATACAAAAAAATCCTCCAATTCTACTCAAAAGTCAATTTAAACCAACAATATATATAAAGAATTATAACCAGGACTCAGTGGAACTCATTCTAGGTGTTCATGGCTGGTTCAACATAAGAAAATAATCAGTATAATCCATCGTATCAACAAACTAAAGAAGAAAACTCATATGATTGTATCAATTGGCACAGAAATAGCATTTAACAAAATCCAACACCCATTCATGAAAAAACCCTCAGATAGGAATACAGGAGAATTATCTTAATTTGATAAAGAAAAGACTCCTCTCTTTTATAGGTGACATAATTGTCTATGTAGAAAATCACAAGCAATCTATTAAAAAAAAAGGCTCTAGAACTAATATGTGAATTCAGCAGCAAGGTTGCAGGATATAAGATTAACACACAAAAATTAATCACATTTCTATATACTAACAATAATCATGCACAAATCAATATTAAAAACACAATATGACTTATAGTCATTCCAAAGAAAATTAAATACTTAGAGATACACTTAATAAAACATGTGCAATATTTCTATGCTGAAAATTATGAACTACTGATGAAAGAAATTAAAGAAGACCTAAATAAAAAGAGAGTAATGCTATATTCATGGATTGAAAAACTCAACATAGTAAAGATGCTAATTCTCCTTAAATTAATCTATAGGATTACTGCAATCCCAATCAAACTCCTAGAAACATTTTTGTAGCCATAGATAAGCTTATTTTAAATATATATAAGAAGGCCCAAGCTAAACAATACTTAAAAATCTGGAAAAAGAATAATAAAGTGAGAGGAATCAGTCTACCCAACTTCAAGGCTTATTATATTGCTACAGTAATCAAGACTCTATAGTATTGGCAGAAGGATAGACACATAGATCAATGGAACAGAACAGCAAACCCAGAAATAGACCCACATAAATATCCCCAACTGATTTTTTACAAAGGAGCAAAAGTAATTCAATGCAGAGATAGACTTTCAACAAATGGTGCAGGAGCAATTAGATATCCACAGACAAAATTGCAAACCTTAACTTAAACATCACACCTTATATGAAAATTAACTCAAAATGAAACATATGTTTAAATGTAAAACATATAACTATAACACTTTTAGGAAAAAATCTTTGAGATCTAAGGCTAAGCAGAATTCTTAGACTTGGCATCAAAAGTATAATCCATACATTTACTGATGGACACTTAGGTTGCTTCCAGCACTTGGCTTTTGTAAATAGTGCTGTTATGAATATCACGGTGCATAGGTTCTTCTGAATTAGTGTTTCAGTAAATGAGTGGATGAAAAACTATGGTACATTTACACAATGGAATACTACACAGCAGAAAGAAAGAAGGAACTCCTACCTTTAGCAACAGCATGGGTGGAGCTGGAGAGCATTATGCTAAGTGAAATAAGCCAGGTAGTGAAAGACAAATACCATATGATCTCACCTAAAGTGGAACCTAATCAACAAAACAAACAAACAAGCAAAATAGAACCAGAGATATGGAAATAAAGAACAAACTGACAGTAACAAGAGGGGAGGGTGGGGGGAGAAAGGGGGGAAAGGGGAGGGTTTTTCAAGAACATGTATAAAGGACACATGGGCAACACTGAAGGGAGGGAAAGATCGAGGGTGGGAGGTGGGGAAGGCTGGGGCAGGAGGAAGCATGCAGGGGGAATGGAGATAACTGTACTTGAACAACAATAAAAAAATTAAAAGGAAAACAAACAATAACAACAAGAAAAAATAATTCAATAGAAGACAGGCAAAAAATGTGAGGAGACATTTCACATAAGAGGACATAGAGATGGCAAAGAAGCACCTGAAAAGATGCTCAGTGTTGTTAGCTATAAAAGAAATGCAAGTTGAAATGACAATAAAGTTTTACTGCAGAGCTATTAGAATGTGTAAAATAAAAATGGTGACAATGTCCCTGACTAGTGTGCTCAGTGGGTTGGACATTGTCCTGCAAACCAAAGATTGCTGGTTTGATTCCCCATTGGTGCACATACTTGGGTTGTGAGCCAGGTCCCAGGTTGGGAGTGTGGGAGAGGAACCAATCGATGTTTCTCTCACAACCTTGGAAAAAAGTCTGAACATCTCTTAACAAAACTAAATAAACAGCCCTGGCTGATGTAGCTCAGTGGATTGAGGGCCAGCCTGTGAACCAGGGGATTGTTGGTTAAATTTCCAGTCTGGGCATGTCTGGGTTGTGGGCTGGGTCCCTGGTGGGGGGCACATGGAAGGTGGCCACACATTGATGTTTCCCTCCCCTTCTTCCTCCCTTCCCCTCTGTCTAAAAATGAAATAAATAAAAAATTTTAAAAATTAAAAAAAAAACCTAAATAAACAGACCTGGTTGGTGTAGCTCAGTGGATTGAATGTTGGCCTGTGAACCAAAGGGTTGCCAATTTGATGCCCAGTCAGGGCACATGCCTGGGTTTTGGGCCAGGTCCCTAGTAGGGGGTGCGAGAGAGGCAACCACACATTGATGTTTCTCTCCCTTTCTTTCTCCTTCCTTTCTGTTGTCTAAACATAAATAAATAAAATCTAAAAACAAAAAAACTACATATACAAGTTCCCTATGACCCAGTAATTGTACTTATAGGCATTTATCCCAGAGAAGTGAAAATTTATGTTCACACAAAAATCTGTCCATGAATGCTCATAGCAATTTTATTTTTACTTTATTCTTAAGAATTTACGCCCTGGCTGGTGTAGCTCAGTGGATTGAGTGCGTGCCTGCGAACCAAAGGATTGCGATTCGATTCCCAGTCGGGGCGCATGCCTGGGTTGCAGGCCAGTTCCCAGCATGGGACACACAAGAGGCAACCACACATTGATGTTTCTCTTCCTCTCCCTCTCTCCTACCCTTCCCCTCTAAAGATAAATAAATAAAAATTTTAAAAAATACTTAAAAAAAGAATTTATTTATTTATGTTTAGAAAGAGGGGAAGGGAGGAAGAAAGAGAGGGAGCCATACATCAACATGAGAGAGAAACATCCATCTGTTACCTCTCGGAGGCACTCCAACCAGGGACTGAACCCACAACGCAGGCATGTGTCCTGACCCAGAATCAAACCAGAGACCTTTTGATTTGTAGGATGACACCCAACCCACAGAGCCACACCAGTCAGGGAAAATTTTATTTTTAATAGTCAAAAGCTAGAATTACTCCAGATGTCTTTCAATGGGTCAATGATTATGCTAACTGTGGGACAGTAAAAAGGAATGAACCATTGATACATGCAACAACTTGGCTGAATCTCCATGGAATTATGAGTGAAAACAGCCAGTCCCCAAAGTTTATGTACTGTATGATTTGATTAATAGAAGAGTTTTCAAATGGCAACATTGTATAACTGGAGGACAGATTAGTGATTGCAAGAGTGGAAAAGGGGCACAGTAGGGAGGTGGGGGTGGTCATAAAAGAGCAACATGAGAGGTCCTGTGGTGATGGAACTCTTCTGTATATTGACTGTGGTGGGAGACGCCTGAACCTACACAAGTAATAATATTGTATAGAATTGAATCACACAAACACATAAATGAGTATTAACAAAACTGAGAAAATCTGAATAAAATCAGTGGATGGTATCAATGTCAATATCCTGAATGTGATATTATGGTATAGTTTTGCAAAATGTTGCCATTGGGGAAAACTAGGCAAACTGTATAAGGGGTCTCTCTGTATTACTCATCACAACTGCATATGAATCTACAATTATATAAAAACATTTTTCAATTTTAAAATGCTTAAAGTAAATTTAGTAAGAATGCTGCTGCTGTTATTTGTTATAAGTTATGGAGTGATCTTCAACATGGCAATCAAGTCTAACTTTTTTCATGAAAACAAGAAGAAAAATATAAGCCTAGCTACAAATGTAACCAACAAATCAGAGCTCCCACACCTCACTTTGCTAGATGAGAATGCTATGTCAAGAGAAAGCAGCTTCTCCAAGCTTTTTGGATTGAATTCAGGTTTAGATTGAATTTGTGTTGTTCAAATAAATGAAGTCTAAACCACTGATCCATTTATATCAGCAACAAAATTATTGCAACTTCATGTTTCAATTTTAAGGGTACCTGGAAGAAGTAACCCTCAAAAACACTTATGTAGCATTTCCAGGTAATTCTACAATTTTTTAACCAGAGAAATTGACTGGGCATTACCACTCTCAACTCCAGTCTATAAATACTCATCAACACTAGAAAGTTAGCAGGATTATAGATCTCAATCTGCTGTGAAAACAAAGGTAATCATATGATTCTTCTTGAAAGCTCAAAGTAACTGTAGGCTACAGAAAGTGATTTAGGTAGTGGATATTAAAAATTAAAAGTCTTCTGAATAGCTCAAAAGAATCTTAAAAAAGAACACATTTGGGTACTCACACTTCCTGATTTCAAAACTTACTATTAAACTACAGTAATCAAACCAGTTTGGTAATGGCATAAGGATACATATCTAGATTCATGGGATAGAATTGAGAATCCAGAAATAAACTCATACATCTATGGTCAATTGATTTTCAACAGGGTTTCCAAGACCATTCAAAGAGGAGAGTAGTCCTTTCAAAAAATGGTGCTGGGACCTGGCTGGGTGGCTCAGTGGATTGACTGTCAGCCTGTGAACCAAAGGGTCGCCGGTTCAATTCCCAGTCAGGGCACATGCCTGGGTTGTGGGCCAGGTCCCCAGTGCAGGGTGCCTGAGTGACAACCAAACATTGATGTTTCTCTCCCTCTCTTTCTCCATTCCCCTCCGTCTAAAAATAAATAAATAAAATCTTAAATAAAAATAAAAATAAACAATCTTTTAAAAAATGGTGCTGAGAGCAATGGATAGTCACATTCAAAAGAATGAAACTGCACCATTGTCTCACAACATATACAAAAATGTACTAAAAATGGATCAGAAACCTATATAAAAACCAATATAACAATTAAAACTATAAAATTACTTCAAGAAAACATAGGAGTAAACCTTTATAGCCTTTGAATATAGCAATGGTGCCTTGGGTATGACACCAAATCACAAGCAACAAAATTTTAAAAATAGATATATTAGACTTTATCAAAATTAAAGCATCATCAACCCTCCCCTCTACCTATGGAGCAGCTGATTTGCCAGGCAAATACTGGCAAAGACGTTACACAGAGATGACTTTAGGAAAAAAACTTAAAGCATCAAAGAACACTATCGGGAGAGTGAAAAGACAACTCACAGAATGGGAGAATATATTTGCAAGTCATACATCCGATAAGAAACTAGTGTTTAGGCTATATAACAAATTCCTTAAGCTCAACAATAAAGACAAATTACCCAATTATAAACAAGCAAAGGACTTGATAGACATTTACCCAAAGAAGATATGCAAACCAAAACCACAATGAGATACCACTTCCCACCTACCAGGATGGCTCTAATTAAAAATAAAGCAGAAATTAACAAGAATTGGTGAAGATATAGAGAAATTCGAACACTCATATTTCTGGAGGCAATGTAAAATGGTGCAGCCACTGTGGAAAACACTTCAGTAATTCTTCAACAAGTGAAACATAGAATTACCAAGTGACCCAGAAATTCCACTCCTAGGTACATAGCCAAAAGAGTTGAAAACAGGTTTTCAAACAAAATCTTGTATACAAATATTCAGAGCAACAGTATTCACAAAAACCAAAAGGTAGAAACATCTCAAATGTCCCCAAACTGATGAATAGATAATCAAACTACAGTATATCCATGTATTGGAGTATTATTCAGCCATTAAAAAGGAGTGAAGTACTGATACATGCTACAACATGGATGAACCTTGAAAATGTTATCCTAGATGAAGAAGCCAGACACAAAAGACCACGTAGAAAGAAAAAGCCACATAGTGTATGGTGTATGATTCTATATGTATAAAATAGCCATAATAGGAAAATCCAAAGGGATAGAAAGTGTAATTTTGGTTTCAGCAGCTGGGGAGGTGGAGGTACCAATGGGGGTGACTGATTAGTGGACATGGGGTTTTCCATTTGAGATGATGAAAATGTTCTGGAAATAGTGGTAATGGTTGTACTTAGTGCCACTGAATTGTACACTTTAAAATAGTTAAAATGGTAAATTTTATGTGTTTTTTTACCACAATAAAAAATGGGAGGAAAAGAAAGAATAAAAAACAGAGATTTTGCCAACACAGCTAAATTGAATATAATTGTCCCCTAAGCCACTATATAGGATGGTTCATGACATACCAAATAGGGTAAGCAGTGTTCTAGAAACCTGTGAGTTCTTACAGAGGTGGTCAAATTGACAACATAAGCAAGTTTCAATAGTTTAAATGTGGAAGCTATTGGGATGAAGATAGGGCCATCCCCCTTATAAAACAACCTAAAAACACTCATATAAGAAACTGTTCTAAGCCCTTAACAAAATTAAAGTCATGGTATCCTTGTAACAACCTTATGAGGAAAGTGCTATTATTATCTCCATGTGGTACCATGTCTGGATTGATCACGAAGCCACTAAGGAGTAGAATTGCATTCATTTTCTATTGCTGCATAATAAATGACCATAAATTTAGTGCCTTAAAACATCACACACATTTATTTATTATCTCCAGTGTCTGTGGGTTGAGAGTCTCAGCACAGCGAAACTGAGTTCTCTGCTTCAGAGTCTCACCAGACGGCACTATGGGTGCTGGCTTCTTCAGAACCAGGAAAGGAGAGGCCCTCTGACTTCAGTCTTCTAAGGCAGAGTCATGTATAACATTTTCAGGGGAGTGACAACCCATCCTCTTTGCCATGTTCTGTTGCTTAGAAGTGAGGTATAAGGCCCTGGCTGGTGTGGCTCAGTGGCTCGAACACCCACCTGCAAACCAAAGGGTCACTGGTTCAATTTCCAGTCAGGGCACATGCCTGGACTGCAGGCCAGGTCCCCAGTGGGGAGTGCCTGAGAGGCAACCACACATTGATGTGTCTTTCCCTCTCTTTCTCCCTCCCTTACCCTCTGTCTAGAAATAAATAAATAAAATCTTTTTTTTAAAAAAAAGTGAGGTATAAATTCTGCCTGAACAAATACACAGACATTTGGAGGTGGGAATTTGGGGAGATTATCCTTGAGTCTATCTGCCAAAATGATTATATAAATCAATACAATCCTGGGCTTTGGAGAGGCAAGACTTATAAGAATTTTGAAGGATTTTTAAAAGAAAAAAATTTCCCCAGAGGAGATCTGTCCTCAGTTTGGTGATATAAAGACTCCCTAGGCCCATTGTTTCCTTGACCAGTTTTGACAGTTGCTCTGGTTTTGGCTTTGTATTTCCTGCCAAGATGGCCATACCAGCCAGTACCTTTAAGGACTTCACCACCTCCCCTCCATGGCCTCATGGAAATTGTCAAGTGATTGCTTCAGACGGTCTCCTACGTCATTGTCTAAAAACATGACAGTTGTTTTTAGGGCTATCCAGTTTCATACTTTCCACTGTGTGTAGTCTCAGCAGGAGGGGAATTCCCACCACCTGCTTCCTTCCCACTGCTGGTTCTTGTTACAAAAGCCAATGGGGCCAGATCTTTTTTTATTTTACCTCCCCTGGTATAGACACCACATAGGTACTTGATCCAAATTTGGCTCTCTTTTAGGACTTTGAATCCTGAATGAGTGATGCAGCAATGGAGGAAACTTTGGAAGTGAGAGTGCTTGCTGCAATTCAAATGATGTTACAATTTTTTTTTCCTTCCCAGTCCTCATGGCTGGGGTGGTGGGTTGGGGTGAGAATAAAAGACAGAAAACTGTACAAGATCAACAATTAAAATAAAAATTTAAAAAAAGGATCAATAATCAAAGAAACTTGTGCTCTAGGTACTAATGTGGGACTTAATGGAACTGAGAGTATCCTAACCTCTGTTCCCTAAATATCAGCTTTGCTCCCCCATAGGCGTGAATGTGTTATATGAGACTGTTTAGTTGAAGCTTCACTTTTCATTGCCAGAGAAAAAACATAAATTAATTCATTCAACATACATTTATTCAGCATCTGCTTTGGGCCAGGCACTGTTCTAGATGCTGTAGGTACAATGAAGTACCAGGCTGACATGGGGTCAGCTCTAATTAGGTTGCTTACTGGTAGGACAAGGCAGCTATTTAATAAACAAGGTAACTTCAGAGAATAATAAGTTATGTGAAGAAAACAAAAAGAAAAAAGAAAAATGCAATAAAGTGTGACTTGGTATTGGAGTGGGAAGAACCATGTTAGGTAGTCAGGAAAGGCCTCTTTAAGGAGATGATATTTGAGCTGAGACCTGAAGGATGAGGAGTTGGGGATGTGGATATCTGGAGGAAAAGAATTCCAGGCAGAGGGAATGGTTTTGGTGTGTTTAAGAAACTGAAAGAAGTCCAGTGCAGCTGGGATAGAGTGACTGAGGGGTTGGGGTTTAGGAGTTAAGATTATAGTGAGCCCTGACTGGTGTGGCTCAGTGGATTGGGCAGAGTTCTGCAAACCAAAAGAGGGCTGGTTTGATTCTGGTCAGGGAACCTGCTGGGTTGTGAGCCAGGTCCCTGGTTGGGGTGGGTATGGGAGAGGCAACCAATCGATGTTTCTCTCCCCTTCTTTCTCTCTGCCTCCCCCATCTCTAAATATAAATAAATAAAAATTTAATAAAATATTATACTAGTATTGGGAGGCCAGATAAAGTGGGGCTTTCTAGGCCACTATAAGGAAAAGTCCTTTTGACTTTGAGTGAAGTGGGAGCTGTGGGGGGTATTTTGAATAGAGGAGGGGTGTGATCAGCTTAGGTTTTCACAGGACTGCTTTGGCTGCTGAGAGAATAGGTTAAAGGAGGCAAGAGTGAAAGCAAGAGCAAGGTCACTATTTAGGTGCTGTGTGCCTATCATTGTATGACTTTGAAAAAATTGCGTCCTCCATGGCACTTGCCTTGGAAAAAAGGGCCTTTGTCCAAAGAGAAAGATGCCCCTTTTTCCTGTAGATGCAGCCCCACACCAGGGTGCATGACAGCACCAGAATTCAGGCTGGACTTCAGCCCCTATTGGGCCCCTCTGCCAGATACCCTAGTGCAGTGCACAAGACACAACTGTCTATCACTCCGATCAAAGAGACTGGGAGGCAGCTGTTACAGTAATCCAGATGAGAGAAGATGATGGCTTGGATCAGGGGGCAGCAGGGTGGAGGGAGGAAAATGCACAAGGAGTATGCTGAGGAATCCTTAGCCCTGGTTCCCAGCCTCAGCCCTAGAAAGAATTTGAGTGATATTGCTTCTCTAAAAGCAGCTCTAATGGCCAGCAAAAATGTGAGCTCAGACTCATTCCAGCCCTAACTGACTCTCCCAAGGGAGGGGTGGGGGGTGGTTACTCTGGGAGAGGCAGGAGCCTTGGCCCCCGGCAAGGATGACAGCCAATAGGCTGTCTTCCCAAGGGAGTCCAGGAGCAGTTGTGCATCTCTGCAAATTGTGAGAAATGAGGATATTAATCCCTCCTTAATGTTATAAGGTTGTGAGAATCAAATATACTCATATATTCAAAGAAGCTAAAGTGGACCTGGCACTTAGTAAGCACTAGGACTAAGTAGTCCCAAGGAATCTTAGACAAATCACTTCCCTTTCTGAGACTCAGTTTCTTCATTTGTGAAAAGAATATAGTATTTCCTGATGAAGTTTATGGAGCAAATAGAATAAAATCCTGTATGTGAGGGAAGCTCTTGGAAAGCTGGCCATGTGGTAACCAGTGGCATCAGTCATTGCAGCCGTATTTCTCTCCTCACTGACCCACTAGTCTAGTTCTTGTCTCTTTCTCTCCTCACTGACCCATTAGTCTAGTTCTTGTTGCTTTTGCCAGGACTTGTGAAAAGGCCTTCTAGCTGGTTACTCCACCTTTGATCTCCTTGCTGCCTGATCTAGTTTTCCTGAATCTCTGCTCTAGGTATGGCTGCCTTTGTTCCAAACCTACATTGGCTCCCTAAAGGCCACCAGATTTGTAAGGACAGGTGACAGGTGCCCTACAAGGACTTGGACATGACAGAAATGAGATTGCCCTAAAACATTTAATGGAGTGGTACTCAGAAAATGGTAATCATTCCTCTACATGGGAGTTAGAAGAGCCCGTTCTATGCACCTTTCTTTACTCTTTCTGGTCTTCCTTTATTTCTGTCTCTACTTCCCTTTGTCTTTCTATGACCTTTTCTCCTTCCTGACCTCCCTTTGTGTTGCCCCTTTTTCTTTGGTGTGATTCAAATTTCTGCTTTTCGGTTTCTCCAGCTCTCTCTTCTCTTCAATAGGTTGCTCTTTGGGTCAGTCTAACTCTCCACTCACCCCCACCCCCACCATCAACCCCACCCCCAGCTCTGTCTCCAGTGTTCACCCCACCCCCCTCTACCCTTCCTTCGTTCTCCCCTGTTTAAGGATGAGCAACTTCTGAGAATCTGGTGCTTCCGAAGCTGTTCTGAGCTACTGGGGTCTCCCAACCTCCCAGGCCTTATGAATAAGGCTGACCCTCAGGAGGGACCAAGGGGGAGGGGTAGCAGGAAAAAGGGGGCGTTGTTACACTTTTGGTTTCCTTTTTTGCCTTTCATTTTGGAGGGGAAGAGTGAAAAAAACAACAGGAATTTAAAAACTTCCTCTTTTGTCTTGCCCCAGATGCAATTAATGATGGTCTAAGAGCTTGGTTTGACTTTCTAGGAAAGAAAACTCCTCTAAGAAACCACATCGTTTAAACGCTAGATTTGACTGGACCACAGCATCTGATAAGACAGTGAAAACAGAAAAGGCTTTTAAAACCAATTTAACCCACACGCAAATGTAATTCTAATGAAGAATCGATAGTCTGGTGGATCATTTTCCCTGTGACTCCTTGGAGAAGCTTAAAGAGACTCTCAATCAATGGGGTGGATAGTAAATAAAATGTTCTTTTTGAAATAAATTGAGTTGATTTAATGACAAAGATTAAGTAGATAATAGCCAAAGTGGTACTTGGTCTTGGCAAACATTCTAAGGTGGTTCTCCGGTGGCTGCTGCTTAGGAAACACTGGTCTAATGAAATCAATATATAACAAGAGATGGCCAAATGCCTACACAAATTCATCAGGGCTATGAACATATCTGAAGGAAGAAGGGTTCTACAGACAAGCGTGCCCAGCATTTGAAAGGAGAGAAGCAGGCTTGAAGAGTGTGACTAGTCATGTCCAGGGGAGAGAGATTTGAGGCTATTGCTTATTAATTTATATTTGCCCAGACCCACTTCTTCACTTCCTTTCTTGTCTTTAGGGAATTCACTCTGACCTACTCTACCAGGTTCTGTAAGTTACCCGCCTTCTTCCAAGCTGTCAGGGCCTTTCTTTGGGTCCAGGACCCACTGTTCTCCTATGTGACTCAGAACTGAGTCCTGATTGATTTAAGCCAATGGTGCTCAAAGTATGGTCTGGAACTCTGGGAGTGGGGCAGGTATCCCCAAGACCCTTTCAGACTATAAGTTTAAAACTCTTTATAGTGTCCTTTTGTTTTCTTTCTTTAAGCTTTCCATTTTTAATGTGAAAAAATCAGGAAAGATATGTTTCAGAAATTTTTGTCAAAATCAAATATTTATAAGAAATGCTTTATGTTTTTTTGATCAGCAGTGATCTTTATTTTTATTTAGTTATTTATTTATCATTTTCCCTTTTCTTTTTTAATAGTTTATTTTTTATTATATTTTCCATTACCATTTATCCCCCTTACACCCTCTTCTACCTCTGCCCACAGCCTCCCCACTGCAATCACCACACTGTTGTCCATGTCCATGAGTTCTTTCTCCTTTTTACTCCATCCCTCCACACCATAACCCACTGACTAGCTATCATCCCTCTCTCCATCTATGAGTCTGTCCCCATTTTTCTTTTTAGCTTAGTTTGCTCATTAGATTAAACATATGAGTGAAATCACATGGTTTGTCTTTCTCTGAGTAGCTTATTTCACTTAGCGTAATATTCTCCAGGTCCATCCATACTGTTGCAAAGGGTAAAACTTTCTTTTTTTATGGCTGAGTAGTATTCCATTATGTAAATGTACCATAGCTGTTTTATCCACTCATCTACAGATAGACACTTGGGGTGCTTCCCATGATGTTATTTTCCTTTTTCACTCTCGTTATTTCGGAAGTGTATGGTGGAGTTTTCCAGAGGTTACATGACATATCATGATGCCATCATTCTGATGGTGAATAGAATGTGTTTGTGTAGCCTCACACTTTATAGAACTCTAATGTTTAACATATAAGTAATGTGCTTTTACAGATTAATTTCATTTGATCACAGTATTACTATGTTGTTACTAGCTATCTTCAGTTGTAGCTTCAATCATCCAATATATCACTACTTTGAAATCCCAAAGTTTTCCTTGTATCTGCAAAAAATACACAAGTTATTACACTTTGTTGTTTTGTTTTACAATCTTTTTTATTTTGAAATTTTTTTTAAAGGAGAGTTTTATTGCTTTTTTTTCCCCTTTTTTTTTTAGATTTTATTTATTTATCTTTAGAGGGGGAGGGAAGGAGAGAGGGAGAGAAACATCAATGTGCGGTTGCCTCTTGTATGTCCCCTGCCGGGAACTGGCCTGGCAACCCAGGCATGTGCCCTGACTAGGAATCGAACCGCGATCCTTCGGTTCGCAGGCCCGCGCTCAATCCACTGAGCTACACCAGCCAGGGCTATTTTGAAATTTTAAAAAAGATTTTATATCTTTATTTTTAGAGAGGGGGAAGGGAGGGAGCAAGAAAGGGAGAGAAACATCAGTGTGTGGTTGCCTCTTTCACACCCCCTGTTGGGGACCTCCTGGAGTGCCAGAAGGAGAATAAGAAGAGCAAGAAATGGAAAACTTATTTGAAAAGATAATGGAGAACTTCCCCAATCTCTCAAAGGAAATAGACTTCTAGTAAGTCCAGGAAGCTCAGAGAGTCCCAAAGAAGTGGGACCCGAGGAAGCACACACCAAAACATATCATAATTGCATTACCCAAGATTAAAGATAAGGAGAGAATCTTCAAAGCAGCAAGAGAAAAGGAGATAGTTACCTACAGAGGAGTTCCCTTAAGACTATCAGCTGATTTCTCTAAAGAAACTTTGCAGGCAAGAAGGGGCTGGAAAGAAGTACTCAAAGTCATGAAAGGCAAGGACCTACTTCCAAGATGACTCTAGCCAGCAAAGCTATCACTTAGAATGGAAGGGCAGGACTTCCGGCCAAGATGGAGGCATAGGCGGACACACTGTGCCTCCTTTCACAACCAAAATTAAGGACAACAAATATTTAGAAACAAGAAAACAACCAGAACTGATAGAAAATTGAACTGTACGGAAGTCCAGCAACCATTCATCCAGACCGGTAAGAGAGGTGGAGTCGCGGTAGGAAAAAGTGGAGGTGTGGACCCATGAACGCAAGTAGCAGCGGCTCGCAGTTCCCAGGTGCACGGGTGGTGGCTGGCGGTCCTCGGGCGCACAGGCGGCAGCTGGCGGACCCCGGGCACAGGGGGGCAACTGTGCAGACCCAGTGAGGACGCACAAGGCGGCTGGCTGACCAGGGGGTCCCACATTCGCGCGCGCAGACAGTCCAGGCAGAGGGGAAGTGGCGGAGGGGACTGAATCCAGGAGAGAGCGGAGTAGGCGCCATTGTTCCCTCTCAGACCCCGCCCCCACAAACAGCGTCACAACCCAGCGACTGGGCTGCCCCACACTGGGGAGCGCCTGAGGCTCCACCCCTCACTACGTAACAGCACGCGCGCCCGCACGCAGATAATCCAAGTGAAGGGGAAGCAGCGGAAGGGACCGGAGTCCAGAAGAGAGCAGAACAGGCGCCATTGTTCCCACTCGGACCCCGCCCCCACCTACAGCGTCACAACCCAGCGACTGGGCTGCCCCGCCCTGAGGAACACCTAAGGCTCCACCCCTCATACGTAATAGCTGCGACCAGACTAAAACCAAACCAAACCAAAACAAAACAAAAAACCCCACCAAAAATGGCTCAAACCGGAGAAAAAAATGAAAACCCCAGAGTCAATTCCTCTAAGCAACGAAGAGATAGCCAACCTATCAGATGCACAGTTCAAAGCACTGGTCATCAAAATGCTCACAGAATTGGTTGATTTTGCTCATAAATTAGATGAGAAAATGCAGGCTACAATACGTGAAATGAAGGAAGATGCATGGGGAACCGATAGAGATGGAAGGAAAACTGGGACTCAAATCAATGGAGTGGACCAGAAGGAAGAAACTAACAACCAAACAGAAAACGAGGAAGAAACAAGAATTCAACAAAATGAGGAGAGGCTTAGGAACCTCCAGGACATGGTTAAACGTCCCAACATCCGAATTATAGGGGTCCCAGAAGGGGAAGAAGAGCAACAAGTAGAAAACTTATTTGAACAAATAATAAAAGAGAACTTCCCCAATCTGGCAAAGGAAATAGACTACCAGGAAGTGCAGGAAGCTCAGAGAGTCCCAAAGAAGTTGGGCCCAAGGAGGAACACATCAAGGCACATCGTAATTACATTAGCCAAGATTAAAATGAAGCAGAGAATTCTAGAAGCAGCAAGGGATAAGGGGACAGTCACCTACAAAGGAGTTCCCATCAGACTGTCAGCTGATATCTCAAAAGAGACCTTCCAGGCAAGAAGGGGCTGGAAAGAAATATTTGAAATCTTGAAAAGCAGGGACCTACATCCAAAATTGCTCTATCCAGCAAAGCTGTCATTTAGAATGGAAGGACAGATAAAGCGCTTCTCAGATAAGGTCAAGTTCAAGGAGTTCATCATCACCAAGCTCTTATTATATGAAATGTTAAAGGGACTTATCTAAGAAAAAGAAGATCAAAAATATGACAATGAAAAGACAGCAAACTCACAGCTATTAAGAACCACACCTAAAACAAAAGTGAACTAAGCAAACAGCTAGAACAGGAACAGAACCACAGAAATGGAGATCATATGGAGGGTTAGCAACAGGGGCGTGGGAGGAGAGGGGGGGAAGGTACAGAGAATGAGCAGCATAGATAGTGGGTAGAAAATAGACAGGGGCAGGGTAAGAATAGTATGGGAAATGTAGAAACTAAAGAACTTATGACACAAGGACATGAACTAAAGGGGGGAATGTGGGTGGGAGAGGGTGTGCAGGGTGGGGGAATGATGGGGGAGAAACGGGACAACTGTAATAGTATAATCAATAAAATATATTTAAAAAATTAAAAAAAAAAAGAATGGAAGGGCAGATAAAGTGCTTCCCAGATAAGGTCAAGTTCAAGGAGTTCATCATCACCAAGCCCTTATTATATGAAATGTTAAAGGGACTTATCTAAGAGAAAGAAGATGATCAAAAATATGAACGGTAAAATGACAACATACAACTATCAACAACTGAACCAAAAAAAAAAAAAACAACCCAGAAACAAAAACAAACTAAGCAAACAACTAGAACAAGAACAGAATCACAGAAATGGAGATCATATGGAGGGTTATCAGTGGGGAGGGGGGAGAATGGGAGAAAAGGTACAGGGAATAAGAAGCATAAACATTAGGTACAAAATAGAAAGGGAGAGGTTAAGAATAGTATGGGAAATGTAGAAACCAAACACCTTATATGTATGACCCATGGACATGAACTAAAGGAGGGGAATGCCAGTGGGAGAGGGGGTGCAGGGTGAAGGTAAATAAAGGGGAGAAAAAATGGGACAACTGTAATAACATAATCAATAAAATATACATTAAAAATACATTTCTCAGTCTTAATATCTAATATTATAAAAATTGGCAGCTATTGCTCCTATAAACCAAAGCTCTTTGAGATCCTCAATACTTTTAAGAGTATGAAGATGTCCTGAGGCCAAGAAGTTTGAGAACTGTTGATTTAAGCCAATCATAGATGTCTTATTTCTCTTTTTAGCAATTGGCTACAGAAGGAGAATGTGACACTATCCTGATTCGTGAGACAGACAGGAGGTCCACTGGTATTACGGAAAAGGCTTCCTTGATCTGAAAAGAAAACAAAAGAAAGCACCCATTCCTTGAGTTCTCTTTTGATACTACCCTATCAAGAAGTGATGCTGAGGCTAAGCAGCCAGCAGGTCAAGGCAGCTTCTAAAAACAAACTCAATGCACTGAGTTTCACAGAATGGCAAGGAAAAAAGGACTGGGACCTTGAGGTACTGAATTAAACAACCCAAAAGGATCTCTACCTTCAGACTTTGTGTTTTGTAAAATGATACATTTCTTTTTATTTAAGCCAGTTGAGTATGGTTTGAAGTTACTTGCACCTTAATAATTAATTAATTAATATGCCCATTGTATATATATTTAGTGGGACACTAAAACCCACTGTGAAACCTGAATAGGCTATACATTGCCTTGTTTATCTCTAGTGTGTTGCGGGGAGCATGCTTAAGACCTAAGCTTAGCCAACCAGATGCTATCTTTCCATTATGAGCAAAGAATACAAGCATGAGGGAAGAGTATGCAGTTGTTCACTCCCCATAGCATTCCTATGACTCCATTATTTTCTGTCCTGACCTCAGCCACATGCTCCAGTCACACATGGATTGTACAAACACAGAGCTGATTTCTGTTGTTTGCAACCAACATTAACAGAGATGTAAGATCAGAGAGAGAAAAACACCAGTTACTAAGAGGTGCTCTTTGTTTCATTTTGTTTTATCAGGCAAATATCACTCAAGACCCTCCATCTTTCTTGGCACTGGTTCTCTTCTCAGCCAGCCTCCATAAATTAATTCAATGGCATCTGTTTTGTGGAGTAATTGAGTGTACTGTTTGCTTGTGTCATCTAGCTCTGAGTTGGATCAGCTCTGTGTGTTCTTCAAAGTCAGGTTTCAAGGCACATTGCTGAGGCTCACAGGCCTTAGATTGTAGAAGGTGAGGAGCTTGAGTCAGCAATGAATAGGTCATTCATTCAGACAGTGAGAAAATGTTTACTGAATATCTAACTGTTCTAGGATAGTGATATAGCAGTAACCAAACAGACACTCCTTGATTGGAGCAGAACACATGTCCTTGTGGAGCTGACATTCTAATTGGAGGCATAGGCATGAAACAATAGATTGTAGAGGTATTTAACTACAATAAACACTAGGAAGGAAAAGTACAGGGTGCCTTGACAATGTGCAGTTGGGCCTCAAGCTGGCCTGTAGTGTCAAGGGAGGGTGTGATGTTAAAAAGGGACATTCACAATTTTCATAATTAGGCAGAGAGAGTAGTATCTTGTCAAGGTCCATGTTGGTATGATAGGGAACAGAAAGAAACTCCTGGTTATTGGAGCACAATATGAGGAGAAGAATGAGGACAGAGAGGTGTCAGGGGCCAGAAGTGACCTTGTAGGCTAGCCTTCCTTTTTTATTTTTAATTTATTTTTAATTTTTAAAACTGATTTGAGAGAGGAAGAATGAGAGAGAGAGAGAGAGAGAGAGAGAGAGAGAGAGAGAGAGAGAGAGAGAGAGAGAGAATTTGTTGTTTCATGTATTGATGCACTCATTGATGGATTCTTGTATGTGCCCTGACCAGGGATTGAATTTGCAATGTTCGCATATCAGGATGATGCTCTAAACAACTGAGCAACCTAGCCAGGGCTAGCCCTTCTTTTTTTAATATTTTAATTGTAGTAATATACACATAACAATATTTACCATCTTAACCACTGTTAAGTGCGCAGTTCAGTGTCATTAAGTACATTCACACTGTTGTGCAGCCATGACCACCATCCATCTCCAAAACTCTTCTAGCAAAACTGAAACTCTATACTCATTAAGTAGTAACTTTCATTCCCTCATCTCTCTAGCCCCTGGCACCCACGTGGTACTTTCTGTCTCTATAAATTTGCCTATTCTATATCCCTCATAAAAGTGGGATTATACAGTATATGTCTTCTTGTGACTGGCTTATTGCACTTAGCATACTGTCCTCAAAGTTTATCCATGCTGTAGTATGAGTTAGAAATCTCTTAAACTGTGATTCTGCAGCTTCTTGGACCCACTTTAATTAGCAAACTTATAGGCCATGCTAAAAACCTAAAGATAAGAAAGATCTTGAAATCTTAATCTTTCTGTTTTTCTTTATTTGCCTTACCTTTCCTAACTCTTCTAATACAACAAGAGCATCTGTATTTGTATTAGATTCCTAGGGCTGTCATAACAAAATATCATAAACTGGATGGCTGAAGACAACAGATATTTATCCTCTCACAGTTTATGAGACCAGAACTCCAAAATCAAGGTGTCAGTGACTTAGTTCCTTCAGGAGGCTCTGAGGCAAAGTCCGATCCATGCTTTTCTCCTAGTTTCCAGAGGTCACTGGCAATCCTTGGTGTTCCTTGGCTTTTAAATCCATCACACTAATCTTTGTCTACATCTTCATGTGGTCTTCTCCCTGTGTACCTGTCTTTTGTGTCCCTCTGTCTAAAATTCCCTCTTCTTATAAGGGCATGAGTCATTCTATTTAGGACCCATTCTGATCCTGTATGACTTTTTATTAACTTGATTACACCTGCAAAAACCATATTTCCAAATAAGATCACATTCATATGTTCTAGGTGAACATAAATTTGGGACAAAGACACTTTTTGGTGCAGTACATTGTCTCTAAGGGAATTTGAAATGAAGATTGTTAGAGAAGGAACATAGAGAGAAAGAAGTAGAAAACATTCCATTTTTTTGTTTTGCTTTGCTCCTGATTTAGACTTTTGTACAAAGTTAATGCACTTTGACTTTGTGCAAAAGAGAAATCCTTGATTGGAGCAGAACATATTATAATAAAGATTGTAAAGACAGAGAGGGAAATAGGTACCACCTTGTGGGGCTCTACCACCACCAGTTTTTTTAATTGTGTACATTAATTTTTTAATTATATATTACTAATTATGCTATTACAGTTTTCCTGATTTTTCCCCTTTGCCCCCCTCCACCCAGCACCCCCCCCACTCCCTCAAGCAATCCATCCACCATTGTTCATGTCCATGGGTCATGTGTATAAATTCTTTGGGTGTTTCATTCCCTCTACTGTACTTTACACCCCCATGGCTATTCTATAACTACCTATTTGTACTGCTTAATCCCCTCACCTCTTTACCCATTCCTTCACACCTTCCTGTCCTCCCCAAAAATGCTCTGAATATCCATGATTCTACAACCCAAAAAAATCTACAACCCCCCAAAAAATGCTCTGAGTATCCATGATTCTTTGTTCTTGTTTGCTTAGTTTGGTTTTACATTCAATTTCTTTTTAAAAGATTTTATTTATTTATTTTTAGAGAGGGGAAGGGAGGGAGAAAGAGAGAGAGAGAGAGAGAGAGAGAAACATCAATGTGTGGTTGCCTCTCATGTGGACCCCACTGGAGACCTGACCTACAACCCAGGCATGTGCCCTGACTAGGAATCGAACCTTCGACCCTTTGGTTCGAAGCCTGCACCCAATCCACTGAGCTACACCAGCCAGGGCTACATTCAATTTTTTTAAATAATTATTTTATTGTTGTTCAAGTACAGTTGTCTGCATTTACCCCCCACCACTCCCTCTCACCCCAGCCATCCCCATTTCCCTCCCCTGCTTCCACTCCTCCATAGTTTTGTCCATGTATCCTTTATAGTTGTTCCTGAAAACCCTTCCCCCTCTCCCCCATTATCGTCTCCCACCTCCCTTCTGGTTACTGTCAGATTGTTCTTAATTTCAATGTCTCTGGTTATATTTTGCTTGTTTATTTGTTTTGTTGATTATGTTCCACTTAACGGTGAGATCATATGGTATTTGTCCCTCACCACCTGGCTTATTTCACTTAGCATAATGCTTTCCAGTTCCATCTATGCTGTCGCAAAGGGTAGGAGCTCCTACTTTCTCTCTACTGCATAGTATTCCATATTCACATTTTATTGTTCACAGTTTTGATCCTCTTTTCCTTACGTATGTCCCTTTAACATTTCATAGAATATTGATTTGGTGATAATGAACTTCTTCTGTTTTTTTCTTGTCTGGGAAGCTCTTTACCTGATCTTTAATTCTAAATGACAGCTTTGCTGGGTACAGCAATCTTGGCTGTAGGTCCCTGCTTTTCATATTTCTTGCCAATCCCTTCTAGCCTGCAAAGTATCTTTTGAGAAATCAGCTGACAGTCTGATGGGAACTCCCCTGTAGGTAGCTAATTTCTTTTCTTTTGCTGCTTTTAAGATTTGCTCTTTTCTTTAACCTCTGACATTTTAATTGTGATGTGTCTTGGAGTGGGCCTCTGCGTCCATTGTGTTTGGGACTCTCTGTGCTTCCTGGACTTGCATGTCAATTTCCTTCACCAAATTAGGGAAGTTTTCTTTCATTATTTTTTCAAGTAGATTTCCAATTTCTGACTCTTTCTCTTCTCCTTCTGGCACCCCTATGATGTGAGTGTTGGACCTCTTCAAGTTGTCTCAGAACATTCTATTTTCTTCTTGTTGTTCTGATTGATCGTTTTTGCTGCCTTATGCTATAAACCATTGATTTGATTCTTGGATTCATTCACTCTACTGATGTTTCCCTGTAGATTGTTCTTTATTTCAATCAGTGTATCCTTCATTTCTGACTGAATCATCTTTATGCTGCTGAGGTCCTCACTAAGTTCCTTGAGCAACCTCATAACCAGTGTTTTGAGCTCTGCATTTGATAGATTGCTTATCTCCATTTTGTTTAGCTCATTTTCTGGAGTTTTGATCTGTTCTTTCATTTCGGCCATGTTTCTTCATCTCCTCATTTTGGCAGCCTCCATGTGTTTGTTTTTATGTATTAGGTAAACCTGCTTTGACTCCATGTCTTGGTAGTGTGGCCTAATGTACTAGGTGTCTTTGTAGGGTCCAGTGGCACAGCCTCCCCTATCACCCAAGCTGCATACTTGAGGTGCTCCCTTCATGTGGGCTGAGTACACCCTCCTCTTGTAGTTGAGCCTTGGTTGCTGTTGGCAGATCAATGGGAGGGATTTACCCAGGCCAGTCAGCTGCAAGGACTGGCTGGGACCACTGACCACCAACCTCCACCCTTCATGGAGAATCAGCTGTGCAGGGGCAGGGTTGTGGTGCTCTGATGTGGTCTCTAGCTACCCACTGGGTGCAAAGGTCCTGGGGTTTCCTGGGTGGTGCAGGAGAAGATCAGCCCCCACCTGCATTTTGCCCAGGGCCACCCAGCCTGAGTTACAAACCAATCTGTGATGGCTGCTACTTGTGCTGGGCTTGGAGATTCCCAGGCGAAGGCAAGCTGTGAGTCTAAGCTGCTAGTTCTGGGCCTGGGGCTCACTGAGGCCAGCTGCTGCTTGTTTGGGAGGATTAGGAAATTGTGAAGCATGAGCCAAGACCAGTCATTCTTATGGAAAAGCAGCATGGGTGGGCCCAAAAATTTGGTGTGACAGAGTCTCTGGGTTTGTCCAAGGTGGGTTTGTCCAAACAGTGTTAGCCAGGTTGATGGAGTCTCAGATATGGCACCAGTCTGCTGGTCCTGTGGGGGGAGGGTTTAGAAAAAGGACAATGGCTTCTGCTCACCTTGATGTCAGACACTTTGCTTCCTTCCTGTATGCCACTGGTGCCTTTCAAGCTACTGCCCTGGTGCTGGAGCTCAGAAGGAGTGAGTATGAGTAGGTGAGTCTGTGTATGGGTTCTTTAAGAACTGCTTGGGGCTATAGAAGTTTCTTCCACCAACCCAGGCCCCACTGGTTTTTAGCCAGAAGTTGTAGGGACTTATTTTCCTGTCACTGGAACTCTGGGCTGGGGCACCTGGTCTGGGGCTGGGTATCCTCAGTCCCAAGATATCCCTCCCAAATTTTTATCCACCCTATGTGGGTGTGGGACCATCCCTTTCCACACATTCACCCCACCTACCAGTCTGGATGGATGTGGTTTCTTTAATTCCATAGTTACCAGCCTTCCATTCAACTCAATTTCTGACACTGCTGAGTGATGGTTGTTCTATATGTTAGTTGTAGTTTTGATGTGGTTGTTGAAGAGGTGAGCCATGTCTGACTGTACTGCCACCTTGCCAGGAAGTCCTCACCAGTTAGTACTTGAGAGCCACTTGATCTGAGAAGAGGAAGAAAAGTGTAGTGACAGTGATCTTAGAGGACATCAAGAGGCCTAAGAAGAAAGGATTGAATGGGATCATCATAAAGAGGAGCAGGAATAGTGTGAAAACAGTGCCAAGCAGTGTTGATGGAATCTCAGGGAAACCCCCAATGAAAAGAATTGCCCCTGGTATATGTAGCAACAAGAATGGCTATGGCACCCAGCAGGGCAGTGTATAGTAGCATGAGGGCCCCAAAATACATAGGAAATCTGATCAGGTAAATGGGATTCTGCCAAGAATCTTTAAAGATATTAAGGGATATTCTGGAGTTTCCAAGTGGCTAGGAATTGAGCCACTTTATGAAAATATTAAAGAAGTAGGAGATCCTATCAGGTTGTACTTTTTGGGTACATCCAGGCAGAAAGCATATAGATGACTTTTGGATTTGTCCAATATGAATGCCTTGTCTTGAAGCCACTACAACATTGACACCACATCAAATTCATTTATTCAGTAAATGTTTGTTGAGCACCTGCCATGTATTAGGTTCTGGGGGTGCAGGGATAAGTAAGGTAGGCAAAGTACCTATCATCCTTCATGTTTTCTGGTTGGGAAGAGAGACATGGAACTAATGATTAAATTAAAAAAATATACAGACTCTGTGAATAACTTTACAACTTTTTTTTTACAGATCCTGCCTCAGGTTTATTTGTATAAATACCACAGGAGGATATCAACCTCAGGCATATAGCAGCTCAGATGTCACACCAGTCCTTTCATCCCCACATCAGCAGACAGAGACCTCTACTCTGGATCCTCCACGGGGGTTTGATACTTTTGGGAGCCTGAACAAAAGCCTGAGCCAGAGCTGGAGCATGAGCTGCAACTACAGCCACAGTCTGGGCCTTGGTTTGAGCCTTGGCCTTGGCCTTTGTCTGGCACAGCCAGAGTTCCATGGCAATGCAGGCATGAGCACGGTTCTAAACCTGGGGTGAGCAGTGTAAACATGTGCACTGAGCTTGCGGCTGCTGCCCTTTGGGATGTCAGACTTGACTGCCTGGGACTTTACCAGGGCCTTGATAGCCTCAGCACATGTGCTTATGGCCTTGGCATTGTTGCCCGTCATCCTCTCTGGCCCTTCCTGTTGTGCTTGTTGGCAAGGTGCATGTTGTTCTGGAATTTGGGTTCTAACCTCTCAAGAGATTTGTATCTTTGTGATCAGGGTTTCTTTTTTATTATGTGTATTTTATTGACTATGCTATTTAGTCATCTCAATTTTTCTCCTTTGCTCCTTCCACCTGGTACCCCCCCTTCCCTCCAGCAATGCTCCCCTAGGTTCATGTTCATGGGTCTTGCATATAAGCTCTATGGCTTCTCCATTTCTTATACTGTTCTTAACATCCTCCTGTCTATTTTTTACCTACCAACTATGCTTCTTAATCCCTGTGCATTTTCCCCCATTCACCCCCTCCCCACTCCCATCTGATAATCCTCCAAATGTTCTCCATATCTCTGATTCTATTCCTGTTCTGCTTGTTTGCTTTGTTTTTTTATTCAGTTGTTGATAGTTGTGAATTTGTTGACATTTTAATGTTCACAGTTTTGATATTTTTAAAATATATTTTCCTGATTATGCTATTACAGTTGTCCCATTTTTCCCCCTTTATTCCCCTCTACCTTATACCCTCTCTTACACCAGAATTCCACTGCCCTTAGTTCATGTCCATGGGTCATACATACAAGTTCTTTGGCTTCTCCATTTCCTACACTATTCTTAATCTCCCCCTGTGTATTTTGTACCTACCATTTATGTTTCTTATCCCCTGTACCTTTTCTCCCATTCTCCCCCTCCCCACTGATAACCCTCCATGTGATCTCCATTTCTGTGATTCTGTTCTTGTTCTAGTTGTTTGCTTAGTTTGTTTTTGTTTCTGGTTTTTTTTTTGTTATTGTTCAGTTGTTGATAGTTGTATGTTGTCATTTTACTGTTCATATTTTTGATCATCTTCTTTTTCTTAGATAAGTCCCTTTAACATTTCATTATAATAAGGGCTTGGTGATGATGAACTCCTTGAACTTGACCTTATCTGGGAAGCACTTTATCTGCCCTTCCATTCTAAGTGATAGCTTTGCTGGCTAGAGTCATCTTGGATGTAGGTCCTTGCCCTTCATGACTTGGAATACTTCTTTCCAGCCCCTTCTTGCCTGCAAGCTTTCTTTAGAGAAATCAGCTGATAGTCTTATGGGAACTCCTTTGTAGGTAACTCTCCTTTTCTCTTGCTGCTTCTAAGATTCTCTCTTTATCTTTAATCTTGGGTACCTTAATGATGATGTGATTTGGTGTGTTCCTCCTTAGGTCCAACTTCTTTGGGAATCTCTGTGCTTCCCTGGACTTATATGTGTATTTCCTTTGCCAAATTAGGGAAGTTTTCTTTCATATTTTTTCAAATTGGTTTTTCATTTCTTGCTCTTCCTCTTCTCTTTCTGGCACCTCTATGATTTGGATGTTGGCTCTTTTGGAGATGTGGAGATATCCCAGAGTCTTCTTAAACTGTTCTCATTTTTCTGAGTGCTTGTTTTTTCATTCTATTCTGGTCGAATGTTTATATCTTCCTTATGTTCCAAATCTTTGATTTGATTCCTGCCTTCCTTCAGTTCAGTGTTCATTCCCTGTGGACTTTTCTTTATTTCACTTAGTGTAGCCTTCATTTCTTCCCTTATGCATATGCCATACTCAGTGAGTTCTCTGAGCATCCTTATCATCAGTGTTTTGAACTTTACATCTGATAAGTTGGCTCTCTTTCCTTTTTGTTTAATTCTTTTTCCAGGATTTTGTCTGTTCTTTCATTTGGGCCATATTTCTTTGTCTCCTCAACTTGTCTGCCTCCCTGTATTTGTTTCTGTGTACTAGATAGAGCTACTTTGGCTTCCTGTCTGAGCTTACCTATTAAGTTGTATGGCGCAGTGCCTTAGGTTGCACTGCCAGGGTGTGAAACCCGCTTCACCGATTTGTGGCTCTGTATGTGATGTAGGGGTTGGAAAGGGGACAATGCTGCTGTCTTGCTGCTGCTGGCTTGCTTGACACTTGCCTTGTTTCCAGTCACTTCATCCACTTCCTGTATGCTACTGGTGCTCTTGTAGCTCTTGCCCTGGTGGTAGTTCCCAGAGTGTGTGGGTTTGCATACATTCTGTGACCATGTGGGCCCTTTAAACAGACTCTCCTGAGAGACCACAGTTTCTTCCACCACTCCACTCCCCACTGGTTTTTACAGCCATAAGTTGTGAGTCTTTATTTTCCCAGGGCTAGAATCCTGGGCTGCTCGGTCTGGCCTGGGACTGGGATCACTCTCTCCCAAGGTATCCCTCCCAATTTTTATGCATCAAACATGAATGTGGGACCTTCCATTCTGCTGTTTCCTCACTTCTGCCCCCTCGCTGCCACCACACCAAGTCCTCTTCACCCCAGCTCCCCATCTCTACCCCTCCTGCCTATCTGGATGAATATGGCTTCTTTAAATCTTTGGCTGTTGGACTTCCATACAGTTCAATTTCCTGGAAGTTCTGGGTGTTTTTTGTTTTGAGGTTAGTCATGATCCTTCTTGTGGTTTGGCAAGGAGGTGACGTGTGTCTAGGTATGCCTCCATCTTGACTGGAAGTCTGTATCTTTGTGATTGGGGTTTCTTGATGGTGTGTCTGGGCCTTTTTCAGGACTGGTTATGCCTGGTGTGGTTCTTGGATTTGATCATATGTGCACTGAAGCCCACAGCTCCCAAAGCACCTAGTACAGGAAGAGAAGAGGGAGGCTGCACTGCAGTATGAGAAATACAGTCGTGAACTTTACAACTCTTAAGGTGCAACTATAGTCACATCTTTTGTATTTCTCAGAATTAAATCAAAACTGGCTTGAGCCTTCATGGGCCAGATTAACAAGAAATTCAATACCACCCTCTTTGGCTCTTTTCTTCCTCTGGCTTATCCAGGAGTGTACATAGTCCACAAAGGAGGTTGACCTGATGGCCATGTCTCAGTAGAGGAAAGCCTCCACTTCCATGCCTGCCAGTGTGCTTCATTGCCACAATGTGTCACTATTAAACACTGGCCTGCTTCCATCTGGCACTGCTGGTCTACTGCAGAGCAAAGCTTTCCTTACTCCCCCTTCCAGCATGTGTCTTTGTGGTCCTTCAAAGGTTTCCCAAATTGCAGCTCTAAGTGACCAATGTTTCTAGGTATACACCCTGCTCTTCTCCTTATAAACCTCTCTTCCTCACTTTTTAAAAATATTTGTAAAGATTTTATTTATTTATTTTTAGAGAGGGGGAAGGGAGGGAGAGAGGGAGAGAAACATCAATGTGTGGTTGTCTCTTGCGTGGCCCCCACTGGGGACCTGGCCTGCCACCCAGGCATGTGCCCTGACTGGGAAGGAAACTGGTGACCCATTGGTTTGCAGCCCACGCTCAATCCACACTAGCCAGGGCAGACCTCACTTTTTCAGAGGTGCTGGGTTCAAATTGAATCAGGTATTCACCCATCACAGACCCTCCTTCTTTGCATTCCCTATGGGTTTATCCCAGGATTTGAGAGGCTTTCCTCTTCAAGCCCCTGAAATTTGCTTTAATGGGCTAAATAACCCCATTGCCTCAAAGGAGAGGGCCCAGATCTAATGAATCCACAGAGTTTTGTTAACCCTTCCTGGGGGAAAATACCTTCCAAACCTCATCTTTCCAAAGATGACCAAGGGTGGAAGCAGATATTTATTTGATATGTGGCCACCCAGTATTCATTCTCCATTCTTTTGGTAATAGCACCCTGATTTATGAGATTTGAGTTATCACTTCCGCCATTGGGTATAGTCTGGCAGACTGTCAATGATGATATCATATCCTCCTCTAGTCAAGGGATGGGCACATGACCCAAACTAGACCAGCTGGATTTTGAATAGGTAGGGCCGTGCTTCTCTGCACTGTAATGTGCATTTTTATGAATCACCTGGGATTCTTGTACAATGCAGATTCTGAGTCAGTGGGGCCTGAAATTCTGTATTTCTAAATAAATAAATAAACAACTCCTGCATGATGCCAATGCTGCTGGGCCTCAGACCACCACCCTCTGAGTATGAAGGGAAGAGAGTGAGCAAACAGCTAGAATACTTTCATCCCGATGTCACAATCTTAAATGACTATCAGTCCAGAGCTGCTCTTAATCCTGTCCTCTCTGACCAGAATCTTTACCCTTTCCTTCCATTCTGTAAGTTCTCTATATACTTACAGTAAATTATTTTTTATATTCAAGGTGACAGACTTGATTTCTAATGCTTCAATGTACTATTGTCTCTCCATATAGCTAGCACCTAGTTTTTAGCTTTTATGTGCTGCTGATGTCATCAAAGACATTCTATTTTGTGTGCTACTTGTGAGACTATTAAGGCTTTCAGGCATTTTCAAAGCGATAGAAAGTTTCTTTGTCCAGCAACAACTGGAAGAAAGCTTTGGGGAGCTATGCGCATAGATTCTCTGTTCATCTAGTTTTACTACTTTCATAAAGAAAGAAGGTCTGCACATCACTGTGATTTTCTGCATTGATGTCAAAGTTTCCTCTAATAATTATTCTGGTTCATCATGTTGCTAGAACGCCATGCTCAAAAGATTTGGTGTTACAAAAGCAGAACCTTGTTAAAGGCTATGAGGCAGGAGAGAGATATGGTTATGGGGTGATATGAGCTCCATGTCCCAAACTCACTGTTCTCTCAGTTACAAATGCATGACAAAGTACAAGTTTCTCAGTGTGTGCCCGAAAGATTGTTACCAGGCTGATAAGGACAATTCAGAAAGTTCCTCCTAAAAAAATAAAACTTTTAAAAAAGAACTGATCTCTGTGAGGGTTAATCTTTGAATAAAGCCCTCATATGAAGCCCTGGTTCTCAGAGATGGAATGAACGCCTGAGGACATAGTCATTATTATGGATGAGGCCCAGCAGCTGGGAATTCCAGGAACTATTCAGCTCTGGTTTCTCCCAGGCAAGGTAATGAAACACTATTATGGGATTTCCAGCCAGGGTCATATTTGGTATGGAGCAGATTCCATACTGGAGGAAGCAAAAATTTGAGTGAGCTTTGCTTGTCCACACTATTCTCACAAGCAATGGTCCCAGCATGCCCAACATTTTGACCAAATGACTGTGTCTCCAAGGCTTCAGAAATTTTCCAGCAATTAATAGCTTGAGTTATTATGTCCACTGGCACTTTGGTTTACAATAGGCTAATTATGACATAATAATTTATTAAAGTCTCCCCATAGGGAGCAAAACTTGAATCCCTAAGACTTTATTCATTAGTATTCAGAATGCTATTTGAGGGTATCCTTTCAAAATCATTTTTATGAGGTTGGCAGAAGATCAACCTTATCTGCTTACTTATAACTGTGGGTTTTGATCAATATTCTTTGGTTGCAAGTAATAGAAAGTGGCCCTGTTTATCTTCAGCAAAAAGGGAGTTCTATCAAGGCTGGGGGAAAACTCACAGGATTGAAAGGAAGGCTGGATAGACAGAAGTCCTTCAGCTCGCAAGGGAACTTGATAATAGCAGAAAGTTATTAACAGGTTCTCCCACATATCACTCTTGGAATGAATGAATGAATATCAATATTTCTGTCTTTGCATCGCTGGATACAAAGCTCTGACATCCCAATTTAAAATAATGATAATGGGATATGAACAGTTCTTCCACAGTAAAGGAAATACAGTGGAGGAAAGAGTGTAAGAGTAAACTGTGACAGATACTAAATAAACAGAGGTCGTTCTTGCTCACAGGTGGCACATACACTATCAGGCTGACTTCCCTAGTGCAGGACCCAGGTCCCACTGTCCTCTTCAAGGGTCCCTATCAAATGCTTTGCATAAATTAGCTCCTTTAATCCTCACAACAACTCTGTAAAATAGGTATGATTATGCCCCATTTGTTCAACAAAGAAACTAAGGCTCAGAGAGGGGATGATCTGGCTGGCTCTAGGTGGTCTAGCTAGGAGGTGGCAGAGCGAGGTTGACCTCATACTGGTTATTTCCCCTACACATGCTGCCTTGGATGCTATAAATGGTTGTGCAGTTTAGAGGATGAGTGGGAACTGAGCTGAAATCTAGTCTGTGATCCACTCAACAAGCCTACTGCCCCTTTCTGAACCTGTGTCTATGCAAAAGTGGTTCATTTCTATTTTTTTAATTTCTTGAGGTTAGTGAGGTATGTGTATATATACATGTATATACACATATATTGATGTACTTATTGATATGTGTAAGCTATTCTTTAAAAAATTATTTATTTATTTTTAGAAAGAGGGGAAGGGAAAGAGAAAGAGAGGGAGACAAACACTGATGTGTGAGATACACATTATTATGTTGCCTCTCTCACACCAACAACCAGAGACCTGGCCCACAATCCAGGCATGTGCCTTGACCAGGAATTGAACCGCTGATCTCTGGGTTCTCTGGTCAGTGCTCAATCCACTGAGCCACACCAGTCAGGGCAAAAGGGAATCATTTTTAAAAAGTTATCCAAACAGGGGAGTACCTTTGGCACTACATTCAGAAAATGGCACTATATGAGCTGGTAGCAGCCTAACCTGCTGTATCTCTCTGAGGTAGGCATATGGAGGGGGTGGCTGGTTTAAGAAAGAGACAACATAGGATGAAAAAGGCTGTTAGCTTGACAGAGGTGGAAGGAAACTAGGTGGGACATTGCAGGAGGAAAAAGGACATACTAGAGGCACAGGCTGTCCCTGGGAATTTCCTCAGGCCTATGTGAGCTTCTTGGTTCGATCTAGGGGCTTGATTTGTGGGGCAGAGAATCTGTGGGGCTGTACCTCAGGATTTCAGTTTGAGAGCTGCATTTAGAGGGGCTCAGTTTATGAGGCTCTTCTGCATGGCTAGTTCTTGGGTGTAGATGACTCCAACATCCTGGTCTCTCAGTTCTCTGACCTCATCTCAAATCTTGTCCTCCAGCCACCTCAGCCTCCCAGTTCCATGGTCACAGCTTAGCCCTTGACTTTAGCAAAAATGGAAACTCCTCTCCAAATCTCAAATTCAAACATACCACTCTCTAATTATCATTTCCTGGTCCTCTAGCTGAGTTACTGCCGTACCTGCTTGGCCTAAGAATTTTTCAACCACAGCTCAACCCCTAATTCTTTCACCCCACAACCTTTTCACTGCCCTTCACTCACCTCCTGATCTCACTTCCCTTCTTATCTAGTGTGATAGGCAGAATTCTAGGATGGCCCCCATGATCTCTACCCCTAGTGTTATGCCCTATATAATCCTCTTTCTTGGAGTATGGGCAGGACTTGTGACTTGCTTCTAACCAGTAGAATATGCCAAGGGTGATGGAAGATTATCTATCTATCTATCTATCTATCTATCATCTATCTATCTATCTATCTATCTATCTATCTATCTATCTATCATCTATCTGGCTACATCTTGCTAGTACACAAGGAACTTAACCAGTAGCCTTGAGGAGATAAGCTGCTATGCTGTGAGCTGCTTACGGAGAGGGCCACATGGTAGGGAACTTGAAGCAAACCCCAGGATCTGAACCTCAGTTCTCCAGTCACAAATAACTACATTCTGCTAACAACCAAATGAACTTGGAAGAGAATGTGAACTAATATATGGCCTTGTATGAGACTGCAGCTCTGATCAATATCTTGATCGCAGCCTGTGAGACCCTGAACAGAGAACCCAGCTAAGCTGTGCTTGGAATTCTAATAAATGGAAACTGTGAATCAATAAACATATGTTGTTTTAAATTACTAAGTTTGTGATAATTTGTTATGTAGCAATAGAAAACTAATATGCTCAGTTTAGATTTCATTATTCATCATTATAATTACTTCCTTGCCAACATGCTTACTATTCTAGCCCTTGTGGCTGGCAGAAACTAACATGACCCCCAGTGATCCCCAACACCTGGTGTTCACGCCCTGTGTAATACCCTCCCCTTAATTGTGAGTAGAACCTGTGACTTTCTTCTAGCCAAAAGAAAATGACAAGAATGTTGGGTTGTCACTCTCTTTAAGATAGTATGTCCATCTTAGCATACTAGAGTTAGAGAGGTTCTCCCTTGCTAGCTTGGAAGAAGTAAACTGCCATTTTGTAAAAGAGCCTATGGAGTGGGCTATGTGGCAATGAACTTGGCTTCTAGCAGCTGAGATCCATCCTTGTCTGAAAGCTAGCAAGAAAATGAGGACCTCAGTCCAACAATTTCAAGGAGTTGAAGTCTTTCAATCCCTGAGAGAGCTTGGAAGTGGATTTATTTTACCTAGTCAAGATTCTGATGAGCCCTGGCCAGGTAGATTCTGTTGGTTAGAGCATCGCGTTGATATGCCAAGATTGTGGGTTCGATCCCCTGTCAGGGCACATACAAGACTCAACAAAGGAATGCATGAATAAGTGGAACAACGAATTGCTATTTCTCACTTTCTCTTTTCCTCCCTTCCTCTCTCTCTAAAATCAATGGAAAAAAAAAAAAAAGACATGAGAATGCAGCACCAGTAGACATACTGAAGCCTGATGAGAGCCTAAAGGAAAAGACCCAGTTAATTTGTTCCTATACTTCTCATAGAAATTGTGAGAAAATAAATGCAAGTTGTTTTTAACCCTCTAAGTTTGTGGTAATTTGTTATATAGTATAGAAAATTAATGCAGCTCAGTCTCCCATTTTTATGAGGCAGGGTATTAACAAGCTGGGAAAATGCCTTGGCAAGTGGAACAGGGAAACTGAAACAGACAGCTAAACAAGCTGGTGGAGCAATTGACGGTCACCAGGGTAGAAGGCCCCCAGTGCCTGGCAGAGGGCAAAACCAGGATAACAAGGACCTTGCTCTCAAAAGCAGCAAAACCAGACAAGTCACCCAAGGCTAACCTTGGGTAACCTTGGAACCAGCTGCACTGAATAATCACCCCCTGCCACGGCACCCAAAAATCATCAGAGACTGACCCTGAGAGGACACACCCGGAAGGCTGATGAATACCCTATTGAGATCTTCCCCTGGGGCCTCCCCTAAAATCCTTCCCTTTAAAACAAAGGTGGCAAACCCAAGGCCCTTGGGCCGAATCCGGCCCTCCACCTTGTTTTATCCTGTTTCTATCCTGTTGGCAGCCCCGAGCTCCTTGCTGCTAATTGAGTAGTTACATTTATACAGTCCTAAAATTACATTCAGCCCTTTGAAGGCAACCTCGAGGCTGATGTGACCTCCGGTGAAAATGAGTTTGACACTCCTGCCTTAAAAGCTTTTAGGGTGGAGGACTTGGCTCATGCCCTCCCTCTCCCTTGCCTCCCTCTCCCTGCAGGCATGCATTTCCTAAACTCTGGGGGACCCCACAAGGCTTGTAATCAGGGCAGCAATGGGTAGTGGCAGTTTGTCCTGGGCAACCCCCCTGAACCTGTCCCCAAGGCCCCCTTTTCTCTGACTTCCAGTGAGCTGAAGCAACCCAGCCAAGGCTCATTTCTTTCCTGTAACATTTCCAGAGGGTCAAGGCAACCCTGTTTAGGCCCTCCTGTTGCTGATTCTATGTTAATCCCTTCCTTGTTTCACTTTTCTGGCTTTAATAAACATACCCTTATAGTCACCTGGGCTTGTGTTGCGAACTCTTTCCTGCATGAAGTCAAGAACCCATACACTACCAGCCAACCCTAAGCAGATCCACTAGGGACCAGGTCCCCTTTCCAGCAACATTTATACTGACCTGGCCAAGCACAACCCAGGTGAGTCACAATGCCCCACCTATTCCACATGTGTATCAGAGCAGCTGAATGGTATTAGAGAAAACCACAAACCACACAAGTCTATTGATTTCACTCTAAATTATTGATTGCAGCCCTCAAATGGGCATTAATAGCATAGCAATCCTGCTATGCTCACTTCCACACTCTCAGAGTTAATTTCATACCTTCTCCTCTCTCCCGAAACCTGACACATCTCAGCTTCTCTCCTCACCTTCAGCTGATGACCTCATGCCAACCTTCATTAAGAAGAGAGGACTCAATAAATTCAATTCAAAAGAAGAAGATAGATGAATTCAAATGGGAATTTCCCTATCTCACCACCAGATCTACAATCCTCTTGGTACCCAACTTCCTCTTCTTCTGACTTGTCACATGGAGGAACAGTTTCTCCCCACAGTGAAGACCAGTGCCTCTAAGTCCGCTTTAGGCACCTTCCATCTGCTTAAGGACTTCATTCCTTCAGTTGCTCCCATCCTGCATCACCAGTGTCTCCTCATTTGGGCTATTTCCATCAGTGCATGCATATGCTTTATTAATTACCATCTTTATTAACTCCTTTGAATTCCAGGAGTTCTTCCTGCTACTGTTTATTTCTGTTCCTTTCCCAGCAAAGTTTCTCAAGACATAGGTTACACATTTCTTTCTCCACTTTCCAGTCACTGCTTTTCAACTAACTCCACTCTAGTTTCGCACAACTCTATGCAACCTGATCTTGCCAAAGTCACCAAAGACTTCATGTTGTCACATCAAACAGACAGGTTCTATTCCTTTCTCATCCTACTTGTCCTCTCAGTAGCATCTGACACAATCAACCAGTCCCTTCTTCTTGAAATATGTCTATTTCTTCTCATTTTCCTTTGCTGACCTCTAAATTTTGGCATTCTCTGAACCTGTAGACCCAATTGCCTCCTTGTCATCTCCACTTTAATATCTCATAGGCACCCCAAATTGAACATGTCTAAAACAGAAGTCCTGGTATTTCTCCCAAGTCTGTCTTCCTGCCACATTTCCCTATAGTAGTTATTGGACCAGAAAGCTGAGAATCATCCCCTTCTCTCACCTCTTACACACTCAGTAATATTTATTACAGAATATTATTGATTTTAGCTCTAAAATTTATCTTATATTTTGTTTACATTTCCCTGTCTCCAGTATCACTAACCTACACCAAACCACCATGTCTCTTGTCTGAACTATTATAATAGCTTCCCAATGGTCTCTCTGCTTCCACTTTTGCCCCTCTATATTTCCTTTTTCACACAGTAGCCAGAGTGGTTTTTCAAAAAAGTGAACCATGTCATTTCATTCCCTTGCATAGAACACTTCCATTATATTTCAAATAAAATTCAAACTTCTTGACATGACTAATAAGGCCCTTGTCTGTGTCACACACATCATCTCTTGTAGCTCTTTTCCTCTCATGATAACTTCTGTTACCCTGGCATTTGTGTGTGGAACCTTCTCCCTCTGGCCCTCCATTTCCTCCTTATGAGTACAGCTTAAATGTTACATCCTTAGAAGCACTTTCCCTGAATACCCTATTAAAAACTGTTCCAACCCTGGCTGGTGTGGCTTAGTAGATTGAGTGCCAGCCTGCAAACCAAGGGGTCGCAAGTTTGATTCCCAGTCAAGGCATGTGCCAGGGTTGCAGGCCAAGTTCGCCGGTAGGGAGTGCACAAGAGGCAAACCACACATTGGTGTTTCTCTCCCTCTCTTCCACTCTCTCTAAAAATAAACAAACAAACAAACAAACAAATAAATAAATAAATAAAATCTTTATAAAAAACTGTTCCTTTCTCTCCTGTTATGCTGACTCAAATGTAGGCCCTGTAAAAGTAGAGCCTTTGTCTGTCCTGTTAGCACCCTAGTGCTTAGTGCAGTGTCTGGCACATATTCAGCACTCCACCAGTATTTGGTAAATGAGTGAATGAGGCAGTTTCTCTGAGGATCTGAGACCAATGTACCCCAATGAGAAGACTGAGATTGGTACGAAAGACAAAATGCACTAAACAATTTAGGGGATGATTTTATTAAAGCTATTACAGTAGAAAGACTGTACACTAATGAGAAATGTCTCAAAGGAAAGGGAAACCAGTATTTTATGGAGGAAAGTAGACAAGGGTAGATGATTTGGGCATCTTATGATGTGGTGAGGAAAGATAGAGGCAGGTCTTATCTGAGGAAATGAAAAAATGCCCTGGCTGGTGTAGCTCAGTGGATTGAGCACGGGCCTGCGAACCGAAGGATCGCGGTTCGATGCCCAGTCAGGGCACATGCCTGGGTTGCCAGGCCAGTTCCTGGCAGGGGACATACAAGAGGCAACCGCACATTGATGTTTCTCTCCCTCTCTCCTTCCCTTCCCCTCTAAAGATAAATAAATAAAATCTAAAAAAGGAAAAAAAAAGTACTTAAAAAAAAAGAAAAAAGGAGGAGCTGTGTTTTATCTTGGAATGTGTGGGAGCAGGAAAGACTTTTGCAGTTAGCCCTTTCTCAGAGCACAAAAGGGAGAGAGGATTTTTGACCATGGCTGTTTCTCAGAAACACAGGGCTCAGAAAAGTTTCCAAATTGTCACTGGTATCAACAAGTAAAAAAATACTGACAAAAAAATTGTCACTGGTGCCCTTCCTGGGTGCTCGGTTGGTTGGAGCATCGTTCTGTACACCAAAAGGTGTGGGTTTGATTCCTAGTTGGGGCGCGTACCTAGATTGTGGGTTCAATCCCCCCACAGGGCACATATGGGAAACAACTGATCAATGTTTCTCTCACATCTGTCACATCATGTTTCTCCCTCAATCTCTCTTTCTCCCTTGCTTTCTCTCTAAAACCAATAAACATATCCTCTCGTGAGTATAAAGAATTGTCACTGGTAATCTCAGTGTTGGTGTAGGGGCTTGATCTGAATATTACAATCTGAGGAATCAGTTTGGAATCCTAGTCTAGGCATTCTCTCTGGGAGCCTGTATTTGGGTTCAATCTGAACAAAATGAATGGATCGCCAATGGCTATCATCGCAGGTAAGTCAGTCTGGAGCCTTAGCCTGAGGGACTTAATTTCAGGACCTCTATCTGGTAGATCAGTTTCAGGGAGCTCCAGCTAGGAATTTCACTCTGGAGAACTCAGCTTGGGACCTCCAGCTGGGTGTCTATCTACTAGGCACAAAGGGCTCATTCTGGATGTGACAAACTGGTGCTTCATCCAGGGGTTCATTGTGAGGTTGGTGACATGAGTTTCATTTGGGGAGGCTTAGATTATGCCCTTGGTATGGAGACCTGAAACTTCGTTCTGCAAATGCAGTCCCTCGTACACAGCTTGGGGAGCCTCTTCAGGGGACTCCAGCAGAGTGTTTGTTTCGAGAATATCATTTTGGGAGTTCGGTCTAAAAATTAGACCACGTACTTTATGGTTGCCTTCTAGGGGCTCAGGCACTGCTATCTTAGTACTGGGGATCAATCTCACTGTATTTGTTAGTTAGGAGTTCTGTCTGGATCACTCATTGTTAGGTGCTCAGCATCAGGATTCAGGCTTAAAGTGATGAATCACTGTGGCTCAAACATCAGCCCATTCAGCTGGCATCAGATATGATTACATATAACAGAAAGCCACCAAATTATGATGGTTTAAACAAGATAGAAAGCTTTATTTCTCTCATGCAAAAATAATTCCAAGAAACTGCTCCTCTCTTCCATTTAAATTTCACTGAGCAAAGATTATATCATATGGTTGTACCCAGTTGCAAGTGAGACTGGGAAATACAGTCTTTCAGTTAGACTTAGGTCTACCCAACTAAAAATACGAGTTCTGTTCCAAAGGAGGAAAGGAAGAATGCAGTGTTGGGCTGACAGCCTTGAGCCCCTTGTCTTGGTTTGAGCCCCTGATTTTGTGATACCATTTTGAGTACTCATTCTTGGGTATGAATTGAGAGTCGGAGAGGTTAGAAAAACTCTATTTGTAAGAATCAGTTTTATGATCACAACTGGGGGGACCTTGGCCTAGAAGCTTACTCTAAAAGATTCAGTTCAATTTCTGAGTGTGTGGACACTCTGGTAAATTCAATCTACAGATTCCTATTCTTGGTGTTCTCTTTATAGGGTGCCCAGACTGAGGGATCATTTTAGTATTTCAATATGAGAGTTCAGTCTGGGAGCCTGATTCTTGGGGTTCTATTGCGGGGCTCAGTGCAGGGCAGATGAGCCTTTATATTGCCAGTCTGGTGCTTCATTCTGGTCCTTGGGTTTGTGGGCCCAGATTTTGGAACCTCAGTGCAAGGGGGCTAGCTCAATTTTGGGGATTAGCCTTGAGTCATCATTTTGGGGATTCAATGTGGCATCCTTACTCTGGATTGTCAAGGACCCCCTCTCTCTGGATGCCTGTCTAAGGATTCATTTTTGGCATAATGTCTTGGGAGCTCAGTCTAGGAGCTCAGTGTGGGAGCTTCCTTGGGGGGTCAGTTAAACGGATAACCCAGAAGCTCATTCTGGGACACTTACACTGGGGGCTCAGTCTTTGACATGTCAATCTGGTTATCTTCATCTGATGGCTTAATTTAGCCTGAAATGTTCACTTTAGAGTACTATCTAGAGTAGGAGTACTTAAACTGGGATGCATGGACTTATAAAGTGTCATGCATAGAATTCAATTTGACTGTGTGTGTATTTGAATGCAAAAAAAATGTATATCTTCTTTTCACTGACCTCCAATGAATTTGACATTTCTTTCAATAATGAATGTAGGCAACCCACCACAGTAGTATTAGCAGTAGCTGTGACTATATAACCAATGCACGGATATTTTTCATAGCAGATCTCTTAAAATATCATTTACATTTATCATTAATTTGAAATTGCAGTACTGTAGTCATTTAACATGTTAATTGATCATAGCATTTAATGCATTAATAAACATGTATTACAATTCATTTTTGTAATATTTTCATAACTGTATTTTAATATAATTGGTTTCCTTTGTAATCCTATATTTTATTTTATGCTTTTAAAAACATTATTCTGGGGAGAAAAAGATTGGCTTCACCAGATTGCAAGATGGGTTCAAAGCACAGAATAAGTAAAAAACTCTGTCACTTAGCATAGTCAGCCTAAAATTCAGTCTTGAGGCTATCTCAGGTTTCATTCAGAAGCCTTAGCTTGTTGGAGCCCAAAAGGGGGCTCCATGTGTGGGGATTTCTAGTAGGCCTGCTGTGATATTGTGATTTATAATAAGGTATAAGCATTTGGAATTTGGTCTTCCACCTCTTTTCTAGCACAGAGCCCCTAATCCCCCTTTAGAATTTCCTAAGTGATGACAGTAGTGAAAGGTGTCTTTTGTTATGCTAATGATGCGACTTTTGGGAAATTCCTAGGTAACCTAAGGATGGGGGTTGGGAGCCAACCATGTGATTGGAGGGTTGGAACTTTCAGTCTTATCCCTGGACCTCCTGGGAGGGGAGAGAAGCTGGAGACTGAGTTCAATCACCAATGGCTAATGATTTATTCAATTACGCCTATGACGAAGCCTCCATAAAACCCCCAAAAGACAGTGTTTAGAGAACTCTCAGGTTGATAATCGCATGGAAATTTGGGGAGAGTAGCACTTTTGGAGAGCATGGAATCTCTGTACACCTTCTCCATACTGTGCCCTATGCATCTCTTCCATCTGGCTCTTCCCGTTATATCCTTTTATAACCAACCCATGATCTACTACTAGTAAAATGTTTCTCTGAGTTCTGTGGGCTGCTCTAGCAAATTAATAGAATCCAAGGAGATGGTAGTTGGAATCTCTGAACCATAGCTCTTGGTCAGAAGCACAGGTGGCAACTTGGATTTGCAATTGGTGTATGAAGTGTGGGTATGGGGGTGCGTCTTGTAGGACTGAGCCCTTAACCTATGGGATCTGATACTACCTCCAGATAAATAGTGTCAGAATTGAGTTGAATCGTAGGACACACCCAATTGAATGTTGGAGAATTGCCTGGTGGTGTGGGGAAAAAACCTGCACGCTTTGAAACTGGAGACCAGAATCTAATCTTCATGTAAATTTGAGGCCTCAGACCCTAGGAACTCAGGCAGAGGTGCTTAATCTCAGTTTCTTCATTTGGGCCTCTTGGAACTCAATCTAAATTGCTGTGTCTGCCAGAATGAGTCTCTGGAGCTGGGTAGGAGTTTGTGCTTCCTGAGTTTATCAGTCTGGGAATGCTCATGATGCTCATCTCATGCCACTTGGTTTCCTGCCTCTGATTCTTTGTATACATTACTTCTTCAGCATGAAGGACTCTTTCTTTTAGGAACAACCCCACCCTCATGCAGAAACTCCCTATCTCCAGGCAAAATTCCACTCAAATTTTGTATCACTTTAGGCATCACCTTTGAGAGCCTTGTCACAACCCCCACCGCTGGTTCAGGGACCCCCTCTGCTGGTCTCCCTGGGCTCCTGTGCTCCTTTCTCCTCTGGCATTGCACAGAGCTGGAGAACTAATAAAGTTTAAGCTTTGGTGTCATACACTTAACACAGGCCAGTTCCAAGTCCCAGGTTATTTTATTGAACATTGTAAGTTTCAAGCACATTTAAGATTTGTCACCGCACAGGAACAGTTAAAAACCTGAAATTTTACAGCTCACATGTAAAAGAAACTAGATAGAGATTTCCCTGAATTTGACAACAATCTTAAAATGTACATTACTAATAATAACATGTTGCAAAGTTGAAGCTTTTCTAAATACCAATAATAAAAAAAATTGATCAACTGAATGGGATTGAATTAATTTTATTTTCTCTAGGAGATATTATTACTAAAGAATTGTCATATTTATTTGTCATATGTATTACTAAAGAATCGTCATATTACAAGAGAGTATAAAAATGAAAACCTTAGTAGAGGGGGGTGAACCAGGCAATTAATAAGAATATTTTATTTTTCTGGATTTGATGATGTTTGTGACATTTGTCAGCTTAAAAATTATAATTCATAAAATTTGAGATTTCTTTTGTAAATCTGAAGCAATATTCACTGTCATACCTAAATTTGTACTATTTTTCTTTAAAATTTTTTTTATTTATTTTTGGAGAGAGAGGAAGGGAGGGAAAAGAGAGGGACAGAAACATCAATGTGTGAGGGATACATCAATCAGTTGCTTCTCACATGTCCCCAACTGAGTACACAGCCTGCAACCCAGGCATGTGCCCTGACTGGGAATCAAACCAGCATCCCTTTGGTTCACAGGCCAATATTCAATCCACTGAGCCACACCAGCCAGGGCTGTACTATTTTTCTTAAACAGGGCTTGCAAAATTGTATCTCCTTCAGGCCCTTCAAAACTTAGGTTCACCCTGAGCACTGATCATATTCTATGGTCCTTGGACAAGTTTTGCATGCCAGTCTTGGAGCTTCTTGAGCATCTGACCAAACCCCAGGACCCAGCAGCATTCAGCACAGGGCCAGGCACAGAATCCTCCAATACAGTTTATTAACAATGGTCTAGTCCAAAGTTTGCAAACTTTGCTGTGGGAGGAAGTAATCTGTAATACTTTTCTAAGAACAGCTTTATTCTTAATTTCAATGTCTCTGGTTATATTTAGGATTGAGGGTGGGAGGTGGGGGTGGATAGGGTGGAGGAAAGTAGTGGTGGGAAAATGGAGACAACTGTATTCAAACATTAATAATAATAATAATAAGAAGAACAGTTTTATTGAGCCCTGGCTGGTGCGGCTCAGTGGATTGATCTCCGGCCTGCTAACCAAAGGGTCACTGGTTCCCTTCCCAGTCTGGGGCACATGCCTGGCTTGCTGGCCAGGTCCACAGTAGGGGCAACGTGAGAGGCAACCACACCTTGATGTTTCTTTCCCTCTTTCTCCCTCCCTTCCCCTCTGTGGACACAAACAAACAAACAAATAAATCTTTAAAACAGCAGCTTTATTGAAATATTATTTATAAGTTTCACTCATTTAAAGTGCACGATTCAATGGTTTTTAGTATATCCTCAGAGTTCGGCAACTGTAATTAGTTTGTAAAGGTTGCTATAACAAAATACTGCAGATTGGTAGCTTTATCAGTAAAAATTTATTTTCTCTAAAGTCTGGAAGCTAGAGGTTTGAGACCAAGGCGTTGGCAGGTTTGGTTTCTTCTGAGGCCTTTCTCCTTGGTTTCCAGAGGTCCACCTTCTTTCCATGTTCACATGGTCATCTCTCCATGCAGGCATGTGTCTTGGTGTCTCTGTCTGTGTCCTAATCTCTTCTTACAAGGACACCAGTCATATTGGATCAGGATGTACCCATATGGATTCAGTTTACCTTAATTATCTCTTTAAAGGCTCTATCTCTATATAGTTCTACATTCTGAGGTGTCGGGGGTTAGGGCTTCAACATATGATGAACTGAGGGGGGCAAAACAGCCTCTGCAACAACCATCACCACATGTAATTTTAGAATATTTTCATCACCCCCAGAAGAAATCTTGTACCATTAGGAGTCAGATACCATTTCCTTTCTCTCCATTCCTTCCTGAGTAACTATTATTCTATTTTCTGTGTATAGATTTGCCCATTGTGTACATTTCATAGAAATGGTATTATACAATGTGGCCTTTTTAAAAAACATTCTTTCTTTATTTATTTTTAGAGAGGGGGAAAGAAGGGAGAAAGAGAGGGAGAGAAACATTGATCCAACATTGATCAGTTGCCTTTCACATGCCTCCAACTGGGGAAGCGGGCGCAACCCAGACATCTGCCAGACAACACCCAAACCACTGAGCTGCACCTGTCAGGGCACCATGTGGTCTTTTTTGACTAGCCAGTAGTGATGTCACCTTTTTCATTCCTGATTTCAACAATCTGAGTCTCCCCCCGCCCTTTTAGTTAGCCAATCTACCTAAAAGTTTGTTGACTATGTTGATCTTTTCAAATAATCAGCTTTTTGTTTCATTGAGTTTCTCTATTGTTTTTCTGTTTTCTATCCCATTTATTTCCTCTCCAAGCTTTATTTACCTCTTTCTGCTTGCTTTGTGATTCCTTTGTTCTTCTTTTTCTAGTTTCCTAAGGTAGAAGGTTGTTATTAATATGATTTGTCATATGGCATTTACAGCTATAAAATTCTCTTTAAACATTGCTTCAGCTGCACCTTGTACATTTTGGTGTACTGTGTGTTTTCATTCAATTCGAGATGTTTTCTAATTTCCCTTGTAATTTTTTCTTTGACCCATTTGTTGTTTAGAAGTTCGTTAATTTGCACACATTTGTGAATTTCACAAATTTCTTTCAGTTGTTGATTTCTAATTTCACCCCACTGTGGCTGGAAAACATCTGATTGATTTCAATCCTTTTAACTCTATTGAGGCCTGCTTTGTGATTTAGCATATGGTCTGAACAGGAGAATGTTCCTTGTACACTTCAGAAAAGTGTGTATTTTGCTATTTTGGGTGTAGGGTTCTACAGATGTAACGATGATTTTTTAAATGCAAATTTTTAGGCTATGTTCTCTGAGGTTGATTCTTCTGCCCCGGGTGCTGGTATCTGTACTGTTAATAAGACAATCTGTAATTGTAATTGTTAACAATCTATATTGTTAATAGTTCCTCACAGCTTTTCTGCGCAGTATGGCCCAGAACCCAGGTGCTCGGAACCCATCGGCCCACGTGTCACCCACTTCTGGCGTCCTTTGATTTATACACCGCACGCTAGTAACTATGTGGGTGTCATCCATTGCTCCGATCAATGTTTCTACTGCTCTAGTCTTGCTGCCAGGTCTGCGGAAAGAAGACTGGGTTCTCAGGCTCGGTTTTCGATTGTGCCTGGGCTTTGCTGAGGAGGGATTGGTCTGCCTGGGCATCACGTGGAGCTCGGCCAGATGATGGCGGGCGCTGGGGAAGATTTGAGAGCCCTCTTCGGAGCTGGCGTCCGCGCTGCCCTGGAGGCCTGGCCTGCCTTGCAGGTGAGAGGGGCCACGGCCCGGGCCGGGGCCTGGGCCAAGAATGGTTAGGGCCTGGAACAGAATATGAATTGGCCGGGATTGGCGCTTGAGGCTCGGCGGCACAAGTGGCGAACTCCTACGTCACCTCAAGTGAGGTCTTTCTCGGGCTGACGTGGTCCACTTGGGCCTATGTTCACAGATCGCTGTGGAGAATGGCTTCGGTGGAGTGCACAGCCAGGAGAAAGCTGAGTGGCTGGGAGGTGCGGTGGAGGAGTACTTCTTCCGCAATGGTGAGTGTGAGGCGCTGCGACTTACGTGTGGGAGGTTGGTGGGGTTACAGAACGAGGAGGTGAGGTGGCTGGAGCAGAGGCAGGTTGTGGAGAGTCCGCATTTACTCTTGAGCATTTGTCGGTTGGTACCTGAGGGCCAGGTGGAATGAGTAAGGCTTTGGAGTCAGAATCCTGAGGTCAGATAGATGCCTTTCGGGCAGGTATCACACCGGACAAGTCATCTTATCTCTCTGAGACTCACTTCCTTAATTCCTAAAATGGATATAAGGTCCATCCCCGAGTCACATAATATTACTTGAAAATTTTCTGCAGCAACTTTCATAAAGTAAAAAGAAGCAGGTGAAATTAATGGTGTTCAACTCAATATATCAAAAATATTTCAACATGTAATCAGTCTAAAATACTATTAATGATATGTTGTACATTTTAGCATTAAATTTTCAAAACCTGCTGGGTGCCTTGGCTGGTGTAGCTCAGTGGATTGAGCGCTGGCCTGTGAATCTAAGGGTCATTGGTTCTATTCCCAGCTTGGGCACATGCGTGGGTTGTGGGCCAGGCCCCCCAGTAGGGGGCGCACAGGAGACAACCACACATTGAGGTTTCTCTCCCTCTCTTCCTTGTGCCTGTCTTTCTAAAAATAAATAAAATATTTTTTAAAAACCCGCTGCGCATTTTACAGTTTTAGCACATCTCAGTTTGGCCTAGCCACATTTTAAGTGCTTAGTAAACACATTTGAGTATTTGAACAACAGAGATCTACACCTTTGTTGTGTGTTGAGGATGATATGAAAAATAAGGGGTCCTGCAGAGGGCCTTTTGCATACTATTAGTTTTACAAAATTCTTCATTCAGTTTTTCAGTCTTGGAGATGACGTTAGGCAGAGACCTTTTTCTCAAGATTACAGTCTAGTGAGGGATCCATATAAGTAAACAGACATTTACATACAGGGTAGTAGGTGTTCAAGAAAGAGGAACTCAGGGTGTTTGGGTAACATAAGACTTGGGAGGAGGTTTCTCTTGGAGATTGTTAGAGGAGGTGGGGATTGAGCTGAGTTTTTCTTTTAAGATTTTATTTATTTATTTTTAGAGAGGGGAAGGAAAGGAGAAAGAGAGGGACAGAAACATCAATGTGTGGTTTCCTACTGCACGCCCCCTACCGGCGACTTGGCCTGCAACGCAGGCATGTGCCCTGACTGGGAATCAAATTGGTGGCCCTATGGTTTGCAGGCCAGTGCTGAATTTACTGAGCCATACCAGCCAGGGCTGAGCTGAGTTATAAGGGATAAGAAAGAGTTAACTAGTTGTGGGAGGCAGGGAGAGCAACACTCAAATAAGTTCTGTGGTATGAGGAGATTATGTGTTATATTTGGAAAGTGGTAGGGTGCTCAGTACTGGAGTTCAGTGTGTGCATGCGCATGTGTTTTTGGGTGTGTGGAGGAGAGGAGTGGTAGGGAGTAAAGCAGAGGGGTGGGGAGGCCTCTGGAAAAGGGTAGGATGTGGAAGGCCTTACATGCCTTTGATTTTGTCCTTTAGGCCAGCATTGACCAAACGGCATAGTATGGGAGAGTAGTTCTGTTAGATGTTCATTGAGGAATAAGCTTCTCCAGTCAAATTATGTAAGAAAAGCACTTTTCTTCAGCTCCTACTTAAGAGTCACAAGAATCATTAACATAGTAAAGGCTTGGATGAGGATAAGAATTAAAAAGAAGCCTCTTTACCTTTGTTTCCCATTAGCTTTCTATATAGATTCCTTTAAAACCCAGCAGGACGGTTACTTCCCAAAAGCACAATATGAACACTGCAGTAGGTGAGAAAATTAATCAGCAGGTTCGTAGATGAGTAATAGGATGGGATTTGCTGACTAGAAAGTTCAGATAGTAATCAGTGTGGAGCAAGGACTGGAGAGGGAAAGACTGATGATTTCTCTGTAGAAAATGATGATGTCCTGAACTAAGGCAGTGGTGATAGTCATGGAAAAGAATGTGTGTATTAGGGACTTGGAGATGGTTTGGCTGTAGAGGGGGAAGGAAAAGGAGGCAGGTTTCTGGTATGAGTGCTTGGGTGGATGTCGATTAGGTGCCTTTCATGAACAAAGGAACCCTGCAGGATGAGAAGTAGGTTTTAAGGGTAAGGTGATGAGTCTGGCTTTGGATATGGAGGGTCATAGGCACCTGTGAAACAGGTAAAGCATAGTTTGGGTTGGAGACAGATTTGGGGGATATTAGGTTGGAGTGGTTGGGGATGCCAAGGGGGTGGATGAGGTCTCCCAGAGGGAAGAGAGTGAGGAGCCTTGTGGAAGACGTTCTTCAGTATTTTTCTAATTCAGAAAAGGAATATGGGCCCATAAGTTAACTGAAGCCCCGAGAGGGAGGCTTAGCCAGAGTCACACAATAGGATGTTGACGTCAAGGCTATGATATTTCATCATTGCAAGTGCTTATGTCCATTTCTTCTTACGTATGCCATTGGTGTGTGGCCTCCTGTATCTGTGGAGCCACAGTTATGAAGGGTCTCTCATGTTCAAACCTGGAAATGCAGAGCACTTCAGTGAATAAAAGGCTCACTGTTTGGATCCTTACCCACCAGCCAGATGTGAACCCAGTACATAGGTGTTGAAGAGTACCAGGCAGGAGTGATGGAGTTGGCTGGTCTTTGACCAAAGGGCCCTATTCTTTCCTACTCAGCTGACTTGGAACTAGATGAGGTGGAGGACTTCCTTGGGGAGCTCATGACGAACGAGTTTGATACAGTTGTGGAGGATGGGAGTCTGCCCCAGGTGAGCATGTCATGGACACAACTGCTATCTCTTTGCCTGCGGTCTTTCTTCTCCACAAGTATTTTTTTTTTTTAAGACTAAGACTCTTTGCTCTAACCATTCTTTTCTCGAGTCTTGCATAAGAGCCTTTTATGACCCCCTGTTGCCTAATGGGAAATCTAGTCTTCCAAGGCCTTTCAAACCCTGCCTCTTCCCTTTTCTCTTCAGACATTCTCAGCCAGGTGTTTTCCTCATCTGCATCCCAAGGGCAGGTCAGGCCAGGTACTTTTTCACCCTTCCTCTGGTTAACATCACTCCCCCTACTGGGATTGCCTTCCCTGCTAGGAGGCCCTCCTTCATTTTTTTTAGGCTTTTACCTGAGCCCTTCATAGGTGGTTCCTTCATTAGTGAACTCCTTGGGGAGGAAAAGAGCCCCATTCTCTTCTGGAAAAATCCAAACCCTTTTCCACTCTTGCTGCAAACATGGGCTGTTGTAGGTTCTATAGAAAATCCAGCTGGCCGAATGTTTTCTTGGTAGGTGAGCCAGCAGCTGAATACCATGTTCCACCACTTCCAGAGGGGTGATGGGACTGCTCTGAAGGAGATGGCTTCCAGCATCACCCAAAGAAAGTGCAGGGTTAGAGCCACCACACTTACGACAGCCAAAGAGACAGATGAGGATGTGGACAGTGTGGAGGACATGGAGGTAAAAGGGTTGCCCCTTGGGTGGGGAGATGTAGATATTTTCAGTTTTCTGGGAGATCAGCTAGTATCATGGGGAAGTGATGCGGGTGGGATGGTAGTGGTTGTATTATCTAGAGAGGGCAGGGAACTTTCCTAAGGTCGCACAGCCAATCCTTGCAAAGCTGGGAGAGCCTGAGTCTCTCATTGGCCACAGCTGGGAGGCATTGTTTTTAGCTCTGTTTTTTATTTCTCCTCCAGGTTACAGCTACGAATGATGGGGCAGCTGCCGATGGGGTCTGCCCCCAGCCTGAATCCTCTGGTCCAGATTCCCAGACTATTAAGGAAGAGGATATAGTGGAGGATGGTTGGACCATTGTCCGGAGAAAGAAATGAGTGGGTCTGGAAATGGTTTGGGCCCTTATTTGCTAGATGTTTTGAGATTTTTTTCAAGGCTTGCGGGCCTTTGGACTGGTTATCCCATCTCCACCCTCTCCCTCTTCCCCTGTCAAGTTTCCTCCAGGGGAAGAAGAGCCCTAGCGCGTCCTTGGTCTTGGGGTGGTAGGACTTGGTTAACCACACCTACTAGGGCTGTAAGTTACCATCTGAATGATGAATGATGAGGCCTGGTTTCCCAGCGCAGTGCCTTGGGTGCAGTCAGTGGAAAGATAGAAGGATGAGTGGGTGTGGCTTTGGCTGAAGAAGCTGATTGCTGTTTGAGAGCAGGCAGGTAGATTTATAAAGGGAGAGGACCAGCAGAACCAGTACTTTTGCTGGGTCAGGAATAGTGAGATGAATGTGCAGCAGGGAGAGAGATTCACTGATGATGTGAATGAAAGTTAGGACACCTCTCTCCCTTCCCTGCTGCACACACACAGCAGGAGCAGCAGCAGCTCTGTACCCCTGTCAAGAAACTGGAACCTCCCAGGGACACTCCCTTCTTGCAGCCCAGTCTCCAGCCCTGGGTTCCTTCAGAAATTCTAAGACCTTGGCAAGGTGGTGAGCTTGGGTGACCTGGGCTTTGTTTTTTGTTTCCTCCAACCTCTTTCCAAACTCTTCATCTAATTCCATCGAAGTCCAGGGATGAGGCCCAAGACCTGAATAAATAATACCTTAATGTTTAATCTGTTGTTTGACCTGTTGTAAGTATCCTTGGAGTCATTTTTCTGGAACCTGAGGTTCAGAACTCAGCAAGGGAGCAGTTTTGGGGCCCACCCTAGCAGTCTGGGACTTTGGACAAACAAACAGACAAGTGGAGCACAGCAGTGCTCTGAAAGTTTCCGTAAGCCTGAAATAAACTGTATTTTTCTTTAAAAAACAAAACCAAGAGTATCCATTGTTCTCCCCCATTCCCTTGTCCTGCCCGGTGGCCCTGCCATGGGTCTGGACGATAAAATAATGGGTAGCCTTGGGGCTGGGTAGAAGCTGTAAGCCATGGAGAGGCAGGAAGGATCCGGTCACTGCCCCACCTAACATACATGTGGAGACACTGGCTGAAGGGGCAGGGGTGGGCCAGGGCCATGAACTCAGTGGAAGAACCGGCACTTGGCTCCAGGTGTCCTGCCTCTGGTACTTTGGGGTGAATTGGATGGAGGCAGGATCTGCAGGGTATTGAGGGGATGGGGGAAAATGGCCTAACTCAGGCAGGTCTAGCAACAATTCCCACCCCCTCCCCGGGGACAGGGATTACAAAAATTTAACATCACTAGGAATATTTTTTTTAAAAGCCCATGTTTTGTGAAAAGATGAATGTTAAAAAACCCAAGACCCAGCATTTCGGATTGCATGTGCCCATGATGGGAGTTCAAGTATTAACTGAGCTGGGAGGGAGAGGGCTGGGGCCCCCGATTGGACATGGGCAGCTAGAGTGTGGGGCAGGGGGCCCCAGTTCTTCCCAAACCCTCTAGGTCTTATCTCGGGTCTGGGGGCCTTCAGAGGGTTCAGCAGTGGCTCCTGAAGCTGCCACCTGTGCCTCCTCCATCTCCCTGTCCTCAGACAGTGTGGGCCCTGGGCAGAACGTGTCCCCACGGCCTGCCCGGCCTAGCACAGCCATCCAGCGCCGCTGCAGCTCCTCTGTCTCAGGACTGAAGTACCAGCTTAGGTGGCTCTGGGTGATCTTGAAGACGTGCCGTCTGTCGGGCCGCTCCCCTGCCTCAGGAGGCCCCACCTCAAAGCCAATGAGGGGTAGGCTGCGCTGGGCTTTCACATCCTGGGAAAAGAACACAGCCAAGGTCACCTTGGGGATTGGCTTCTCACCAGTTTTTCACCTGCTAACCCCCCTCTTTTCCTTCACCTGCTCAAGAACCTTCTAAGGCTCCGTTGACAGCAACAGGAAAATGTCAGAACTGGGTTTAGGATGCAGATTGGGCTCAAATACCCGTTTCCTCCTATACCCCAAAGCAGCTGGGCTGGTCTCGTTAGTGTACACCAAACTTTTCGGGCCTTTGCCTAGGCTGTCATCCCCATTACATGTTTACCCCATTCAAATGGGATCTAGCAGTACCCCATCTGCACTCTGGCTTCCTTGAGGAAGCTAGACCCCTCTCACAACTCACCCCACTTTCCCCTACATACACTGGCCCACAATACTTGTTTCTATCCAGTCTTTATCTCACAAAGGTAGGGGTTCTGATTTCCACTTAGGCTCCCCCAATGTGCCAAGGCCGAGCAGAAGTCAAGGACTGAAGGGAAAGGGGGGCAGCCTGGTTTTGCCAGGTGGCTGAAAGGACCCAAAGGAGTAGGATGCACACCTGAGGGGCTCCATAGATGTACAGCACCAAGGGTTCATTTTCGGGGACCACAAACCATGCCTTGTGCCAACCTTTTCCGCCCTTCTCCATGTAGTGTAGGAAGCTGCAGATGACACTGTTCTCTGCAGCCACCGAAGCCTGTTTCTGTGACCAGAGACATAGGGGACATCAATGATGATAGAAGGCCTAGCCTGGCTCCTCTGGGCTTCAAATACTCCATCAGTGTAGGTATTGCTATGCCCATACTTCAGATGAGGATGCTGAATTCAGGTGGCAGTACTGACTTGCCCAACGTCTCCCAGTGAGTCAGTCAGGCCATGGCTGCTACCTCTTCTAGTTAGGTGGGAGGGGTGTGCAGCTCTCGGCAGGGGCACCTGAATGCCAGTCAGGCAGTCTTCTCTCAGTCCATTTATTCCTCAAGTAATTTATGCATTTATACCTCACCTTTTTGTCATCTTTTGTCACATATCCAGTCCCTGCACTCAATGAGAGGCAATCTAGCATTGTGGTTAAGGGGCTAGGGGCTGGGTGAGGCAGACTGGCTCAGAATCCTAGCTCTAGGTGAAAATGTATTGACTTGGAAAGAAAGTACATAGAGCTATTGTAAGGATTAAATGAATTCATAGATGCAATATGCTTAGAATAGTGCCTGGCACAGAGTAAAGGTTCTTTAAATGTTAAATAAAATAAATACCTCAATGTGGTTAAGAAACAAAACCAAAATGTGCACGCGCCTAGAAAGATAGGAAGCATAAGTGTTAGTGGTTATCTAGTGGGTAGAAGAAATAGGGTGCTTTTATTATTTTTGTTATATTATGTCTATTTGTATTGTCAAATTTTCTTCAGTGCACATATCCTACTTTATAATAAGAAAAGATAATTTGTAAATTAAAAAAACACGCAAGCTCTGCCACTCACTAGCTGTACAACGTGGGTTAATAACATCCTTGGGCCTCAGTTTCCTCATTTGTAAAATAGGAATAGTAATAGCATGGATAGATTAGTTACTGTGAAGATCAACTGTCTAAAGCACTTAAAAGTACTGGCTTTCATTCACTCACTCTTGCATTCATTTTACTCCAAGCCTGGATGTTCCATGGATATACATGGCACCATATGGTTTCAGAGATGACCAGGCCTCAGTCACACTGGGCATGTGGCTGGGGTCCATGTGGTTGATGTATGAGGGTTAGTGGTCATAAGCCTGGCTCTTACCTCCAAAATGGACCTCCGGCGCTGAGGTGTATGCTGGCTGCAGGCTGGGCTACTCCCAGGCACCCCATGCAAGGCCACGTAGCAGTCAGTGCACACACGGTTGGAGCGGTTGTTGTCATAGATAAGGCGGGCCCGGAACTCGGAGCACTTTCCACAAACCACCTGGAGTGGCAAGTGGGCAAGAGATACCTGATTCCAGAAGCCTTCCCCTTCAGTGTACCAATTCCCACAGCTGACTCATGGCCTCTTCCCCACTTGGACCATGCCCTCTCAGAAGTGGGCGTTCAGGCTGCCGGCCCATCCCCTCCCTAGTTCTGCCCCTGCCTCCCAACACTCACATGCCCGCAGGCCTTGCAGTGGTGCCTGCGCTTGGTGATGGAATTGAAGGGCTCCTGGCAGCGCATGCACATGGTGACTTCCTTTTCTCGGATGGGTGTAGGTGCCCGCTTCCCAAGATCCACGTTCTGGAGAGAGGGCCAGGTCCCAGGTCAGAGACAGCTACTCCCCTGTCCAGTTTGGCTAACCCTTGTGCCTGCCCCAAGACTTAGTTTATCATTAGGAGGCAACAGGTACATTCAGAAGACCTGTCTTTGAGTCCTGCCTCTGTCCCTACCTCATTGTGCTACTGAAGACAAGTCACTTCTACTTACTGGGCCTCCATTTCTCCAGTGATTTTTCTGCAGCCCTACCAACAGAAAACTGTGCTTTTGAAGTCATACACTGCCTCTGGGAAAGGGAGAGGAGCATCTCAAGGTAAGGTGGGGACTTGGAGGCCCAGTGTAGAGGGAAGGGATGCGGACTCTTACAGGAGAGTGAGGGGGTGTGTCTTCATCTTCCCTGTTTGTTGAGTTCAACAGTTTGAAGGTCTCCAGCGTCTGTTCATGCTTCAGAAGGGTGGAGTTGATGGCCTGGGGAGAGGATATAAGAAATGACAGGTCAGATCACCTCACAACCCACCCATTTCCAACCTCACCTCATTATCTTATGACCTAGCCCAGAGTCAGAAAAGTTGGGTTCTAGGCACAGCTCTGCTCCTTGCTAGTTGTACAACCTTGAGCAAGTCCCTTCCTATATCCAGGCCTCAGTTCTTTTTTTATTTTAAGAGAAAGGGGAAGGGAGGAAGAAAGAGGGAGAGAAACATCAATGTGAAAGAGAAACATCAATTGGTTGCCTTTCATATGTGCCCTGACTGGGGATTGACCCGCAACCTAGGCATGTGCCCTGATGGGGAATCAAACCCACAATCTTTCTTTTTGCAGCACGATGCCCAGTCAACTGAGCCACACCAGTGAGGGCTCAGTTCTTATATTTGTGAAATGGGGGAGGGGGATCAGTGGCTGAAAAACTGCAGAAGGCCTTCCTAGCCACTGTCTGGGCTTAACTCACTGGGGTTACACTCTCAGGGGAGCCGGCTCTCTGAAGGAAGAATTTGTGAGTTTCTGCTTAACCTCTGGACTTCAGTGAGCTTATCTGTAAAATGGGGATGGTAAAGTTTGTTGTCCAGACCCATACCAGTCAGATGTAAGTTTTAAGAGACAGTTCACCAACCCCTGGGAGACCTGTTAATATTCCTCCAGCCCCCTGCCACAAAGCCTTCTTGGATGTTACCTGGACCCAGTCTTTCTTTTCCTCCTCAGTCCTTGGGGGCAAAAAAAAAAAAAAAAAAAAAAAAAAAAAAAAAAAAAAAAAAAAAAGATGATGGGTTAGGCAGGCCAAGCAAAAGCAATTGGAGTGGTAAAGAGCAAATGTTTTGGAGTCAGACAGACCTGTGTTTGACCCTCTCCTCCTTCACTTATATTGTATGTGACCTTTGAGGCACATCATTTAACTTGTTTGAGCTTTTTTATTCAATAGTTATTAATACCTTCCAGACTTGGTGCTAGGAACATGGGCCTCAGAGAGGTCCCTACCTTCAAGGAACTCATGGTCTTAGGTTGGGGGAGAGACAGGGACAATACAAAGGTATCAGTGCTGTGACAGAGTGAAAATTGGGCTGAGGAGTCCAGAAGAGGAGACCTGCCCCAGCCTGGAGTTTGGGTGGGGGCTGGTACACAAGGGTTTCTTCAAGGAGATGCTAAGCCTCAGGTAGAGGGGTAAAGGTGAAGTGTGTATAAGGGTATGGAACATACAACAAACCATAAATCCCTCTTGCTGGAATGTCAAGTTTGAGGAAAGAGGGTAGTTTATTTTTCTTCACTTGTAAAATTGAGATGACAATTATTCGTTTGGGTTGTTCTGAGCAGTAAATGAGGTGACATGCACATGCCCAGCATAATCCCTGGTACACTAGGTGCTCAATTAGTGTGAATTTCGCCTTTTCTTTGCCTTTCTTCCCTGACTCCTGTCTGCTCTGCAGTTTCCAAGACCTCTGCCCTGGTTGCATCCCCATCGAATGCTCATTAGAAATTGAACCCAGCCTCTTGGCTGATTCCCTCCTGGTCTCTTCCAATCTCCTTCTACACCCACACTTCAGACATCAAAAGTATTTTTCTACTATGAAAATCTAAGGGTATATACCCTTAGAACCACTTCATTAAAAAGTAAGGATGTGAGGCAATATTTAGCTATAAGTATGGCCATTGCAGTGCTATTTATTCTAGTGAGAAAATGGAAGCAGCCTAAGTGTCTAACAGGGAATCAGGTAAAAAAAAATGGTCCATCACTGCCGAATGGTACATAATTCACTACATGAATGAGGTACAAAACTGTTTATAACATGTTAAATGAAAGCAACATGTATAATATATACATAGCATTCTGTTTTTGTTTAAAAAATATATGTGATATGAGTGTTTACATTTGTCAAAACTCATCCTTGATACACTTAAGGCCTATGCATTTATTTCACTGATTGAATATTTTGCCTCAAGAAAAGGAGAGGACTTAAAACAAATAATGAACTTCAGCTAATGATATACACACCAACGTCTTTAGGGATGAGATGTAGCAATGTCTGCAACTGACTTTGAAATGCATTTAAAAAAATCAAACGGGTTGGTGGATGGATAAAAGAATAGATTTGTGATAAAGTAACTATAGCACAATGTTAATTAACACTTGCAGAATCTATACAGTGGGTTTATGGGTGTTCACTGTACAATTCTTTAAACTTTTCTGTATTTTGGAAATTTTTCATTAATGAAATATGAAAGGAAAACATTGCGTTTGTGTGTATGTACACATACACATGCACACGTGTACAAATATGTGAAGTGAGGAAAAGCTTCAAAGGGGATCTACCAACATATCGGCACTGGTTCTCTCTAGGTAGTACACTTCTAGGGAATTTTACTGTATTCTGATGGCATTCTTTTTCAAAAAAATTCTTTTTTGTTTATATTCTATAATTTCTTTGCAGTAGAAAATATTGTTTTTGATTTTTAAGAGCCACAGTAGTGTATTTTGGCAATGCAAATTGAATATACAGGGGTGAATTGTCATGTCTATAATTTACTTTAGAATGGTTCAATAAAAGGTATACATGGCAAAATGTCAAGTTGGTGACTTCTAAGTCAGTGGTTCTAAACCCTGTTGCACACATTCAAATCACCTGGGGAGCTTTAAAAACTCCCAATATTCAGACTACACACACACAAATTAAATCAGGGTCTCTAGGGGTGGATGCCAAACACCAGGTTTTTAAAAAGCCTCCCAGCTGAGGTTGTAACCAAGGTTGAGAACCAATTGTCTCAGTGGTGGGCATATGGGTGTTTGTTATAGTTCTACTTTTCTCCGTATTTGAAAGTTTTCACCAAAATACAGGGTCTAGCACAAATAATGCCCCTTTTTTATTGCAAACTTTTATTACAAAATCATAAGCATGTCATTCTGTAACATAACAATATCACACTCAAGCACATCATATGACATTTTAGGTTAAATGTTCAAATTAAAACTATAACTCAAAAGAGGCCTTCCAGGCAAGAAGGGGCTGGAAAGAAATATTTAAAATCTTGAAAAGCAGGGACCTACATCCAAAATTGCTGTATCCAGCAAAGCTGTCATTTAGAATGGAAGGACAGATAAAGCGCTTCTCAGATAAGGTCAAGTTCAAGGATTTCATCACCACCAAGCCCTTATTATATGAAATGTTAAAGGGACTTATCTAAGAAAAAGAAGATCAAAAATATGACAGTGAAAAGACAGCAAACTCACAGCTATTAAGAACCACACCTAAAACAAAAGCAAACTAAGCAAACAGCTAGAACAGGAACAGAACCACAGAAATGGAGATCGTATGGAGGGTTAGCAACAGGGGTGTGGGAGGAGGAGAGAGGCGGAAAAGGTACAGAGAATAAGTAGCATAGACAGTGGGTAGAAAATAGACAGGGGGAGGGCAAGAATAGTATGGGAAATGTAGAAGCTAAAGAACTTATGACACATGGACATGAACTAAAGGGGGGAATGTGGGTGGAGGAGGGTGTGCAGGGTGGAGGGGAATGATGGGGGAGAAATGGGACAACTGTAATAGCATAATCAATAAAATATATTAGAAAAAGAAAAAAATTATCACACCCATATTATTACCCTACCAACCATACTCAATGGTGTTACCTCTGCTGGACCCTGTATATTTTTTAAGGGAAGTAAAAGCCATTGCCAAGCAAACCCTCCATGCTGTTTTTCAGCCACTAGGAGGAAACCTTACACTGCTCAGTGCACCCATCTGGGTCCAGCATCCCTCAGCAGCGCCCCCTCTCATCCGCACAGCCATATGGCTTATTACTCAGACTCTTCTTAGGCCCTACTAGGCCCATACCTGCCCTCCCCCGGATGTGCCAGTCAGCTTTGTTCTCCCTTTCCTGGCTGCAGGCCTCCAGGCTGCTGTGTCTTCCAAAGATTCAAATACCCTCTAGTCCACATTTGTTTCTCTCTAGCCTCTCTATATTCCCAGCAATGAGGGTTCTGACTCTTATTTCTCACTTCCTTGCAGCCTATCAGACACAGATCATCAAGCCATGTGCATCCATTCTCCAGCCCTGACCATGACTTTAATACCTATCCCCTGGGCCCTCAGAAGGCAGCATGAGCTCCAATCCCAGCTCTGTTCCTTTCTAGCTGGGGGATCTTGGGCAAAGTACATAACTCTTCTGTGCCTCAGTTTCTTCATCTGTAAAATGGGATAGATGGTAACAGTAGCTACTTCCAGGGTTATTTTCAAGCATTGAACTAGTCAATTTATACTTAAATTGTTTAAGTTAAAACAGTGCCTGGCATAAGAGCAAGTATGTCTTCATTAAATGTGAGCTACTATTATAATCATCCAAGTAGAGGAGAGATAAGAAAGAAGCCTCTTCGTGAAATGGTTGGGTATTACTTTTAAATTTGTTACTATTTACAATTTTTTTCTTATAAAAAAATTTCAAGCATACAGAAAAGCAGAGAGTATAGCACAGTACATTAAATATATACCCACTATATAGATGCAAAATTTTCTTTTTAAAAAAGACTTTATTTTTTTAGAGAAAGGAGACGGGAGGATGAGAGGGAGAGAAAGATCAGTGTGTGACAGAAACATCAATTGGTTGCCCCTCACATGCCCCCCACTGGGAACCTGGCCCACAACCCAGGCATGTGCCCTGACTGGGAATCAAACCAGTGACATTTTGGTTTGCAGGCTGGTGCTCAACCCACTGAATCACACCAGCTAGGGCTAGATGCAAAATTTTAAAATATTTTGCTATATTTACTTCATATATATTATTTATATATATTTTATATGTATGTAAGTATGTGTTTATATATGTATTTTTGGTAGATAAATCATTTAAAGATAAATTACAGATATGATATGATACTAACTCCTCAGCATGCATCATAAGAAAACAAGGCCATTCTCTTATATAACCACTATACCATGACCACACCCCAGGAAGTCAGCAGTATTTCCCCAATAGCTAATGCTCACTTCACATTTAGATGTTCCTATTGTCTTTCCAATATCTTTTAGGGATGTTTTTTTCAAACCAGCTGCACATTATGGATCAAGCATTGCATTTGGTATTTCTCTTAAATCTCTGAATGTACAATAAACTATTTGTGTTGTTGTTATTCATGTTCAGATTACTATCTTCCCTCTCTTCTAATAAAACCCACCAGAAGAACAAGCCTGTATCTTTGGGGAAAGGTGTCCACCCTTTCTCTGGAACCATCTCTCCCCTAAGGAGGTAGCCTGAAGTGCATGGCCCTGCCATAGAATATCTGAAGAAAAGCCATAGATAGGCAAGGGCAGGTACCTGGCCTGGAGCTCCAGGGAGCGCTGCTTTCCTGACACCAGGAAGGTTCGAGGCAGATTGAGGTTGGAGCTTTCCTTTAGCTGAATGGAGGGAGAAAGAGGCTTTGTGAGGTCTATTGCGTTCCACAGGGCCCTCATCTTATGCACACATGCACACACAAACTTGGGGTGAAGTCAGGTTTTTATAATAACTTCCCAGCACCAAGGCCTCACTTAGGGTCCCCATTTCCCACCTCCTGGTGCTTACCTCCATGCCATCTACATCAATGCGTGCCCGCACGCTAAACTTCTGGCCAAGGAGCCGCAGCCTGGGCACGCAGTAAAGGAGGCGGTCATTGAACTAGGAAGGAAAAGGTTTGGGATGTATGTGCAGATGACCCAGGAGGGCTGTGGGCCAGCTCTCTTCTAAGATCCCTGAAGCTTTAGTACTGGGGACTCAAAGCAATAGATGGAGAAAACAGCCTAGACAGAGCACAAAAGTCACAAGGAAAGAGCCTAGGCATGAGAGTCACTTCATAGTTGGGTGACCTTGGACAAGTCACTTCTCTCTCAGTCTTAGTTACATCATCTGTAAAGTATAGGAAAAAACATTCCTAGTGTAGATAGTGAAAGTACAGTAAGTTAATAGAGGAAAGACTTAGTACCAGGACATATAGTCTTGAGTATGTACCAGGTCAACATGTGTGGCGGGCATGGCCTACCCACAACCCCACACCTGGCACTTACTAATATGAGGTATCGGTCTTGAGTGGTCCCATTCTTCGCCGACAGCTTAAGGATGTGGCCTTCTTTTATGAGCTCTTTAGTTGGGCTGACGATGTCTTCCTCACCCCCTAGCAGCTCATATACTTTCAGCAGCTTGTGCATTCGCTCCTGGTAAGAGACAGTGAGCAAAAGGCAGGGTTGCGGTGCTGGCTTCCCCTCAGATGTTCACAAGTTGCAAGCCCTCTGGGACAGAGGTGGGTAGACAAGGAAGGGCAGGGCTAGGAGAGTCACTCACCATTTTGCGGATGGCAGCATTAGAGTGTTCCGCTGCTGTGGCTATCAGCTCCAGAGACTCTGCAGGCAGAGTGGGAAGGAAGTTGGGTGGAGGACTAGCAGAGATGCTCTTGGGGGCATCTTTGCTTTCTGAATACCTCTCCTGGCCTCACCACACCCTCTCCATTCCAGAAAGCAAAGATGTCCATAGCAACAGCATATAAAATCAGAAACTGTCTCAATTAATGCCACAATAGCATAATCACAATACTGAGAATAGCTGGCAGCCAATAAAACCCAAGCTTAACAAGATTATTATTACCATTAAAAACAATAATAATAGTAGTTATAAATGTACTCGGAAGGAAACATACCCATGTTTTAACAAGTTGTCTCTGGGTGGTGAGACTATGGGTTGTTTTTATTGTCTAGATTTCTCTGTGTGTTTCACATTTTTGATAAAGAACATGCATTACTTTTATAATCAGAAAGTCATACAAAGAAACAAAAAGATGATCCTATTCTTTGTCTCAGTAATTTTTTTTTTAGATTTTATTTATTTTAGAAAGAGGAGAAGAGAAGGGGAAAGAGAGGGAGAGAAATATCAATGTGCGGTTGACTCTCACATGGCCCCCACCAGGGACCTGGACCACAACCCAGGCATGTGCCCTGACTGGGAATGGAACCAGCGAGTGTTTGGTTCGCAGGCCAGTGCTCAATCCACTGAGTCACACCAGCCAGGGCTGTCTCAGTAATTCTGATTATAAGAACTATACTAAGAAAATAAATGTTCTAGGTACAAATGCATTTTGGTTGCAGTAGTGTTTGTAACAGTGCCAGACTGGAAACGGAAATGGCCAACTGTAGCGGTTCAGCTATATGAAGTAATGTGCATTCATATAATGGTCTACTAAACAAACTTTACAAATGATGCTTGTGTATGGTTTTTTATAATGTGGGAAATGCTCAGGATATTTTAGGAAAAGAAAAGGATACAAACTTGTATATACCAAAAATTCTCAATTTTGCAAATATTCACATATAGAAAAAAACACCAGAAAGAATATGTCAAAATGTTCCTTGTGCTGATTCTCTGGGGGCTTGTATTCCCTCCACACCCCGCTGCACCTCTTTCATCTTTTCTTTAATTTCCATATTTTCTGTAGTAACCAGGTATTATCAGGGGAAAAAATTGACATAAATTCCTATACATTTCCATACAGCAACAAATCCTGCCCACCATGTTCGAGGCCCATCTGCACTGTACCCAACTTACACTGCACCACACTCTTGTCTGTACAGTGCTGGGTTTTCCCACTCAGAAAATACGTCCATAATGGAGGAGCACAGGTGCTTCTGAAGTGGGTACATATGGTTGGCAAACTAAGTCTTGCTCTCCCAGGAGGCCCTCCCTCCATGACCAAGTCTTGGTGCTAAAGATCCATGGCCTCTTTCCCAGATCAGGCCTTTTAGGTACCAGGCTCCAATCTCCAACCCCTCCTCTACCCTAGCTGCCAGAGAGAGCTTTCTTATACGTGGCTGGCTGTCACTACTCTACTCATATGTGCCAATGGATCCCCCATGCCTATAGGATAAGGGCCCAGCCTTTTAGTCTGACATTCAAAGCCCTTGGTGATCTGGCTTCTGATGACCTCTCCATTGTTCTCTGCTTGCCTTTCAACATGTCCTGTCTTGCCTCACCTGGCCAACTGCCACTTAGTCTTTTGGATTCATCTCACCTCCTCCAGTAAGTCTGCCCTGAATTCTCCGGCTGGGTTATGACCTTATATGGATTCTCACATTCCCCTTAGCTCTACCTTCTGTCCTACTGGTCACACTGCACATCCATTGTATGTTTATATGTCCACATTTGTATCCTGCAGTAGACTACGATAGAGTCAAGGTCCCACTACCCTCTCCAGGGCTCCCCAACACATGCTTTGCATAAATTAGCTTTTTTTTTTTTAAGATTTTTTTTAAGTACTTTTTTTCTTTTAGATTTTATTTATTTATCTTTAGAGGGGAAGGGAAGGAGAGAGGGAGAGAAACATCAATGTGTGGTTGCCTCTTGTATGTCCCCTGCCGGGAACTGGCCTGGCAACCTAGGCATGTGCCCTGACTGGGAATCGAACCGCGATCCTTCGGTTCGCAGGCCTGTGCTCAATCCACTGAGCTACACCAGCCAGGGCATAAATTAGCTTTTTTAACCCTCACGATAACCATGTAAGTGTGATTATGCTGCTTGTCCTACAGGGAAACTAAGACTCAGAGAGAAGAGGTGGTGGCCTTAGGTCGTTTACCTGGGAGGCAGAGTTGACCTCAGAGCTGGAGCTGCTCTCTCAGTTGCTTTTTCTCCTACACATTCTACATCTCCCCCATCCCAGGGAAGGGGGTGTGCTGGGTGGTGGAGGTAAGGAAGGGGCCAGGAAGAAGACTCTGGCAAGCAGTGCGCATATGAGCTCAGGCCTGTGCAGGCTGCTGGACTGACTGGAGGCTTTGCTATTAGGAACTCTGTCTGGAGATGTCTTGTGTGGGAAACAGACTGGCATTTCCAGTGGGTATGGCCTCTTTCTGGAGGTTCAGTGTGGGGGGTCTCAGTTCAGGAATTCATTTGGGTGTTTAGGCTAAGGAGCACAGTTTGGGGAGATTGGTGTAGGAGCTTGGTATGGGGGCTTTGATGGTGCCTGATCTAGGCTTGGCAGTCTGGGACCTTATTTGGAGTTCCGTCTTGGGCTCAGGGTAGACAGCTCAGGCCAGGAGTTCCAGCTGACCTGAGTTGGTGAGCCCAGTCTAGGGTCCAGGCTCAAGAATTTAGTCTGAGAAGTAGAAAGTGGGGGAGTCAGTCTGGGGAACCAAAGATATGATTCAGTGGGGCTTAGACCTGGAAGCACTTTCTGGGGCTCCACCTGAGGGTTTTAGTCTAAGGGGAAAACATAGGGAGGTCAGCTTAAGATCTTGGCCTGGGGAACTTAGTGAGCATATATTGGGCTGACTCTCATTCTGAGAAGCTCAGAAAACTAGACTGGGAAGTTCTTAGAGGTGTAGGGGTGGGGGGCGGCTCATCTTTGCACTCCATGTGGGGAGCTCAGTTAGCCATGCTCACACTATGAAGTTCCTTTTAGGGACACAGGTAGGGATGAGATTGGTATAAAACAGGAACCTAAATTTGGTGAACTCAATCTGGGGACTGATTTTAGGGGTACTTAGTATGAGGGTATCAGCCAGGGCACTCAGTAATAAAAACAGCTAATATTTTTGAGCCTTTATCATGTGCCAGACATTGTGCCAAAAACTTTATCTGGATGATCTTCTTTATTCTCCAGACAAATCTTTGGGGTAGATATCATTATCATCACCACTGTACCAGAAAACTGAACCTGAGAGACTGAGAGGCTCACTCAGGGATGCACAGATGGAAAAAGGGACTCAATCTGGGGCTCGGTCTAGGGAGCTACACTGGTAGCTCACTTTAGGGGTGCTCATTTAGAGCACTTTGATCCAAGGAGCTCATTTAGAGCACTTCAGTTTGGAAATATGCTAGGGATCCAGTATGGAAGTAAAATTGCAGAACTCAGTCCTGGAATCTCAATGTGGACATGTGATTCTGTAGAATTCATGGGCTCTGAGTGGAGAAATGAGATGAGAGGCTTCTTGTGGGGACCCTAGTGGCAGTGAGGTGTCCTAGGTTCTCAGTATGGGGCCCAGCCTGGAGACCTCAATCTGCTAGACTCCACCTGTGAATCTCAATCCATAAATTTAAGTCTGGGAGATAGAAAATGGGGGGCTTTGTCTGGGGGAAGTCAGTCTGGGAGTTGAGTCTGAGCAGATCGTACTTGGAGCTCAAGTAGTTTAATTTGGGGGACTTGGGCTAAGGAAAACACAGTCTGGAGTTTCTGTGTGGAGCTTAGTCTGGGCAGCTCAATTCCAGGGTTCTCTCTGGGGCTTACACTGGGGAACTCTAGAAATCCATTCTGAGGGCTCTATGGTATGGGTCTTGAGTGTAAGTCTTTTGGGCTCAGGCTAGAAGCATCAGTCTGAGGGACAGTTCACGGAAGGGTTAATCTTAGGTGCTCGTTTTGGCAATACCCGTCTATAGCATGGTGGCCAAGGAGATCAGGCTGGGAGGCTCTTTTGGGGGAATCTCACTCTGGGACGTCAGACTGAGGGCTCTAACTTGGGGACCCTAGTCTGAGGATCTCAGTTTGGGAAAACTAGTGTGGGGGATCTATGACTGGGACCTCAGACTGGTTCAGCCTGAGGCTTGGGTTAGAGATGTCAATCCATAGGAATTAGGGTGGAAGGCTTTTTCCAGAGGTTCAGGATATGTAGCTCATCCTGGCACTTCAGTGGGGGCTCTCATTTGGGGAGAGGAATATTGTACTTAGTCTGCAGATGTTTGTTTGTAGAGCTCAGCTACCAAACTCTTTAGGTTTCTATTTCTTTCTAGAGGTCCAGGCTTGGTAGGAAAGTGCCCCATCTGGTGGTATGGAGAGGGCTCAATTTGGGAAGTGGATACAACTGTCTACTTCCAACTCTTGTGGCTTCCAGGACCGCACACTTTCCCAGTTTTCTTCTTACCTTTAGGGCTGCTCCTTTCTAAGTCTCTGTTTCTGATTTTACCTCCCTCAGTTTTGTCCTTGCCCCCCGCCTCCTGTCTTCTCCATGTACACTCACTCCCTTGGCGATTGTGTTCAGCCTTATGGCTTTGCATACTGTCTATGTGCCAATGACATCCAGATCTCTCTCCCTGGGACTGTACGCTCATCTTTGGCATGAGTTTAACTGGCAGCTCACTTTGAACAAGTTCAAAATCAAACTCCTAAGTGCATCTTAGGGAACTATTACCACCAGCCAAAAAATTTGCAAGTCATTCTTGACTCTTTCTCCCAAGCCTACACCCATTCCATCCTAGTTCTTTCGGTGCTACTCCCAAATGCAGTTGAGACATGGGTCTGAACTGCGTGGGTGCGCTTACACATGGATTTTATTCAATAAATTCTATAAATGCATCTTCTCTTTCTTATGTGTTTTTTAATGACATTTTCTTTCCTCTAGCTTACTTCATTGTAAAAATACTGTATGTAACACATACAACATTTGTAAATCAACTATCACATGCTATCAGTAAGGCTTCTGGCTAACAGTAGGCTATTTGTTGTTAAGTGTTTGGAGAGTCAAAAGTTATATGTGGATTTCTGACTACATGGGGGTCAGTGCCCCTAATCTGGCATTGTTCAAGTGTCAAGTGTATAATATATCTTGAATCTAACTGTTTCTTACCACTTTCACTACTACCCTCCTCGTCTTAGCCAATTTTTCTCACTTAAATTTTTGCAAAAAGCCCTCTAACTGGTGGTGTCTTGGCTCCTTCTCTTGCTCTCGATCAATACCTTCTCATGACCACCCTCTGCATTCAGAATAAAATGGATGTACTGATCTATGCCTTCAATGTTTCGCTTCTCTCTCCAATCCTACTTCTGCCTTTCTATCCTCACTTGTCATGCTCACATCACACTGGCGCTCTTGTTGGTCCAGAGACAGAAGCTGCCACCTCCTCCCCTAACTTCCATCTAAGGAACTCTGCACCTGCTGTTGCTTCTGTGTGGAATATGCTCCTCCCGAATCAGTGCTCTTCCCCAATTGACATGTGGCTTACTTCTTGTTATTCAGGTTTGATTCAAATATCTTCTATTCAGAGAGGTCACCCAATCTAGAGTAGCCCCCCCCCCCAGTTAGTTACCTTGCCCTCTTATCCACTGAATTACACATAGCACCTATCTAATATTTTCCTGTGTATTTATTACAGTGAGTCCTCAAGGTCATCGATTGGTTCTTGGAACTGGAGAGCAATGAAACCAGTTTTACCATAGGCTATTTGATACAGGCAAGAGTTGAGTTCCTATGGCATCTCATCAATGTTCTAATGAAATGGCATTGAAGGGAATGACATTATTTGAGGACCTGCCATACTTTTGTTTATTGTCTATCTTTCTGACTAGAATATACACTCCCTGACATCAAGGGCCTTCTCTGCCTTGTTCGTCTTCATTTCCCCTGTGCCTAACACAATGCATAGAACACAGAGGTGCTCAGCACATAGCTGTTATGGTAAGGAAGGAATAAATTAAAATAAAAGTCTGGGGTGAGAAAGTTGGGGAGATTCCGGGGAGCACTTTTTGGGGTATGACACTGGAGGGTGGGTTTTATACTGGAGGAATCAGAATTAAATAGTTTTATATTGGTTAAATGTGAAGAGGTAGTATCTCAGCCTAGAGACCTATATCTTGGAGCCAGAAAATATCAAATCCAGTCTGGGGTACTCAGTTCTGGAGAGGTGATTCTGTGGGGCCCTGGTCAGACTTGGAGTTTCTTTTGAGAGGTTCATTCTGGGCAGAGGCTGTCAGTTATGGAATGGAGCTCTAAATGTGGAGGATTGAAAATCAGGGGCTTGATAAGATAAATCTCTTTCTGGGGAGTTTAGCTGTGGAGATTCAGTTAAGAGGGCTTGGCCTGAGGGGTCAGTCTGGGTTCTCAGCCTTGTGGCTCAATCCCTTTGGACCTGGGGTAACTTTATTTGAGGACAAGTCTAGGGGTCAGCCTTGAGGTCTTGGCCTAGGAAACAGGTGGCTCCCTTTACGGGATAATTCTGGGCGTGCCCCTCAAACTCATAGCATTCCAGTTGGAAACTTTAGACTGGGGAACTCCTGAATGTTCTGTCTGAGTCATCAGGCAGCGATCTCAACCTGGAGGTTTATCCTTGGGTCTCATTCTAGAGCCTCAATGTGGGCCTTTTGGTCTGCAGCTCCTATTCTGGGATTTTTTAAAAAAATTTAATTGTTGTTCTTGTACAGTTTTCTGTCTTTTACTCCCATCCCAGCCCACTGCCCCAGCCTTCCCCACCTCCCTCCCTTTTCCACCCCGCCTAATTTTTGTCCATGTGTCCTTTATATTATTGCTCTAAACCCTTCCCCCTTTCCCCTGAAATTCCCTCCTATTCTGGGATTTCAATTATTTGCAATGGAAGGCTGACCCTGTGAAATAAGTCTTGGTATGGGGCTGGGCCCAGGTGTGTGTACTCACTTTGGGCGTCCTTGCTGTCTGGTGAGCCATGGGGCAGCTTTAACAGATAGTCCTTGAGAAGCAGCTCATAGCGTGGGATGCGCTGTACAGGCTCCAGCATGTGGTGCTGCAATGTCAGGTTCCCACAGGCTTCCTCCTTCTGTGACAGGCAGAGGCAGAGGGGCTCAGGTCTGGCCACAGAAATCCCCACCAGGTCCCTGAAGACCTCTCCTCCCCAGTCTACCCCATCTATCTTTGCCACTTACCTGCACCTCATGGATGATCACTTTAAACTGGGTGGAGCGCTCTGTCCAGGTGTTGACCAGTTCCACGGCCCGGTCAAAGTTTTTCACATATTCGCCATACATCTTGAGGAAGGGTGCCAACTTTTGCAGGATGTCTCCAATGCGCGGGTAGCGGTCCCTGGGGTGGAAGCAGGGGCTGACACGGTTCTGTTGATCCTTGTCCCCCAGCCCCCACTCCTGCTCCATAGATCTCCAGCCCCAAGCAGAGAGCTATGGAGTCTCTTAGTCCTGGAAATCTACCTCTCCACCAGTCTACTTCTTAGGAGATTCTGCTTATGTTATCAGCCACTTAGGCCAAGAGGCTCTGCTTGACCAGAAACTATTGCCTGGGCTGCCACCTACCCCGACTCTGCCCTGCTCAAGCACCAGGAGTGATACTTCTTAGAATCCCTGATGATCTAATTGCAAAGGCTACTTCAAACACTGAATGACTGGGTGATTGATTTTTAAGTCTTCACGCAAGGATATGTTTATTGATCTTAGAGAGAGAGGAAGGGTGAGAGAGAATGAGAGAGAAATACTGATGTGAGAGAGAAACATCAATTGGTTGCCTCTTGTATATACTCCAACTGGGGATTGAACCTGCAATCTTTTGGTGTATGGAATGATACTCCAACCAACTTAGCCACCTGGCCAGGGTCATATTCTGTACCCAGTCCTGTGTTAGGTGATTCTGGGGACACAAATGAGTCACACTTAGTGGAGCACTGAGAGGGTTAACAGTCTGGTACGGAAGGCAAAGTGACCAGGCCTGGCTGCACTCTGCAGGAGTCTCAGTCAGCTAGAGGACACACAGGACTGTGCCTGGACCAGCCTTCAATGGTCACAGTCAGTTGGAAAAATGCAGGAATTGGCTTTATGCCAGCCCTCTCTGATAACAGTCTGGTGAGTGGGACGTACTTTGTCTTATGGGTGTGAGGAGTGTAGAGATTATTTTAAGCAGGAAATGACATGATCTGACTATTGTTCAGAAAGACCATTCTGGTAGGTGGTGCGGACTCTACAGGATGGTGGAAGAGGAGAGCCTGGAGGCTGGGAGACTGCCTATCACCCCTGCACGTCTACCTGACGCCTCAGCTCAGGCATCACCTCCTCCCTGGATCCTTTAAGTTAGGTCCATTTGTCTGGATTCCCACAGCCTCCCATTCTGAGCTATCATAGCACCGATAAAAAAAAAATAACAGCTCACATTCATGGAGCATTTACATACTGGGTACTGTTCTACGCTCTCTACATGTATCAGCTAATTTAATCCTTAGAACATTCCTATAAAGTAGGCTATTATTATTACCTTTATTTTATAGAGAAGAAACTGAAGCACAGTAATTTAAGAAACTTAATGTTACAAATGTACAGCCATTTTGGCTCTTAACCTCATACTCTTAAGGGCTTTGCTATTCTGTAATAATTTTCTGAGTCCCACACTGTGTTTCCTTTTAGTTTGGGAGGGCCTAGAAGGCAGATCTTGGGCCTGATTCTTTTTGTGACAGGTGGTAAGAGGAGAGGGCAGGCAGGAATGAATTTGTGCACACATCTAGCCTGGGCTCGACAGGCAAATGGATAGGAGGGTGGGCAGCTTAAATATGGGGCCCCTCACCATTCTTCCATGCGCTTCTCTAGCTCAGGCAGCAGAAATTGCTGGTGGAAGCAATAGATGGAGCAGATGTTAGAGAAGATGCCATGGACAACGTCAGCCGGGAAAGAACTGCGGTTCCGAGCTTCTTCCAGCAGCCGAGCACAGAACACCTGTGGGGCAGGAGTGATCAGTGCAGCTGAGCCTGGGGCTTGGCTAGGGAAGGGGCCACTTGCAGGTGAGGGCAGTGTTTGGGGGCAGCTCTGGGACCTTTGGGATCAGCATGGTCTTGAGACTGAGGACAGAGGGAATGGAGTTAGGTTTGTATGTGGGGTTGGATTTCAGGTTGTCAAGGTTAGGACCTGGAGGTAGTCACTGGAACAATGACAGGTCAGGATCAGGGTCAAGGTCAGAATTAGATTCAGGTCCAGAAAGAAGGATTGACTTAGATCTGTTCATTTAGCAAATATTTTTGAGTGTTTACTGTGAGCTGGACAGTGAAGAATGCAGACAAAACTCCCTATCCTTAGGGATTGTAATGAATTTGGAGTCAGGGTTAAAATGAAGTTCAAGGCCTGGTTTATAGCCAGGGGTAAATTCAGGATCTGGGCCAGAGTTGCAGTCAAGGATGGTGTACCCTCCTAGGGTTAGGAATGAGGGTTAGTACAAAGATGAAACTTGGGGTCATAATCAAAGTTGACTGTGGGGATAGGATAGGGGACAATGTCAGAGAGGAGCCTTACCACCTCTAGATTCTGGCTCCAATGGTAGAGTTGGGCTCAGGCCCTATCACTTCTTTCTTGGTGTCCACCTACCAGGTACTAGGGATTCAAGACCCCTGAGGGGCTAGTCACCTGATCCAGGAGATGGAGCCTGGAAACATAGGCCTTCTCAGTTTGCAGGAGCTCATTGGCAATGTGGAACACCTTCTGTTGCACGGTCAACTGGAAAGGAGAAGAGGCACCAGGTGATCCATTATCTTGTACCCTAACACTCAACCAAGCCCCCAAAATTCTCAAAACAGCTCAAATGCTACTCTAAGTCTAATGTCTCTCAGAGATAACCCTACCTTCTACTTCTAGGCCTATAAATCCCATAGCTTCATCCCTGACTCTCCGGTGTATTATAAAAGCTACCCCTCAATTCAGATGCCATGCACTCCTTCACTAGGCCACTCATTCACCCAGCACTCTGCTCTATTCATTCAGCAAAGTGCAGTGATTAGCCGTGTGGGTGGGGAAGTCAGACTTCCTGGATTCAAACCCTAGTGCTCCCATTCATGAGCTTGCAATAAATTATGTAACTGTTCTGTATTTAAGTCTCTTTATCTATATATTCGGATAATAATAGAGCTTAAGTACATTTGTAATTGAGACAATGAAATGATTTAACATAAATAAAACATAGCAGACTACAGATTAAGTAGTCTAGAAACGTTAGTTATTTATTCACTCACTCAGCTGACTGTCAGGAAAGGCTTGCTAAGTAGCTGGAGTGGAAGGAAAACACAAAAGTCTAAAAATGTATAAAACTCCTTGCCTGTTGGCCTAGTTTCCTATTCACTGGGCATATATTTGCTGAGACCCTGGCCTTAGCCCCCACATTTAAGCTGGGTTCTGGTGGAGCAGGCATTCTGGCCGAGCAGGCATTCTGGCCGTGACCAAACTTCTGCTTATGGCCGAAGGATGCTTTTGGAAGCAGTGCTAGGCTGCTGGGGCCAAGAAAGAGGTTCCTGCTGCTGAGAGCCTTCATCCCCAGAGCCTCAGGTTCTGGGGGGACTCTAGCTCTTGTGTTCCTCCAGAGGCCAGCTGTTGAGAACGCTCCCTGGATGTGAGAGACTTTCCATTTTACAAATAAAGAAACTGAGGCTTGTGGTAGGGGAGCAGAGACTTGCCTGACATCCCATAGCTATTAAGTCATGGGATTTTGCAGCTAGACCACGACTTTAAAGATCCCCAGCCAGGATGCCCATCTTCAAGTAGAAAAACTGAGACCCAGTCAGTGGTTCTTCAATGAGGGAAGAACAATTTTCCAAGTGGGCATTTGGAATTGTGCATGGTCACTTTGGTAGGCACAGCGATGGGGGTGCAGGAGTTTACTACTCATATTTAGTACTAGGGGACCAGGGAAGCCCGAAGTCCACAGTGGAAACATGCTGTGTTTTGAGAAGTACTGAGCTAGGAGAAGAACCAAGCAGACCAGCCAGGCTCCTGGTTTCTCCACATGGTCCTGCCACTCAGTGAACATGGGTCAGTACCTCCACAGACTCCTGTCTCTCCATCAGGGGCACTGGGATTTCTCTGTCCTTCTCATCTTCCTCCTCGTCGTCTTCCTCCTCCAGGTCACTATCAACTTCCTGGGAGCTGGGCCGGTGGGGGTCAGCCAAAGCAACAGGGACACTGGCCAGGGCAGGGGGCCCGGGGCAGAGGCTGTGGCTGGGGGGCCCATCCTCACTGACGAAGCAGGTCTCCTCACTGTTAGATGGTGAGCTGATGCTGTCAATGCCGCTGTCTCGGTTGGGCACCTTCTCGCCATCCCGGGGCCCAGGAGCCAGCAGGAACAGGCAGCGGGAGGCCTCACCCTCAGGGAGCTGGGGTGCTGGTGGCTGCGGAGGTGGCTGTGGCAACATGGCTGGCTCTGTGGGACCTGGGCTGGGGCCAGGGGCTGGCCTATCCGAGGCGACAATCACAGGCTCTCTGAGGTGGGTGGGGGACACACACAGAGGCAGGGTGTGAGCTTGACTGAGGTCCGTCTTACAACTGTCCTTCTTATCCCAGGTCCACCCTCACCCCTAGGGACCAGACTTACCTTTCAAATTTCTCGATCAGTGAGGATACTGCTGCCGAACTGGGGCTGGCCTCTGCCCTGGGAGCCAGGCCCTTGGCCACTCGGGGGTCTGCAGGCAGCGGGCGTGATGGTGGAGGGGGGATGGGCTCAGGTGGAGGGGGCATCCGCAGGTAGCTGGGCTTTGGGGGGACTGGAGAGATGGACAGGAAAAAGATGGAGAGGAGATCCCAATGAACCGAGTTTGGATGAGGCTATCATGACCAAGCCACAGGCTCCTCCACAAACTCCCAGTCTGCACCTTTGCCCAAGGCAGGCACAGAGCAGGCCGGAGGTGAGGTCTAGTGCACGTACATTAGCTCCAAGCCACAGCCTTCTGCCCCTAGACCATGGTGTTTCCTATTCTAACGTGCCTTCTCCTCTGCCACTGGCCAATCTTTACCTTCTTTTGTCCCTTTTCCTGGTCCATTTCTCTGCCACTCCCTGGAACAACTTACCCTGTGGCTTTGGCCCTGGTGCCCGCTTCAGTGGTGAAGGACGCTGGCTGGGAGTTTCAGTGGGGGGGCCAGGGTCTGAGCGAAGCCTCTGGGGACCTTCTGGATGAGGCTCAATGCTCTGGCCAGGGTCAAGGGACAAACTTTTTACCAGGATCCGGTTTCCCTGGTGCAGCCCTGCAGAAAGGGAGAAACTTGGTGTGAAGCAAAGGATGTTACTGCAAAGGGGACGGGAGAGTAGCACATCTTAACAAGTATCTGGGGTGTCTCGTGTTTCCCTGAGCCCCTTTTCTAGCCACAGTGCCTTTCTGGGAAGTCCCTATCCAAGCCCTTGGATGAGGAGCCAAGCCCAGGGCTGTGGCTGGCAGTTTTCATTAATACACAAGACCTCTGACAACATGACAAGAGTTCTTTGTGATCAGTACATTGATTCCTTGTATGTCACTAGGCATTATTTACTTGGGAGTTGAACCAGGTGGGGGGTGGGAGTGAACATCCTACGGTTTGCTTATGTGTTTATAAGCCTTGTTTATACAGATAAAGTGGGTATGCTGAGCCAAAACCATTCTTTAGCCTTTTTCTTAGGGTCCTGAGGGCATGTGGGCTTCCTTGTCTATAATTTTATATAACTGAATGTCTGGCAAGTATTAAAATTGTATTTCACGAGCAAAAGTTTTGCTTCTTAAAATTCCACATTCTCACTAATCTGAATTACTCTCCTCTATACTCACATACACATACAGCCCCAGAGTTCAGGTCACACGAACAGCTTTAAGACAGCAACAAACTCAGAAAATGGGAGGCCTTTTTGCACTGTTCCTCTTGCCACACTGTGGGCTTCCTGAACCCACCCTCTGTCTTTGGTTCTGGGAGAGATGATAATCACACTTGGGAGAGAAGATTTGGTCTGGCTGCACTAAGGGACCCCTTCCCCTGCCAGGGATGACATGACCTTAGCAAAGAAGTGTGAGGCTCAGGTGGGCTGGGCTGGGCAGAGAGCTGGGGGGGGGTCTGAGATGATCGAGAAGTCAGTGGAGGTCAGAGCAGAGAGGGGAAGGCCTGGATAGCATGCTGAGGATCAGGGTGACCATCCTGTGGGCAAAAGGGAGCCACGAAAGGCTATCATGCAGGGAAGGATGCAGGCAAACAGGTTTGAGGACAAGAGAGTGGGTGGCAGTCAAGAGCTCCCACCTGCACATGGCATCAGTTTTGCTGTGCCACAGCCACATGGCCTCTCACAGCCACAGATGATATGCTACCCTATGACATACGCTCTCATACATGAGGGGCAACAAATGGGCCCACTCAGTCACAGAGACACATGGTGTTATTTAGTGTTTCACGCAACTGCAGAGCCACATACATTCGAATATTCAATCACATGCCATCATGCTCCTGGAAACCTGGTCCTACACAGTCAGAAAGACCCACAGTCACAACCTCACATATCATCACGCAGCCCCACGGTATTACACGTACTGGTAACCATGTTAAAGTACAGTTGTAAAGACACAGTCGCACAATGCAAGCCTACCATTTCACAAACATTCTCACACAACAATCACCCAACCATTTATCATCATATACCCACTTATATACTCCTCAAACATGGTTCCACTAAGTCCCACAAAGATACGCAGCATCACTTATACTGTGTTTCACAATTGCAGGGCCACAGCATCATACCAGGTTTACATACCTGTAAATGGTTCACACAGTCACAAAGACTATAGCCACACAGTGTCATTATCCCATGTCAGATACGACCTCAGCACAAAGTCACACACTACCATGTACCAGAAACACAGACATAATCATAGACACATGGCATAACTACTCTGGCATACACATGAAACAAGCATGTCCTTAATATCCCTGGCTCTTAACACACACGACACTTGCCTCCTGGTCTAGTCAGTCACATGGCCTCTGTTACGAAAACAGAGCTAAACACACACACAAACATCATACAGGGTCACATAGGCCAAAAAAAAGTTGCAGGGAAATTTACGTCTCCCAGTCCTAGAGGGAAGGAGGAGCCCAACTGCCAGGGTTCTGGCAGCTTCCCTGAGTCCCTGACACCACACTGGCCACACTCTAGCCAGATAGGCCTCAGGGTTCTCGGTCATGGTTCCCTCCCAGTCCTGAAGGAACATGGTGCCTCAGGCCCCAGATTGAGCCCTCTTTCCCCGATCTTTACCTTGCTTTGGGTGCAGTTTCCTCACTTCCTTTCCCACCTGAGCAGGCAGAGCCCTGGCTGGGAGGGTGGAGGTGTTCCTCTCAGCTTAGCTGGGCTGCTCACTCTGCCCTGCTCAGCACATCCTGGCCTGGTCCTGACCTGCCCTCCCCCCTGGGTGTGGGGTTGAGGAGGATGAATCACCTGGAGGGTGGCACATGCAGAAACATAGTTGGAGAGACACATGGCCAGATAAATGAGAGATACAGAGTAGCTGGCATGGCCAGCGATCCAGGGAGTAAAGCCAGACACTCCTTCATGCAGAGACCTTGCTCAGAGATACACACATACATGCTGGGGTCCCAGGTGCTCCTTGTTTGCCTCCTCAGGCCTGGGGGAGCTGACCTGGCCCTGTTTCCATGCCTCAGAGCAGGCAGGCCTCCCTGGACAAGTCCTCCCCACCCAGTCTGTACAGGGCAGTAGGGTCCCTGGGTGGGCCTTCTTTTCCTTTGCTTCAGTGCTCATTCTGGGGATAGGGTGACAATGGCTCTGCTGGGTCCCACCTCTGTTCCCTCCTCACCCACCTCACCTGGGAGTCCACAGGTGGATCTGCCTCACCTTTCTTCCTGCCTCTGTGCAGGCAGCCCTGCAGAATGGGAAGCTGAATGAAATTCATATATTCTGGGATATCTTGGGTCCCTGCGTGACACGGGCAGGGATTTTCAGCTCAATGTCTAATGAGGGGATGAAGACAAAGGGAGGAACAATGTATTGCCTGAGATCTCACAGTAAGTCAATGACAGACTTTCAGCAGATTGTTCCTGGACTGGACTCCTTTCTTAACCATGTTCTCCAAGGGGAGTTTGGAAAGAAGGGGAACTAGGAGAAGCAGGAGTGGACCTCAGTGCTTTAGAAAGTGGTGAGCTGTAGTGTGGCTAAGAAGAGCAATGACCCCAAGCCTGCCCACGGAGATGAACAACAGGGTTCCAGTTCAGGAGCCTAGGCCCGGCCAAGAATGAGCGGGGGCTCCATTGAGGTAAAGAAGGTTCAAGATCCTTCCCTCTATTTCAGTGCCCTCTTCCCTGTCCCTCTGCCTACATTTCCCTGTCTCCTATGTCTTCCCTCAGTAGAGCCCTTGGCCCTAGGTCTTGTTCCCTCCAGGTGGCGGCATGAAACTTCAGCTCAGGTCATGCCACTTACCTGCACAATAACCTTCTGTGACTCTCATAGGTGAAAAGAGGAACTTCTCAGCTAGGCCTCTGTGACCCCTCATGACCTGCTGGATTTTCTGGTTTCCCTTGGGTTCATTTAATCCCCCCAATATTTCTGAGCTCTGCTCTGAGCCTGGTAGACTCTGTGCTGGGAAGTATAAACATCCCATCCCTGCTCTCTGGCAGCTCCTGGGGAGGTCCTCCCCTTCCTAGATACCACAGCCCTTGCTACTGCCCCATCTCCTTCCCGCTCAGCTAGGGCCTGCATTGGTTTTCTCCAGCCCATTTTTTTTGTGGTTGATAATCCACAACAGTCTCTCTCTCTCACACACATAAGCACGCACACATCTACACGCCTAACGATGTCCTCCACCAGGACTGCCTCCCCCCACCACTGGGGTCACCAGAGTCCCTAGTGCCCTCTGGAGTAGAGGCCAGTAAGGAACCCCACCCCACCCCACCCCCATAAAGTCACACCACCAAACCTCCTAACACTTAGTGAAAATATACCCAGACATACACCAACTCTGTAGTCCTGGAAGACCTAGTGAGAACCTCTTGGCACAATGCACACACACAGCCACTGCTACAACCAGGGTATCTCCCATCATCCACGGGAAGGACACCCTGGGCACTGCTCCCAGCACTGTCATAGGGTGCAGGTAGGGGTTTGTACCCTTACAGAAGAAGAAAAAAAGATAAAAAATATAATCAATAAAATGACAATAGCCCTGGCTGGTGTGGCTCAGTGGATCGAGTGCAGGCCTGGGAACCAAAGGGTCACCGGTATGATTCCCAGTCAGGGCACATGCCTGGGTTGCGGGCCAGGTCCCCAGTAGGGGGCATTCGGGAGGCAACTGATCGATGTTTCTCTCACACATTGATGTTTCTCTCCCTCTCTTTCTTCCTCCCTTCTCCTCTCTCTAAAAATAAAAATAAATAAAGTCATAAAATGGTGAAAGGATTAAGAAGTACAAATTGGTAGTTACAAAATAGTCATGGGGATGTAAAGCACAGCATAGGGAATATAGTCAGTAATATTCTGATAGTATGTGTGGTGTCAGGTGGGTACGAGATTTATCAGGATAATCACTTACTAAGTTATGTAATGTCTAGTCACTGAAACTAATATAATAATGTATGTCAGCTGTAATTGAAACATAAAAAAATGACTAAACGGCAAATGATGTACACACACACAACCACCACTGCCACTAGGGCATCTCTCCTCTTCCACCGTAAGCACACCTGGGGCACTGCCCCCAGCACTACTGTGGGGTGGAGGTGCATGTTTACACCCTGACACGCCCTCAGCAGGCCAGAGGGCAATCTTGACCCTGACCTTCAGTGAGCCCCCAATCTCAAAGACAAGAGACTCTCATTCAGGAGCTCAGTGTGGCTCAGTAAGTGCAAGGGAGTCAGCATGTCGGGGCCTAGGGAAGCTCAGGGGAGGGAGAGGCAGCCATAGGTTGGCCAGATAAAATACAGGCTACCCAGTTAAATTTGAATTTCCGAAAAACAATGAATAATTTCTTAGTGTAAGCATATCTCATGCATACTTATACTAAAAACTCACTATGCTATACTAAAAATTATATCTGGAATTGAAATCTAACACTACTTTTTTGGGTGAATTCCAGCAACCCTAGTAAATGAGGGCTTCGAGTGGATGAAGCAGAGCCAGGTTTTCAAGGTGGCACTTCGGAGCCAGGGCCGCCTGGACAGTTGTCCACTTAAGCCTCAGGCAAGCTGTGGGCTCTACGCTATTACCCTGCACTGTGTGCTTCTGAATACTCATGAGGGTGACATTTATTTTAGGGATAACCTTGACTCTGGTCTTATTTATTAAAAAATAAAGTTAATAGCCCTGGGTAGCTCAGTTGGTTGGAGCACTGTCCTGTACACCTAAAGGTTTCAGGTTCAATCCCCAGTTGGGGCGCATATGGAGGCAACTGATTGATGTTTCTCTCTCATATCAATGTTTCTCCCTCCCTCCCTCCTCCTCTCTCTAAAATCAATAAACATATCCTTGGGCGAGGATTAAAACACAAAACGAAACATAAACAAAGTCAATAATTAAAAACCTGTGGTACTTGGCTATTCCAAAAATGAATGGCGAGATCACAGTCGCTGACTGCACTGCCTGGGTTAAGGTGTTGCAGCACCTTCATTAGGAATCGCTGGTTCGGGAGTCACACAGATGGCAGTTAAATCCCAAAACCTGTATTTACCACCTGTGTGACCCTGGGCAAGCCTCTCCAGCTATCTGAGCACCACTTTCCTTATCTGGAAAATAGGGTAATAATCACAGCTCCTTGGTGTGGGGAGTACAGAAGGCAATGAAGGGAAAGGGCATAGTGTCTCCCCATCCACAGAGCAATGTGGGTTAAATTTGAAAGCCAGAACTGCACATCCACAAAGACATGAAACTAGTCACACAGATACTCTCACACAGACATGTAAACCTCTCACACATGTAATACTCTCACACAGGCCACAAAGCAACATGAAGCCATTGACACTGAGAAGCACAAGCAAACCACCCAAAGATCCACACTGAATGCAGTCCCACAGTCCACCAACAGCTCCTCATATGAAGGAGGGATTCCTACTAGAGTCAGGTGGCAGTGAAAAGACAATGGTGCCTCATCTCCTCCTCCCCCACTTCCGTTCAAATTCAGTCCAAGCTGTAAACCATACAAAATTGTGAAAGTAGTGTTAAACATACAACAAAATTTTGAATTTTCCCATGTCACCTTATTGTTATTGAAATAGCAAAATCATTCCAAAAATTGTTTGTGGTTGCTGCAAGTCCCTGCTTGGTAGGTGCCCTGAGCACATGCTTCTGGGCTTACTGGCAGAGCAGGTCTACCCTGTAACTGAGTTTGAGGACAAGGACTCCCCTGGTGGCCCATTCCGAAGGGAAACAGCCCTTGCTTCTCCCTCAGCTCTTTCTGGGAATTTCAGCTCCCAGATTTTCCACTCCCCAGCCAGAAGCACCCCCTCTCTTTTTCCCCAGCTGTAGGCTTGGCTTAATCTCAAGACAGCTAATAGGGCCTCAGACTGGACCTCAGCCAGGCCATTAACTTCCTGAGTGATCTTGGGAGTCACTTCACAGCTCTGGACCCCAATTTCTCCATTTTCAAAATAAAGAGAATATATGTGCTCCTCCTCAGTGTTTGGAAATGGTGAGATGCTAGTGTGGGATGAAGCAGTCCCAGCACTCAGGCCTCCTGATCCCCAGTGCATGCCCAGATCTCTGCCTCTTCGGGCTGAGAGGTAGGCCCCAGGGACTACTGGAATTCGTGGGGATAGGGTGGGGTTGGGGAAAGGGAACAGAGGGTGTGGAGAAGAAAGAACAACAGCAAATAAGAAAATGCCTTTTGGGAAGCCAGCTCTATGGGGGGCAGGGGAATCCCTTAGCTTAATGAAGAAAAGAAGGGATAAAGGCATAGGTCTGCCACCTCTTCCCACCTGCCCTTTGAACATGAGGTCCAGTCCAGCTGCACCATTACACCTCTGTGGCCAGACTGCTCCCAGGCCTTGCTTGACCTGGCAGATGTTCTCTGAAAGTTCAAACACCAGGCTGTGTCAAGTCTGAAAAATGCAGGGGTACCCTGTGGGTAGCTGGAGGGTTCCTTTCCTGAAGCAGACCAGTCTTCTGAAACACAAGGACTCTGCAGAAAAATGAAGCTGCCTTCTATAGAGTGAAGGTACTTTTGGAAAGTGGGAGCCATTCTGGCAAGTAAGGAGCTGCCCAGAATGTTCCCTCCTGCAAAATGGAGAAATTTTCTTTAAGATGGAGGTCTCTTTGATAAAGAGAAGGTGCCTGACTTCTGTAAAGGGAAGAAGTTTCTACAAAACAGAGGCACTTTCTTCAAAGTAGGGGAACATTTTGTAAAGTGAGGAAGAGTTCTATAAAGGCCCTTTTGTAAAGTAGATGACCTGTTTATAAATAAAAGACTCCTTGACAAAATAGAAGAGTGTTTTATAAAATGGAGAAACTCATTTTTGCAAAGTGAGAAACCTTCTGTAAAATGAGGGATGTTTCTGTAGAGTGTGGACCTTTGTGTAAAGTGAGGACCCTTCTGTCAAATGGGACAGCAAGGTGAGAGGGAATGGTGAGGATTACGGTAAACTGGAGAGCACATGCCTCTCCTAAAACATGCACTGCAGCTCCTCCCCTCCATCTAATTGTTGCACTGAAGTAACAGGACCTTGTATTTATTTTCAGATCTTCCAATATTTTGAGAGAATGAGAAATCCAGAATTTAATGTGAAATCCCCCAATTAAAAAAAAAAAAAAAAAACCAGTGAACAGACCAAATGAAACATGTGAGTCAAATTCTACTTGTAGACCACTATTTTGCAATATCTTAATTAGATGGTCCTTAAAGCCCCTTCCACCTCTGCCATTTACCTCCTGTCCTATCTTATGTGCTGTACCTCTTGGGTGGCAGCCTTGGAGGCCCTCTCTTCCATCCCCTGGAAGACCCAGTCTCCTCTGGATCAGAGAAGGCTCAGGGAGGTAGCTCATTCAATACTTGTCAGCAGTTGCCTGAACTAGAAACTGCCTTTTGTTCTATCTATGCAGACAGCAGGGGATCACAAGAACTTTCAGAACTCTCTGGAACTTAAGGTGTTCACTTTTCAATGGAGAATATAAGGTATGGGGATTCAACTGTTTATTGAGTACCTACTCTGGGCCAGGCAGTGTGTCGATACTTCCCTCTATGGCATCCTGCTCACAAGCCTGTACTCTCTTAGCTCCATTTTACGGATAAGGAAACAGGCACAGAGAAACAAAATCAATGGCCTGAGGATGCACAGCTAGAAGTGGGTGAGCTGAGACTTGATCCCAAGTGTGGCTGTGCCCAGCGTCACAGAGCACATCCTCAGTCAATGTTTGCTGAGTTGGGGGAGAAATCGCATTGGGGGGATGGGGAGAGGACTTTCTAAAGGAGGTGGTTTTTGAATTCAGCTGTTCAGGATGGGTGTGTTTTTACAGATATGGACTGACTGAGCATGGTCCTGCAGGCAAGGGAAGAAAAGTGAGCAAAGGTGTGGACACTAGACATGGGGAGGTGAACGGTGTGTCTGTGGGCACAGTGAACAAATAGCTTGGACTTGCAAGAAGTTTCCACAGCAGGAAGGGTCAGGAAAGGCCAAAAGACCGGCAGGCACTGTCCCCCGCACACATCGACCACCACCACCACCAAGATATTAGGGAGTACACAGAGATAGACTACAGCACAGAGACACACACATACACGATATCTACATATGAAGATGTATCTAGAAACCTCCAGGGGCTTAGACAGAGCCGAGCTGACACACACCTAGGCATATAGGAACATACGACATATACAGACTCAAAGACACACATGGATATACAGACACACTCAAACATACACAGGGACAAACAAACAAGAACATTAAGGTATAAAAAAACCTGACCCACAGGGAAAAAGGCAGCCAGGCAGCCAAGCACATGTGTACGTTCATGCATGCACGCGCGCGCGCGCGCGCGCGCGCGCGCACACACACACACACACACACACACACACACCCATACAAACACAAGGGAATACAGGCAGCCCTTCCCTCTTCTGGTTGCTTGATTGCCTTGAGGGCCAGGCTACCTCCTCCCTGTGTCTCTGAACCTAAGGCCAGAGAAGGATGGGGGTGGTTGCTCCACCCCTGGGAGGGGCTGGGGACTTCAGAGGACAGGAAGGGAAGGGAGTGGAGCTGCAGCTGGGAGCACTGGGGGCAGTAATTATCCAGTGCTGGGACTGCCACGCTGGCTGGGATTTCCCTCCGGGTGAGGACAAAGCCACTATGGGATGGCTCCTGTGACCCCTGCTGTATGTGACCCCAGGGACCCCAACACCCATCCATCTCCCTTCCTCTCTCACCAGAGGCCTGGTCAAAATACAGGGTTGGTGAAGCAGAGATTATGAAGGAAAGAGAGAGACACTGGGACAAAGACAAGGAGGGAGAAGACAGTAAGGGAGACAGAGACAGTCAGAGATGCAGGCCAAGAGAGGCAAAGTGGCAGGGACCAAAAGGGCAGGGCCATTTGTTGAACATGGTTACAGTGTGCCATGATGAGTGCTGAGAGCTTTACCTGTGGCATTTATTTCTTACAACGACCCTCGATGGTGGGATGATGACCCCATTTTCTAGATGAGAAAACTGGGGAGAGGTGAGGTGACTGGCCTGAGATCACATGAAGCTAGAAAGTGTCAGGGCTGGATCTGGGGGGCTCTCACTACTGCCTGACCCTGCCAGAGCCATGGGGTACAGAGATCTCTGAAGGCATTGTCCCGAGACAGCGGTCAGATCTGTAGGCTGGAGCCCCTAAGAGATGCACGGTGAGAGACCCACACCCTCCCTGCCAGCTCCCGGCAGCCCCAGGGCAGGGGGGGGGAGGGGCTGTGTCCACACCTGGAACACATTAGGCAGGGAGGCCCCGCCTAGGGCAGCCCGCTGAAGCTGCAGGGGGAGCAGGGAAGGTGAAGGTAAAGGCGAAGGCGGTGGTGTGGGCGGTGGTGCAGGCCTAGGAGGCCCAGAGGAAGGGCTTCTATGCCAGCTGCAGCTCCTTGGGGCCAGCCCTGCCAGTCCTGCCTTTCCCGCTTTCTCCAGGCTCCTTCCGTCCATGACTTAACCCCTTCCATGCACAGGCCATGGGGAAGTGCCTGGAAGGCTAGAAGCTTCCAGCACTGGGCAGAACCTGCTGCTCCCTCCCTCTCTGGGCCTCAGTCTCACACCTGTGCCTTCACACCCCTCCCTGCCTTACTCTGGGGCCGGGATGGGCACAGCTGATGCCTATTGGACACGTAGATGCCCTGTCTTCAGGCTCCTCAGAGTCTGCGCCCTAAACCACACCCCTACCTCAGCCCCTGGATGGCTTCTCTTCCTGCCTCCCCCATCTAGGAATGGCACCTCCATCCACCCAGCTCCCCAAGCCAGAGACTGGGCTTTCTCCACAACTCCTCCCTCCAACTCAACTCACATCCGGCCAGACCCCAATCCTGCAGACTCGACTTCTTAGTAGCGCTACAATCCATACCAATTTTTTTCTACTCCAGCCTAACTGGTTTCCTTGCCATCCTTAGAGCCCTCTACAAGGCACTCTCAATACCACAACCAGCTTGTGAAAACACAGTCCCCTTCAATTCCTGCAGCCCCGTGAAGGGCTCCCTTTGCTTTGGCTCCAGGGTGAACTCCAAACTCCTGAACATGGGGACAAGTAAGGCCCAGCTCAGGAACACTTCCCCACCCCCACCCTCCAGCCACAATGGCCTCTTGTCTGTTCCTCGAAAGTGCTCTCTTCCGCCTGGGGCTTTGGCACATGTCCTTCCAGTGCCCCAAACAGCTTTTCTGCTTCTCCTTACCTCCAGACTCCTGTTTTTCCTTCAGATCTCAATGCAAGTGTCCTCATTTCCCTACCCGCCCCCTCCTCACATGTTCCTGCTGCATTTGCACTTGGACTTGGTTGTCTCCCCGGCTAGAAAGGAGCTCCACCAGGATAGGGATTGTGCCTGCCTCAGTGCCCATCTGTTACCTCTCACAGGGCCAAGCAAATACTAGGTACTCGATAAACATTTGTTAAATGAAGAAATGCCCTCCTTTCTCCCCTCTGTCATTCTTTTTTTTTCAAATCCTCACCTGAGGATGCACTTCTTGAACTTAGAGAGAGGGAAAGGGAGGGAGAAGGACAGGGAGAGAAATGATGTGAGAAACAACAGGCAACCTAGGTCTGTGCCCTGACTGAGAATCTAGCTTGCGACCTTTTCGTTTACAGTTTATTGGACAAAGCTTCAACCAACTGAGCCACAGCAGCCAGGACCCCTCTGTCCCTCTTACTGAAGTGTGCTCTTACTTAAGTGTTCGCCAAGTATTTATTGACACTCTATTATGCCAGATAAATGGGATGCATGACTTACAATGGGGAAACTAAGGCCCTGAGGGGAGAAACGAAGCCTCAGTGAATCAATGGCAGAATGGCTCAGGAAGTCTGAGGCTTTTTCTGCTGCTGCCCTGCAGCATTGTCTCCAGCCCTGTGTGTGTTTCAGAGGTGTGAAAACCTAGGTCTAAGGAACTGGGTACTGGAGACTGGAGAGGCTAGACTCACTGATGCAAGGATATCTGCTCTCAGCAGATGAGGGAACTTAACTCTGTGGGGTTGGCCAATAGCAGATTGTGCGTCCTGTCCTCCAACCAGACAGGTCTTAGCCCCACCCCACCAGCGTCTGGCCAGCTGCACATCTGCCTAAGGCATTTAGCTAACTGGCCCCCAGAAAGGCATGGTTTGAGTCAGTCTGGGGAACTGTTAGCTGCCACTCCCCCTTGAGGCACCAGGTATCACCAGCTGGGCCCTGACCCAGGCATGGATGCACCTAGGAATGAGGGTGCCAACCATCTGCAACTTGGAAACTTCAATTCTTTTAGTCCTGCCTGGGGAAGTTCTTTTCCCAGCTTCCCAGAGTCTTTACATTTTGTTGTGTTTGTCTAGAAGGCCCCAGCTGACTAGAAACCAAATTTAGGTCTTTTCTCTGACACTTCCCTGGACTCTCAAACTGCTGCTCTCCAAAAATTCCCCAGCAGAGCCCCTTCTTCTCCTTACCTTGAACAGCCTCCCTCTATGGTCTCTCAGGATGCCCTCAACAGGGAGAACATCTAGGGAGCCACAGTAATTTACTTTATCAATGAGTGACTTGGTTTCCAGGAGTACTCCCTCAGTTCCTTGCAATAGCCACTACCCTGGCTGTATGTGAGATGGGTCTCTTCTTTATGAAAACATCCTTAAAAAACTGCCCCCCCCAAGGCATTTCTAAGGCAAAGTATGGGCAGGTAATGAATGACCCATCTAAGCGAGGGTGACTGCTACCTCACTATCCAAGTCTTCGAGGATAGGACTGGCTACCAGAACCATGCAAACTCTCCGCATGATTGACTGTGTGGTCCATGGCATGCGTGGGTGGTGAGAGCTCCCAACATCTCTGGCCAACACGTTTTCTGAAATTTCCAACCCTACTGGCCACCTCCACCTGGATGTACCCCACCCCATGCCTCTCAAACTCAACATGTCTCAAATAAAATTCAGTATCTTTCCCCAAACCTGCTCCTTCTCTTACATGTACATGGGCCCACCACTACCCATCACACTGATTCTGGACTTCTCCCTCTTCCTCGGCCTCTATATCCAAGCCACCACACCAAGGCCCACCCATGTTAGCACCTAAACATCTCTCAGATATTACCCTCCCCACCTGCCACTGCTGAGACCAAAGCTACCATCACCTCTTGCTGAGATGACTGCAACCCTCCCACAACCTGTCTCCCTGGTCCCATTCTCGAACCCCTACCATCCACTCTCCACATGTAGCTATCGGGATCTCTCAAACACTCACATCTGAGCATGTCATTCCCCTGCTTAATAAACCCTTCAAGGGTTCCCTGTTGCTCTCAACATGAAGTCCCTTTGCCAGCCTTATCTCTCCACTCCTCCCAGTGCTAGCCCCATTCCCCAGGATGCCCCGTGTCTCAGTGCCTTAGTCCCCATGTCTCAGTGCCTTAGCTCCCACCAAACTTCCTACCTAAACTGCCCTCCATGTTCCTCTTAGCTCTATAAACCTAGCTGACACTCCCCAACCCCCAGAGCCCTTCCTTAGGACTAGGCTCTGTTCTGGGCACTGCTGACTTCCTCTGCCTAGAGTCCCAGAACCACAACTGCCTTCCAACTTGAACTGCCAAATGTTAGCCATTCATGAGAACTGGGCATAGAAGGTAAACTGAGGCAGCCAGTGTTTGTGTGTATGCAGGTTAGGGACTGACTCACTTTCTGTAGCTTAGATCCCATGCCTCCTTTTGAGGTTGGGAGTGAGTGAGGCCCACAAAGAGCCCCAGGGAGAGGGCCTTGGAGGGGAGCCCAATGCATTCTCTGGGTCCTAATGATACTGACTCACTGTAGGACCATAGGTAAACTACCTCTCAGAGCCTCTAGTACTCCAATGGGGAAATGGGCTTGACCAGTGCTTCCTACTCTAGGATGTACATCAGAATCACCTGAGGAGCTTTGAAAATATATTCCTGGGCTGCAACTCCAAGATTCTGGAGCTCTGGGGTGGAGTCTGGGAATCACACTTATTTTTTCAAAGTCAACAAGTGATTCTGACGCTCACCCAGTTTGGGAAACCCAGAACCAGAAGGTGTCTAGGGCTTCGCCAGTTCCAATTCTAACTCCTGCAGTTTCTGAGAATGCCCCCAGCTTCAAATCAGAAGGAGCCAGCCCCTGTTGCTGTAGCCTTCAACTGGCTCAGTCCTTCCACTACCCATGAAAAAACATCAGGTGCAACTCTTTTTTTTTTTTTTTTTGACTGGTAGGGTCAGACCCAAAGCAATCCCTTCAATCTAACATCTGGAAGGATATTCTAGGTCTCAACTCTGAGGAATAGGGTAGGGTTCCCCAAAAATCTGTGTGAGCAAGCCTACACCTGAGAAGTCCTTTCTGACTCCCTCAAAGCCCTCTCTGGGATCTCACTGAGTTATCTCAGTAACCCAATGAGGCTGTAGACTTTGTCAATCTGGGAAATGGGCACATAAACGATTGCCCCCACCAAACCAGGAATCAGGGTAACTAAAAGAGAAAGCACTTTGAATCAATTCAAGGCTCTTTACATGGATAAGACATAAATATTTTAAAGAGTCCCTCTGTCCAGGATGGGCCACTTGGTCCTAAGGATGCCGATTCAATAAAGGCCTCATCAGTCTGAGGGAGGAAGTCAGCAGGCACACAGAAGTCTTTCCATGTGGACTAGAATGTTTCAATACTTGAAGCTCAGGTCTCTCTCTCTCTCTCTCTCTCTCTCTCACACCCCTTACAACCAACAACCCTGTCCTCTCCAGGCCAATTATAGGCGAGTGCTGTGGAGAGAGAAGCAAGTCACTTGTGCCTACTCCTGGGCTGGCTGGGCAGTGGGGGAGGCAGGCCTCTCATGCCCCATGCTGCTGTGAATCACATGGCCCAGCACCCGCCTTGCCAGGTCTGAGTAATTCCTTTGCCTCCTCTTCAGAAGGTTTTTCTTGTGTGTGTGTGTGTGTGTGTGTGTGTGTGTGTGTGTATTTTTTAAATTATTTCATTCTGCAGGCTTTGCAACCAGTATCTCACAGATGCCTCATGGCATTCTCTAGATGAAGAAATTGAGGCTCAGACAAAGGAAATCACTCACCCAGGATCACACAGTGAGTCAGTTATGAACGGCTGGATGGGAGGCCAGATCTTTCCCTGACAACCTTCTTAGTCCCAATCCTCATCTTGGAGTTAGGGAAAAAAAAGACAACCACCAATTACATAGGCAGGGACTCCATTGGGAAAAAGATCCTGGAAACTTTTTCAGGGAGGAGGGGAGTGGTTCAGGGTGGGTATTGTGATGGGTAATTGGGAAGGATTGGTGGAGAGGGAAGGCAACTCAGAATTAACACCATGTACTGATCAGAGCCCAGGGACCAGCGCTGAAGATGCTGCCTAGCTATTGAGCTGGAGATTAAGAGTGTTTGGAGGGTAGGAGTTCAGTTGTCCTCTTAGACTATAGTTACTGAGGGTCTACCATGTGCTCCTTTTGAATTTGTTCAGTCATCTGTTCAACCAGGATTTATTGAGCACTTACTGTGTGCCAGGCACTGCACTAGTCTTGGGGATACAAGAATGAACAAAGCAGATCTAATCCCCTTGCCCTCATGAAGCTCACATTCTAGTGGAGGGAGATGGGCAATAAACCAGAAGATACATACAACAAGATCAGTACAGACTGTACAAAGTACAGAGATGGTAGCACACTGGCAACTGCAATGGAGACTCATAAGTGGCCCTACCTAAAGTGGTCAGGGAAGGTCTCTTGGAGGAGGTGACATATGAGCTGAGACCTGAAAGATGAGGAACAAGCCAGGTGGAAAGCAGGAGGAAGAGCTGCCAGGCATGGTGGCAAAGCAGATGCAAAGGTCCTGAGGTGGGATGTGGCATGTTTTGGGATCTGAAAGCAGGTGCTATAGTAAAGTGGATGAGTCTGCTCCACACAGTGTCTATCAGGGGGAGTTCGGAAAATGGTAGGAGCAACATGTAGGTCAGGGGGCAAAAGGCCTTTTGTCAGCAGGATATCTCTAAACCACACTGAGGGAACCCCTGAAATCTACCAGAGGTTCTAGGACTAGCCAAGGTTGTAACAGCAGCAAAGGATCCATCTTGTTTGCATTTTATGCTTCACTACCGCTACCTGGTGCTGGGCTACAGTCCCAAAAACTTGTGGAGCCTGGGATGTGAGCCCTGAGGGCCCCCCAGAGGCTCAATATATCCGTCAGTGTAGCCCAGTAGGCAGCACTGCTCTTCCTTTATGGCTACTAAGCTCAGGTTCACCTAGGGGGATGTCAGCAGATGGGGGAGGCCCTGCTGGGCTCCTCAGACACTCAGGTCTGTGCAGTGCAAAGGCCTCTCCAAGCAGTGGTCTGTAACCTGACCAAGAGCTGCTCCATCTTGCAAATCCAAGTTCAAGCATCCTGATTTCTCTTCACAACCATGTAGCCATGTAGCTCTCCAGTTCTGCTACAACTGGCTTCTACCTGGCCTGACCCTTCTGCTGTCTCCCTACCCACCAGCCCCTCCAGCCCTCCCAAGGCTCACTTCCACCTTTCTCTCTCATCAGCACCTTCTATTCCATCCTTCCCTTGTTCTCCTCCTACACACACCTGGCAAAACCCCAACCTTGGATCAATTCGCCATCCTTCTTTTTTTTCCACTCTTACTCCAGAGATGATGAACAGTACAGGAGAAAATCACATAAGCAGAAGGCTTGGCATTACTTTCATGGTCTCCAACCTCACTTTGGGAGAAGCAGAAAGACCACAGACTTTGGATTCAAATAGATCGGGTTTTGAATCCTGACTCCATACTAGCTGTGTGACCTTGGGCAAGATACTTAACTTCTCTGAGCCTCAGTTTCCTCCCCTACGAAATGGGGCTAATGATACCTACTTCACAGGAGGCTCCTGAAGATTAAATGAGAACCCGTGTAAAGCACCCAGCCCAGTGCCTGGCACAACGTAGGCACTTGGCAAATGGGGGACTCCTTTTCTCCTATACCCCCGAACAAACCCTGTTTCGCCAACCAAATCCCCCTTACTGCCTTGCAGTCTTGCCCATTTTTCTTAGAGTGCTTGCTCTCCCATTAGCCTCATAAGGTAGAAGGGGGTCGGAGGGGATGTGGAGGCACAGAGGATAGAGAAAAGACGGGGGACAGAGGTTGAAAGGACTGGATGAAGGCCTAGGAAGGAAGGAAGGGGCTGGAGGTTGGGAAGATTCGAATGGTTGGGGTGGAGGGGCCCCGAGGTGGAGCTTGCAGAACCCGAGAACAAGAACCCGTTCCCAATACCAGGCCCGTGGCCGAGCTCCCATGCTGTCTCAATCACTCACCAGGCCGGGGCTGCGAGCCCTCCAGGTGGTAGGAGAAGCGCAGGGCCCGGTGGTGCTGTGGACTGGGGCCGCAGGGCAAGACCCGGGGGCCTGGAGTAGCGCCGAGGATGGCGTCCGAGGGGCCGACAAACTGGGGATCCTGGGTACCGCCGAGAGCCAAGCCTGAGTCCCTAGGCACCGGCAGTCCTGGCTCCAAGACTCCAGGGTCCGAGTCGGCACATGCCGGTGGAGCGGCGCCGGGGGTGTTAATGGTCGGGTGTTCGGGCTCAGAAGGCCCGGCGACCCCCAAGGCTCGGTGGCCATGCATGGTCCGGGCCTGGGCGCGGGGCCCGGGCTCCCCGCTTGGCTCCAGCTCCTGGGGTGGAGGCGCGGGCGGAGGAGGCCCGGCGCCCGGCGAAGCAGCGGCTTCAGGCTCGGGGGGCGGGGCTGCGGGCTCGGCCCCACTTCGGAGCCTCGAGTCCCCGGCCCGGGCCAGCAGCCGCGGCAGCGGTAGCAGTACCAGCAGCAGCCGCGGCCACCGCCGCTGCCGTGCCAGGCATCGCCGGTCCGGGCCCCGCGCGGGGAGTGGGCTCAGCGGGGCCGGGGGCCCGCTGGGGAGCGCTGTCTATGCAGCAGCGGCCGGGTGAGGGCCGGGGGCTGCGCTGGGCGCGGGCTCTCGCACAGGCGGCGAGCCACTTCCGAGGCCCCGGGGCGAGTCGGTCTGTTCGGAGAGCGGGGTCTCTTCTTTCTCCCGGAATGGGAATCGATCTGGGCTCCCCAGGCTGGTCGGAAAGGGTTCTTCCTCCCGCCGCAGCGGAGGCTGGGGGGCGGAGGGGAGGGCAGGGGAGGGGAGGGAGGGAGAAGAGGACGGCGGTGGCGGGGGGCGCGCTTGTGCGCTTCGAGCTTGGACTGCGGGGCTCACCCTCAGTCAATCCCTCCCGACGATGCTCCAGCTGCGGGTGCAGGGGAGAGGCCACGGCCCGGGTCCACTGTCCTCCCCAGCCTCAGACTGGATCTCCGCGGCGGCGGGCGGGAAGGAGCCCAGAGAAGGGGGGTGGGGAGGCGAGAGCTGTCTGTGAGACAGCCGCAGGCACAGCGGCGCTGGGACCCAGTTACCCGGGCCCCGCCCCCTAGCCCGGGACTGGGGCTTGGCCACGCCCCCTCACTGGGGGCCGCCTCACTTCTGGCTGTGACCGCCTCCAAGTCCCTCCTCTCCCTCCCTTGAAAATTCCCCCTCAGCCTGCCTTCCCCATCCGTTCCTGGTCCCATACAGGCAAGTCTCCTGGCTCAACTCCCTAAATGTGCCTTTCTGTCCCATCTGAGGTCTTCCTCCCTCCACTTGTCCTTCAATCTCTTTTCCAGAAGATTTTCCACATGTTCCAGCGTTTCCCTATGGATTGGCTCATAGAGGACTTGTCTTTGATACTCTTCACTGTGCCCAGACCAGACTTCATGGTCCTTTACTTCGTCCCTTTCTTGCCAATAGCCTCAGTTCCCAGGATTGTCGCATACCCCTGGCAACATCCCAACCTTGGTACAGTCCAACTATCTGCCTTTTCCATGCCTATACCCAGGCAGCTAAACACTGCTGGAGAAAACTGTCCAACCTCGCAGATTTGTGCCACTATAAACTCTTGGTCCCTAGCTTCTACCAGGCCCTCAGTGCTGACCTACAACTCTGCTATGCGTCCCTAGGCAGCTCTCTGTCCCATGTTCGACAGCAGCCATTTTAAACCTCCCCTCTCCTCAAACACCCAACTTCTCCATCTGTCCCCTAATCCTCAGCAGATGACCCCACCTCCTACTTCACAGATGAAACACAAGTCACCGAAAAGGAAGGTTTTGACTTTTTGCCACTAAACATACAGAGCCTATCACTTGCTCTTCCCATCGACATCTGAACATACTCAGGTCTCTTCCATATAAAAGCAAATTAACAATTACCAAAAAGTTTCCCTCTCCAATCACCTCCCTCTCCTCTCTATAAACTTCTCAAGAGTCGCCTACACTTAACTGTCTTAATTTTCCCACTTCCCACTTATTTTTCAACCCACTCCAATCTGCCTCCACCACTTGCCTGATACTGCTCTTGCATCAAGGTCCGCCATGGCCTGTGTCACTAAACCCAATAGAATCTTTTCAGAGGTAATCTTACTTGACTTTTTGGTAGAATTTGACCCTAGTGACTACTCTCTCCTCCTTAAGCCACTTCCATGACACCACACTCTTATTTTTCTCCTACTTTCTTGGTAATTCCTTTTTACTTTCCAGGCTCTTTGTCCAACCTTTAAATGTTGGTGCACATTAGGACTTTGGCCTGAGCTCTCTTGTCTTCTTTCCCTATGCTCTTTCCTTTGATTATCACATTTGCTCCCATGGCTTCAATCATCATCTCTTTGTTGATACTGGAAGTCCAGATAGTTCTCTTTTTTAAGTATATTTTATATTTTATTGGTTATGCTATTACAGTTGTCCAATTTTCCCTCCCCTTTATCCCCCTCCTCTCTGCACCCCCACCCTCCAGCATCCCCCCCCCGCCACCGTTAGTTCATGTCCATGCGTAATACATATAAGTTCTTTGGCTTCTCCATTTCCTATACTGTTCTTAACCTCTTCCTATTTTGTACTTACCAATTATGCTTATTCCCTGTACCTTTTCCTGCGTTCTCCTTCTCCTCCTCCTGGCTGATAACCCTCCATGAGATCTCCATTTCTGTGATTCTGTTCCTGTTCTAGTTGTTTGGTTAGTTTGTTTTTGTTTTAGGTTCAGTTGTTGATAGTTGTGAGTTTGTCATCATTTTAGTGTTCATAGTTTTGATCTTTTTCTTAGATAAGTCCCTTGAACATTACATATAATAAGGGCTGGTGATGATGAACTCCTTTAGAGATATTTCTCTTGAGCCTTGTACTCAGCTGGTTACTAGACAGCTTGGCCTGAATGCCCCAGAGATACCCAAAACCTTAGCTTCTTCCCAACTCCAGGCATTCTCCACCCAACCTGTTTGTCCTTCTTTGTATTTTACCTTAGTGACTAACCTTAGTCAAAGCAGAAACCTGAGCTACACCCCTAATTCTTCTCACTGTTCAATCCCCCTGCAATCACCAAGTCCTGTCATTTTTACCTCCTGAGTATCTGTCAAATTTATTTATGTAGTCCCTTCATTTCTGCTGCCACTTCCCTAGTCTAGACTAGCATCATTTCTAACCTGCAATGCTGCCATTGCCTTCCCATTTCAGTCTTGTTCCCTGGAATCTATTCTCTACACTGTAGGCAGCATGATATTTTGAAAAGGTAAATCAAATCATATTGTTTTTGCGTTTAGAACCCTTCAATGAATCCCCATTGGCTTAAAAGGAAACCTACCTTCTGCAACAGGGAAGATTAATCTGGACCCTGCATGATCTGGTCCCTCCCAGCCTGTTGAGACTCCACACGAGTGAAAGCTGAAGTTCTTAGACCATTTCTTAGTCTCTCTAGCTTTTGCATATGCTGTTGCCTCTGCATGAAACTGTCTCCACATCTCCCCAACTCGACTTCATTTGTTCTTCAGATCTCCACTGATTTTATGAATGTCTTTTGAGCACACACTATGGGCCAGGAACTATATGAAGCACTAGTTACACAGTAGTGAATAAGAAAGACATGAACAAGATTGTGGTGAGCAAACTTGGACCTCACATTTTATACTCTGGTGCTGGAGGGACCATAGAAGTAAACAGACATAATTACAACACATAAACATGGATAATTACAAATTGTGATAAGGCCATAAAGGGACAGAACAGGGTGATAGGAAAGACAATAATGGGTGAGGGCAATTTATCTTGAGCGGTCAGACAAGCTCTGATATTTGAGCTGAGACATGAAGGAGTAAGAGCAGATGATGAGTGGATGCAAAAATGTTTCAGGCAGAGGACACAACAACTGGGAAGAAGCTGGGGGGAAGGGAAATGGTATACTTAGGAGCAGTAGGAAGGCTGGTGCGGCTGGAGCATATTGAACTGAGGGGTGGGAAATGAGGTCGAAAAGTTAGGCAGGAGCCAGATTATGTAGGGCTTTATTGGCATGGTAAAGAGAATAGGTCTTATTCTATAAGCAAAAACAACATATTGAAGCAATACTTTTATTAGTAATTAATTTATTTATTTCTCATTCACAAAATGGAGTATTTATTTCTAGAGCACTTTTGAATTTAGAAGGAGAAAAAGATTTCAGTCAGGAATTAAATGTGCAAATATGTGTGTATAAGTGTATGTGTATACATATATATATATACATGTGCTTTTCTCCAGTAAGTTAATTTACAAGTATTTTTTCTTTATTTTTATTGTTGACACTATTACAGTTGTCCCCATTTTCTCCCCCTTTGCCCACCTCCACCCAGCCCTGGCCCCCCTTCCCTCTGGCCATCACCACTCTGTTATCTGATGTGGGTCAAATTGCAGAAGATACTTACATTGATTTGAGAAAAGAATAGAAAAGATCATAATGTATACTAGGCTCAGTAGCAAGAGTATGTTTCATGAAACCTTTGTTTTAGTTTGTATCACAGATGAACTGAATCATGATGAAATAGTACCTCTCTCTTTTTAAAAAGATTTCATTATTTATTTTTAGAGAGAGGGGAAGAGAGGGAGAGAAACATAGATGTGAGAAACATTGATGGGTTGCTTCTTGTACCTGCCCCAGCTGGGACTAACCTGCAACCCAGGCATGTGCCCTGATCAGGAATGAAACTGGCAACCTTCCACCTTGGGGGAGGATGCCCATCCAGCTGAGCCACAGCGGCCAGGGCAACAGTATCTCTTTTATAGATAAATGTTGAATATACTACATTGAATGGTTTTAAGCTTGGGATTGGCATGATATAGTTAATGTTTTAAAAAGATTACTCTGGCTGCCATGGACTGCACTGGAGGTGGATAAGATTAGGAGCCTGCTGCCATCAGATGATGGAAAGTGGACTAAGGTGATTGTTGGTGGTGGTGGGGATGGAGAGAGGTAAATAGATTTGGAAGATATTTAGAATTGAAAGGGCTTGGTGTGGTGGCTTGGGGGTGGGAGGGAAAGGGAGAAATCAAGGATGCCACCCAGAATTCTGGTTGTATGGAGCCACATCATTCACTGAGATGAGGAAGACAGAAAGAGGGATGTGTTTTTCAGAGAAGATCAAGCATTTAGTTCTGCGTGCTGTTGAGATAACCAAGTGGAGAAGTCAAGTCAGTAGCAGTGTATTCCCAGGGGAGAGGTCAGGGTTTCATATATAAATGAGAGCTGTCCATATAGAGATGAAAGAAGAGGTTAGTCTGATACAGAGCAGAGAAAGGAAGAGGATCTTTAACTGAGCTCCAAGGAAATTGCACGTTAGAGGTTGGATGAAGAAGCAGGAGGTGGCAAAGAGACTGAGAAAGAGGTAAAGAGATAAGGACATACTGGGGGATGTGTTGGTGATGTTTCAAGAGTGTTGAGAAGTCAACAAGATGAGGATTAAGAAGGGTCCTTTGGATATGGACCCCTGATAGAAGTAGTTTTGGAGGAGTGGTGAGGGTAAACACCAGAATGAATGAAGAGTGAACATATAGCCCTGGCTGGTGTGGTTCAGTGGACTGAGTGCCATCCTGTGAAACAAGGGGTTGCTGGTTCGATTCCCAGTCAGGGCACATGCCTGGGTTGCAGGCCAGGTCCCCAGTAGGGGGGCATGTGACAGGCAACCACACATTGATGTTTCTCTCCCTCTCTTTCTCCCTCCCTTCCCCTCTCTTTAAAAATAAATAAATAAAATCTTTTTTTAAAAAAGAGTGAACATATATACCATTGATGAGAGTGTAAATTGATACAACTACTCTAGGAAAAGTTGGACATTTTCTAGTAAAGCTAAATGATGCACATATTCTATGACCCAGCAGCAGTCATAGGGATATATCCCAGAGCAGCGGTCCTCAACAGTGTGGTCTGGTGATCCCGGGGGTGTGGTGGGGGTGGTAGGGTGGGGAGCTAAAACCATAATACTAGTAAGATGACTTTTGCTTCTTTTACTCGCATTCTCTCCAGAATGTAGAGTGGAGTTTTCCAGAGGTTACTTCACGAGTGATATCACAGTAGATTGAATGCAGAAGCAGATAGGAGAATCCAGCTGTCTTCTATTAAGCCATACAGTAAAGAGATTTGCAAAAATGTAAAACACTGCCACTCTTCTCACTAAATTATTTTCATTTTGGAAAATAGTTATTTTTCATAAAAATATGCTATTTGTGTTAATAGGCTTTTTATAGTTATTTAAAACTTAACATACTTAAGCTTTCTTAGTTTTCATTTCTAATACAGCAAGTATCAATTGATATAATCCACAAAGACCAAAGCTCCTTGGGGTCTGCAATGATTTTTAAGAATATCCTTAAATGGCCCTGGCTGGTGTAGCTAAGTGAATTGAGCGCAGGCTGTGAACCAAAGGGTCACAGTTCGATTCCTAGTCAGGGCACATGCCTGGGTTGTGGGCCAGGTCCCCAGTGGGGGCATGTGAGAGGCAACCACACATTGATGTTTCCCTCTCTCTTTTTCTCCCTCCCTTCCCCTCTCTCTAAAAATAAAGAAATAAAATATTTAAAATAAAAAAAAAGAATATCCTTAAATGAAGTCCTGAGACCAGAGAGTCTGAGAATTGCTTTCCTAGAGAAATCCTTGCACATCTGTACTGGGAGACATTACAAGAATGTTCACCAAAGCCTGTTTTTAACTATGAGAAATGGAAACAAGAGTATGGGATGAATAAATTGAGACATATATAAAATACTATATGGAAATAATAAATGAAGTCTAGCTACATGTATCAACATGGACGAAACACAGGAAACCTAACACTGATGCAAAAAAGTCATAAATAATGTTTATATAAAGTGGAAATTGTGTAAAATTACACAATATATGGATGCATTCATATGTTTGTAAAATCATGGAGAAAGCAAGGAATAAAAAATAAAAAATTCAGGACAGTGGTTACTTCAGGGGCAGGAAGGAGATGTGACTGGGGAGGGCTGCCTACACAGAAGGTTTTGTCATTCAAAAATGATAATTTTTTGCAACTGGATGATGGGTATACAGGTTATTTGTTTTATTATTTACTCAAACTGTACATACATGTGTATTCTAAAGTTTATAATGTATATCTTAAAAAGAAATAAAGTTAATTTAAAAAACAGGAATAGAATAGTCCTGGCTGGGTGGCTCAGTGGGTTAGAGCATCGTCCTGTGCACCAAAAAGTTGCAGGTTCCATACTCCGTCAGAATACTTACCTAGGTTGCAGGTTGGAGCTCTTGTTGGGGGTGCATATGGGAGGCAACTGATTAGTGTTTCTCACATCAATGCTCCTTTCTCTCCATCTCATTCTCTCTCTTTCCCTTCCCCTCTCTCTAAAATCAATAAACATATCCTTGGGTGAGGATTAAAATTAAAAAAATTAAAAGAAAAACAGGAATAATTGGATAGAGTGCTGGTAGGAGTAGCTTATTACAAGACCATCTCTGCAGTCAGAATAGAACAACTCCCTCCACCCCACTGAAGTACAGCTAGGTGTGTAGGCAATGCCCTTGAGAAAGCTGGCTGTGAATGGGCACACTGCTCAGAGACATAATGTGATGGTAGGAGGATGGTCAAAGAATAATTTTTTTAAAGATGGGAGATTCTAAACTATGCTTGTTTGCTGCTGGGAATGATCCAGTAGAGATGGAGGGGATGAAGACACAGGAAAAAAAGGGAATAATTCAGGGAAAAGAGGGGCTAGGATCTGGGGCACTAGGCCTGAGAGAGGAGGTGAGGTCCTCAGGCCTCTCATTGTAACAGAAAGAAAAGAGGCAAGGATGAACAAGAGACACTGGGAGGTTTGGAGATCCAGTGGTGGGAAGATGAGGGCCCTGTAACAATTCTATGTCTGGGGGCTTCTATTTTGTCACTGAAGCATGAGGTAAGGTCATTTTCAATAGAGAGAACAGAAATAGTAATCAGTCTTCACAGCATGGTTGATAGAAATTTGTCTTTCACTACTGATAGTTTAGAATAAAGTTTCAGCTCACACTAACATACATTTTTAGGACTGTTGTCAAATTTGGGAAAATCTGTTTAGTTCCTTTCATATAGGAGCTGTTAAATTTCAGGGCAGTTCGATTTTCTGGTATAGTGATAAGTCTTCAGTACTCTTTGATCTTTCACTGTTCATTACCCAGGGGCTTGGAAGGGACCTGTGCAAATGAGGGGCCCTGAAATTTCATTGACTGCTACAGAAATCTTCCTCTGGCCTCTTAGAACTACCTCCTCTGGCAGAAAGCATTCTCTGATTTTCTCAAGCCGAGATCCTCCCACAGGTCTTTATTCCTGCCACCCAGTGGACTTTTCCCTTTCTCTCTGAGCAAGCTAGGTCAGACTCCTTCACCACAAGGAGGGAGCTCCAGAGTAAGGAGTCAGGACACACTTACCTTGGCTTGGGAGTCAGGCAGACTGGAATTTGGTATTTTGCACCTCGGGTGCACCGACAGAGTAGGATTTGTTCTGATCCTCGGTTCATAATATATCGGTACTCTCACCATTGGTACAAGCTAGGGCTTCAGTCCTAGCTCTTCTGTGTGACCTTCAGCAAGTTTCTCATCACTTGGAGTCTCAGTTTTTTCATTTGTAAACTGGGGATGATACTAACAATACCTACTAGATCAGAGTTTCGAGGTTTCCATGATATAATCCATGTAACGCGTGCAGTCCCTGGTACCTAATGCTTAATCAAAGCTAGCCCTCCATGTGATTGAGGTGGTATGTTACCAGTGTAGGATACAGTAGTGAATGACAAAGGCCCAGACCCTGCTTCCTGAGCTCATAGTCTAGCAGGCACCATACAGAAGAGTGCAGCCCTGATATATCAAAATGACTTCATCATTTGTTTTTATTTTTTTTATTTTTTACTCTCTTCCCCCCAGTTCACCATCACTGTCACCACCTCTCAGATATCCATCCATCTCTGTCTCTATTTTGCTTTCTCTTTATATCTCTCTGGCTGTTTGTCTTTCCTGTCTCTAATATTCTCTCTCCATCTCTCTCCCCTTCTTGCTCTTCTTGCTTTCACTCTCACTATGTTGCCTACGTTGGGGGATCACCTTGTCTCCATCTAACTCATGGTTCTCATTTGGTTTGTGCCTCCATCCTCACATATATAATACATTTCCTCATCTGCTTCTGAATTTCTGTGTTCCTGAATTTCTGTCTTTTCTTTCTATTTCAATTTCTTGGCCTCTTCTGTCTGCCTTTCTGTCTCCATCATTCTCTATTTATTTTATCTCTGGCTGTTCGAGAGTCCTCATCTATTTGTGTTGCTGCATTCATCTGTCTCTGTTCCCCACCTACCCTTCTCCATTCTCACATTTCTGTTCTAATCTGTTTTCAGCGCCCCCCAATATTTATTTTTTTCTGTTTTTCTTGTGCACGCGCGCGTGCGCGCACACACACCCCTTGTTAGTCTTCTTGCTCCCCTTTCCCTACCAATTGATTATCATTTTTCTCTATCACCCCTTTTCTCTCTCTGTTACCATCTTGTTGGGTTGTTCTCCTCAAGTGCCTGTTTCTGGTCTCTATCTCCCTATCCCTCCATGTGTTTCATCTGTTTGCTATCTTGTCCCCAGCTCCCTATCCTTCTGTCTCTATCTCTGTCACTGACTATGTACTCAAGAGTATGGTTGCTTGTGCTAGATGGTTTGGATGCCAATCCTAGTTGTGCCACTGATTTGCTGTGCCTCAGTGTCCTCACCTGTAAAATAGGGATAACAGTATTTGCATCACAGTATGACTATGAGCATTGCATGAGTTAACACATGTACAGCTTGTAAAACCATGCCTTAGATATAAACGCTCAAAAGTGTTAGTTTCTATATCATTAACCTCTGCCTCCTAATCTTCATCACCCTCTTTTCTATCTTTATCCAATCCCAGTCCCTTCCACTCTATCTACCTGGCTGTTATCATCTCTGTCTCTGTCCCATCTCTTCTCTTCTTCCTCTGCACCTTCTTACCTTATTTCTGTTAGTACCTCTTTCTCTGCACAGCCCACTCCATCTTTCTGTATATCATTCTGTCTGCATCTTTCTTTGTTTATCCCCATTTCTGACTGTCTGCTCCCACCTTTCAGGCCCTATTTCTTGGTCTCTGTGTCTTTGTTCTCATTTCTCTATCTGTTAGAGAAATATATCTGTTCCTATATCTATCTTTATTTATCTATTTCCTTTTAAAAAAGGTCTTATTCTGTTTCTTTGTCCTCATCTCTGTGCCTTCCTCTGGCCTCTCTGGACAATTTAGATTGGAATTGGTCTGGTAGATAACGTGGAGCTATAAAAAGGTTTAGGAGAAAGAAGTGGGCCTGGCAAGAAGTGAGTGGCAGGGTGTGGAATTTCATGGCTCTGCCAAATCCTCCTGAAAGACGTGGCCTCTGAGGTCAAGGTTAGCATAAACCCCTTCAACTCAGCCTCCTGAAGAAAGACAAAGAATGCTGCAGTTATTGGGAGGACCAGGAAGGGGTATTTTTCTGAGTGAAATTCCATCCGGAAGCTGGAATCCAGAGCATTTCCTGTTGTAATGCTTATTCCAGACTTGGAAAGTCTGAACTTGCCACGTAGCATGTGCAGTCTATGCATATATTTCTGCAGTGAAACACAGAGATGCATACAGAATCCTCTGCCTTTAGAGATGCAAACATGTACAGAGATATATGGATACACAAAGAATCCCAAACCCTCAGAGTTGCAGATACTCCAAGACATGAAAAAGCACACAGAATGAATCACCCACTGGTGGCAATGCAGATGTCCACAGGGACATTGAAAGACCCATGGAATTACCCCCTTATAGCTCAGGGACCCAGGCAAACAGATTAGAAAAATAGCTACATAGACAATCATCCAGCTGATTTCCCTTTGAAAAACTTTTCTTTTTCATTCTGATATTTTTATATAAACAGAAACATACCAGAGAATTATGTATAAACACACATTTATAGAAGTGTGAACATTCATATACAATCACAAATATCCAAAGCAACAGAGAACCACTCATAGCCATTGCTTTGCTGGAAGTGCAAAAGCAATTTCCCTCTGGCTCCCAAATGACAGACATGCTGTCCTTTGGCACCCTCTCTTTGTGAAGGCACCACCAGGTACTCAAGCTAGAAACTTGACTGTTAGGAACTGGACTGCAATAATTGTAAAACCCAGGTATGTATTTTTTTCTCAAAAAATATAAAATGACAAAAATGGTATAGGAAGGCCCTGGCTGGTGTGGTTCAGTTGGTTGAGTGTTGTCTTGCAAAGCACATGCCTGAGTTACAGGCCAGGTCCCTGGTTGGGGGGGTGTGAAAGGCAACTGATATATGTTTCCCTCTTACATAGATATTTCTCTCCCTCTTTCTCCCTCCCTTTCCTCCTTTCTAAAAATAAATATGTATTTTTAAAAATTAAAAAAATGGTGTAGGAAGAAGTAGAGAACTTGAATAGAATACTAAATATTAATGAAATTGAAATAGTAGGCAAGGACCTTGTTTTCCCCCAAATCCAGGCCCAGATGGGTTTACAGGTATATTTTACCAGACTCTCAAGGAACAGTTACTTTTCTTCTTATATAAGTTATTGCAGAAAATAGAAAAGGAGGGAAAGCTGTCCAGCTCATTAGTCCAGTGTAATCTTGAAACCTTGACTCCAAAATCAGATGAGGACAATGAAAGAAAAGAAAATTATAGGCTTATTTCATTTACTAATATAGACACATAAATCTCAAATGAAATATTAGATAATCAAATCTAACAGTATGTTAAAAATATATCACGATCAAATAAAGTTTATTCCAAGAATGCAAGGATAATTTGTTCAGCCTCAGAAGACTCTATCAACGTAAGTTACCTTAATAGACTAAAGGATTAATTTGATTATTATGATTATTTCATATGATTATTTCAATTAATGTAGGAAAAGTACATTACATGCCTACTTATTTTTTTTTTAATTTTTTTTTAACTTTTTTTTAAGTACTTTTTTTTTTCCTTTTAGATTTTTTATTTATTTATCTTTAGAGAGGAAGGGAAGGAGAGAGGGAGAGAAACATCAATGTGCGGTTGCCTCTTGTATGTCCCCTGCCGGGAACTGGCCTGGCAACCCAGGCATGTGCCCTGACTGGGAATCGAACCGCGATCCTTCGGTTCGCAGGCCCGCGCTCAATCCACTGAGCTACACCAGCCAGGGCTTACATGCCTACTTATGATAAAAGCTCTTAGTGAACTAGGAATAGAAGGCAAATTTCTTAACTTGGTGAAGTTTACATGGCCAAACTTTACAGCATATTTTATACTAAATAAGAAAACTTAAGAAAATTTCCTCGAAGATTGAGAATGAAACTAGATATTTACTCTCACCAACCACTGTTTAACATAGAACTGAAAGTCTGGGTCAATACTATAGAGAGGGAAAAAGAAATGAGAGGTGTAAGGATTAGAAGAGAAGAGGAAAAACCAACAGATTCAACAGACACTTAAAGAGTTCAACAAGGTTTCCAGGAACAAAATCAACTTATAAGAATCAACAGCATTTCTTCTTTTCATAAATTTTATTGAGAGAGAGAGAGAGAGAGAGAGAGAGATTGATTGAATTATTGCTCCACTTATTTATGCATTCATTGGTTGATTCTTGTATGTGCCCTGACTGAGGACTGAACCCGCGACCTTGGTGTATCATGATGGTGTTCTAACCAAGTGAGCAACTTGGCCAGTGCATCAACCATATTTCTTTACATTAGCAATAAACAACTAGAAAAAAAAGTAATAAAAAATAAGATACCTAAAATTAATCACTAGACCAAAATAAAAACTTTTCTTTAGAAATATTAGGATAACTAAAAACAAGCAGAACAGATTGCATGGTCAAATGATTTTAATATGTAAACATATAACTAAAAAAGAAAAATACTTAAAATAATATGACTATATTAACACCAATACATCTTTTGTATTAGTAAGTATAAATAGTTAAAGAAAAACATTTTCCATTGGATCACTGAGCAAAACCCAACTGCTGTATTCAAGAGAGTCAGCTAAAACAAATCTATTCAGAAATGTTAAAGATATAAGAAAAGGCAAAGGTGTACTAGTCAAATGCCAATAAATAAAGCAGGGGTTGCAGTCTTAATGATCAGACAAGTTGAAACCTCAGAATGAAAGGCATTAGTTAACTGTCAAGATCATTATAAACAAGGAAAGACTGAGGAACTGTCACAGACTGGAGTAGATATGATGACTAAATGCAATGTGGGATCCTCGGCTGGATCCTGAAACAGAAAAAAGCAAACTAAAATCTGAATAAAGCCTGGTGTTCACTTAATAGCAATGTACCAATGTTAATCTGTTAGGTTTTTTTAAAAAAATATTTTACTTATTTATCTTTAGAGAGAGAGGAAGGGAGGGAGAAAGAGAGGGAAACATCAGTGTGTGGTTGCCTCTCGAACACCCACTACTGGGGACCGGGCCTGTAACCCAGGCGTGTGCCCTGACTGGGAATTGAACCAGTGACCCTTTGGTTCACAGGCTGGCACTCAGTCCACTGAGCCACACCAGCCAGGGCCCAATATCTTAGTTTTGAAAATGAGGTTACACATTTACATGGTGAGCAACTAGGTGATGGGTATCTTTGCAACTGTTCTGTAAATCTAAACTTATTCCAAAACAAAAAGATTATTAAAAAAGCATTAATTGAGGCAAAAAGGCCATGATTCACGATGAGAATATAGAGTTATGCCTTTTTTTTGTACCAAATAACAGCAGTCTTATAAAGCTGAAATGTTAAAAGGTCCAAGGAGAAATAGAGAATGGATTGAAATACACTAAAAACAGGAGAAATTTAACTCATCTTTCTCATTCCAAGACAGGTCAAATCAACAACAGCAAGAACAAACCAATGAGAATGTAGAAAACCTAAACAACAAAATCAATATTAAGAAGCAAATCTCAATAAATTTCAAAAGTGGAACTAATACAATGTTTTCTGATGACAAGTGTGATAAAACTAGAAATCAATGTAAAATGGATCTTCCATCTGAATATGTTCAAAACTCTATCAAACAACTTTTGGGTCAAAAGGGAAACTCAAACCAAAGTTGCTGAACTTCTAGACAATAATGATAATTAGTAAATAATAATAATAATAATTAATCATTTCTAGACACTACATATCAGAATCTGTGGATACAGATAAAGTAGCGGTCAGAGGAAAGTCCACAGCCTTAAAATACTTACATTAAAAATGAGAGAAAAAGAAAAAGCAAGCATCTGAATCAAAAAGTTAGAGAAAGAAATAAAATAAATTTAAGGAGAATAGAAGGAAAGAATTAACAAGGAGAAAAGTTCAAATAAAGGAGTTAGAAAACATAACAGCAGAACTAACAGATGAGCCAATTCTGTAAAAAAGAAATATATAAGCCATTAAATACCATAATCAAGAAAAGGAAAAAGCACAGCTATAACTATACGAATTTGAAGATGAGAAGTTGGATATAGCCATAGTATGAGGACATTTTAAATAGCATAAAAGACTTCCTCATACAACTCTATACAAATTGTTTTAAAGACCTAGAAGAAATGGAAAACATCCTAGGAAAATACACCAAAACCAAATCTTTTCAAAAAATTTTATTTACTTAAAAAGTCCTCACACAAGGTTATGTTTGTTGATTTTAGAGAGAGAGGGGGGGAGGGAGGGGGAGAGACAGAGGGCAAGACAGAACATTGTGTTGTTGCACTTATTTATGCATTCACTGGTTGATTCTTGTACGTGCCTTGCCTGGGAGGGGGATCTAACCCACAGCCTTGGTGTATCCAGATGGTGCTCTAACCAACTGGGCAACCTGGCCAGGGCCAAAAGTTATTCTAAAAGAGAGAAGTTCATATAGACCAATTTCCAGGGAAGAAATAGAGATAGTTCTAAAGAGTTACCTTTCCCCAAAAGTACCAGACCATGATGCTCTTACAGGAGAGGTCTATTAATGCTGAAAAGCAGATAATCTGAATGCTACTTTTATTTTCCTAAGCCTAGATAAAGAAGGAACATTTCCAAATTCTTTTTATGAATAACATTGATACCAAAATCTGACAAAGATTCCACAAGAAAAAGAAAATGATAGAGCAATCTTCACTTATGAGTATTAATACAAAATCCTCCATAAAATATTAGCAAACACAATCCATGACTGTGTGGGGTTAATTCCAAGAATGTAAGAAGCATTCCATATTGAGACTAATATATCACCCTGGCTGGTGTGGCTCAGGGGATTGAATGCAGGACTGCAAACCAAAGGGTTGCTGGTTCAATTCCCAGTCAGGGCACATGCCTGGGTTGCAGGCCAGGTCCCCAGTAGGGGGCGCTCAAGAGGCAACCACACGCAGATATTTTTTACCCTCTCTATCTCCCTCCCTTTTCCCCTCTCTGTAAATATAAATAAATAAAATAAAAAAGAAACTAATATAAAGTAATATTTAATGTCAACTGTAATTGAAAAATAAATAAATCCCCCCAAAAGAATCATTCAATATTAGGAAATTCATTAATAATGACTAACATTTTACTTTTTAAAAATATTTTATGTATTTATTTTTAGAGACAAGGGAAGGGAAGGAGGGAGAGAAACATCAATGTGTGGTTGCCTGTTGCACACCCCCTGGCTTGAGGACCTGGCCTGCAACCCAGGCATGTATCCCCACCAGGAACCAAACCAGCGACCCTTTGGTTCACAGGCCTGTGCTCAAATCCACTGAGCCACACCAGCCAGGTCAGTAATGTCTAACATTTTAAATCTAAGGAGAAAAATATCTTATTTTCAGAGATGCAAAAGAATCATTTGACAAAAATTCAATACCCATTCTTTATTTAAAAATGTACAATTGCCCTGACTGGTGTGGGTCAATTGGTTGGGCATTGAACTGCAGGGCAGAAAGTTGCCAGTTTGATTTCTGGTCAGGTCACATGCCTGAGCTGCAGGTTTGGTGCTGGTCTGGATGCATACAAGAGTCAGCTAATCCATGTTTCCGTCCTTCTCTTTCTCCCTCCCTTCCCCTCTCTCTAAAAATTAAATAAGTAAATAAATCTTTGAAACATTCAATAGAAGAGGAACATATGGTTTTTCCCTTGATATAATTACGTCTGTGTGTGCATGTTTTTATGTGTCCCCAAATCCAGCTATCCATCATTTCACTTAACTAGGAAACACTAGAAGCGTTCATATACTAAAATCAGACACCAGGCATGGGTATATACCCTCTCCACTACAATTTAACATTCCTGTTGGAGGCAGTAAGCATTGTAATTAGAAAAGACAAAGAAATTAGAAGTATACCATTGGAATGAATGAGGTAAAGCTATCATTATTCATAGATAAGACTGTATAACCAGAAAACCCAAGCAAACTAATTGAAGAACTGCTACAAACAAGATAATTCAGTAAGGTAGAAGGATATAAAATTAATATATAGAACTCATGGAAGAGAAAGCTCCATTTATTAGAGCAACAAATAAGATAAAATACTATCTTAGTCCATTGGGGCTGCTGTAACAGAAAACCACAGAATGAGTGGTTTATAAACAACAGATATTTATTTCTCACAGTTTTAGAGGCTGGGAAGTCCAAGATGAAGGCATGGGCTGATTCAATGTCTGCTGAGAGCCTGCTTCCTGATTCACAGACTGCCTTCTTCTAGCTGTATCCTCACATGGTGGAAGGGGCAAGAGAGCTCTCGGGGGCATCTTTTCTAAGGGCACTAATCCCATTCATGAGGGCTCCACCCTCATGACCTAATCATCTCACAAAGGTCCCACCTCCTATTACCATCACGTTGGGGATTAGGTTTCAAAATACAGATTTTGGGGATATACAAACATTCAGTGTATAGCAAATACTTAGAAACAAACTTAAAAAGAAATGTCCAAAATCTTTTTTTTTAAGATTTTACTTATTTATTTTTAGAGAGGGGAATGGAGGGAGATAGAGAGGGAAACATCAATGTGTGGTTGCTTCTTGAGTGCCCCCTACTGGGGACCTGGCCTGCAACCCAAGCATGTGCCCTGACTGGGAATTGAACTAGTGACCCTTTGGTTTGCAGGCCAGCACTCAATCCACTGAGCCACATCAACCAGGGTGAAATGTCCAAAATCTTTATAAGAAACCATTTATAAAACTCTGGAGGAACAAATGTAAAGGCATCCCACATTCTTAAATAGAAAGACTCAAAGTTATGAAGATATCCAAATAATTTATAAGTTTAATATAAACTCACTAAAATATAATTTTCCCTTGAAACTAGACAAGCTGAATTCAATTTTGAGTGGAAAAATAACAAGCAAGCACAGCCAGGATATCTCTGAAAAGGAAGAACAGTGATGGAAGACTATTGCCACAATATGCTGTGTAAACAACCAAAAATGAATATTTTTTTTTAAAGATTTTTTTTTCCTTTTAGATTTTATTTATTTATCTTTAGAGGGGAAGGGAAGGAGAGAGGGAGAGAAACATCAATGTGCGGTTGCCTCTTGTATGTCCCCTGCTGGGAACTGGCCTGGCAACCCAGGCATGTGCCCTGACTGGGAATCGAACCGCGATCCTTCGGTTCGCAGGCCCGCGCTCAATCCACTGAGCTACACCAGCCAGGGCCAAAAATGAATATTTATGTACCAAAACTTAAGAGTCTATGGGTCACTTGGAAGGTTCTACAATCTGGATCTGGCTCTGTTGATCTCAAGTGGGCTATATCCTGAGTTGGTGGCTTGGCTGGAGACTGGCTGCTATAAGGATGCCTTGTCTGGGAGGCCCAGGCTCATTCGTACATTTGTCTCACACCCCTCCAGCAGTCTAGCCTGCATATATTCTCATAGCAGTAGGAAGGGTCCAAGAGAGGAAGCAGAATATGCAAGAGTTTTTTCAAGTCTCTGCGTATATCAAGTTTGATATTATTTTGTTTGTTATAGCAAGTTATATGGTCGAACTCAAGAGTTAGTATGGGAGGGACTTACCAAAGGGTGTGGATACAGAGACACATGACAAATTGGGGTCATTAATGCAATGCATCGCAAAACTATCTCCTCAAAATCAAGAATTCATAAAAGAAAACAGATAATTTTTTACATAAAAATAAAATTTGCTTGGAAAAATTCATTAGCAAAGAAAAAGAATGACAAACTGGGAGAAAATACTGACAAGTGATATTCACAGTTTAACATTCATATTGCAGGTAGTAAGCATTGTAATTATATAACAAGATTCTAGAAATCAAAGAAAGGCCAACAATCTGGCAGAAAAATAGAAGAAGTCTTTAATACACTTCATTGGTGAAGCTTTGGTAAAACAAATAACCTCATACATGGGTGGTGAGTGCAAAATGGTACATGAATGGTAGGAAATTTTTGGCAATATCTGCCAAAGGTACAAATGTAATTGTTGGAAGTTATCCTATAGAAATATGTCTGTATGAAATGTCTAATGCACCCAAGCATTCATCAATAGGGGACTGCAGTCATTAAATAAAATATTGTACATCCACATACTGTAACATTTTGAGGAAGTACCCCACCTACTTTCATACAATAACTTTCTATATGTACTAGAAGCTCTCTAATGTTCTGATATGAAAAGATCTCCAGGAAGTATTACTAAGTGAAAAAAGCAACATGTGTAACAGTTTGCGTAGTATCTCACCATTTGTGTAAAAACCTGAGGGAAATTAGAATGGGAAGTAAGAGCTGAAAGTGAATTTAAAAAATAGAAAAAAAACCTCCCTAAAGTAATAGCTATTCATTGAATATGTGAAAACACAGAAGTCCTGGCTGGTGTTGCTCAGTGGATTGAATGCTGACCTGTGAACCAAATGGTCACTGGTTCAATTCCCAGTTGGGGCACATGCCTGGGTTGCGAGCCAGGTCCTGGTCGGGGGCGCACGAGAGGCAACCACATGTTAATGTTTCTCTCCCTCTCTTTCTCTGTCCCTTCTCCTCTCTCTAAAAATGAGTAAATGAAATCTTAAAAAAAACACAAATGAAAACAACCCTAAATTCATTGACATTCTCATTTTCTCTGTCAATAGTTCTCAAAATGTGGCACCTGGACTAGCAACAGCAGCTTCGCCACCATCACCATCACTTGGGAACTTGTTAGAAATGCAAATTCTTGAGCCCTATACTAGGCTTACTGAAACACACCTCTGGGCATGCAGCCCAGCAATTGATATTAAAAAAAAATTTATCCTCATCTGAGGATATTTTAGCATTGTTTTTAGAGAGAGAGAAACATCGATGCAATAGAGAAGCATCAATCAGCTGCCTCCCATGGGTACCTGGTCGTGGGATCATGTGTGTCCAGATGGGGAATCAAATCTGCAACCTTTTGGTTGCAGGATGACTCTCCAACAGAGCCACACCAGAAAGGGCAAGCAATTTTTTTTTTTTTTTAACAAGCCCTTCTAGTGATTCTGCTGCTGACCAAATTTGAGAACCAATGATTTAGATTTAGCCACTATTAATTTTGTTGTAGATCCTTGCAGTCTTCCTAAAAAAATTATGAAATCTTTTAGGCATGCAAGTAAGTATAGAGAATAATATAACACATACCTGTGTACCTACTACCTACATAAACTATTAGACAAACAATTAAAGTCCCCTCCGTGTCCCTCTATCATTCTGTTCCTTTGTTTTCTTCCGCAGAGGTAATCACCATTCCGCATTTGGTATTTATTGATACTTCCTTTGTTTTAAAAAGATTGTTTATATATTTATATAATCTATAAGCAACATAGTACATTGTTTTCTAGATTTTAAAAAATCTGTCTGAGTAAATGGTTTAATACTTCATGTAGCCCTGCCTGGTGTGGCTCAGTGGATTGAGTACCAGCCTGTGATCCAAAGGGTCACTGGTTTGATTCCCAGTCGGGACACATGCCTGGGTTGCAGGCCAGGTTAGGCCCCCAGCAGGGAGCACGTGAGAGGCAACCACACATTGATGTTTCTCCCTCTCTTTCTCCTTCTCTTCCCCTCTCTCTAAAAATAAATGAATAAAATATTAAAAAATACTTCACGTATCCTTTTACAACTTGTATTTTATCTCAGCATTGCGATTTTAAAATTTATCTGTATGGATACATGCAACTGTCTCATTTTTCACTGCTGCATAACATTCCCTTGTGGGGCTATACCACTATTTATTTATTAATTCTCCCGCTGGTGAACTTTTAGATTGTTTAGATTTTTTTCTCTATTACAAACAGTTCTGCAATGAATATTCTTGCACACGCCTCTTTGTGCATATGTATAAGAATTTCTCTAGGACTTAAAAGTCTAGGGGATGGATATACATACATACACACATATATACATCTATGACAGTAGAATTGCTGGGTCCTAGGGCTATGTTCAACTATTCTAGATACTTTCTAATTGTTTTCCAAAGTAATAAAACCAATTTTCACTTTTTTTAAAAGATTTTTTTATTTTATTTTATTTATTTATCTTTAGAGGGGAAGGGTAGGAGAGAGGGAGAGAAATATCAATGTACGGTTGCCTCTCGTGTGTCCCTTGACGGGAACTGGCCTGCAACCCAGGCATGTGCCCTGACTGGGAATCGAACCGCGATCCTCTGGTTCACAGGCCCGCGCTCCAATTTTCACTTCTATACAAAATTTCATTACAATTTTTTCCTCATAGTTTGTGCATTTGAAACTTTGTTTAAAAATCCATACCTGTCCTAGGTTACAAAAATACTCTCAACCCTCTTATATGAAAATAAGTAGGGATCCAGTTTCATTTTTCTCCTTATGGTGAGCCAAATTTCTCCAAAATGCTATTCACCAAAATATCCATTTTCCTATTTGTTTGTGGTATAGGCCTATAATTTCACCCACTTGGCAAACATTTGCTTAAGTCTGCCTAGTACCAGTCTTGTGCTGGGTCTTGTTGAGGGTTCGAAGATGTATAGCCCTTAGTCTTAAGGATTTCACTCTCCTGTGAAGATTCAGCTATGTAAATGGTTCCAGTATTGATTAAGTGCAACAAAGTGCCTTGCGTTTCTAAGTCTGTTGGGAAAATTATTAGCAGTGACAAGGGTAAGGTATTAAAGAAACAGAAGGTTTGCTAACCCTGGGGTAAAGGTGAAGGGGACCAGGGCTGGTTTGGGGTCCATAGGAGTTTTGTGTGTTGTCTATGGTGAAGATTAGAAGCCTTCCATCGATGTTGGGGCAGTGAGTCCTGTGTACGTAAGGCATGTAACTAGGCAGAGGGTGTCATTTTCTGCCTGGATTTGATGGCGGTGGGGGCACAAACCTTGGTGTTCGAGGGGCTTGGCCCCACCCCAAAGTTTAGGCTAGAGGAAAAGGAGGAGCTGGAATTAAATTGTCAGCAAAACACTTTCAGCCTTATATTTATGGTTTTTAGGGGGAGACCTCATTCTACAGTCAGGTCAGGAACTCCTTCAGACAGTTGGAAGAAACCCTTACTTGCTCCTGCTCCGGAGATACAAAATTCACTCCTTTCTGCAGGCACTCCTCCGGGTCCTAAGAGGAGTGAGGAGGGGGAGAGGGCAAATGGGTGGGAGAGGCTTCCAGGTGTTCAGCTCCTGGGCCTGGCCACGGATCTTAGATACTGCAGAAAGAGCAGGAAGTGGCTGTCTACTGGTTTGTCTGGGGCTCTGGAAGCCGGGAAGGTTGCTGGGAACAGCTAAAACTCACTTCAGGTGAGAAATACTCGGCAAGACATGTGACTAAGGCGGCCATTTTCTCACACCCTGCCCGTCGCCATCTTCCAATGTAGACAAAGGCACCGACCCCCGTTCTTGTCTGATGCGGTCATGGTTGTCGCCTGGTGGTAAAATGTCGGGAACACGCGAATTTAGGCCTAAGCAGAAGACAGCAGAGATTTTGGTTCACAATAGGTTACATGGCCACACTACTCAAAACGCCGTTAACCCTTCTCGCATCCCCACCTCTCTCCTCCCTCCTCGACTGTTTCCTACCTTATGGGCCAGCCGGGAAGGCGGGGTCATAGCGGCTGCTGGGAAGGGACAGGCGGGCGCCAGTTGTCAATCCGAAGCTCCACCTCCAGGAGCGCAGGGCGGGCGGAGCTCCCCTTGGGAGGCTGAGATCCGGAAGTCGGAACCCAGCGGCGCGAGCGCTTGCTTCCGGGCCAGGAGTGCTGTGTCGCTGTTTTCTCCTCTCAGATCCCCGCCGGAAGTGGAGGTAAGAGATGACTCTTTTTTAGCGGTGAGCACTGAGCCAGCCGGCCGCGCGGGGAGGGTCGTCTATTCAAGGTGAAATAAGAAGTGCACTCCACTCAGGAATAGAGAGGTAAAGAGCCAGCTCCCTTCCAGGGTAAAGGGCCCAGATGAAGGGCAGGGGTCGTTGCACACGTGGACATGCGCCCAAATGCACTCTTTCGGGGTAGAGGGGCATGGCCCCACCCCATTTAGACAGCTGTAGACTCGGTACACAGTGTAGAGTCTTAGACCCCCTCTTGTGTGGAGAAGTGTCGAGTGACCTCCCTTCATGATAGTGAGGCTCCATTACGCACTCTCTGGGTGTAGACCGCACCTTCGCCCTGTCCGAAGGTATGGCGATGTCGACCCCACTCGTGTCTCTTCCCCAGGAGGCTGACAGGCGCAGACCTCTGTGGGCGCTAAGGCGCACACAGATCTGCCTTGACGCACCTCTTCTCTTAGCTTAGGACAAGAGGCTTTGATGTATTTCCCTCTGTACCCGCCCTTGGCCGACCACCAATATAGTGGAGCTCAGTAATTTCATATACAGAGGGAGGAAAAGGAACATCCTTCTCTTGGTGTGAAGACCTAGACACCTCTTAACCTCGCTCCGGTGTAACTAATAGACAGAAGCCCCACCCCCGCTCCATCACAGATGGTTGATCACACCTCCCCGATTGGAGGCACAAGCTTCGGCCTACTGAAAACCATAGAGATTTACTCCTCCTCCTAGTCTAAGAGTGAATACCCATTGTGGAAAATCAAACCACTCCTTAACGAGGTGCTGGCTTACTGAATTTGTAAGGGCTCGACCCCCAAAATGCCCCACAGCAAACTGCAATAGACCATAACCCGCAAAGAGGCTGTCAGATCTGCCTTGTGGGGCTCCCAGGGTAGAGGGGTTTAGATTTGTTCTCTTGTTTTGAGGTAGACAGAGATCATCCCCTCGGCAAGGATTTAGAATCATCAGATGTAGCAAAGAGGAGACTGCTAGGGAACAGAGAGCTCTCCCTCTTCCCAGTGTTGAGAGGCAATGACATCAGTGATCACCCACAGTTCGTGCATATGGGCTCCCCACTTACTCAACGTAGGGGAGCTTAGTTCTCTTTCTCAACATCCAGGGTAAAAACACAGGACCCCTCCACCCCACCCTGCAAGTGTAAGAACAAGTCCATTGAATTTATAGCTGGGTTGCCGCACCCCCACCCCCCGATGCAGTGAGGCAGCGGTCCTATTCCCTTCAGTGTTAGTACAGTGCTGACTTTAACCCGTATAAAAGATAAATAGACCTTCCCCATCCCACCTCCCATGGAAGGGTCTAGAATAGCCCACAGCAGGCAAGGTGCAGACCTTACTCATGCAAAACTGTAATTCTCCCCTTTGTTAGTGTGGTACTAATGTTACCTTGTAGTAAAGGCAGGCATATCAGTTCCACCTCACAGACCACCTCAGGGTAAAGAGTCCTAGGACCATCATCTGTATAATTTAGGGAAGGACAGACCCACCTTTCTCAGGGATGCAACAGGGATGCACACAACCACTGTACCAGTTTCCCCAGTTCCTCTGCACCCCAGAGTAGAGGGACAGAAGGCATTCTGTTCCCGCCAGTCACCAAGGAACAGACCTGAACCCCACACGCAAGCACAGATTTTCTCCCCTCCCCCAAGATTTTGCATTGACCTTAGTCCACATAGACACAGATAAAAAAAAAAAAAACAACACACACCTTGTTCTGAGGTCCCTTTTTCTGGGATTTGTCTTTACCCCCTTTTAGGGTAGATGAGACACAAGCCCCTGCTTAGGAAAAGAAGTACTGTTAATACCTAATGTAGAAATAGATGGTCCTTGCATACTCCCCTCAGTGTAGAGAAGTTCAGTGCTATTCTATTACCTACAGGGTGGAGAATTCAGGACCAATGGCATTGTGGCATTGACTCCACCCAGGAAGAGAGGTTTAGACCTAACCTCCATTTGGGTAGCATGACACTGCCTTCCCTGTGTATCCCAGCTTCCGTGTAACCCCCTCTCCCAGTCCCTGTAATTGTTAGGGCTTCCTTATCATGTTATTTAACATTTTATTTTGCCTTTTGGGGGTTTAGAGGATTGTGGCATTGTGGTTTCCCACTCCCGTCTTTAAATTGGTTCTTCTTCCATTCCAACAGGAAGAAAGCCTGCAGATTTGAAGCTGGTCATCATGATGAAACTTAGACACAGTGAGTTTCTTTTACCACCCTCTCCCAATTCTAAGCTTTAATGAATATTCATAGTATTTCACAGCAACTTTAAAAAATTGCCCAGAATGTACCGGGTCACTCTGTCTGTATTCTATATATGGTATCATTGTTGTCTTCCCAATTTCTTGTGAGGTAATGCTCCCCTTACCCCTCATTCTCATTTTGTAGATGAGAAACTGAGGCTCAGCAAGGTTAAGTGACTTGATCTGAGGTGAATAGCAGTAAATACTATTATCACACTGCCTGGAACCCTAACACACTCTACTACCATTTTTCTTTTGGTACCATAAATTGAACCAGTGGCTGAGAGAATGGACTCAAGCCAGGCTGAGTTTGAATCTTAGGTCTTCCACATACTAGTTGTGTGGTCTTGTTCAAGTTACTTAACCTCAGTCTCTACTTACAAAATGGGGTAATAATAGTACTTACCTAATAGCATAATAGTATCTGCTTAATAGTGTTCTGAGGATTTAATGAATTAAAATAGGTAAGATACTTAGAACAGTGCCTGGCACTGTGGATGGCACACTGGGTAGACTGGATGGGAATCCTATAACCCCAGTAGTCCTGTATTCGTTATGAATAGTGGCTCTGCCTATGTAGGGCTTGATGAAAAAAATTCAACACATTTACTTTATATAATCATAAAAAATATCATCATGAGTCAGACTTTGGTATGTTAATACCAAAAGCAAATAATCATTTTTTCAGGTAATACAAGAAAAATGTACAAAATCAACTATCAGAACATCCAACACTGGGTGATAATAAAATTATTGATAGTGATAAAGAAGACCCTAATTACTAGGTTAAATAGAGTACATGCATACAAAAGAACCCTGGCAATTTAAAGTAAAGAGGAAGTATTATATGGGAATATTATATGGAAAGGCTGTATTGTATGGAAACACTATTAGATGGAAAGATCTCCAGGATTTGTTAAATGAAAAAAGCAAGTTGCTAATAACAATACATAGTATGTTACCTTTAGCAGGAGAAAATAGGGGTAAATAAGAGTATGTATTTATATTCGTATAAAGAAACTGAATGATGCATGATAAACTAATAAGTGGTTTCCTTTAAAATTTTTCTTATTTATTGATTTTAGAGAGAGATGGAAACATAGATTTGTTGTTCCACTTATTTATGCATTCATTGATTGACTTTTGTGTGTGCCCTGACCAGGGTTTGAACCTGTAATCTTGGCACATTGGATTGATGTTCCAACCAACTGAGCTACCCGGCCAGGGCATAAAGTGATTTCTTATTGTGGTGAGGGGACTACCATAGCTAGGGACAGTGTGGGAAGGGAGACCTCTGAAAGTACACCTTTTTATTTGGGAACCCTATGACCTGTTAAAGAGCAATCATGCACATTTACATTAGTGGTGAAAATGGTGAACATTAAGTTGAATAGAATAACTTTACTTGTGCACACAAAACAAAGATTTTCACTGTTGAATTGCAGCTAAGTATGTGATGAGTAACTGTAATGATTGCAGCGGTAGCTGGGGGCAGTGCTGTGTGGTGCAGCTACAGATACCTTGGATCCAAATGGTAGTGCTAGTGATTAAATCTGGGAATGTTACTGAGGAGCCTTACAAAGAGTGTTCAAATACAGTTTCAGTTGTTGAAAGTGTACATTTTTTTTTGTTTTTGTGTTTATGTTTTATTTCTGTTGTACATTTTTGAATGGCTAATAAAAAGGAGGGTGTGCTTTATCACTTAAAAGATTTACACTGATCTGCCCTGGCTGGTGTGGCTCAGTGCTTCAGCACTGGCCCATGAACAGAAGGGTTGCTGGTTTGAGTCCCAGTCAGGGTACATGCTTGGGTTGTGGGCCAGGTCCCCAGTAGGGGGTGCGTGAAAGGCAATCACACATTGATGTTTCTTTCTCTTTCTCCTTCCCTTCCCCTTTGTCTAAAGATAAAATCTTTAATAAAAAAGATTTATACTGATCAGTGATTGGTGGTATAGGTATATAATCCATTGTAGTGGTAGACTGTAAATGCAAGCTGCACAGGAAGGAAAGGGGGTGGCTGATGAATAAGGAACACAATGGAGGCTTCAGTGTTTTGGAAGTTTCTAGGAGGTTAAACAAATGAGGGGTGCCTGAGACTGCTTTCTGAAGTACAAGGAATTAGAGATGATGATCATAGAAGTCACATAGCAGTGGGTGGGCTGCACGGAGTAGGGGGTCCCTAGAGGTGAGGATGTTGAGGAAGTGGGAAGACAGAGTGTTGGAAGGGGCTCAGTGATCACCGAAGTTATCCAGGTTGATGGTGACAGGAGTTGGGTTGAAATTAAACCTCTGAGCCAGGAGCTTCCATAAATGAGGAAAAGTGACTCATAGGTGACAGGCATAGAAGCAATCTCAGAAAGAGCAGAATTTTCCTCCCTGTTTATTTTTCTTTTTTGCTTTCATTTTTTAAATTATATTTTATTGTTTATAGTATTACAGTTGTTCCAATTTTTTAGCCCTTATCACTCTCTACCGAGACCCCCCACTCCCTCAGGCAATCTCCACACTGTCGACCATGTCCATGGATCATATAAGTTCTTTGGCTACTCTGTTTCCTATGCTGTACTTTACATCCGCATGGCAATTCTGTAACTATCAATTTGTACTTCTTGATCCCTTCACCTTTTTTACCCATCCCCCTGATCCTCCTCACATCTGACAATCATCAGACATTCTCTGTATTTATAATTCTGTTTGTGTTCTGCTTGGTTGTTTATTTTGTTTTGTAGATTCGATTGTTGATACATATGTATTTATTGTCATTGTGTTGTTCATATTTTTGATGTTCTTTTTTTTAAAGATGTATTTATTTATTTTTAGAGAGAGGGGGAGGGAGGGAGAAAGAGAGGGAGAGAAACATCAACATGTGGCCATCCTTCACATGCCCCCCACTGGGGACCTGGCCCACAACCTAGGCATGTGCCCTGACCGGGAACCAAACTGGCAACCCTTTGGTTCACAGGCCCATGCTCAGTCCACTGAGCTACACCAGCCAGGGCTGATCTTCTTAAAGAAGACCCTTTACATTTCATATAATAATGGTTTGGTGGTGATGAACTCCTTTAGCTTTTTCTTCTCTGGGAAATTCTTTATTGGTACTTCAATTCTAAATGATAGCTTTGCTAGGTAATATTGGTTGTAGTTGGTTGCTTCTCATCACTTTGAATATTTCTTGCCAATCTCTTCTAGCTGCAAAGTTTGTTTTGAAGAAATCAGCCGATAGTCTTATGGGAGCTCCCTTGTAGGTAACTAACTACTTTTCTGTTGGTGCTTTTAAGATTGTCTCTTTATCTTTAACCTCTGGCATTTCAGTTATGATGTCTTTTGGGTTGGGCCTCTTTGGGCTCATTTTGATTGGGACTCTGTACTTCCTGGACTTGTATGTCTGTTTCCTTCACCAAGTTATGGAAGTTTTCGTTCATTATTTTTTCAAATAGGTTTGCAATTTCTTGCTCTCTCTCCTCCTGGCACCCCTGTGATGTGAATGTTGGTGTCCTTGAAGTTTTCCTACAGGCTCTTTACACTATCCTTATTGTTTTGGATTCTTTTTTTCTTCTTGCTATACTGATTGGTTGTTGTTGTTGTTTTTTTTTTTTTTTTTTTTTTTTTTTTTTTTTTTTTTTTTGCTTCCTTATATTCCAGATGATCTATTTGATTCTTGGCTTCATCTATTCTATTCTATTCTATTCTATTCTATTCTATTCTATTCTATTCTATTCTATTCTATTCTATTCTATTCTATTCTATTCTACTGTTTATTTCCTGTAAATTGTTCTTTATTTTAACCAGTGTATCCTTCATTTCTGTCTGGTTCTTTTTTATGGTTTCCATGTTCTTTTTTAAGCTGTTGAAGTTCTCTGTGAGTTCCTCTGCTCTTCCTCTAGCAGTGAGCATCCTTATAACCTGTGTTTTGAACTCTGCATCTAGTAGATTGCATGTCTCCATTTTGTTTAGATCTCTTTCTGGAGTTTAGTTCTGTTCTTTCATTTGGGCCATGTTTCTTTGTCTCCTTATTTTGTCAGCCTCCCTGTGTTTGTTTCTGTGTATTAGATGGAGCTGCTACCACTCCTTGGGTTCGTAGAGTGGCCTAATGTAGTAGCTGTCCTATAGGGGCCAGCGGCACAGCCTCCCCTGTCGCCCAAGCTGGGTACTCAAGGTGTGCCCACTGTGTGGGCTGTGTACACCCTCTTCTTGTAATTGAGCCTTGATTACTGTTGGCAGGTCAATGGGAGGGTTTTGTCCTGGCCAGTCAGCTGCTAGGACTGGCTATGACCAGTGACCACCAACTTCTGACCATTGTGGAGGATCAGCTCTGCAGAGGCCCACTCCACATAGCATGACTGCAGGGCTCTGGTACCCTCTGAGTCCACCCCCTGAGTGTGCTTCTTGTGGAGGTGGTTGGGTAGTGGTGCTCGACATGGTCTGTAGTGGTCCACTGGGTGTGCAGGCTTGGGACTTCCTGAGAGGTGCATGCCAAGGTAAACTACCACCTGTGTTCTGTCCAGGGCCACCTGGCACAAGCCAGAAAGCGATCTGGAGATGGCTGCTACTTGTGTTGGACTTGGAGGTGCCCAAGAGAAGCCAAGCTGTGAACCAAGGCCAGCTCTGCTAGTGCCAGGCCTGGGGCAACTTAGCAAGAGGTATGGGGCTTGCTGATGCCATATGCTGCTTGTTTGAGAGGATTGAGGAAAATCTGAAACATGAGCCAAGAGAAGCCATTCATATGGAAAAGCCACTGGAAACAGCTTGGGTGCGCATGAAGGTTAGGTGGAGTGGAGCCTCAGGGAGTCACCAGGGCAGGGCAAAGAGAGTGAGCCAGGTCTCAGATATGGCGCCTGCCTGCTGACTCTGTGGGAAGGGCTCAGAAAAGGAGCAGTAGCCTCTGCCAGTTTTCTGTCTAGGAGAAAGTGGCCCTCAGCTCTCAGCCTGGTGCCAGACATTTCACTTTCTCTCTGTATACCTCTGGTGCCTTTCAAGCTGCTGCCCCGACCCAGGAACTAAGAGAGAGTCCAAGTAAGTCCATGTGTGGGTTCTTTAAGAGGAACTACTTGGGACTTCAGAAGTTTCTGTCTTCCATAGCCTCATTTTCCACTTACTTTCACAAACAGAAATTATGGGGACTTATCCTCCTAGCACTGGAACCCTGAGCTGGGGGCCCTTCTGTGGGGCTGGGACCCCTCGCTCCCAAGATAGGCTCCCCCATTTTCATCTGTCACATGTGGGTGTGGGACCAGCTGGTTCTATGTCTCTACCCCTCCTATCAGTCTCGATGTGGTTTTTCTTTAATTCCATAATTGTTGGACTTTCATTCAGCTCAATTTCTGGTGATTCTGAATAATGGTTGTTCTGTGGTTTAATTGTAATTTTAATGTGGTTGTGTGAGGAGGCGAGCTGTGTTTACCTATGCTGCCATCTTGGCTTTCTCCTATTTTACTTTATTTTTAAGGTATATTTTATTCATTATGCTATTACAGTTGCCCCTTTTTTTCCTCCTCTTTGTTCCCTCCACCCTGTACCCACCCCTCCCACCAGCATTCCCCGCCTTTAGTTCATGTCATATAAGTTCTTTGGCTTCTCCATTTCCTACACTATCCTTAATCTCCCCAATCTATTTTGTACCTACCATTTATGCTTCTTATTCCCTGTACCTTCCCCCCATTCTCCCTCCTCCCCATCTCCGCCGATAACCCTCCATGTGATCTCCATTTCTGTGATTCTGTTCCTGTTCTAGCTGTTGGCTTAGTTTTTGTTTTTGTTTTAGGTTCAGTTGTTGATAGTTGTGAGTTTGTTGCCATTTTATTGTTCATATTTTTGATCTTCTTTTTCTTAGATAAGTCTCTTTAACATTTCATATAATAAGGGCTTGGTGATGATGAACTCCTTTAATTTGATCTTATCTGGGAAGCACTTTATCTGCCCTTCATTCTAAATGTAGCTTTATTGGATAGAATAATCTTGGATGTAGGTCCTTGCCCTTCATGATTCCGAATATTTCTTTCCAGCCTCTTGTTGCCTGCAAGATTTCTTTTGAGAAATCAGCTGATAGTTTTATGGGCACTCCTTTGTAGGTAACTGTCTCCTTTCCTCTTGCTGCTTTTAAAATTCTCTCCTTATTTTTAATCTTGGGTAATGTAATTATGATGTGCCTTGGTGTGTGTGTCCTTGGGCCAACTATTTGGGACTCTCTGAGCTTCCTGGACTTTCTGGAAGTCTGTTTCTTTTGCCTGACTGGGAAAGTTCTTCATTAGTTTTTCAAATAAGTTTTCCATTTCTTGCTCTTCCTCTTCCCCTTCCGGTACCCCTATGATTTGGATGTTGGAACGTTTAAAGTGGTCCTGGAGGTTCCTACTCCTCTCCTCATTTTTCTGAATTCGTGTTTCTTCATTCTGTTCTGGTTGAATGTTTATTTTTCCTTCTGGTCCAAACCGTTGATTTGAGTCCTAGTTTCCTTCCCTTCACTGATTGGTTCCCTGTATATTGTTCTTTATTTGACTTTGTATAGCCTTCACTTTTTCTTCTATTTTGTGACGATACTCAACCATTTCTGTGAGGATCCTGATTATCAGTGTTTTGAACTCTGCATCTGATTGGTTGGCTATCTCTTCATCGCTTAGTTCTGTTTTTGGAGCTTTGATCTGTTCTTTCATTTGAGCCGTATTTTTTTTTTTTTTTGTCTTGTTGCACCTGTTCCATTGTAAGGGGCGGAGCCTTAGGTATTCGCCATGGTGGGCAAGTTGCTGTGTTGTGGTGCTGTATGTGCGGGATGGGTCCAAGAGGGAACAATGCAGCTTGCTCAGCTCTCACCCCACTTTCAGTCACTTCCTCCACTACCAATAAGCAAATAAGGTCCTGCTGGTGCTTATTTCTGGGTGGGTGCGTTTGTGTAGTTGTAAGACCTCTGGGCCCCTCCAAGGAACTCTCCTGTGAGGCTGGGAGTTTCTCCTGTTGCTGCAGCCCCCACAGGTTTATAAGTCAGAGGTTTTGAGGCTTTCTTTTCCTGCCCTTGAACCCCGGGTTGTGAGGTCTGTCTCACTCCCCAGTTGTTCCTCCCAGTTTATGCACACATGATGTGGGACCACCAGCTGCTGCCTTCTTGCGCATCTTCTCTGCCCTGGTTGCCTGTCTCCACCCCTCCTACCCATCTGGATGAATGTTTCTTCTTTAACTCCTTGGTTGTTGGACTTCCATATAGTTTGATTTTCTTGCAGTTCTGGTTATTTCTTGTTTTTAAATTTGTTGTTCTTGTGGTTGTGTGTGGAGGCCAAGTGTATCTATCTACATCTCCATCTTGCCTGGAAGTCTCTCCTATTTTACTTTTTTGACAAGAGGGTGAAATAGTATTGGTTTGGTGATGGTAAATCCAGAGTACACCTCCTGTACCTACTGGCCCCAAGGTATTTATGTGCTGGAGATAGCAACAGCCACCTTTCTAGAGGCCTGCAGGTGAAGCAATATCCTCAGAGCTGAGCCTCTATTAAGGCAAGAAGCTGGGCAATTATTTCTGAGGAGAGATGGAAGAAGTAATAGAGCGCCAAACTCCTAAGTGGGAGGGAGATTCACCAGGTATAGTGGGACGTTTGAAGCAGAGGCAGAAGGAGGATGTTGATGGTGGAGTTACTTGTAGGCTGAGTATATTGGGATGTGGTGGGGCAAGAGTATGGGAGATGAGAGGTAAATGGGGATCTGTGCCTTTGACTATTGATTGATGTCAGAGTTGGTAGGTAGAGACTTTGAAACTCAGAGATTTGAGAAAATTCTTCCAGGTCATATAGCTAGGCAGTTATTATGCTAGAATAGGACTTAGGTGTGGCTTGCTACAAAATGATAGCTGTTTTCTGTCTGAGCTGTTAAAAAAATAGATTTCCCTGGCCAGTGTGGTTCAGTTGGTTGGGTGTCATCTTTCAAAGCAAAGGTTGTGGGTTTGATTCCCGGTCAGGGCACATGCCTGGGTGGCAGGTTCAGTCTGTGGTCGGGGATGCACGAGAGGCAAGGAGGGGTTGTTTTTGTCTCACATTGATGTTTCTCTCCATCTCCCCCACTCTTTCTCTCTAAAATAATAAATAAATAAGATCTTTTTAAAGAGAATTAAAAACTAAAAAATTTATTTATTTTTTAGAAAGAAGGGAAGGGAGGGAGAAAGAGAGGAGGAGAAACATCAATGTGTTATTGCCTTTATCCACCCCCTGCTGGGGACCTGGCCTGCAACCCAGGCATGTGCCCTGACAGGGAATCAAACCAGTGATCTTTTGGTTCACAGGCCTGTGTTCAATCCACTCAGCTACACCAGCCAGGGCTACAAATAAAATCTTTAAAAATAAAAAGATGAACAGTGGTTCCCAAGTGCTGCAGTGCTGTGAGTGATGACTGCACCCTTCCCCTCTTGTCTTCTTCCTCTTCTCTCCTCCTTCCGCTTCTAAAGCAGATATTTTCCTCTTCTCTTCATGATGTATTGGGTTGGTCAACAAGTTTGTTACATCTCTAGTAGTGCTTAGTTGTCTTTAACTTCATTCAAAACAATTTTGTTAATGTTGTAAAATGCAGCATATCAGTGTGCATTTAAAAAGAAACATCAAAATTGGTGAATTTTTGTGCAGCCGTTTTAATATTAAAGATGGAAGAAAATATGTAACATTTTCAGCATATTATGCTTTATTTTAAGAAACGTAAAAATGCAACTGAAATGCAAAAAATGATTTGTGCATTGCACGGAGAAGATGCTGTGACTGATCAAATGCGTCAAAAGTGGTTTGCGAAGTGTCTTGGTACTATTGACATTTTGGCTAAATATTCTCTGCTGTGGGGCTATCTGTATTACAGTATGTTTAGCAGCATCCCTGGCCTTTACCCACTAGAATCCAATAGTGGGAGATAGCTGACATACTCAAAATATCCAAATCAATAAAGTTATTGGTGGAAATGAAAAATGTGTCTTTTATTTTACAGGAAAAATGTAAGAGACTTTTGGCCAATGCAATATTTTCTTTCATTGTGAGCTTGTATCCAGACCAAGCTCTCAGTTTCCATGAAAGTTAGTCAGATGGAAATTGTTGAGTAAAATGTCCAGATCTGGTTCATTCCAAACCTCACATTCTTTTCATTGCAACATGAATACTTTGGAAGAAAAGGAGACTTGGTGGTCTTTTTTTGTTTTTGTTACAGAGAAATTTGAACCATTCACATTCGTTGTGATATGTTTGGTCTAATTTCTACCACCTTGTTTTATGTTTTTGTTTATTTCTTCTTATTCCCTTATTTATTTACTTTTAAAGAATTGATCAAGTTTAAAAAAAAATCCTCCACCAGTAATTATAGTTATGTTGGTAATTACATTTATATTGATAGCAAACTTAATATAGATTTCTCTATCACTTTATCAGATAAATAATAACTATTTTTATCTTATTCTTTCAAAGTAAGACTTTTAGCGTGCTTTCATGCTTTGGCTTTTCCAACCCCTATTGCTTGATTCCTGGATTTTGTTGAAATAATTTGGCATTTTAGTTCTGAGCTATTTTCTTATGGTACTCTTCCTGGATTTTAAAAATCCTTTCTTACTATGTATCATAGTTCTTAGTTACATTACTAGAATTTTTTAAAGATTTAATGATGTTTTGATAGATTTCCTCCCCATTATTTTCTTTAGCTTGAGATGCTTGTTCTGATTTAATTTCTATTTTTGCTAGTATACTTCCTCAAGTAGTTTTACCAGAAAGGGAACAGAGGTAGTAATCTTCACACATCTGAAAATATCTTTCTTTGAAACTTCATGTAAGAGTGATCTCTTGGTCAGGTATAGGAATTTAGCTTGGAACACACACAGTCCCTTGTTTCAGAACTTGTAATGGTTATTCTTCTATCTTCAGTGTTCAGAGATGCAGGTTTGAGAAGGCTGTCCACTTTTCTTGCCTTTGCTGGAAATTTGTTCTGTTTGGATGTTTATAAGATTTTTTTTTTATCCTTGGAGTTCAGAAATTTCAGTCAGGCTCTCCCTGGAGCATGCCCATGCCTTTGTTACCTCTTAGGTGTGAATTTTTACTTTTCTCTCCCTGCAGCCAGTGGTAGCTTGTCCTGGGCTTACCCCTGAAACTGTCTCCAAGGCCCCCTTTCCTCTGACTTCAGCGAGCTGACAGCAGCCCCACCTTGGCTCACTTCTTTCACTGTAACTTTTACTTCTCAGTGAGTCCATGGCAACCCACCCGTGGCTCTCTCCTTTCCTGTAATGTTCCTAGAGATCTAAAGCAGAGCACCGCCTACGCTCTCTCCTGTTACTCTCCTGTTGCTTCTACCCTAAGTCCTTCCTTTTTTTCAGTCACCAGCTTTTAATAAACATACTCTCAAAATTAAAAAAAAAAGGAAATTTCACTAGGATATGCCAAGGATATGTCTTTTGTGTTAATCTTGGTGCTACATGAGCATTTCTAATCTGAAACCACAAGCCTGTGTTCAACTAAAGGGACTTTTATTTATTATTAAAAAAAATGCTTCTCCTTTTGCACCTTTTTTTTTTCTTTCAGGAACTTCTGTTATTTATATAGTAGCTCTCCTGGGTTTATTCATTTTATAAATTTACTCATAATGTCCATTTAAAAATTATTTTTCTGTTTTAAGCAAGCACTTCCCTTGATTTTCCAATTTACTAATTTTACTGTTAGTGATGTCCTGTTTTTAGTTCATCTGTTGAATTTTTATTCAATGTCAGGTTTTGGGAATCTTTATGTCACATAGTTCCTTTGAATCTCCTTAAGAATTTACAGTTCAATGGTCCTCTCTTACCCATGGTTTTGCTTTCTGCAGTTGCAGTTGCTTGCAGTCAACTTCAGGCTGAAAATAATAATGGAAAACTCCAGAAATAAACAATTCATAAGTTTTAAATTGCACACCATTCTGAGTAGCATAGTGAAATCTTGTGCCATCCAGTTTTGTCCCACCTGAGAAGGGAATCATTCTTTGGTCCAGAGTATCCACACTGTAGATGTTTCCCACCCATTAGTCACCTAGTAACTGTCTCTGTTATCATATCGACTGCTCTGGTATCACAGTGCTTATGTTTAAGTAACCATTATTTTGCTTAATAATGCCCCCAAAAGTGATTCCTTTAAGTGAAAAAGTATATATGTATAGGGAAAAACAGTACAATATATATAGGGTTTGGTACTATTTGCAGTGCTATTTCTGGGGGTCTTGGAATGAATATCTTGCAGATAAGGGGGAACTACTATAGTATTTAAATTCTCTTGTTTTCCACTCTGGTGTGAACCACATGATGTGATTAGGGAGCCTGTTCTGGTAATCTCAGTCTGGCCCTATGTTTGTTTATACCCTGAACTTCTAGAATCTTTTCCTCTAGGAATTCCTTTAGCCCCCTTGCAAGTGGTGAGAATTAAGGAAAGCCATTCTTTCCCTAAGAGGCCAACCGTGAAGGGATTGACAGATGGGACTTCTCATTGAAGGTGGAGAGGCCTCTTAAATTTCTGGGCTTTCTTAAGGTTCAGCTGGAGAAAGTGAGCTCTCTCCTGCTTGTATCCAAGGGAGGCCATAGTTTAGCTGAATAGGTCAAGTCCCTTTGGAGGCAATGGCCTGAGTAGGGTTGGCAGGAAGGGGCAGTTCTCTCCCCATCTGCTGAGGGCATCTACCCTGGCTTAGTCAGCTGGGACTGCTCAGATCACCTTCCCATGCTGCCAACCCCCCACCTCAGCCTGGTACTTGAAATTGTTGAATTGCCTCCTGCCAGAAGTTGGGGCACAGAGAAGAGTCCTAAGCAGATATTCAGGTCATTCTCTTCATAGGATTCCTTGAGAATCATTTCAGTTTGCATTGAAATAATGCCCCAAATATAACTAGAACTTCTAACAGTGTTGATGCTGTGTGCATGTTAGTCTTCTCCTGGGCCTAGACAGACATGGTGTCAGAGGTGTCCTTAGGTCCTAATGTGGTCTGGCTTGATTAAAGTGTCAACAAATGTTGGGTAGGTGAGTGATGGTTCTTATTTTTTATTCCAGAAAATAAGAAGCCAGGTAAAGGTTCCAAAGGCTGCAAGAAGGTAAGTTGGCTGCACCCTCAGGTAAGGTGTGCCCATTGTTGGGGTAAGCTAGGAACACGTTGTCTGCTCTAGAAGAGGCCCACAGATGTTGGGTGACTCTAGACAGAGTACCACATTGAACTCAGTGGATCTGGCTTTTCTTCCCTCTCTGGGTGACTGCAGCAGAGCATCAGCAGCATTTATTAAATTTATACCACAGGCCACATGCTACATGTTTTAGATGAAGAAACTGAGCCTTAGTGAGAAAGTTCCTAGGTTCAAGGTAGTGCAGCTGGAACTTGAGTCTGTCTGAGTCCCAAGTCCCTATCACTTGTGGAGAGGAGAAAGGCCAGAATGTTTGGCTTCAGCTCCTGGATCTCCTGGTCCTGCTACGAAAGGTGTTGGACAAGTAAGATTGGGGCCAGAGCAGTGTCCCTCAAATCTTAGCATGGTTAAATTTCTCACACTTTAACCAGGGCTCTAGAATTACCTGGAGGGCTGGTTAAAACACAGATTGCTGGGCCCTACCCTTGGGTTTCTGATTTAGTGGGTTTGTCGTGACATCCAAAAATTTGTATTTCCAACAAGTTCCCAGGCGTTATTGGTTCTGGTCCAAGGACCACACTTTGAGAACTACTTAGCTTTTCCCTTGGCCTTTACTTGGGAAACCTTCCCTGTTGCACCCCCCTATTTCCTGGGATTCTTCAGTCAGTCCCTGCCTGGCTAGGGCAGGGATGGTGTCTCTCTAACCAGATGGGCATACCTTTGGGGCAGAGCCCTTCTTTTTGGTTGCTCTTTTCCTTCCTTTCCCCAACAACTACACTTCTGAGGAGCTTTAATGCCCCCACCCCAGGAAAGGTGATTCCCAAGGCTTCATTAGCTGTGTTTGATTTTTTTTTCCCTATTGTGTGGTGACCATCCTACAAAGCAGCATGGGAAGAAAACAGCCTCCAAGGTGGCCTCCGTTCCCCAGTTTGTTCACTCCAATGATCGTGCCATCCGGGAGGCTGGATTAAAGAAGAAGAGGGTAAGCCCTTTACCATGGGAGAGAGACAGGGCTTGGCTTGACTGCCAGATCCAGAGGAGATGAAAATGGAAGGGCAAAGGCCAGAATGGTTAGGGTTGTAGGGGCTGTTGTGGAAGGGTGAAGCGGGGGTGTTATTTTGATACTTGATTTAGTATCTGCATTTGCATACCTTCCAGTCCATTGCTGCCTGGCTTATGTTCCCTCAGCTCCACTGAAATGCCTCCCTCCCCCAGTCTCATCAGAGCATTCTCTTACATCAGACTTATGGATAGTTTTAATCTCATCTGATCTGAATTCTCTGCATTTGAAAGATGCTTTCCTTGAAACACTCCCATTTTGACTTTCTTGTCATCTCACTCTCCTAGATGTCCTTCCTCTCTTTCAGTCTCTCTGTGCTCTCTAAATGGTGGGGCAACCCACAACTTTGTTATCTTTCCCCTCTGGTCTTTAGGGATTCCCTCTGCCAGGAACATATTCTCGTTCAGCTTCCCATACCCTGCTTTCCCTTCCTGCATCTCTTGTCTTTTTCTTTTTCTCAAACCCCTTATTTCCTGCTATCATATCTGCTTTGTCCCTATGTCCTTGCTCCTCTCACCTCTGCCCTGTCACACCGTTTCCTCCTTCTGTCACCTGTTGTTGCACTAGGTCTCCCAACCCTCCCTTAGGCTGCAGACCTAGCCAGCTGCTGTATGTTCACTTGTTAGGTTGAGGAGATGAGGGAGAAGCAGCAGGCTGCCCGGGAGCAGGAGAGACACAGACGCAGGACCCTCGAGAGCTACTGTCAGGATGTTCTGCGACGCCAGGAGGAGTTTGAGAGCAAGGTGAGAGAGCAGTCTTTGCCCCTGGGCAGGACCGGTGTGGGTTTGCTCAAGAGCATCTTTTGCTGTTGGTCTGTGAAAAGGAAAGTGAAAGGGTGTGAGGTGGTTGGAAGGGAAGTAGGGAATCAGTGCAGAGAGGATGGGAAGACAGTGAGGATGGAGGGAGGGAAGGAGAGTGACAGGGAGGTAAAGGGCTGTTTTGAGCCTTTTGTGTGACTGAACAACCCTGGATAGGTCCTTTCTCCCAAGCTGGATCCCACAGATGGGTGGGGGAGGGAGCGTTTGGGAATGGGGGTAGAGAGATACAGAACTAGGGGAAGGGGGAGAGAGGAGAGAGACTGAGTGTGACGGGAGGGACTGAGTATGGGAGAGGAGTGTATATGTGAGGGAGATGTCCTCTCCCTTCTAGGGCTTCTTACTGCCTTTTTGGCACATATTCTTATCTCACAGAATATGCACTTTCCAATTCATTGTCCCTTTTCAAACATAAAGTACGTATTTTTCCTTCCCTATTCCATGTCTGCCATAGTTTGTTTTTCTTACACCTTCCTCTCACATTCCTCATTAACACACCCATGTGCATACTCACACCTCTGTCTGATGCTTGAACACACACTTACACATAGGCACCATGTGGGTCTGTCTCCTCTTGTAGTTTCCAGCTTTGTTGACTGGTCAAAGCTTACTCTTCAGTAGGCTAGGACTCACGTGGCTCCCCGGCCTCACATGTTTCCCAAGCCCTGGCTCTCACTATTTCTGTCCCCCTCATCCCAACCCCAGACCATTCTGTCTGTCTCTCTTTTTCCTTTAGGAGGAAGTTTTGCAGGAATTAAATATGTTTCCTCAGCTGGACGATGAGGCCACGAGGAAGGCTTATTACAAGGAGTTCTGTAAGGTATGGGGACCCACTTTTTAAAAAAGATTTTATTTATTTATTTTTAGAGAGAGGGGAAGGGAAGGAGAAAGAGAGGGAGTGAAGCATCCATGTGTGGTTGCCTCTTACGTGCACCCAAATGGGGACCTGTAACCCAGGCATGTGCCTTAGACTGGGAATCAAACCAGTAACCCTTTGGTTTGCAGGCTGGCACTCAGTTCACTGAGCCACACCAGCCAGGGTGGGGACTCATGGTTTTAAAAGAGAAATAATTGATTTTAATTTAATATACAGTAAACTCTGGGCATCTTTCAGCCTAAAAAATATCAAAACTGTTGAAACAAGGCATAATTTATCCCCATTCTTGTTTTTTTTTAAAGATTTTATTTACTTATTTTTAGAGAGAGGGGAGGGAGAGAAACATCAATGTGTGGTTACCTCTCACATCCCCTCCCCCACTGGAGACCTGGTCTGCAACCCAGGCATGTGCCCTAACTGGGAATCAAACCTAGTGACCCTTCTGTTTGCTGGCCAGCTCTCAATCCACTCAGCCACACCAGCCAGGGCTATCCCCATTCTTGTTACATGGCTCCAGTTACAAAAAAAATTTTTTTTTATGAAAGTGGTAAAACAAAAATAGAAGTCAGATTTTTTTTAAAAAGTGTATTAATAAATTTCCACGAGACTCATCAAAGTTATTCCTTATTCTACAAAATAGCACCAGTAAGACGATCAAAAGGTGTTAAAAACCATTACAATGGCACTTCTGAAATGCAGCTCGTCTGACCTCCTGTTATCCCTAAAAACAATTTATCATGGAATAAAACAAGAAAGACTTTAAAATCTCTGGAGGGAGGGTTGAGCTTTTATTGCAGTTCCCCTTCCAGTCTCTTAGATGAGGGGGGAGGTGTGAGAAATGTGCTTCTGCCCCTGGCTGTCACTGCTTCTGAGTTCAGAGAAAGGCTGAGGAAGTAGGGTCATCCTTCTAATTTGGGGGACTGTGTCTGCAGAAGTCTGGAGGGTACATTTGGGGGCGGGTCCTTACCTAAACCTGCCCCCTTAGTCCCCTCACATAGGGAAGAGAAGCAAGAAGCCGTTCCTGCCTACATAATGTATGTCAGCTTATAACCCAACCCACCCCCTTTCCTGAGCTTCCAGGAAAGTTCTGTTGCAGTCAGTGGGAGGGATTTAGCTAAGGTTGACCCTGCCTTTGGGTCTATGGGAAGAAATAGTCCTGAATGTGAGGATAAGGTCATTCCTGCTGAAATCATCATTAGTGTGGAAAATACTCTCAATGGGCCCCAACAGTGAATCCCAGCCCTTTATATTGGGTCCAGGGGAACATGCTGGGTAAAATTCAAGCATGATAGACATCATTTCCTCTTCTGCCCTAGAGAAAAGCATCCCGGACCTTTAAAATGTCCCTTAGCTGCATGTCTACCATTGTACACTCCTGGAAGCAAGTTGCCACAGACGTTTAAAAAAAAGTCTTCCAGCAACTGTCTCAGGTGACTTTCAGCCTTAACCTGAGTATTGGAGAGCTGTTGGCACTGTGGTTTTGGTATATTAGCCATTGTTATTGAGCAGTAAATCCAGGAGGGGGCAAAAAGCCTTTTTTTTTTTTACTACTTCAAGCTTCAGAAATTTGGAAGACAAAATGAGCACTGTGTTTGGCCACTCTAAGCAGCCAAGTTGAATTGCACATAAGAAGGTGGCTCCTTGGGCTCCCCTTGCCAGGAGGGCATCAGGTAGTTCTGGTGAGGTACATGGTGCGAACCCACACAGCTGAGCTAAGAAAGTGGAGAGCCTGGGATGCATCTCCTGGGTTCTGGTTCTGCTCCATACACTCCAGTGCCCCAGAGTGCCTGGGGAATTATTCAAGGAAAAGTAGTCCTTCAGGGGTGCAAAGAGGTGTTGGGTGACAGGCATATTCCAGGACTTCCCGAGCAGCTTTTGGTGGGTACCACAGCCCATGTGGGGCACGTCTGTATAGTCTACGGGGAAGCTGAAGATCCTTTCTAGCTCAGTGTACCACAGAACATCATATTTGCCATTCAGGACAACAGGGAAAAGTTGATTTTTCCCCTGTCTGATCGAGTTTGACTTGGTGGTTATTTTTTTTTTTTTTTATTCTGGAAACCACAGTTTCCACAAAAGCCAACTTTATTTTTTTTATTTTTTTAATCAGTATTTTTTAATTGTTGATACTGTACAGTTTTCTGTCTTTTACCCCACCCCAGCCCACCACCCCAGCCCTCCCCACCTTCCTCCCATTTCCACCCCCCATAGTTTTTGTCCATGAGTCCCTTATACTTGTTGCTCTAAACCGTGCCCCTTTTCCCCTGAAATTCCCTCCCCTCCCACTTTGGACACTGTCAGACTGTTCTCAAATTTAGTGTCTTTGTTTATATTATGCTTGTTTGTTTGTTTTGTTGATTAGCTTCCTGTTAAAGGTGAGATCATATGGTATTTGTCTTTCACTGCCTGGCTTATTTCGCTTAGCATGATACTCTCCAATTCCTTCCATGCTGTCGCAAAGGGTAGGAGCTCCTTCTTTCTTTCTGCTGCATAGAATTCCATTGTGTAAATGTACCACAGTTTTTTGATCCATTCATTAACTGATGGGCACCTAGGTTGCTTCCAGCACTTGGCTATTGTAAATTGTGCTGCTATGAACATAGGGGTGCATAGATTCTTTTGGATTGGTGTTTCAGGATTCTTAGGATATAATCCAAGCAGTGGAATTGCTGGGTCAAAAGGTATGTCCATTTTTAGTTTTCTTAGAAAATTCCATACTGTTTTCCATAGTGGTTGAACCAATCTGCAATCCCACCAACAGTGCACTAGGGTCCCCTTTTCTCCACAACCTCTCCAACACTTGCTGTTTGTTGCTTTGTTTATGAAGGCCATTCTGACTGGTGTCAAGTGGTATCTCATTGTAGTTTTAATTTGCATCTCTCTGATAGCTAGAGATATCGAGCATCTTTTCATGTGTCTCTGGATCCTCTGTATGTCCTCCTTGGAGAAGTGTCTGTTCAAATCCTTTGCCCATTTTTTAATTGGGTTGCTTGTCTTCTTAGAGTAGAGTCTTGTAAGTTCTTTATATATTTTGGAGATTAATCCCTTGTCTGAGTTATCATTTCCAAATATGTTTTCCCATACAGTTGGTTCTCTTTTTATTTTAATACTGTTTTCTTTAGCTGTGCAGAAGCTTTTTATTTTGATGAGATCCCATTTGTTTATTCTTTCCTTTATGTCCCTTGCACTAGGGGATGTATCAGTGAAAATATTGCTGCGTGAAATATCTGAGATTTTCCTGCCTATATTATCCTCTAGAATTTTAATGGTGTCATGGCTTATATTTAAATCTTTTATCCACCTTGAATTTATTTTTGTGTATGGTGTAAGTTGGTGCTCGAGTTTCATTTTTTTGCATGTAGCTGTCCAGTTCTCCCAGCACCACTTATTGAAGAGGCTATTTTTGCTCCATTTTATGTTGCTGCCCCCTTTGTCGAATATTAATTGACTGTAGAGACTTGGGTTTATTTCTGGGCTCTCTGTTCTATTCCACTGGTCCACGTGTCTGTTCTTGTGCCAGTACCAGGCTGTTTTGATTACAGTGGCTTTGTAATACAGTTTGGTATCAGGTATTGTGATCCCTCCTACTTTGCTCTTCTTTCTCAAAATTGCTGCCGCTATCCGGGGTCGTTTATGATTCCATATAAATTTTTGAAGTGTTTGTTCTATGTCTGTGAAATATGCCATTGGAACTTTAATAGGTATTGCATTGAATCTGTAAATTGCTTTGGGTAATATGGACATTTTGATAATATTAATTCTTCCGATCCATGAACATGGTATATGCTTCCATTTGTTTGTGTCTTCCTTGATTTCATTCTTCAGTGTTGTGTAGTTTTCTGCATACAGGTCTTTTACCTCCTTGGTTAGGTTTATTCCTAGGTATTTTATTTTTCTTTTTGGTATATCGAATGGGATTTTTTTCTTGATTTCTGCTTCTGCTGTTTCACTGTTGGTATACAAAAATGCCTTTGATTTTTGGATATTGACTTTGTATCCAGCTATTTGGCCAAATTCATTTATTACATTGAGCAGCTTTTTGGCCGAGTCTATAGGATTTTCTATGTACACTATCATGTCATCTGCAAACAATGATAGTTTTGTTTCCTCCTTTCCAATTTGGATGCCTTTTATTTCCTTTTCTTGTCTAATTGCTGTGGCTAAGACTTCCAATACTATATTGAATAGAAGTGGTGAAAGTGGACAGCCTTGTCTTGTTCCTGATCTTAGTGGGAAAGATTTCAGTTTTTGCCAATTGTGTATGATGTTGGCTGTAGGTCTCTCATATATGGCTTTTATTATGTTGAGGAATGCTCCCTCTATTCCCACTTTGCTGAGTGTTTTTATCATAAATGGGTGTTGTACTTTATCAAAAGCTTTTTCTGCATCTATTGATATGATCATGTGATTTTTTTCTTTGCTTTTGTTTATGTGATGTATTACATTTATTGATTTGCGAATGTTGAACCATCCTTGCATCCCTGGGATGAATCCCACTTGGTCATGGTGTATGATCTTTTTAATGTATTGTTGGATGCGGTTTGCCAATATTTTGTTGAGGATTTTAGCGTCTACATTCATCAGTGATATTGGCCTGAAGTTTTCTTTCTTTGTTATGTCTTTATCTGGTTTTGGGATTAGGATGATGCTGGCTTCATAAAAAGGGTTTGGGAGTCTTCCATCATTTTGGATTTTTTGGAATAGTCTGTGAAGGATAGGGGTTAGCTCTTCCTTAAATGTTTTGTAGAATTCTCCTGTGAAACCATCTGGTCCAGGGCTTTTGTGTGCCGTGAGTGTTTTGATTACTGATTCAATTTCACCAGCTGTTATTGGTCTGTTCAGGCTTTCTGTTTCTTTTTCATTGAGTTTTGGAAGGTTATATTTTTCTAGAAACTTGTCCATTTCACCTAGGTTTTCAAATTTCTTGGCATACAGTTCTTCATAGTAATTTCTTACAACCTTTGTATTTCTGTGGTGTCAGTCGTAATCTCTCCTCTTTCATTTCTGATTGTGTTTATTTGAGTCCTCTCTCTTTTTTTCTTGATGAGCCTGCTTAAAGGCTTGTCGATTTTGTTTATCTTTTCAAAGAACCAGCTCCTGGATTCATTGATCCTTAGGATTGTGCTTTTAGTCTCTATGTCATTTAATTCTGCTCTGATCTTGGTTATTTCCTTCCTTCTACTTGCCCTGGGCTGTCTTTGTTGTTGTTCCTCGAGTTCTTGTAGGCGTAGGGTTAAGTCGTTTGTTAGAAATGTTTCTGTCTTCTTTAGGTAGGCCTGTATTGCTATGAACTTCCCTCTGAGGACTGCCTTCATTGTGTCCCATAAGTTTTGGGTTGTTGTGAGTTCATTTTCATTTGTTTCCAGAAACTTTTTGATTTCCTCCTTAATTTCATTCTTTACCCATTCATTGTTTAATAGCATGCTATTCAATCTCCATGATTTTGATGATTTGGGGATTTTCCCCATCAAGTCGGTTCCTAGTTTTAGTCCCTTGTGGTCGGAGAAAATGCTTGGTATGATATCAATTTTCCTGAATTTGTTGAGGCTTGTTTTGTGTCCTATCATGTGGTCTATCTTTGAAAATGTTCCATGTGCGTTTGAAAAAAATGTATATTTAGTTTCTTTGGGATGGAGGGCCCTATATATATCAGCTAAGTCCAATTCGTCTAGAGTACTGTTCAATGCCACAATATCTTTGTTGATAATTTGTTTGGAAGATCTGTCCATTTTTGACAGTGGGGTGTTAAAATCTCCTACTATAATTGTGTTGCTGTCAATATCTTTCTTGAAGTCCTCTAAGATTTTCTTGATGTATTTAGGTGCTCCTATATTGGGTGCATATATATTTACAATGTTTATGTCTTCTTGGTGGATTCTTCCCTTGAGTATTATGAAGTGACCTTCTGGGTCTCTCTTTATAGCTCTTCTTTTGAAGTCTATTTTGTCTGATATGAGTATTGCTACCCCGGCCTTTTTTTCCTGTCCATTTGCTTGGAAAATTTGTTTCCAGCCTTTCACTTTAAGTCTGTGTAGGTCTTTTGTCCTGAGGTGGGTCTCTTGTAGGCAGCATATGTGAGGGTCATGCTTTCTTATCCATTCGGCTATTCTATGTCTTTTGATTGGAGCATTTAATCCATTTACATTTAAGGTTACTATTGATAGGTACTGATTCATTGCCATTTTCGTATCTGTGTTCCTCACTCTCTCTTTTCCTTTCTTTCCTTAAAGCAGTCCCTTTAGTATCTCTTGTAGTACTGGTTTGGTAGAGGTGTATTCTTTTAGACTTCTTTTGTCTGGGAAGCTCCTTATTTGTCCTTTTATCTTGATTGAAAGCCTTGCTGGATAAAGTAGTCTTGGTTGTAGGCCTTTGGTTCTCATTACTTGGAATATTTCTTGCCATTCTCTTCTGGCTTGGAGCGTTTCCATTGAGAAGTCAGTTGCTAACCTTATCGGGGCTCCCTTGTATGTTACTTCCTTTTTCTCCCTTGCTGCCTTTAAGATTCTCTCTTTGTCTTGGAAGTTTGCCATTTTAATGATGATGTGTCTTGAAGTGGGCCTGTTTGGGTTCCTCTTGATAGGGACTCTCTGTGTTTCCTGGATTTGTGTGGCTTTTTCTCTCACCAAATGAGGGAAGTTTTCCATCATTACTTTTTCAAATAGGTTTTCTATCCCTTGCTCTTCTTCTTCTCCTTCTGGTATTCCTATTATACGGATATTATTACGTTTCATGTTGTCTTGCATTTCTCTTAAACCCTCTTCATTCTTTCTGAGCCTCTTTTCCTTTTCTTGCTCTATCTGGCTGTTTTTTTCTACTTTGTCCTCCAACTCACTGATCCGATCTTCTGCTTCATCGATTCTGCTTTTCATTCCTTCTACTGTGTTCTTCAGCTCAGAAATTGTATTCTTCATTTCCTCTTGGCCCTTTTTGATAGTTTCTATTTCCTTTTTCATGTTGATATAGTTTGCACTGAGTTCATCGTAGCTTCCCTGTAGTTTCTGGTAGCTCATTGAGAGCTCATGGAGCTTCCTGACAACCATTTCTTTGAACTCCTTATCTGATAGTTGAGTTGCCTCTGTTTCATTTAGCATTCTTTCTGGGGCTTCCACCTTTTCTTTCATTTGGGGATTGTTTCTTTGTCTTCTCATTGTTGGTGAGACTCTTCTTGTAAACCTCTGCTTCTTAAGTTGATCTGTTCTGGCTACCTGCGTTTATGGTGTGAACTTCTGTGGTGGAATACCTGTGAGATTCAGTGTTATAGTCTTCTTCAGGTATCCTGGTGTTCACAGCTTCCAGTGTCTCAGCTGTGGGAATACCCCCTCTTTTGGTCCAACTCTGGTTTTTCCACAGTTCTAGGATTTCTTTGCCTCACTCGTGGGTATTCAAAAAGAGAAAAGAATAAAGTGAAAAAAGAAGAGAGAGAAAAAAGAAAAAAAAAGAGGAGGGAAGGAGAGATAGAATTGGAAAGAAAGGAAGAAGGAATAAAGCCAGAAAGAAGTAAAGAGAAGCAAAAGGAATTGAGGGATAAAAAAGGTAGAAGTAATAAAGAAATAAAAAATATGTAATCAAAACAAAACAAAAAGAACCCCACAAAAACGAAAAACGAACCAAAACAAATAAACAAACAAAAAACCCAACTAAACAGACAAAAAACAACTATCAAAAAAACCCCACAAAACAAAATGAAACAAAACACCCCCCCCCCAAAAAAAAAAAAAGAATAATAAGAAAAAAAAAATCTCTTGCTATTTTCACACAGGCCAACCTGGATTTTCTGGACTTGCTGGCTGTAGCTGGCTGTAGCAGGCTGTGAGGCGACTCGTACCGCTTTTATCCCTGTTCCTCACTCAGTCAGCTTTGGGCTACTGTCCTCAGTGCCAGCCCAGCACTGTCCCCAGGGCTAATGGCGTACTCTCCATGCAGGGCCTTGGGTGTGATTTCTGAGCCTCCTGCAGGGGGCGAGCTTTCCAGAGTTTATGGGTTTCAGCTGGAATCTGTTACAGATCCATCCCTCCCCGAGCCTATTGCTGTGAGCTCCAGGTCTCCTCCTACAGGGCGCAGGCGCCCGCCTGAGACTACGGGCGTGGGCTCTGAGAGTTTCCCGAGTTGCGCACACTCACCCCAGGATCACAGATGTGAGCTCCGGGTCTTCCAGAGTCCCCTTCTCTAGTTGCAGGGTCGCCTCCGGCCGCAGGGTTGCCTCCAACCCGGTCGCAGAGCCGCCTCCGGTCGCGCGGCCTCCTCCGGTCGGTTGCAGAGGCCCCTCCGGTCGCCCGGCCGCCTCCGGTCGGTTGCGGAGGCCCCTCCGGTCGCCGGGCCGCCTCCGGTCGGTTGCGGAGGCCCCTCCGGTCGCGCGGCCGCCTCCGGTCGGTTGCGGAGCTGCCTCTGGTCGCCGGGTCACCTCTGTCCCGTCTCCGGGCCACCTCCGGTCGCTCGGCTGCCACGTCTAGTTTTCCAATGTCTGCTACGGATTTTGATCTCCTATTTTCATATATACTGTGGTATTGTTGGCTATCTGCTCTGTTCCTCTGTAGATCAGTTAGGTTTTTCTCCCATGTGCAGGAGGAAGGACAATCTGCGTCCTCCTACCATGCCGCCATCTTGAACCCCCACTTGGTGGTTATTGTCTGTACGTACTTTCTTTCATTTTTTAAAAGATTTTATTTATTTATTTTTAGAAGGAGAGGAAGCGGGGGAAGAAAGAGTGAGAGAAACATCAGTGTGTGGTTGCCTCTCATGTGGCCCCCACTGGGGACCTGGCCTGCAACCTAGGCATGTGCCCTGACTGGGAATTGAACAGGCGACCCTTTGGTTCATAGTCTGCACTCAATCCACGGAGCTACACCAGCCAGGACTATCTGCACTTTCTTTAACTTTGCTGTCCTCTTGAACTCCAAGCAGTCCTGCAGCTCGAGTTTATCATTCTTTGATGCTATCAAGGACCTATTTGTCCAGGGCAGGTTGTCCTTAGAAGTATTGGGCCCAGTGAGCAGCAGACACTTTGATGGCATCAGTCATCACTGGATTACACTCCAGGGGCCAAGCGATGTCCCTCTTGTTGCCAGCCTTCATGGCTACCACATTTTCAAACATTCGGAGGAAGGTCCTCACCGTCCTTGGGGCATGAATAATTCAGGAGGTGGTGGAACTCGAAGAAAGGTTAGCGTGTGCCCTCATACAGGCCTTTCTTGGCAGGGTTCACATTTAAAAGATTATGACATAGGCTTCCACCAATCACCAAGTCAAAGTGGCCCCATTCTTCATTATTTTTCTTTGTGATGTTGCTGATGTCATTCACATATTTGATAGTGCCTTCATGCTTAATAGTGCCAGTGGCGATGGACTCTTCACGTATTTCAGAGGTGACATACTTCTCTACTTTGATGCCCAGTTCTCTGAGGACCAAGTACCCTGTGGCAGTTCCATCAAACAGGGACAAGACTCGAATGGGCCACCTTCGGGCTGCATGAATCTCAGGGTATAACCTGGGGCTTTGTATTTGAGACTGGTGTCACTGGTGAAGAAGGACTGCAGGTGCACATTCCTGTCCTTCCAGCACTGCAAGACCCTGTGACAGTGCTGAGGGAGGCATATATAGCAACTCCAGGGTTCCTGTAACTTGGCGTGTGCTGCTGTGCCTGTGCCCCTCAGCACCTCCAGACACTCCACACAGAAGCACTGGCAGCAGCTCATGTTGCTCACAAGGAGCAGCTCCTGGCCCTCATGGCTCACATGGTGCAGTAGGACTGGTAGCCACATCGTACATGTAGAAGAGCTCGAGAAACCAGTCCTGGCATGTCTGGCAGAGCCCACCCTCAAAAAGAAAGTGGAAGGACACAGGGTTTTGTTGTTTTTTTGGTTTGTTTGTTTGTTTGTTTTTTTTTTAAACCACAGGACAAACAGCTGTCTTCTAGATTACTTGTATTTGTTGGCAATGTCCAAAGCCATTTGCTCTCAACTCTGGTCCTCTTCTCGTTCTTTGCCATTGCTGTAGCAATTTGTCTTGAGGCACTTGGATGGGGGCAGTAGTCAGGGGAAGTGACCAGGTTGTCAGGTGTGCATCTTCGAGTCTTGTTCTCGTATTTCCCTGATTCTCAGTCCCCATTGCCTGCATGATGCACCTTTGACTTACTAACCTCTGGTTCCTTGTTGTTAGGTTTGAGGCACTCGATCCTGGTAGACTTGAAGCCCCCATGGCTCTACTCCAACGTGGGCTTCAGCTGTCCCTCCAATGTATCTCTGGGGTTGTTGGGGAAGGTCTTGCCAGGCCGCACCCTCGCTTTCTCTGGAGCACGGTACATGGCCTTCCTATAAGAGACCAGCTTATTGAAGGTTGCTGGATCAAAGTGCTGCCTGAATAGTCCCAAGGCCACCAGCTTATCTTTGGAGAAGTTGGAGAGCTTGCCATCACCAAAGCATTAGGCCCACTGTATGTCATTCATGGCCTGGTGCTTTGAGGTGGCCTTTCAAGACACCACTATGGCAGGCCACCAGGAGAAGCCCTTGATCTTTCCCCCCATGAGGTCCCCTATTCCAAACTCCTTCCCACCCTGATACTCTGTGCTATCTGTATCTTTGCCCTCTGCATCCACCTGTGGGAAGTTCAAGTTCTCCTGTTGGCTGTCCTGGGCCAGGCAGGTATAAGGGGTACTGCTGCTCTGGGGCACTACACTGTCATCTGTGAGGTTGATGGTGAGGTAGGGGCTGTCCAGGGGATAGCCATTGTGCACCTGCTGAGGAAGCTGCCTGCCGCCTCAGGGACCTGGTAGCTAAGAACTCCACCAGGGAGTTCTTCCACGTGATGTGATTGCAGCCCTATCAGCCTCTGGTGGAATGTAGGGAGAGTGTGTGCTTCTCATGGCTAGAGGAACTGGTGTTACTTGGGGTTCAGACACCTGGGCTTTCAGACTGAGTCCTGGTTTCATGGAGAGTTTTGGCATCACTCGCATGGCGGAGCCATCTCCATCTTCCCCTTCATCTCCATTGCCTGTTAGATCCTGAGTATAACTTAGTAGGCTGGAGACCTCCCTTTTGGACAGTTGTGAACTTAGTTTGTAGTCTCTCATCTCTGGGGTGCTGATAGACTCCAGGATCGGGGGTGAGGGTGTGTTTTTGGATTCGGAAGACTGGTCGCTGCAGCCCTCATTGGTAATGATGGAGTCCTCCCTCCTGCTGGCATCCTCCTCTGTTGAGTTGTCTGGTGTCTCCTCCCTTCATTGTTTCCTGCCAAGAGCCTGACTCGGGCATGGCTCCCATGGAGCCATGGTCCTGACAGGCTGGTGTGAGGCCAGTGGGAGGCTGTGCACAGCACTTGACTTACGAATTTCCAGCGATCACCTTTTACTTGGGCCACTTAACCCCTGTGCTGCTGGCTGGGCATGGCCACTCCCTTGTCAGCCTGCCAGTGGACCGGTGGTGTAGGTCAGGGATACTTGGAGTGTTGTCTATGTTGATGCGGCCGGTGGGGGGCAGCTGCTGCAAGGAAATAGTGTGGGCCAGACGGGGCAGAGGGAGTGGGTTGGACACCCATTCCTTAAGGCCCTTTAGGGAACGTACCAATCTAGTTTCATCTCCTCCATTTCTATTTCTGCTGACTGAGATGTAGACCTTTTCTTTCATGGGCCTGCGTGATTGCTACCCAGTCCTTTCCCTGCCTTCATCTCTTATCCTCTGCCCTGCAGGTGGTGGAATACTCTGATGTGATTTTGGAAGTTCTGGATGCCAGGGACCCATTGGGCTGTCGCTGCTTCCAGATGGAGGAGGCTGTCCTGCGGGCAGAAGGCAACAAGAAGCTGGTCCTGGTCTTGAACAAGATTGGTGGGTATTGAGGAGTAGGTAAGGCAGGGCAGGGGCCAGTCCTTCTTGAAAGATTAGCTCAGACCAGATCCTGAGACCCAGCAACTCAGTGGTATGCTTAAGAGTTGTGCAGGGTAGGAATTTTTGTTCCAGTTTTTAAACCCAGGAATCTGGGAAGTGAAATCATTTGTCTAAAGACACGCACGGAGTGTAGCAGAAGTGGGGAATAGAGGTCAAGCCTTTGATTCCCCCTTCTTGCCATTTTGAGCCATATCTAACTGGCCAGCCATGGAGAGTTTCTGTCTTTAAGGTGGAACCCCCGGACTAGGGCATGGGCTCAGGAGTCATTCCAGTCTGGGTCCCACCCCAGTTGTGCTATATTTTTTTCAAATTAAAAAAAATTTTATTGTTGACACTATTACAGATATCCCCTATTTCACCTCTTTCCCTACCACCAAGCTCCCCACTGCAATGTTTTTCTTTTTTTAAAATACATTTTACTGATTATGCTATTTCAGTTGTCCCATTCCCCCCGTCACTCCCCTCCACCCTGCACACCCCCTTCCACCCACATTCCCTGCCTTTAGTTCATGTCCATGTGTCATATTTGTAATTTCTTTAGCTTCTACATTTCCCTTACTATTCTTACCCCCCATCTGTTTTCTACCCACCATCTATGCTACTTATTCTCTGTACCTTTTTCCTCTCTCTCTTCCTCCCACTCCCCTGTTGATAACCCTCCATGTGATCTCCATTTCTGTGGTTCTGTTCCTGTTCTAGCTGTTTGCTTCATTTGCTTTTGTTTTAGATGTGGCTGTTAATATCTGTGAGTTTGCTGTCTTTTTACTGTTCATATTTTTTATCTTCTTTTTCTTAGATAAGTCCCTTTAACATTTCATATAGTAAGGGCTTAGTGATGATGAACTCCTTTAACTTTACCTTATCTGAGAAGCACTTTATCTGCCCTTCCATTCTAAATGATAGCTTTGCTGGATGAAGTCATCTTGGATGTAGGTCCCTCCCTTTCAAGATGTGGAATACTTCTTTCCAGCCCCTTCTTGCCTGTAAGGTTTCTTTTGAGAAATCAGCTGACAGTCTGATGGGAACTCCTTTGTAGGTAACTGTGCCCTTATCCCTTGCTGCTTCTAGAATTCTCTCCTTCATTTTAATCTTGGCTAATGTAATTATGATGTGCCTTGGTGTGTTCCTCCTTGGGCCCAACTTCTTTGGGACTCTCTGAGCTTCCTGGACTTCCTGAAAGTCTATCTCCTTTGCCAGATTGGGGAAGTTCTCCTTTATTATTTGTTCAAATAACTTTTCTACTTGTTGCTCTTTCTCTTCTCCTTCTGGTACCCCTATAATACGGATGTTGGGACGTTTAAAGATGTCCCGGAGGTTCCTAAGCCTCTCATTTTTTTGAATTCTTGTTTCTTCATTCTGTTCTGGTTGAATGTTTCTTTCTTCCTTCTGGTCCACACTGTTGATTTGAGTCCCAGTTTCCTTCCCATCACTATTGGTTCCCTGTACATTTTCCTTTATTTCACTTAGCGTAACCTTCATTTTTTTCATCTAATTTGTGACCAAATTCAACCAGTTCTGTGAGCATCCTGATCACTAGTGTTTTGAACTGTGCATCTGGTAGGTTGGCTATCCCTTCGTCGCTTAGTTGTATTTTTTCTGGAGCTTTGATCTGTTCTTTCATTTGGGCTATTTTTTTTTTTTTTTGTCTTGACGGGTATTTTAATACTGATTGCATTGAATCTATGAACTGCTTTGGGTAGTATGGACATTTTGATGATATTAATTCTTCCAATCCATGAGCATGGTATATGCTTCCATTTTTTGTGTGTCTTCCTTGATTTCTTTCTTCAGTGTTGTGTAGTTTTCTGAGCACAGGTCTCTTACCTCCTTGGTTAGGTTTATTCTTAGGTACTTTATTTTTCTTGTTGCTATATCAAATGGGATTTTTTCCCTGATTTCTGTTTCTGATATTTTATTGTTGGTGTACCAAAATGACTTTGATTTCTGAATATTGACTTTGTATCCCACTGTTTTGCCAAATTCACTTATTAGGTCAAGTAGTGTTTTGGTGGAGTCTATAGGATTTTCTATGTACAATGTGATGCTATTTGCAAACAATGACAGTTTTACTTCCTCTTTGCAAATTTGTATGCCTTCTATTTCTTCTTCTTTCTGTTTGCTGTGGCTAGGACTTCCAATACTGTGTTGAATAGAAGTGGTGAAAGCAGACATCCTTGTCTTGTTCCTCATCTTAGTGGGAAAGCTTTTAGTTTTTGCCCATTGAGTATGATGTGGGCTGTAGGTTTCTTGTATATGACCTTTATTATGTTGAGGAATGCTCCCTCTACTCCCACTTTGCTGAGTGTTTTTATCATAAGTGGGTGCTTACTTTATCAAATGCTTTTTCCGCATCTGTTGATATGATCATGTGATTTTTATCTTTGCTTTTGTTTATGTGATGTATTATCTTTATTGATTGCAAATGTTTTACCATCCTTGCATCCCTGGGGTGAATCTCCCTTGATCATGGTGTATGATCTTTTTAATGTGCTGCTGGATGCATTTTTTGAATATTTTGTTGAGGATTTTAGTGTCTATGTTCATCAGCAATATTGGCCTGTAGTTTTCTTTCTTGTGTCTTTGTCTGGTTTGGGCATTAGGTTGATGCTGGCTTCATAAAAAGAGTTTGGGAGTCTTCCCTCTTCTTGGATTTTTTTGAATAGTCTGTGAAGGATAGGGGTTAGGTCTTCCTTAAATGTTTTGTAAAATTCTCCCATGAAGCCATCTGGTCCAGGGCTTTTGTGTGCTGGGAGTTTTTTGATTCCTGCTTCAATTTCATCAGGTGTTATTGGTCTATTCAGGCTTTCTGCTTCTTCTTCTTTATTGAGTTTTGGAAGATTATACTTTTTTAGAAATTTGTCCATTTCACCTAAGTTTTCAAATTTCTTGGCATATAGTTCTTCATAGTAATTTCTTACAATCCTTTGTGTTTCCAGTGTATCAGCTGTAATCTCTCTCCTTTCATTTCTGGTGGTGTTTAATTGGGTCCTCTCACTTTTTTTCTTGATGAATCTGCTTCAAGGCTTGTTGATTTTGTTTATCTTTTCAAAGAACCAGCTCCTGGATTTATTGATCTTTAGAATTGTACTTGTAGTCTCTATGTTATTTTAATTCTGCTCTGATCTTGGTTGTTTCTTTCCTTCTACTTGCTCTGGGCTTTGTTTTTTTGTTGTTCCTCCAGTTTTTTGTATGTAGGGTTAGGTTATTTATTTTAAATGTTTCTGTCCTTATTAGGTAGGCCCATATCATTATGAACTTACCTCTCAAGACTGCCTTCGCTGTGTCCCATAAGTTTTAGAGTGTTGTTAGTTCACTTTCATTTGTTTCCAGAAACTTTGTGATTTCTTCCTTGATCTCATTTTTAACCCATTCATTTTTTAATAGCATGCTATTCAATCTTCATGAGTTTGAGTGTTTTTGAGTTTTTTTTTCTTGAGGTTGTTTTCTGGTTTCAGGCCCATGTGGTCTGAGAAGGTACTTGATATGATTTCAGTTTTCTTGAATTTGTTGAGGCTTGTTTTGCATCCTATCATGTGGTCTATCTTTGAAAATGTTCCATGTGCATTAGAAAAGAATGTGTGTTTCGCTTCTTTGGGAAGTCCATTTGATCTAGGGCATTGTTCAGTGCCACAATATCCTTGTTGATATTTGTTTGGAAGATTTGTCCATTGTGGACAGTGGGGTGTTGAAATCACCTAGTATAAATGTGTTGTTGTTTATATCTTTCTTGAAGTCCTCTAAGATTTCCCTTATATATTTGGGTGCTCCTAAGTTGGGTGCATATATATTTATAATGTTTATGTCTTCTTTTTTTTAAAGATTTTATTTATTTATTTTTAGAGAGACAGGAAGGGAGGGAGAGGAAGAAGGAGAGAAGCATCAATGTGTGGTTGCTCTCACGTGGGCCCCACTGGGGACCTGGCGTGCAATCCAGGCATGTGCCTGACTGGGAATTGAACTGGTGACCCTTTTGTTTGCAGCCCGCACTCAGTCTAGTGTGCTACAACAGCCAGGGCTGTTTATATCTTCTTGATGGATTTGTCCCTTGAGTATTGTGAAGTGTCCTTGTGGGTCTCTTTTTATGGCCTTTGTTTTGAAGTCTTTTTTGTCAGATATAAGTATTGCTACCCTGGCTTTTTGTTCCTGTGTGTTTGCTTGGAATATTTTTTTCATCCTTTCACTTCTGGTCTGTTATAGATGTTTTGGTCTGTGCTGAATGTCTTATAGCAGCATGTGTGTGGGTCATGTGTTCTTATCCATTCAGCTACCCTATGTCTTTTGATTGAAACATTTAATACATTTACATTCAAGGTTATTACTGATAGGTACTTATTCATTGCCATTTTACTCCCTTCATACCTGTGCTCCTCTCTCTCTCACTCTTTTTCTTCCTTTTATTAAAGTAGTCCCTTTAGAATATCTTGCAGTGCTGGTTAGGTGGAGGTGTATTGTTTTAGCATTTTGCCCTGAAAGCTCCTTATTTGGCTTTGCATTTTAAATGAGACCCTTGCTGGGTAGAGTAGTCATGGTTGCAGGCCTTTGCTTTTTATTACTTGGAATATTTCTTGCCATTCCCTTCTGGCTTGTAATGTTTTTGTTGAGAAGTCAGCTGCTAGCTGTACCGAGGCTCCTGGTATGTTATTTGCTGTTCTTCCCTTGCTGCCTTTAAGATTCTCTCTTTGTCTTTGAATGTTGCCATTTTAATTATGATGTGTCTTGCAGTGGGCCTTTTTTGGTTCCTCTTGATTGGGACCCTCTGTGCTTCCTGGACTTGTGTGGTTTTTTCTCTCATCAAATTAGGGAAGTTTTCCATTATTACTTTTTCAAACAGGTTTTCTATCCCTTGCTCTTCTTCCCCTTCTGATACCCCTATTTTATGGATATTATTACGTATCATGTTGTCCTGCGGTTCCCTTAACCCCTCTTTGTTCTTTTTGAGTCTTTTTTCCTCTTCTTGCTCTTTTTGGGAGTTTTTTTTTTTTCTACCTTATCCTTCAGTTCGCTGATTTGATCCTCTGCTTCATCTAGCTTGCTTTGGATTCCTTCTACTGTGTTCTTCAATTCAGAAATTGTATTCATTTCCGCTTGGCCCTTGTTGATTGTTGCTGTGTCCCTTTTTATGCTGATCTAGTTTGCAGTAAGTTCCTTGTAGTTTCCCTGTAGTTTTCGGTAATTCTCACTGAGCTCATTGAGCTTCCTTACAACCATTGTTTTGAATTCGTTATCTGATGGTTGACTTGCCTCTATTTCATTCTGAGGATTCTTCCTTTTCTTTTTATTGGGGTTTGTTTCTTTGTCTTCCCATTATTTGTAGGACTCTTCTTGCTTGCTTCTGCTTCTTAAATTGATCTGTTTTGACTTGCTGACTTTGTGGTGTGAATTTCTATGGTAGGAGGCCTGTGAGTTTCAGTGGTGCAGTCTCCTTGATCTCCTGAACTTGATGCTCTTGGGATGCCCTTTATGCCTTTTATGCTGGTTCTCTGGATGTGGTTGGGTTTTGATTGTTGGGTCATTCTTCGGTGGGTCCTTCTCTCTAGCTGGTTGACTGATGGTCACTACGCCCACCGTATCTTGTGTGCTTTTGTGCAGGTGCTGCCAGAACAAAACCAGAAAGCCTAGAAACAAATCCACATCCACAAATATAACTCCTCCTCAACAATCCCACTTTCAACAGCAGATGAGCTATGTTAATAAGGGTGTCAAGAGATTAAGACTGTTATAAGAAAGGAGAGAGGATATGAGATGACCTACTGAAAGAAAAATGATTTTGATAGGGTAGAGGGAAGAGCACTAATAAGAGTTGGGACAGTGGTAAGAAAGAAGGTAAAATTTACCTCATGAAGGAAAAAGGGAATGAAGAATGTGGAATGGAGTATGAGAAGGGAAGCTTATAGTATTTGGTTTAAACAGAAATTAAAATAATGTAAAATAAAATAAAGTGAGAGAAAGGAAAATAGTAAATAATTAATAAAAATATAGGAGCCACATTGGAGAGAAAGATCTACCACAGCACTATCAATAACAAATGAGCTAAAATTAATGTAGGCGATATGGGAATAAGAGGGAGGAAATAAACAAAGAAAAGTCTAAGAGAGGTTTAGAAGAATGGGGTGTGATTTTGAAATGATAGAGGTAGAGGGAATACTAAGAGTGAGGAACAAAAACCAGGCTAAGAGAGGGAAAAATTAAAATTTGGAATGTAAGTAAGAAGAAAAAAAGCATAAAGATAAATAAAAGAGCAGAATGAAAGAGAAATAGAAGAAAGAAAAAAGTGAAAAAAACAGGCTAAGAGCAAAATCCAAATTTGAGATAAAAAAAGAGTAGAAGAGGGGATCAGTAAAATTTGATACTTGAAATACAGAATTAGTAAAGTCCTAGAGATAAAATTGAAAAACCAATGCAACAACAACTACCCTATCCACAACCAACTAGCAAAGATTGTTAAAGGTGGAGAGAGAATGCAGATATTTTAAGAGCAGGGAAAAAGGATGTGAGATGACCCTTAACAAGAATATTGGTTTTGTGTGTCTGGACCAGGGAGAAATAGTAAGAATGCGGAATGGAAACAAGTTGTAGCAAGAGAGAGAACAAAATTTGAAATGAAAATAATGCAAGGAAAGAGGAAGGTAAAATGGGCTAAGAGGAGGGAAGGTCAAACTATGTGAATTGAAATACGCTGTAATATAAAATCTAGTGACTTAGTATGTACAAACTTGCTGGACAAGAAATGAATGTTAAAAAGCTATGCAGGAGAGAAAATAATCACAAATCATAAAGAAGACCACAGTGGCTTTGGTCTCGGTAGCCTCTTGTATTTACCACTGTTTTTTTTGTTTTGTTTTTTTTTTTTTTCTTTCTGGATCGTCCTCTGGTGATGTCAGATGTTGACCTCATCTGACTTTAGGCAGCCTGTGGATACTTGCAGTGATTTGTCGTCCCAGGCTGTCTCCTTCAATTGTTAATGTGGTCACTCTGCAGTCATCAGTCAGGCTTAACCACCACAGGGCCAGGGCAGAGACCCTCCTGGGGTCAGGCTACTGTTTCCCCTCAGGCTGCTGCAGCTCAGAGGGGAGTGGTCTGCCTGAGCATGATGGCTGCTGCGTATGGGGGATGACTCAATACCGGATCCTGGCGTCTACCCTCTCATTTCTCTCTCCTAAGCTTTAGTCCTTAGTCTCTCCTCAGGCGTCACCAGCCCACTCTGCTGCCACCTTTGCCAGAGCCCAGGGTAGTGGCTGGAAATGAAAATTTGTGCATTGGCCTTTTAGAAGGCTCTTGTGTCTCCAGCAGTCTATCTCTGTAACCCTGCTGCTTTTTGCTGCTGGTTTGTTATCTGTGTACTTTTTGGGCTGTAGTGCTCTAGGCTGGGAATTCCAGCTTAGGGTCTAGACTCCATTCTTCTCAGGGGAATTTAACTGGGTGATTAATTATCTCTGTGGTGCTGCTGCCTGTGGGTGCCCAGCCAGCCCTCTCGAGTCTCTACCTCACTTCTTACCAGTCAGGTTGTGCCGAAGCTGATCCCAGTTGAGCTATTTTGTCTGGAATCTTGGACAAGTTATGTCACCTAAGAGCTTCCATTTCTCTAGCTGTAAAATGGGCTGTGATTGTCCCAACCACATAAGGTTTTTATGAGAATAATAAAGTGCTTGGTATATGTGTGGTCAGTATCTCACAAATGGTAGTCATTTTTGTCCATGTTATTCTTGATATTTGGTCCATACTAGAATGATTCAGAGTAGGGATGGGAAGCATCATCTTTGGGAGGCCTCTGGCACCTGGGCACCCTGGCTTGGAAGGAAGGCATCTGGGAACAACTAGTTTTCCCATTCTTGACGGAATAGAGGTCCCATCAAGAAAGGCCAACTGGTTGCCTAGAATAGGATGTCCTTTCTAACTCTGACATTGGGACTGGAGAAGAAGTGGCAGGGCCAGGGAGATATCCGTTGGCAGGAGGAGGGTATGTATGGGTATGGGTAGCCTTGGGTATGGGTATGGGTAGCTTTGGGTATGGGTATGGGTAAATGCTTCTTTGGAGTGAGCCATTGAGCTCATGTTCTTACCAGTTCTATCTGTTCCTATTTTCCCCAGACCTGGTCCCCAAGGAGATTGTGGAGAAGTGGCTGGATTACCTTCGGAATGAGCTGCCAACCGTGGCTTTCAAGGCCAGCACTCAGCATCAAGTCAAAAACCTGGTAAGCTGGACCCAAGGGGCATCTAGATCCTTTCAGGGTAGTCTGGGGCCAGGGATGGGGAATCATGACTTGGACTGGGGTCTCCAGCTCTTTGGTAATTGAATTGGGCCTTCAACTTTGAGGTTTTTGCTTTACTGGGTGACTTAATATTAGTTTCATTCCATTTCTTCTTACATTATTACTCTTTAGGGAACATTTGTTTTTAAGATATAAGGGTAATAAAAATTGGCAAATACAGTTAGTTAACTTTGTTAAATTTTAAAATACATGACTATTTGTTTTCTCTTTAAAACATCACACTACTTCCTTATTGTATCATTAACACAAATACATTTTTATTGTAAAATATTAAAGTGTACTGAAACATTGGTTGCTTCTGGGGGAGAAACTGGGTGCTGGGGACATTTTTTCAATTTTGTACCAGGTGTAAAACTTATTTATTAAAAAGTAAAGTAGAAAAAAATAAAAACAATTATAGATAAAACTTAAATACCCTTTCAGCAATATCCCTAATTCCAATCTCCTTTATCCATGTATAAGATCAGAAGTAACCACCATTTTCAGTATGCAAGGATCCAGATATTTTTCTGTACTTTATATAAACAGGGAAATATATATAAAGGGAAAATACTATTCGCAGGTATAGTGTGTCATCCTGCGGCTTGCTTTTTTCCCCATGGAGATCTTTTTATAGAGATCTACCTTTTGATGCTCAATAAAATTAATTTCCCATTTTTATTGTTATAACCAGTGTGTCAACACACACCCTTGCACATGTTTGTATAGGTTACATATTGAGAGGTTGAGGGGCTGGGTCATAGGCTTTATGCATTTTATATTTTCCTAAACACTGACAAATTGCACCCCCCAAGTGGCTGTACCATTTATCTCCCTGCCAGTGGGGTAGATGGTTGTGTGAGAGGGCCTATTTCTCTCTGTGCTTGCCAACATTTGATATCATTAAATATTTTAATCTTTGCTAATCTGGAAGATATGATATCTCATTACATTTTTTTTTGGCCTTTTTGATGGCAAAAATGTAAAAATCCTTTGCTATCAGGTTTCTTTTAATTGTTTTCTACTTTAAAGTTATATCTCATTAACCTGTTTATTATTGGTGGATATTTAGGTTAATTTCCATTTTGCAGTGGTGTGGTGGGTGAGTAAGGAAAGAGAGAGATGGAAGGGCATTCTGGTCAGAGGAGGTGGTGTCAGGAGTAAAGTGATGGAGACCAGAATGGCTTTGTCGTTTGCAGGCAGGGATGACAGGCATCCCTGTTGTGCAGACGAGGGCACCACAGCCCTGAGAAGGGAAGCAGCGGGATTTGCTGAGCACACACCTGTGAGAGGAAGAGTTGGAAGTCCAGTCTGGCCTGTCTTGAGGCTAGGATGCCATCCTGTCCCTGCTAAGGGAAGCAAGAGATGTGTGTAGGCAGAGGCAGGGACAAAGAAGGTGGTGGAAAGACAGAATTTGTGGGTCTCTGAGGGCAGCAGAGAAATGGCAGGTGTCCAGAGCCTAGGTGAGAAATCTTCCACTTTGGGCTGGGGATCCCGATGATCACAGGCAGACCCTGAAAGTTTCTCTGAAATTTGAAAATCTGGGCTCAGATCACATCTCCCACCTGGTGCCTCTTCCATAACATCCCTCCTTTTCTAGAATCGTTGCAGTGTGCCAGTGGAGCAGGCCTCTGAGTCACTGCTGAAGAGCAAAGCCTGCTTTGGAGCTGAAAACCTCATGAGGGTTCTGGGGAACTATTGCCGCCTTGGTGAAGTGCGCACCCATATCCGTGTGGGTGTTGTGGGTAAGGCACCTGGAGGGAGGTCACAGGGCTCTTCGTGGCAAGGGGCTTCATTGGGGGAAAGGATTCTGGGAACTTCATGTCACCTCTTTTGGGAAAGGGTGAAGCAGTTCAGGAAGGGTTTCATGATTTGTAATTTGGGTCAGTGGACACAGGAACACATACTTGGAATCACTACTGTGCACTAAGTGTTAGAACCATGGACCAAGTGTACAGGACTAGGCTTGGAGTTGACACCATCTTATCCTACCAGAGCTGGGGGAAGGAGTGGTGAACATTTCCCTTTTACAGATGAGAACCCTGAGGCCCATAGATGACAAAGGGATTTGAAGGACTGAGCTCTGTGTGAGACAGTGCAGAATTGAGGCTCAAACTTGGGCCTGTCTGGATCCCAGGGCACCGAGGGCAGGATGGTAAGTTTGGAATAGGGGAATGGAGAGAGACGGAGGTGGACCATCGGGGAGAGGAAGTGAAGTCAAGAGAGAAAAACATTGGCGAGAAAGCTGGACATTGAGAAAAAAAAGGTATAGATATATATACCTGAATAGACACAGAAAAGGAATTGGGAAGCCAAGTGGCGAGGTTGGCGGCCAGTGGAAAGGGGAGACAGATTTAAATGACCGAGGCATGCAGAGAGACAGACATATGATCAGAAATAAATACCAAATGGACATAGAGACAGATGTGCATAGAGTCCTGCAAGGAGAGACATAAGAGGGCTAAAGACACCACATATATATGGAGAGGCAGGCACATACACATACCCAAAGAAAGAATGAGAGACAAACATAGGGATAGAGAGACAGATTTAGAGACATACACATAGAAACAAGCAGGAACAAAGATGGAGGCACGGAGGAACACACAGGCCTATGCACACATACAGATCCATGAACACAAGTGTGGACCCACATGTGTAGAGACATGTATACGAGCAGACCCAGAGGAGGCACCTCTAGAGACAGATAGAGTGACCCAGGAGCATGCAAACCAAGCCCTTACTACGCACTCACCCCAACTCCGCTTCTTTCAAGCAAATAGAGTGAAAGGGAGATGCACATGCCCAGATATACTAGGCCCTCAGACACAGCCACACATCCTGAGTCACAAGAGACAAATACACAGACATGTGTGTGATGAGATAGATATGTATGCATAGGGGAGAGGGGGAGAATTAAGGAGGGGGTTTGGGAGACATAGGGAGAGAGAGAAAGACAATGAAACAGGTACGGAGGAGCATACGTGAAGACAGATCAGCCCACTGACAGAATGAAGGTGAGCGGAGTTGACATGGAAGGAATTATACAGAGAGGCAGAATTGGTGGGGTGGAGAGGAAGAGAGAGAGGACAATGACTACAATGAGAGACAGTGAGACAAACTGGTAAAGAAAGATGCTTAGAAACAGATGTACAGAGAAAGAGAGTTGTGATAGAAAGACTGAGTAGGAGAGAAAGTAAAAAATGGAAAAAGCACATATTTAGAATGAGAACAAACAAGGTGCACATGTGTGCTCAGACATACATGGAGAAGGAGAGGGAAATGGAAATATGTATAGAGACTTGCACACACACAGGCACATCTGCGAAAGAGCAGTAGATGTGTAACTTCTAGGACATAGAGAATTGTGATAATGGGAGACCCAGGAAGGGAGAACCAGACATCCACAGGTCCGGAGGTGCTCATGGATGCCCAAACAGAAAAACACTACAAGCAGACAGCTGCTCAGAGAAACAGACATCTGGAGATGAGCCCCCCACCCCCACCCCACCCCGGTTAATTATACACCAGTACAGTTAGTTTTCTGTTTCATTGGACACTTCCCAATGTGCATCCCCTTTTGGATCCTGTCACAAAGGCTTTTCATTGAGCACCTTTCCCAGACTGGTTATAGGTGGGAGGTGTCACTTCTGGAGAGAGGGACACGTTGACCCAGTGTGTTTACAAATGGAGGGGTGGGTAAAAAGGTCATGTAGGGACTTGCTCAGGGCCTGGGGTGGGAAGGCAAGAGGCCAGGCTCTGATTTTGGCTTCCTTGTGTCCTGGTCACTGCCCCTGCCTGTGTCTCCCACAAACAGGCTGGCCCAGATGTTCCTGAGGGCCCTTCCTGCGCTGAGCCATCTACCACTCTTTCGTAGGCCTTCCTAACGTTGGGAAGAGCAGCCTGATCAATAGTTTGAAGCGTAGCCGTGCTTGCAGTGTGGGAGCTGTTCCTGGGGTCACCAAGTAAGCACATGTCTGCTCCCTGACTTCCACTGACTCTACCATTCCCCCTACTCTTATGCCTTCGGCCCGTGCCCCTTTCCTTATTTTGGAGTAGCATCTGATTCTTCCCTGGGCATGGGAGTCTCATTAATAGTCCGTATTTACCTGGTACATCCTAGGTGTGGTCTGTGCACACAGCTGTGTGGCCCCCTCCCTGTTAGCTCCTTGAAGCCTCCTAACAGCCACACAAGAATGGGCTATGAATAAGCAGCTTCACTTCCTAGGTGAAGCAACTGAGACTCAGAGTCAAACACTGACCCACGGTCCTGCAGTTCAGTCCCCACTGGCAGGGGCTAGACTAGACCCAGTCCCAGGTCTGTAGGACCCCAGAGGCTCTGGCCCCATATCTCTCCACTGTCATCTGTATGCCATCCACTCCTCACACCTTCTCCCAACTGTGTGCCTGGAGCCTAGAGGATGCCAGACACATCTGGACTCATCAGTGTCCTGCATCTTCTGATATCTCTCCTGTACAGGTTCATGCAGGAGGTCTACCTGGACAAGTTCATCAGGCTGCTGGATGCACCAGGCATTGTCCCAGGACCCAACTCAGAGGTGGGCACCATTCTGCGCAACTGCATCCACGTGCAGAAGCTGGCAGACCCCGTGACGCCAGTGGAGACCATCCTGCAACGCTGCAACCTGGAGGAGGTACACAGGGCTCGGGCTCATGTCCTACCCCACTACAATGGCCCTTTGTTCTCCTTCATGATTTCTTTTCTTCCTCTCTTCACCAGATTTCCAACTATTATGGTGTCTCTGGGTTCCAGACCACTGAGCACTTTCTGACTGCGGTGGCCCAGCGCTTGGGGAAGAAAAAGAAGGGAGGCATATACAGTCAGGAGGAGGCAGCCAAAGCAGTCCTGGCTGACTGGGTGAGGTGAGGAGGGGGTAGGAGGAGAGGTGAGGAGGGGGTAGGAGGAGGGGTGAGGCTCCACGAAGTGGACTGAGTTGTAGTACCGTGAATCACAGGTTAACCTCTTGTTCAGAAGCCATTGGCTGGGTTTGGTTGTTTACCCTCACTGTTTCTGACTTGGGAACTCATTCTCTCTTTGATTGGTGATTTGCTCTCTTAATGACATCACTACCAATTCCTTCCCACCTCCCAATACAGTGGGAAGATCAGCTTCTACACACTTCCACCAGCCACCCACACTTTGCCCACCCATCTTAGTGCTGAGATTGTTAAGGAGATGACTGAAGTCTTCGACATTGAGGATACAGAGCAGGCCAACGAAGACACCATGGAATGTAAGTGAGGGCGAGTGGACTGGCCTGCGCCGCACTTGGTCCTGCCCTAGTGGAGCCACACGGACCTGACAGCAAATTCCATATTTGATGTCCCCCTTCTCTGGCCTTACTCTGGCTTTCACAGAACTGTTTAACCAGCTCTAAGCTTAATGCTTTCACCCATAGGGTGGAGAATTCTTATTTGGGCCATGGGGATAGTTGTGAGCTCTTGATATATAGGGAGGAAAATTAACACAGTACTGTGTATAGAGTGAGTTGTTCAGGAAATGCAAGCTTCCTTTCCCTGTCTCGTGGGACCTGGAGTGGCCTGAGACTCTTCTCTCAGAAATCTCTTCTCATGCTGCCATAGGCCTTGCCTTAGCCACTGCATGTCTAATTCCTAGATTTTCATACTCACCTCCATTGCTGGGTGACGTATCTGAGTCATAGACAGGTGGTATTGGCTGAATGGTGCATAGTCAGTGGCAGGCAGAGGTGACATTCAAACCAGCTCTCCTGCCCTATTGTTGAAGACTCCCAGCTCAGAGTAGCTCTGGTTAAAAGGATAGACTGCCTGGATTCAAATCTAAGTTTTGTTTCTTGTTAGCTGTGTGATGCTACTGCACAGGTTACTTCACTTCTCTGTGTCTCAATGACATAATTTGTAAAATGGGGACAATAACACCTACCCATTGTTTAATACATAAAAACACTTAGAACAGTGCCTGGCACGCACATATATAATATTTAATTCTTTTCTTGGTAAACATTAGCTGTTACTGAGCCATGTGGCTTTCAAAAACTCTGGAAGAAAGTTTGTTTTCTTCAGATATCACCATGGGCAGCCCTTGGCTTATGGCACCTCTTTCCTTCTCTACCCTACTGAAGAAAGGTACCCAGTGCTCTCTGGGCCTGTCTGTGGATACTCTGGGGTAGAAGAGAAAGCCATGGCTGGCTGCCTTCTAGTTTCTCAGTTTTTCTTAAGGACGAATAGTTTTCCTTCTCTGGGCCTGTTGGTATCCTTGGATTACAAATAAGGATAAGAGAACTTGCCTGCTCTAGAGTTTATTTCCCAGATGGCTTTGGGCAAGTCAGCCTCCCCTTTCTGAACTTTACTTTCCCCTTCTATTCAGGGGGTGCTTGGGAGGAATTCCCACTCCCATTCTTATAATGATGCTTGGCCCTGGCTGCATGTGAGGGCAGGAGAGGCTCAGTCACTGAGAATGGACTTGGACAAAAGATAGAAGTCTGGGCAATTGAGAAGGAGGGGAAGGTTACCAGTAAGAGTTTCCTAAAGGAATTGGTCCTACTGTTGGATCTTGACGAGTGACTAGGGATTAGAGGCCAAGGGAAGGGAATGGAAAGGATGTTTAGAAGCAGATGTGAGGGTGGTGTGGGCCCAGACAATGGGCACATTTGCAGTTTGCAAGGGAGGCCACCTTCAGGCAAGGGGCCAGAGGGAGGGAGAGAGCGGCCTGATCCTGGGGAGGGCATACCAATGGTTGTCATTTACAGAGTAGTGTGTCAGGCGAGCACATTGCAGGCAGTCCTCTGCTCTGACTCATAGCAGCCCTGTGTCATAGGGCTTGTGGCATTCTCATTTTCCAGATGAGGAAGCTGAGGATCCAAAACCAACTCCCAGCAGGTGATTGCCCTGCTGTAAAACCCATTCTTTTAATCCTTTGTCCTGCGACCTCCCTCCCGACTCCCTTGGGCAGTGTCCACGTATCCTTTCCACTGAGGCCTGACCAGGAGGCTAGCAGCAGGGAGGAAGGAGCCAGGGCCCTGACAGTGGTGTTGGTTGTGTTAAAGGTTTGGCCAATGGAGAATCTGATGAGCTATTGGGTGACATGGATCCGCTCGAAATGGAGATCAAATGGCTTCATTCTCCGATGATGAAAATAGCAGATGCTTTGGAAAATAAAACCACCGTCTGTAAGGTACTTGTCCCCTTTCTTCATGGCAGCCCTCTCCTCTATTTAGGGCTCTGAGAAGTGGTCTCTCCCTTCTGTCTCGCTCCTACGAGGTCTGCCTATAATGGTGGGGAGATGAGCGTTGTTCACTTGTTCCCTGTGGGCTCCCTGGGCACCTGGTGGGTCGTATCCTTTGCTAAACAGTAGCAGGTCCAAGGAAGAGGCATGCTCTCTCAAGCAGCTTTCCTAGCCTGGTTCTAGCCCACAGAACAGGTTTGCCTGTCCAGCTACCTAGTTGTTCAGGTGGCAAAGCTGGGTATTCCTGATTTTTTCTTCCCTCAAGCTAGTATCTGGGATCTCATACACAGTTGGTCACTAAGTCTCATGGCTCAAATCTCTTGAGAAGCTGTCAGGTTCTGTCTCTCTACCATTCCTATAATCCAAGTCTAAACTTCCAGTCCTTTCTCACCTGGACATAGGTCCCATGGTTTCTTATGGCCCAATCTGACCATGTCACCTCCCTTTTCATGGCTTCCCCTCCCCTGTTAATTACTCCCCAGCACCTACTGGACTAAGTCAGTATACCGTCCTCTGACTCCTGGAAACTTTTTCAGCCTCCTCTTCTCCAGGTTTCCCCATCTCTGCCCTTTGTGAGGTCACACTTTAGGGTATTTCAGACACACATATCTTCACTGTGATGGGAGACACACAGGCTAGGGGTGGGGGCAGAGGTTGGGAGAAGCCTCTTGAAGGCTGAGGGATTCTCTAAGGGAGGGTGTGGCAGCAGTCCATGGATAGGGGCTCAGCCTTTGCTCATGCCAAGGCTCAAAAGGGTGAAACTGGGGTATTTGGGGAAATTACTGGTGCTGTGGGGTGGCTGGAGAGGGGTGGAGGCAGGGAAAGATGAATCTGGAGTCAAATCACACAAGGTCTTGAGTTTGACTTTAAACCATGGGTAATAGGAAAACCCTGAAAGTTAGTTATTTTCTTATGGGTCGAGGAGTTTTATTTTTTCTCCATTTTTTTAATTTAAAATATTTTTTCTTATTTAGTTTTTGACTAGGTAATACATGTACATAATATAACATTTAAAAGGTACTAAAGGGTGTAGAGTGAAAAGTAAGTCTCTGTCCTGCTTCTGTCTCTCAGCTACTCTGCCCACTCCTTGGACGCAGTCCCTATTAGTAGACTTGAGTGTCCTTTCAGAACTATTTCATCTTTATACACACACATATACGTACACATGTACACATAAAAGCAGATACAGAGATCTATTTTAATTCAAATTGTAGCATGCTATTTACATTCTGTACTTTGTATATTTCACTTACGAATTCATCTTGTAGGTTGTCCTACATGATTACTTAAAGAGCTGTCCTTCATTTTTGATGGCTACATAACGCCTGGAAGAATTTCTTAAGCAGCATGGTCAGGTTTGTTTGTTAGAAGTATTACTCTGGCAGCTGTGGTAAAAATAAGATAAGAAAGAAAGGGGTCAGGTAGAGGCAGGGAGTGTAGGAAGGAAACTGTCATCTGCATTCTCTAAGAGATGATTAAGCTTCACTTCTGGTCAAGATGGCAGTGTAGGCAGACATGGCTCGCCTCTTTGAACAACCATATCAGAACTACAACTAAAATATAGAACAACCATCACTCAGAACCATCAGAAATCGAGTTGAATGGAAGTCTGACAACTATGGAATTCAGGAAACCACATCCATCCAGACTGGTAGGAGGGGCCATGAATGTGGAATGAGCTGCTTCCACAACCATGTGGATAAGAATTTGAGGTGGGTATCTCAGGAGTGAGGAGTCCCAGGCCCACACCAGGCTCCCCAGCCGAGAGTTCCAGTACCAGGAAGATAAATCCCCATAGCTTCTGGCTGCAAAAACCAGTGAGGATTGAGTTGGTGGAAGAAACTTTTGGACTCCCAAGCAATTCCTCTTGAAGTACCCACACACTGACTCACGTACTCAGGCTTACTCCCTCTGAGCTCCAGCACCAGGGTAGCAGCTTGAAAGGTACCAGTGGCATACAGGGAGAAACTGGGGTGTCTGGCATCAAGGCGAGCAGAGACCATTGTCCCTTTTCTAAACCCTACCCCCATAGAGCCAGCAAGCTGGTACCATTTCTGAGACTCTATCAACCTGGCTGACACTGTTTGACCTGCCTTGGAGATCCCCAGACTTCATCCCATTCAACTATGGGCCCACCTCAGCTGCTTTTCCTTAAGAATGGCTGGTCTTGGCTTATGCTTCACAACTTACTAAATCCTCTCAAACAAGCAACAGCTGGCTTCAGTGAGCCTGATGCTGGGACTAGCAGCAGTCAGTCTAGATTCAGAGCTTGGCTTCACCTGGGAATCTCCAAGCCCAGCATGTGTAGCAGCCATCTCAGATTGCTTTACAGCTCAGGCAGGGTGGCCCTGGGCAAAACACATGTTGGGATTGACCTTGGCCTGTACCACCTGGGAAACCCCAGTGGACAGCTACAGTCCACGTGGGAGCATCACCACCCTGCCCAGCTGATCCTCCATGGAGGGCATAGGTTGGTGGTCAGTGGTCACAGCCAGTCATTGAAGCTGACTGCCTGGGTACATCCCTCCTATTGATCTGCCAACAGCAACCAAGGCTCAACTACAAGAGGAGGGTGTACTCAGCCCACACGAAGGGCGCAACCTTGCGTACCCAGCTTGGGAGATAGGGGAGGGTGTGCCACTGGCCCCTATAGGACACCTACTGCATTAGGCCACACTACCAAGACACGGAGTCAAAGCAGCTCTACCTAATTCATAGAAGCAAACACAGGGAGGCTGCCAAAATGAGGAGATGAAGAAACATGGCCCAAATGAAAGAACAGATCAAAACTCCAGAAGAAGAACTAAATGAAATAGAGGTAAGCAATCTATCAGATGCAGAGTTCAAAACACTGGTTATGAGGTTGCTCAAGGAACTTAGTGAAGACCTCAAGAGCATAAAGAAGATCTAGTCAGAAACGAAGGATACACTGATTGAAATTAAGAACAATTTACAGGGAGACATCAGTAGAGTGGTTGAAGCCAAGAATGAAATCAGTGATTTAGAGCATAAGGCAGCAAAAAGCAGCTAATCAGAACAAGAAGAAGAAAAGAATGTTCTGGGACAACTTGAAGAGGTTCAACATTAACATCATAGGGGTGCCAGAAGAAGAGAAAGAGCCAGAAATTGAAAATCTATTTTAAAAAATAATGAAAGAAATCTTCCCTAAGTTCGTGAAAGAAATTGACATGCAAGTCCAGGAAGCAGAGAGTCCCAAACATTATCTATCCAAAGAGGCCCACTCCATGCCACATCATAATTAAAATGTCAGAGGTTAAAGATAAAGAGGGAATCTTAAAAGCAGCAAGGGAAAAGAAATTAGCTACCTTTAACAGGAGAATTCCCATAAGACTGTCAGCTGATTTCTCAAAAGAAACTTTTTAGGCTAGAAGGGATTGGCAAGAAATATTCAAAGTGATGAAAAGTAGGGACCTAAAGCCAACATTGCTCTACCCAGCAAAGCTATCATCTAGAACTGAAAGGCAGGCAGATAAGGAGCTTCTCAGACAAGAAAAAAACCAAAGGCGTTCATTATCACTGAACCATTATTATATGAAATGTTAAAGGGACTCATTTTTTTTAAGATTTTATTTATTCTATTTTTAGACTGGGGAAGGGAAGAAGAGAGGGAGAGAAAGATCAATGTGTGGCTGCCTCCCACACATCCCCAGTTGGGGACTTGGCCCACAACCCAGGCATGTGCCCCAACCAGGAATCAAACTTGTGACCTTTGGTTTGTAGGGTGGTGCTCAATCCAATGAGCCACACCAGTCAGGGATAAAGGGACTTATTTAAGAAAAAGAAGATCAAAGCTATGAACAATAAAATGGCAAAAGATGCAAGTCTATCAACAATTGAATCTAAAAAAGCAAACAAGAACAGAGATAGACTCATGGATACAGAGAGTGTTTTGATGGTTGTCAGATGAGAGGAACGTGTGGGGAAATGGGTGAAGAGGTGAGGGGATTAAGAAGTACAAATAGGTAGTCACAGATTAGCCATGGGGACGTGAAGTACAGCATAGGAAATAGAGCAGCTAAAGAACTTACACATTTGACCCATGGACATGAACAGTGGTGGTGGGGATTTTCTGAGAGTGTGGGGGGTTCTGGGTAGAGAGAAGCTAAGGGGAGGAAGTGGGGACAACTGTAATAGCATAATCAATAAAATATAAATTAAAAAATAAAGGTGAGGTTTGGCAAAAAAGATGATGAAGCTTACACTGGGGCAGCAGCCCATCCTCACTGTTTTAAAGGTTCCCCTGGTGCTTATAGGAAGACCAGTGTAAAGTTGTGTGTTTAACGGCATCCCCTGATAATATTTCTCACTGATTCCATAAGCCCCAGAACAAGCAATTTTTCCTCTGGGACCTATAGTAGTTTCCCGCTGTATACTAAAAATAGTTAATATGTGTGTGTACATGTATACATATGCATATATTTTGTGTGTATGTGTACACATATATGTGCTTAGAATGGTGCATGGCACATAGAGAAATTTCTGTTACTAGCTTTTACTACACCCATGTACCGTCAATTCCAGGCAAACAGACACCTTTTTGGGTGCCCAGGTATGCTCTGTGCTTTTCCAATGTTTACTCAGGAGTGACTCTTCTATCAGTAGAAGTATGTTGACCACCACCATTCCCTCAACCTCTGCCACTTACACTGTGTCTGTTTGGTTGGCTCTTACTTACTCTGACTTGTAATATTGTTGGTTGTATCCTTTTTAGCCTGCCTTCTTGAAGATGAGACTGCATGTGACTCATTTCTTCAGTATGTCCCTGCATAGAGCTGGGCACAGAATAGGTATCAGAAGACATTTGTTAAATTGACTTCTTTGTTAAAAGACCTTGAAGGGTTACTTGAACAAAGAATCATTGTAATATCAATTGTCACTGATCAAGTAACTCCACTTTTTCATTTTTTTAAATCTCTGTACACATTTTAATAGTTTTTGGTTAACCAGTTTTTAAAAGGCTTAGCATAGCACAATAATATACTTTATCTGATTCTCCCAAAGCCAAATTTTTAAACAAGACAATTGTATAAAATTAAATAAGCTTACTATGATAAAGTAAGTTTTGAGAAAAGTCTCACCATGCAAAACCAGAATTTAACTTAGTTATTACATATAACCACAAATACTTCATCCTGCCATTCATGCCTCTTGTTGAATTGATAATGTCTCCTTGAGAATCACTGACTGATTCTATTGTCAGACACAGGCTAACCTTAAAAAATAACGGTACTCACATGAGAGTGGTTCACTCTTTTCCACATTAGCCTCTGCTCAGTAGAATAAATCCTTCCTCAACCCACACCACAGCCAGAGGGTGTGGAAAGTGTGGTTCTGAATTCTCCTAGTGGTCAGCTGGCTGTGTGGTGCTCCATGGCCAGGCTACCCTTGGTGTGGCTGGGAGGGAAGGCCTGCTTTGGTACATGTAAGTTCTCCCCATAGAAGAATTTCAAGAAATGTGCTCAATTAAAGAAAATGTGGGAGGGTAACACTTTTTCATTTTCTTTTGTGAAAGCCATGCAAGCTCCCCATTATCACTCCCTTTGACAGATGATCAGAATGTGGCTAAGGGGTTAACTAAGCATCTGCTAGTCTATGGTGGAGCTAGAGTTGGAACTAAGTTCTGCATGGTTCCAGTCTCCCTGTTCTTATCCAAACCTGTTCCTGCCTCCTCTGCAGATGTTTTTGGGGGTCTAGACCTCACTGCTCTTCTCTCTCACCAGACTGGAGAGCTCACTGGGTATTGCACTAATTCGAATCGTCATCAGAAGGGGTGGGCCAAGCGCAATGTGGATGACTGCCCCAGGAATGTCTGCCCAGTGGATCGCCGCCCAATGATACAGAAGATCATGGAGACAGACCCCCTGCAGCAGGGCCAGGCTCTGGCATTCGCCCTGAAAAATAAGAAGAAGATGCAGAAGCGTACAGGTGGGGTTACCAGACAACACCCCTGTGCTCCAAAAAGGGCCCACCTTGGGCTTTGATTAGGGACTCCTGAGTGAGCACCTCTGTGTATCCAGTCCCAGGCAAGGGTTAGGAGGCAGGGATGGGTTAAGGAGGCTCACCTATGGGCACAGTGGTTCTTAAACTTGAGATTATATTAGAACTGTCAGAGGACTTGTTAAAAGGCAGATTTCTGGGACCCACCCCCAGAATTTCTAGTTGAGTAGATTAGCCATGGGGAGTGAGAATTTGTGATTCTAACTGCTTTCTAGGTGATGCTTTTGTTATTCCTCTGGGGACTACAGTTGGACAACACTGGCCTAGTTTGTGATAACCACCAGTTATTTATCAGCTGCTTCTTATGTAATGAGAAACTTATAGGCCATATATAATGTTTACTTTACCAACAGGCAATGTACTCAAAATCCAAAATGTAGAAAAGGATATGCAGTAAAATGTCTCTCTCCTTCTAATCCCTTAGTCATCCAGGCTATCCTCCCAGAGGTGACCGTTATTTCCTTGTATCTCATTCCTGAGATAAGTACACAGGCAAACATCTATATATTCTTTATTCTCTTTTTTACATACAAGTGCTGGTCTACTGAACATACAGTTTGCCACATCATTTTACTATATATATATGAATATATATATGAATGAATGAGATATTTCTATGTCAATTCACATGGAAATTTCCTCCATTTTAGTGGTGGTCTGTTGTGTGGCTGACCCATTTATGTCTTCATGCTATACTAATCTTCACTAACTCAGTGCAACAGTCTAACTCACATTTGATAAGTGAGGAAACGGAGCCCTAGAGACATTAAGTGACACACTAGTACTTAATGGAGCCAAAATGAAAACCTAGGATTGATGGGCCCCATAAATTCTGGTTTTTGAACCAGGTTGTGTTTCTAACCATTCTTCTTGGCTTGGTTCCACACTGAGGCCTGGGAATCCTGAAATTAATAGCCCTGGAACTCCTGGTGTTATTGGGGAGTGGGGAGGAAAACAAGAAAACAGACATTGACAAAACAGAGTGATCACCATGAAGACACTAAAAGCACAATGAAGGAGCCTAACCCAGTCTGGACATGGTAGTGGAATAGGGGTGAGCAGAGAAGGATTTCCTGAGGACCAATAGGGTGTGGCTGGAGGATGGGAAGTGAGAATTCAGGCTCAAAGTCCCTACTGTCTCTTTGCTCTGAGAGCCTTGAAGGTAATGACAGAATGCTAATAAGTTCAGGTCAGTAAAAAGAAATTGATGTTTTGATGCTAGGAAGGGATAGAAATACTTGGAATTCAGTGAGTCTGACATTCTAAGGTAGAATCTGTGTTGGGGTGATCAACACAGATTCTTCACACATAGACAAATGGATCTTCCTGAGAGGCTGAGCAGCAGCTGCTAGCAGCCCTCCAGTTTTGTTTAATGTCGGGGGTAAGTGAGCCAGTTCGGGAGTTTGGTGCAGCTCCTGCAGGACTCCTGTTGACAAGCCAGCCATCTAGTGACTGCCCACATTTCTCCATTTGCAGATAAACTTGCCAGTAAGCTGTCCGATTCCATGATGTCTGCCCTCGACCTCTCTGGCAATGCTGATGACAGTGCTGATGACTGATTGACTGATCTCACCCCTTCCACACTCCACGTGCCAGTTCCAGTGGGATGGGGGAATACAGATGAAACAAAGTGGTTTGCTTTTCCCTGAAGCACCTGTATATTAAAAGAATCCCTCCACCACACCTCCCCTGACACTGTTCCCTCCATGCTCCAGGGGAAAGAGAATCCCAAGTAGCTGGAACTGGCCAACCCAATACCCTTTATTTAATTTCCACTGTGTTTTACAAGAGAAATAAAAGCAATTAATGATAACAGATCTGATGCTAACAATTTATCCCCCACCCTGTAGGTTAGGCTGGTTCAGGGTGTAGGGGTCTGACCCCTTACCAAATCCTCTTGGAACCTACCGAATTTTTCAGACTGTAAGATGCACCGGAATATAAAACACATCTAGGTTTTAGAGGAGGAAAATAGGGAGAAAATTTTTGAAGCAAAAAGTGTGGTAAAATATTTAATAATATAAATAACATAGGCCTCCGTGCCCCCAACCCCCCCAGCAATCCAGGCATGCTACATTCTGACTATAAGGCGCACCCCTTTTCCCCCAAAATTTGGTGAGGGGAGTGCACCTTATAGTCTGAAAAATACGGTAAATATGCAACTACAGGCTAGGCTGCTGGTAGACCTGGGGGTCTCTGGGAGTGTGATGATTTCTTTACCAGTCTACAACATATCTCAGTGGCAAGACATTTTTGCAATGGGCTGCAGGTCACGAGTCTTTCATCCAATTCCACAAATCCTCACCTGGGTGTCAGTGGGAGGAGCAGGGTCAACAGTGATAAGCTTTCTGTATCTGGAAGGCTTTGGGGATGGGAGAGAGCATAGGTGGCAAACACAAGGCCCATGGGCTGAATCCAGCCCTCCACCTTGTTTCTACCTGGGGCAGTGCCGAGCTCCTTGTCCCTAGTTAAGGAGTAGTTACATTTATGCAGCCTGAAATTACATTTGGCCCTTTGAAAGCAACCAAGAGGCTGATGTGGCTTCTGGTGAAATGATTTTGACACCCCTGGGATGTAGGAGAGAACACAAGCCTGGCTGGTGCTGAAGTGTAAGCACTACCTTGTTCACATGAAGGGAAAACAAGGCACCTGTTGGTAGTGTGGCTAGGTGTGTGGCCTCACCTTAGTGCATTTCTGGGCAGACTGGGTTGGAAGAATCCCTTGGACAGAAGCACTCTGAGTGGGCTTTGCCCTTGTATGACTGTGTCTCATCCAGAACCAGCATTTGAACTCCATGATCCAAAAGGGTTCTGGTACATTTATTCACAGGTGGCATCCTCGAAAGGTGCCAATCAAGGGTGCACTACCCAACTTCTTTTCTGGGGTCTAGAAGTTATACCCCATTAAGATATAATTAGCCACCTCTGGGGGAGTCTACCCCATCAGACAAGCACAGAGAGCCCAAGCAGTGTCAGGGCCCCTCCTCACAAAGGGACTGGGGAGGATGATGGCAGCAAAAACAATCAACCTGGTGTTGGAGTTAAGCATGTGACTTCAGTTCCCAGCAATCTACCTGAGACTGGACACATTTGAAGGGAATGGACATTAGATTGCTTCAGTCTTTGCCCCCCCCACCTCAAACTTCCAAGCATCTTTGGACCCAAAGTCACATCTTTCCCTTGCACCTCAGGCTGTCACCCCCAAATTTACCTATTCAAGTCTTAAGAGTGGAACCACAGAAAAGACTGGTGAGCCCTTGGCTATGGGCTGAGTATCAGGAAAGTGCAGACTACTACATTCTGGACCAGCAGTCAAGGGAGAGAATTATGTATTGTTTGAGCACAAACCACCAAACCCTGGAAACCTGATCCTCTGTTAACCTTCAATACAGTTCTGCCAGTAAGTGATTAGTCTCCCCATATGTGAAAAATATACAGGCTTGGATAGTTGTCAGGACATACCCAAGACATACTGAGCGGTGGTGACAGGATTAGAAGGAACCCAGGTGTGATAAAAAACTTCAGCAGGCCATTTCCTATGCATTGTAGTGTCTCTTTTAACATCCATTAAGCTCCTGCTGTGTGCCAGCCTGTAATATCAGCCATTTAAATATATTCTCTCTTTTTTGGTTTAAAAAAATAGGGTCTTGCTAAAATTTCACTGAGTCTTCTTGGATGGGGTCCAACTTATTTCACAATATCTTGTTATCAAACTCTCCCAGCAGATATATTACAATGAAAAATTGGGATACTGGGACAGCTAAGGCCATTTTACAACCGTATGGCAATTTGTAACTTAACATTTACAGTTAAAGAATTTTCTACTACTTCTAAAAGGTACTAGTTACTAAGTTCTGGAAATAGGAGGTATCTTGAGGATTAAGAAATAGCATGGGAACCTAAATCAAACAGAAGACCTGAGGTAGTGATTGCTGAGGTAAGAATTTGGGACTGTAGATTCTCTATAAAAGAATGTCACAACTTTTTAAAATATATTTTATTGATTATGCTATTACAGTTGTCCCATTTCTCCCCCATCATTCCCCCCACCCTGCACACCCTCTCCCACCCACATTCCCCCCTTTAGTTCATGTCCTTGTGTCATAAGTTCTTTAGCTTCTACATTTCCCATACTATTCTTACCCTGCCCCTGTCTATTTTCTACCCACTATCTATGCTACTCATTCTCTGTACCTTTTCCGCCTCTCTCCTCCTCCCACGCCCCTGTTGCTAACCCTCCATATGATCTCCATTTCTGTTTTTCTGTTCCTGTTCTAGCTATTTGCTTAGTTTGCTTTTGTTTGTGGTTCTTAATAGCTGTGAGTTTGCTGTCTTTTCACTGTCCTATTTTTTATCTTCTTTTTCTTAGATAAGTCCCTTTAACGTTTCATAGAATAAGGGCTTGGTGATGATGAACTCCTTGAACTTGACCTTATCTGAGAAGCGCTTTATCTGTCCTTGCATTCTAAATGACAGCTTTGCTGGATAGAGCAATTTTGGATGTAGGTCCCTGCTTTTCAAGATTTCAAATATTTCTTTCCAGCCCCTTCTTGCCTGGAAGGTCTCTTTTGAGAAGTCAGCTGACAGTCTGATGGGAACTCCCTTGTAGGTGACTGTCCCCTTATCCCTTGCTGCTTCTAGAATTCTCTCCTTCATTTTAATCTTGGCCAATGTAATTAAGATGTGCCTTGGTGTGTTCCTCCTTGGGTCCAACTTCTTTGGGACTCTCTGAGCTTCCTGGACGTCCTGGTAGTCTATTTCCTTTGCCAGATTGGGGAAGTTCTCTTTTATTATTTGTTCAAATAAGTTTTCTACTTGTTGCTCTTCTTCCCCTTCTGGGACCCCTATAATTCGGATGTTGGGACACTTAACAATGTCCCGGAGGTTCCTAAGCCTCTCCTCATTTTTTTGAATTGTTTCTTCCTCATTTTCTGTTTGGTTGTTAGTTTCTTCCTTCTGGTCCACTCCATTGATTTGAGTCCCAGTTTTCCTTCCATTTCTATTGGTTCCCCATGTGTCTTCCTTCATTTCATGTATTGTAGCCTGCATTTTTTCATCTAATTTGTGAGCAAAATCAACCAATTCTGTGAGCATTTTGATAACCAGTGCTTTGAACTGTGCATCTGATAGGTTGGCTATCTCTTGACAGCTTAGAGGAATTGACTCTGGGGCTTTCATTTTTTCTCCGGTTTGAGCCATTTTTGGTGGTTTTTTTTTGTTTGTTTGTTTGTTTGTTTTGTTTTGGTTTTAGTCTGGTCGCGGCTATTACGTATGAGGGGTGGAGCCTTAGGTATTCCTCAGGGCGAGGCAGCCCAGTCGCTGGATTGTGACGCTATAGGTGGGGGAGGGTCCGAGAGGAAAGAATGGCGCCTGTTCCACTCTCTCCTGGACTCCAGTCCCTTCCGCCACTTCCCCTTCACCTGGATTATCTGTGCATGAGCGCATGCTGTTACGTAGTGAGGGGTGGAGCCTCAGGCGCTCCTCAGTGTGGGGCAGCCCAGTCACTGGGTTGTGACGCTGTATGTGGGGGCGGGGTCTGAGAGGGAACAATGGCGCCTGCTCCACTCTCTCCTGGATTCAGTCCCTTCCGCCACTTCCCCTCTGCCTAGACCGTCTGTGTGCGCGAATGTGGGACCACCTGGTCAGCCAGCCCCCTTGTGCGGCCTCACTTGGTCTGCGCAGTTGCCCCCCTGTGCCCGGGGACTGCCAATCACCGCCTGTGCACCTGGGAACTGCCAGCCGCTGCTGCTTGCATTCCCGGGTCCGCACCTCCACTTTTTCCTGCCTCGACCCCACCCCTCTTACCGGTCTGGATGAATGGTTGTTGGACTTCCGTACAGTTCAATTTTTCTATAAGTTCTGGTTGTTTTCTTGTTTCTAAATATTTGTTGTCCTTAATTTTGGTTGTGAGAGGAGGCAGTGTGTCCGCCTACACCTCCATCTTGGCCAGAACACATTCTTTTATTTAAAAAAAAACAGTTTTGTCTCTTCTTCCATCTGAATCACTTCTAGGTTTCTATCTTTGAGCTTATGAATTCACTTTTCCATCTGGTCAGCTCTATTTCCAATGCTCTATAATGTATTTTTTAAATCTTATTATTAAGTTCTTCAGCTCCGAAATTTGTGTTTGGTTCTTTTTTAGTAGTTTCAATCTCTTTCATAAAGTATTTCTTTATTCATTAATTTTATTCCTGTCTTTCTGAATTTTTTATATTTCATCACGTTTCTTTATAACTCAAATTTCGAATTCACTGTTATTTAAATCACAGTCCTCCATGACTTTGAATCTGGTTTCTGTTTGTGTGTGTGTGTGTGTGTGTGTGTGTGTGGTTTTTTTTTTTGTTTTTTTGTTTTTTTTTGTTTTTTTTTTACTTTCTGGGTTACTAATTCCCTTGGATATGCATGGGAATTGATGAACTGGTTTTTGGCCTGTGCATTTGAGGTATTGAACTTATTTTTTTTTTATTATTTCGCATATGGATATCATTATTTCTTTTTTTTTTAATTTTTATTTTCATTGTTGATCTTGTACAGTTTTCTGTCTTTTATTCTCACCCGAACCCGCCACCCCATCCCTCCCCACCTCCCTCCCATTTCCACCCCCCCCCGTAGTTTTTGTCCATGTGTCCTTTATACTTGTTCCTGTAAATCCTTCCCCCTTTCCCCTGAAATTCCCTCCCCTCTCCCCTCTGGTGACTTTCAGCATGTTCCCAATTTCCATGTCTTTGGTTATATTATGCTTGTTTGTTTGTTTTGTTGATTAGGTTCCTGTTAAAGGTGAGATCATATGGTATTTGTCTTTCACTGCCTGGCTTACTTCGCTTAGCATGATGCTCTCAAGTTCCATCCATGGTGTTGCATAGGGTATGAGCTCCTTCTTTCTTTCTGCTGCATAGAATTCCATTGTATAAATGTACCACAGTTTTTTGATCCATTCATTTACTGATGGGCATCTAGGTTGAGGTATTGAACTTTTGTTTAGAAAGTTTTGCTCTAAAATCATCAGGTTGATAAGTAGTAGTCTTCTTTTGTTTTCCAGTAGATGGTGCTATAGTGCAGTTTTTATTTTCTCTTACCTGTGCTACTTGCACCTCTGGGGTCCTTGTAGTGGGGGTGTTGCTTTGGTTTTAGAACTTGCCACATACCCCAGGGTGGTGAGTATCCTTGCTGTGTCTGGTTTGCCTTGGTCTTTTGTCACCACCCCCATGGTAGGGGGGGTATGGCAAGTGGAGGGAGTGAGGTTTGTGAACCTGTGGCACTACCTCCTTGTTACTAATGGCTGCTGGTGCCTTTATGCTTTTTGATGTGGCTATGCTGCTGCTACAGGGTCCTGCAGCAATTAGGTGGGGGAAGGGAGCCAGTCTTTCAGTCACAGAAGCTGCTTTTGCACTTCCCTTCTTACCTTCAACTGGGCCTGAGTATGAAGCAACAACCTGACTCCTCCAACTACTACTGTGTTAGCTGGGCTGCAGCAGATGCTGAAATGCATCTGTGGACACCATCCCTTTCTTCCCCCACATCCTTCCTTCTCTACTCAGATACCCCTGCCTTCAGATGTACTAATGTGTGCATCTCTCATGCATGTTTATCATGTGCTGAACAGAGAAATCTTTGTTGGATTATCTTTGTCTGACTAGTAAATTTAAAGGGAAATACAAAGAGGTCTTATCAATCCACCATGATGCTGATGTCACCTACATTTTATTTTTAAAATTAAGTTGTCACATATAGAAATCCTCAATGAAACATTAGTAAATCAAATCCAACAATGTATATGAAGAATTATATACCATGATTAAGTGGGAATTATCTCAGTCATGCAAGGCTGTTTCAACATTTGCAAATCAATAAATGAAACCTATTACATCAACTAACTAAAAAAGAAATATCAAATAATCATATCAGTAGATGTGGAAAAAGCATTTGATAAAATTCCACACTGATTCATGATAAAAACTCTCAGTAAACCAATATGCTATAGGGGAACTTTGTGAATTAATAAAGACTATGAAACATCAACAGCTAACATTGTACTTAATGGTGAGAATCTCAAAGCTTTCTCACTAGGATCAGATACAAGGCAAGAATGTTCTTTTTTACCACTCATTTTAAGCATAATAAATATTTATGTTATTTAAACAAATATTAGCAGGGACCGAAGGTCCTTACTAATGCAATAAGACAAGAAAAGGAAAAAATGTACATAGATTGTAAAGGAAGAAATAAAACTCCCTTTGTTCACAGATGACATGATTGCCTATGTAGAAAATCTTAGATAATTAACAAAAAACTGAAACTAATAAGTGATTATAGCAAGGTTGCATGATACAATGCTAATATAAAAAGTCATTTGCTTTCCTGTATACCAGATACAAACAAATGGAATTTGAAATTAAAACCACAAAACCGCCCTGGCTGGCGTAGCTCAGTGGATTGAGTGCGGGCTGCGAACCAAAGGGTCGCAGGTTCGATTCCCAGTCAGGGCACATGCCTGGGTTGCAGGCCAGGCCCCTAGTGGGGGCCACGTGAGAGGCAACCACACATTGATGTTTCTCTCCCTCTCTTTCTCCCTCCCTTCCCCTCTCTAAAAATAAATAAATAAAATCTTTAAAAAAAAAAATAAAATAAAACCACAAAACCATTTTTATTACCACACTCTAAATTAAATATTTAGGTAAATATCTAACAAAATATGTACAAGAGCTATATGATAAAAACTATAAAACGCTGATGGATAAAATCAAAGGAGAACAAAATAATGGAGGGATAGTCCCTGTTCATGGATAGGAACATTCAATATTGTTAAGATGTCAGTTCTTCCCAAATCAATCTATAGATTTAATGCAATCCCAGTCAAAATTCCAGCAAGTTACTTTGTGGATACCAACGAAGTAATTCAGAAGTTAATATGAGGAACCAAGACATTGTAGAACAAGAAGAACAAAACAAAGATTGATATTATCTGACTTGAAGACCTACTATACAGCTACAGTACTCAAGACAGTGAGGTATTAGAGAAAGAATAGACAAGTAGATCAATGGAACAGAATAGAGATCCAAAAACAGATCTTGATAAATATAATCAATTGAGCTTTGACACAATGGAACAAAGATAGTCTCTTCAACAAATGGTGCTGAAACGACAGGACATCTACATACAAAAAAAATGAATCTAAATACAGACCTTACACCCTTGTAAAAATCAACTCAATATTGATTATAGACCTAAATATACAATATGAAATGAAAACTTTTAGAAGATAACATAATAGAAAACATTGATGACATTGGGTACGGTAATAACTTTTTAGATACAATGCCAAAGGAATGATCTAAAAACAAAATAATAAGCTGGATCTGATTAAAATTGAAGTCCTCTGATCTGTGAAAGACAGTATCAAGAGAATTAGAAGACAAACCACAGACTGAGAGAAAATATTCACACAAAAAAACCACATCTGATAAAAGACTTATCCAAAATATACAATGAATTCTTAAAACTCACCAGTGAGGAAACACTACCTGATTAAAAAATAGTCCAAAGACCGAATCAGATATCTCACCAAAGAAGGTAAATAAATGGCAATAAAAATGTGAAATGATGGTCCATATCACATATTATCAGGGAAATGCAAATTAAAACAACAATGAGAAACCACTTCATACCTATTAGGATGACCAAAATCTTGAACAACAAAAACAGCAAATACTAGTGATGATTTGGAGTGGAAACTCTCATTCATTGCTGGTGGAAATTCTAAATGGCATAGCCACTTTGGAAGAAAGTCTGGTGGTTTCTTACAAAATTATACATAGTCTTACCATACAGTGCAGCAATCACACTTCTTGGTATTTACCCAAAGGAGTGGAAAGTCTATGTTCACACAAAAACTTGCACATGAATGTTCATAACAACTTTATTAATAATTACCAAAACTTGGAAGCAACCAGGATACCCTTTAGTAGGTGAATGCATAAATAACTTGTACTACATCCAGATAATGGAAGATTATTTAATGATAAAAATGAGATATCAAGCCATAAAAAGGCACAAAAAAGTTAAATACTTAAATATATATTGCTAAGTGAATAAAGCCAGCCTGGAAAGGCCACATACTGTATGATTCCCACTATATAACATTCTGGAAAATGAAAAACTAAAGAGATACTAAAAAGATCAGTGGTTGCCAGGGTTTGGGGTGGAGGGAGGGATAATTGGTGGACCATAGAGGACTTTTAGAAAAGTGAAAATATTCTTTATGATATTATAATGATAGATACATGTTGTTATACATTTGTCCAAACCCATATATTGTACAACACGAACAATGAACATAAGGTAAACTATGGACTTTGGATGAATACCATTTGTCAATGTAGCTTCATCAGTTTTGAAAAATGTACCATTCTGGTGAGTGATGTTGATAAAGGGGAGGCTTGTGTGTGTGAGGGGAGAGGCTATATGTAATACCTGTTTTGTACCTTCTTAATTTTGCTGTGAACCTAAAACTGCTCTAAAATAACAAAGTCTTCAAAAAATTAACTTGTCAACAATCTCTTGAGGCTTTTCAGTCAGGAAGGTGGCATAGGTAAACATGGCTCACCTCCTTGCACAATCATATCAAAATTACAACTAAAATATAGAACCACCATTAGAAATAGAGTTGAATGAAAGTCTGACAACTATGTTATTAAAGAAACCACATCCACCCAGACTTGTAAGAGGGGTAAGGAGATGGGATAGGCTGGTCCCACATCCATGTGTGGTGGATAAAAATCCGGAAGGGATATCTTGAGATAAAGGGGCCCCAACCCCACACTAGGCCCCCCAGCCCAGGGTTCAAGTACCAGGAAGAAAAGTCCCCACAACTTCTGGATGCAAAAACCAGCGGGGTTTGAGTTGGTGGAAGAAACTTCTGGAGTCCCAAGCAGTTCCCCTTAGAGAACCCTCACATGGACTGACTCAAGATTCACTCTCTCTGAGCTCCAGCACTGGGGTAGCAGCCTGAGAGGCACCAGTTGCATAAGGGGAGGAACTGAAGTGTCCAGCATCAAGGTGAGAGCTGGAGGACAGTTTTCTTGCGGACAGAAACATAAGCAGAAGCCATTGTCCCTTTTCTGAATCCTCCCCTCACAGAGCCACAGAGCTGACAGTCTCATATCTGAGACTCCATCAACCTGGCTAACACTGTTTGTCCCACCCTGGAGATCCCCTGAGGCTCCATCCCACTCAACGTACAGCTGTTAACAGTGGCTTTCTTATATGAATGGCTGTTCTTGGCTCATGCTTCACAACTTCCTAAATGCTTTCAAACAAGCAATAGCTGGTCTCAGTGAGCCCCCAGCCCCCATACCTCTTGCTACATGGCCACAGGCATGGCAGTAGTGACAGCCAGCCTAGATTCACAGCTTGGTTTTCCCTGGGAATTGCCAAGCCCTGCAGAAGTAGCAGCCATCTCAGATTGCTTTATAGCTCCAGCAAGGTGGCCCTGGGTGAAACAGAGGTGGGGGCTGACCTTGTACTGTACACCTGGACAATCCCAGGGCCTGCACAATCAGTAGACAGTTACAGACCATGTTGGAACACCACCACCATGCCCTTGAACAGCTGATCCTTCATGGGGGGTGGAGGTGGGTGGTCAGTGGTCACAGCCAGTCCTTGCAGCTGACTGGCCTGGGCAAATCCCTCCCTTTGATCTGCCAACAGCAACCAAGGCTCAGCATCACCAAACCATTATTACATGAAATGTTGAAGGGACTTATGTAAGAACTCGAAGAATATAAAAACAATGAACAATAAAATGGCAATAAATACATATCCATCAACAACTGAATCTTAAAAGCAAACTAAGCAAACAAGAACAGAGATAGAATCATGGATACAGAGAGTGTTTTGCTGGTTGCCAGATGGGAGGTGTGAGCAGGGGAACAGGTGAACAGGTAAAGGGATTAAGAAGTACAAATAGGTAGTTACAGAATAGCCATGGGATGTAAAGTACAGGATAGGAAAGGGAGCAGCCAAAGAACTTAGATGCATGACCCATGGACATGAACAGTGGTGTGGGGAGTGCCTGAGGGAGTGGGGTGGTGGTGGTTGGAAGGGACCAGGGGGAAAAATTGGGACAACTGTAATAGCATAATCAATATAATATAATTAACAAATAAAAAATAGTTTGTCATAAATATACTTTTGTGTATTACCTTATAAATTTATTTTAGGTTCATTTGTCATATGAATTTTAACATGTATAGAAGTGCAGTGAGGATACAGGACTGTCCTATTACCTCCCAAACTGCCTTCTGCTATCTCTTAATTTCATTGCTTTCTTCATTCTTAAATCCTTACAGCCACTGATATTTTCTCAAATATACAACCTAACTTTACACCTAAAGGAGTTATAATAAGAAGAAAAAGCTAAGCTCCAATTTAGCAAAAGGAAGAAAATAATGAAGACCATAAAGGACGTAAATGGAATAGAGACTAAAAGGATAGTAGGAAAGATTAATGAAAGTAAGAGCTGCTGTTTTCAAAAGATAAGCAAAATTGACAAACCATTGGCTAGACTTACCAAAGAAAAAAGAGAAAAGGCTCAAGTAAATAAAATCCAAAATGAGAGAGGAGACATCACAATCTATTACTAAAGAAATGCAAAGGATCCTGTGACTTTATGAAAAATTATATGCTAACAAATTGGACAACCTAGAATAAATGGATAAATTCCTAGAAACATGCAACTTACCATGACTGAATCAGGAAGAAACAGAAAATATGAACAGTGCAATTATTAGGAAGGAGATTAAATCAGTAATAGAAAACTCCTAACAAAGAAAAGTCCAGCAGCAGATAGCTTCTCAAATGAATTCTACAAAACATTTAAAGAATTAATACCAACTTTTCTCAAATTCTTCCAAAATATAGAAATGGAGGGAATGTTTCTATACTCATACTCATTTTATGAAGCCAGCATTATCCTAGTATTAAAGCCAGACAAAGACATTACAAGAAAAGATAGCTACAGGCCAATATCCCTCATGAACATAGAAACAAAAATCCTCAACAGTATATTAGCAAACTGAATTCAGCAACACATTAAAAGGATCGTACACCATGATCAAATGGGATTCATTTCAGGGATGCAAGAATAGTTCAACATATGCAAGTCAATAAATGTGATATACCGCATTAACACAACAAAGGAAAAATAATGTGATCTCAATAGATGCAGAAGAAACATTTGACAAAATTCAACATCCTCTGATGAGAAAAACCCTCAATAAGTGAGTATAAAAAGAATGTATCTCAACATAAAAAAAAAAAAACCATGTAGGACAAGCCCACAGCTAACATCATAAACAATGTTAAAGTGATGAAAGCGTTCTTCTAAGATCTAGAATAAGAGAAGAATGCTTGTTCTCACTGCGTTAATTCAACATAGCATTGGAAGTCCTAGCCAAAGAAATAACTTAAGCAAAAAGAAATAAAAGGTATCCCTTTGGAGTGGGAAGAAGTGAAATTGTTTTTATTTGTAGATGACATGATATTATATATATGGAAAATCCTAAAGGCTGTACAAAAAAATCCTGTTAGCACAAATAAACAATTTTAGTAAAGTTTCAGGGTCAAAAATCAATATGCGAAAATAAATTACATTTCTATGTACTAACAATGAGCTATTGGAAGTATGAATTAATGAAACAATTACATATACGGTAGTATCAGAAAAATAAAATACTTAGGAGTAAATTTAATTAAGGAGGTGAAAGGACTTTACACTGAAAACTATAAGATGTTGATGAAAGAAACTGAAGAAGGCACAAATAAATGGAAGGACATCTGCTTCCTTTCATTGCCCAACTTTTACAGTTTTTACAAAATTATGTTTCTGGCAGATGAAGGAAGTGATTGGTCCGAATAAAACTGAAGGGCCCAAACCACTCTTTGTTTAATATGTCTCACATTTTTTCCTTTACACAGTTAGTCATGTTGTGTAAATCATATCTAATGGTTTAAGAGATAGACTAAGGAGCTACCAAGTGGCTGTCTTGGTGTTTCTAAAGCCCAACTGAATGAGTAGAATGAATATCCAGCTCTTACATCCAATTAGTTTTTAGTATAAAGTGGTTATTTGGTTCATGAAGATCTTTCACTATTTCCTTAAGAATCATCTTAAAGAAGTTTTCTCCCTCAAGTTAGAATGAATAATCTCACCAGGGGCCTAGGGCCTTGATGTGGGACCCAGGGTCATAGTCTAAGGCTTGGACATCACTGGTTTCTTGGGTGGCTTGGAAACAGGCTGCTAATTTTGTCTTTTTATCAGCAAATTTAATTCTCTGGTCCTCTTCTGAATTTTTTTTTGTGATTTGTCATTCATTTCAAACTATAACGATATGCTGGAGTAATAACAATGCTTCTAGAAGTTCTGCTATTTGGGGTCCATTTTTGACTGGGGTACCAGCTGCTGCCATGAATCTTCTCTCTTTCTGTACATACCATAATCATGTACTACCCCCAAAGGCATAGTGTCTACCAGTGTAAATGTTAGCCTTCATTCCCTCTGCTCTTATCCAAGCAAGTCCCAGTAAAAGCAATTAACCTGGTCCCCTGGACTGGTATAACATTTGGCAGAGCTTGGATTCTAGAGCTTTATATTGATTAGTGACATCATATTTATCCTAGAAGGTCCCATCCTCTTTCTGGACGTAGGAACCATCAATATAAAGAGTGAGGTTAACTTGGGGAAGAGGTTTTTGGATAAATCTAGGTTAAGACATGAGAATGATCTAGCATTAATGGCATAATTGTGGGAAGTTCCATCAGTGGGTAAAGGTGGCAGGGTTAAAGTTTTGATAATGATATATGATGATGCAAGAGGGAGAGAGCAGTATCATGAGGTAAGTCAAGACATAGAAAAGTGCTGTGTTCTCACTAAGCAATAGGGTCTGCACAGCCTGAGGAATGTATGTTAAGCAGATGACCTAATACTAAATCAGAAGTAGCTTAGACAAGTTTGGCATTTACAGCAACAGTTCACAAGCAAGGGGGATATGCCTTTGTTACTGGGTTTAAGGTCCAATTACAATATCCCAAAGGTCTTTGGTGTACATTTTGCTTCCGAGATAATACTCTGAGGATATTATCATCTCATTCATGCACAAACAGGGAATGAGGGAGGGAGGATTTGGGATGTCCAAGGGTGGGAAATGAACGTACGGAAGAACCCTTAGGTAATCAAAAGCATTTTTGGATGGGGCCTTCAGACTCTTGGGTTTGGGGATGTCTCCCTAGTCATGGCATAAAGGGGTGAAGTAATGATAGAGAAGTTAGGTATTCATATCCTACAACATCCCACAAGGCTCTGAAACCTCTCAGTCGTCATTTTGTTTCAGGGAGAGAAAAATGTTGATAGTAAAGTCTCAGTCAGTGGAGATAGTTTTACCTGTGGCTGAAATGTCATACTTAGATATTAGACACACAGACAGCATAGTTGAATTTTCTATCTAGCCACCTTGTGGCACTTTTCTGCTAATGCTTTAAGAAGGTATTCAGTGTCCAAATTGTCTTAAAAGTCAGAATATAGAAGTTAAGTCATCTATATATTGGATTTAAGTGGAGTCACCTGGAAATATTAAGTCCCTTGTATTGACATTTATGGTACACAAGAAGTAGCTAGGTGCCTTAGTAAATCCTTGGGGCATAATAGTTCAGGTATATTGTTGGTTATCTTAGGTGTAGGCAAGTAAGTATTGAGAGTCCGTATTAAGGAGAATACTAAAGAAGGTGAATACAAATAGATTCCTGTGAAATATTGGATATTGGGGGGGGGGTACCATACCGAATAGCTTTAGAATTAAGTACCAAGAGAAATCTAGATTTGGCAATTTTATTGCTATATCTTAGATCTTGGTCTAACCAATTTCCTTTCCCATTTGCTTTATTTATTTATTTATTTAAATATTTATTTATTTTTTAGAGAGGGGAAAGGATGGAGAAAGAAAGGGAGAGAAACATCAGTGTGTGGTTACCTCCTTCACATCCCCTACTGGGGACCTGGCCTGCAACCCAGGCATGTGCCCTGACTGGGAATTGAACCAATGACCGTTTGATTCGCAGGCCAGCACTGAATCCACTGAGCCACACCAGCCAGGGCCCCATTTGCTTTTTTAGATGGCCAAAATGGGAATATTGCACGGGCTAGAAGTGGGCCTCATAGTTTTTGTTTTATAAAGTTTGAATTAATTACCAGAGCCCCTCAAGTCCTTCTGGATTTAAATGATATTGAGGGATCCTGGGGAGGGTTATGGAAGGATCTATTTTTACTTTAACAAGTTCTGGCTCCCATATGCATCCAACATCAATGGAGACTTTTGCCTATAAAGAAGAAGAAATTTTGTCTAATAGTTGATTTAAAGCTTCAGTGAAATACATATTGGGTTGAAGTGAGTACATGAACTCAGGGAAGTCCGACAAAGTTGTTAGTGGACATACATGTGAAAGGGAGGAGTCCGAGGCCTGTAGAAGGAGTCCTTCAGGGGTACAGTGAATTTTAATCCTCCAGTTCATGAGAAGGTTCCTTCCTAACAGGTTTACAAGAGTGGTGAAAATAAGATTGTATAAGTTTCTAGTATACATTTGTATGATACATGATCTGTATATTATATTGTGTGCCAACCACCCAAAATCAAGTTATCTTCTGTCAGCATATATTTGACCAATTTCTAGCTGTTTCAATTGCAATACCATAAGCTTGTGTTGTGTATTTTTTGAAGTACTATCTTCATAATGCTGGGCTAATGTCTGGAGTTCACACATGTTTGCATTTTGCCAGTTGGTACTATTCCTCTGTTATGTGTCACAGAGTTCTGGTCTGAGACCGTTTGCAAAGCTTGTGGCCAGATCAGAAGCAGTTTGGGAAATCAGTTCCAGCCCCAAATTCTCTTCCCATGTCATCTTTAAAAAAAATATTTTATTTACTTATTTATTTTTAGAGAGAGGGGATGGGAAGGAGAAAGAGAGGGAAATGTTAATGTGTGGTTCCCTCTCACACGCCCCCTACTGGGGACCTGGCATGCAACACAGGCATAAGACCTGATTGAGAATTGAACTAGCAACCCTTTGGTTCACAGCCCACGCTAAATCTGCTGAGCTACACCAGCCAGGGCCCATGTCGTCTTTTTTAAAAATTAAATTTATTGGGGGTAACATTGGTTAATAAAATTACATAGGTTTCAGGTGTACAATTCTATGACACATCGTCTGTATATTGTATTGTGTGTTCACCACCCCAAGTCAAGTCTCCTTCCATCACCATTTATCCCCCATACTCTCTACTACCTCCCTTAACTCCCCTCATGTTGTCTTAAACTGATGGTGATAGCCACAGTTTCATCTCTTTATTGATTAAAATTTGGAATACATGATCAATCAGTTTTGGCAGGATAGACCCGAGGATGACTCCTAGTATTTTCTTCTTACTTTCCTTAGTTTCCAATAGGAATCAGGGGTAGTTTGAGACCCTTGAAGGCCTTTAGGAATGGTGCTTCATTTGGCCTTTTCAAACCAAAGGGAGATAAGCCCAGGGCCAACCACAGGGTGGGTAAGTTGATATAAATCAGGGAATCCTGGAGAACATATGCTCCCCAAATAATTCTAAATTCAGTAAGTCTTTTTCTTTCTTTCTGGGGCCAGGAAAGTTCTTGATGATGGCATATAATTTGAACTGATCAAGATTTAAGTATTGTCTCTTCTGTTGGCCTCACTTGAGAATGAGTACTGGTTGCACCCTGGGCTTCATCTACAAGAGATGCAGGCCCAGTGAATCTTGCAGTTACAGGGAGCTAAAGGGCTGAAGGCACCATTGATGGAGGGCATTCTGGGAGAAGAAGATGTAAAAGAGAGCTTGGAGGGGAATTGCGATGCTGTGGAGGACGCTAGGGGGTTTAGTGGGTCATAAAATTTTTTCTGAAGACATTGTTCAAGAACCTCAATAGCTTGAAATTTTTCATAACAAGAGAAAAAGCAGACTATTGTGCATCTGAGATTCCTGTTCCTTTTTGCTGTAGCACTCTCCATAGGTGGACTCATTTGGGCATATCCCAGGAACCCCAGAAGGGTTACTGTAGCTTAAGTGAGTTTTTAGTAGGTTTTCCAGTGAGAATGACAGTATTAGGGCCTTAATGGTAAAGCATATAATCAGTGATTGGGGAGCTCCTATATTATTGACTAATGGCACCTTTATACTTATGAACAGAGAATCCTGAGATTCTAACCCAGTTTCTATTCCTTACAGAGACTAGCCTCTTACAAATAGAAAAGCCTAGGACTCTAACCCAGCTACTTAGAAACAACTACTTGCCTGGCATTCTAACCCAGCTTGTTACAAACAGAGAGACTTAGGACTCTAACTGGCCTCTGCTTGTCTGGGACTGTAACCTGGCTTTTAGAATATATGCAGAATCTTAGGAATCAAAATCCATCCTCATTGTGCTTCAGTGGACATTTATCTGGAGCACTGGTTTTTGGTTGGAGACAGACTCATCACTGGATACCCAAACAAGCAAGTAGACTGGAAATAAAAGGTTTTGGTGGGGGATGGGAGGCCTGGTTGTCCCAGCTGAGGGCCTAATGGTTGTTATGATCCAGATCAGAGTTGTGGCAATAAAAACTGTGAAAAAGAACCAGAGCCAGACAGAAGTTAAAGCAGTGAGGATAGATTTTATTCAATAAATTATTGCAATATGGAGAGACTCCAGTATAAAACCGGGCTACATTCGGAATACAACCAGAACAAGTAGGGATTTAAGGAGGAAGTTGTAGGGAGCATTGGTGGATGGGAAATTACTAAGAGGAAACATCAAGTCTGGGAGGATTCTGGCTCAACGTACCCTAACAGGATTCTTGCTGAAGGCAGGCCAGGGTGCTCAGATATCACCTGTGGGATAGTGGCAAGTTGGTGAGATACCGCGGATAGGAAATTAACAATAAAGTGACCCATCAGGATTCTTGCTAAAACTGGATTCTACAAGGAATGAATTACATGGATGGGCCTTGCTGGGGAGGGGATTCAGGGAGGCTGACTGAAGTTTACTGGAGCAAAGAATATTTGTCAGTGGCTATGAGTCTTCAGCTCCTTTGGGTTAATACCACAGAATGTGATTGCTAGCTCATATGGTAAGAGTATGTTAAGTTTTGTAAGAAACAGCCAAACTCTCAAGAAACTATGGTACATTTACACAATGGAATTCTATGCAGCAGAAAGAAAGAAGGAGCTCTTACCCTTCGTGACAGCATGGATGGAACTGAAGAGCATCATGCCAAGTGAAATAAGCCAGGCAATGGAAGACAAATACCATATGATGTCACCTTTAACAGGAGCCTAGTCAACAAAACAAACAAACAAGCAAAATATAACCAAAGACACTGAGATTGAGAACAGGCTGACAGTCACCAGAGGGGAGAGGGGAGGGAATTTCAGGGGAAAAGGGGAAGGGTTTAGAGCAATAAGTATAAAAGACACATGGACAAAAACTGCGGGGGGGGGTGGAAATGGGAGGGAGGTGAGGAGGGCTGGGGCGGTGGGCCAGGATGGGAGTAAAAGACAGAAAACTGTACAAGAACAATTAAAATTAAACATAAATAAATAAATAAATAAAATTTAAAAATAAAAAAAGAAAGAAACAGCCAAACTCTTCCAAAGTGGCTCTATCTACAAGTAGGAATTTTGTATTCCTACAAGCAATGACTGAGCATTCCTGTTGCTCCACAGCCTTGCCAGTAGTGAGGTCACTTCACAATGTTTTAAAATATTGTTTGGCCTCTGAAGTCCTAAAGTGCAGGAATGGGATGTTTGGCCATTCACTCATTTTGTTTGAGACTGCTTTTTTCTCTCTTTTGGTAAACTCTTACATATCTTTCAGGTTCTACTCCTCCTGAACGCCTGCCTGATACATCTTTCTGAGCTCCTATAGCCTTCTTTTACTGTATTTTGTCTCTTCCATCATATTGGAGTGAGGGTCTTATTATATGAGGCCACAAACATTTACTGACAAGGTCCTTGGTGCCAGAACCTGCCATGGACTGGAAATATAGGGTTAATAGTCACATTGCTGCAGAATTAAATGCGTATGAAGTTCTTAGCACAGAGCCTGGAACAGTGTAAGTGCTTAATAAGTATTAGTATCACCACCTTCAGTATCTTTCCTCATCAGTTTATAAAGATATAGCCAGTTTTTAAAGGTATATTTTTAACTGATAAAATTACCCTCCTTATGATGCTTTCATTTTTTCATTACTGCAAGCAAATTAACAAGGTTTATACTTGTTCATACATGCCTCTTTGCAAAGATTCCCCCACCTCTAAATCAAAGATTCTTGAAGTGTGCATTCTCCTAACCCCCAAACATGTCAGAAAACCAAACTCTCAGGCCCCATTCTACTGAATGAGAAACTCTGCATGGGCTGCAACAACCCGCTTTTAAACAAACCCTCTAGGGGATTGTGATGCATTGCTCTAGGAGTCCTGGGTGTTTATATACAATTGCGATGGCTGAGCCAATGACATATACACATTTTTAAATTTTGATAGACACATTTGACCACCCCTCCAAAAAGGGCACAAACTTCTACTTATATATTAAGGTCTCACTTAGACTAGCGTTACTAAACGGGCTGGAGTATTCCTCTCCAATCCTGGATCCCCATCTCATCCAACATGCCCCGCCTGCCTGGCTAGATTGCATCAGCCTTCTGCTGGCCCCGCCCAGAGGTACGTGCACACCAGGTATCTGTAGACAAATAAGACGCAAACGGGGTGGGGGTCCAATTTCCACACTTGGAGGCATGAGGTGGAAGGAATCAGAAATGAATGATATCTATCTCGGGAGTAGGTGGGACAAAGCTGGGGCCGTGGGGTTCACAGCTTTTCTTGGATTTTGCTGTCTTAGAATTCCTAGTGTGCCTGCATTTCAATCTTAAGAGTATGGTATTACCACTTCTTACATTAGAAAAGGGAAGACAGCACTCCGGAACCCGAAGCTCCGCCCCACTTGTGACAGTGGCACTCCAATCGGCCAGTCGTGGGGGCGCATGCGAATCAGTGAGAATGACATAATCTTGCAGATCCGAGTGTGAAGGAGGCTTTGGGGGAGGGAGGAGTTCGAGTGAGAGTTGCGTGGTGGGATAAATCTGGGCCAAATCTGGGCCCAATCTGCGCTGAAGTGCCTACTACGAGATGGAGGGCCCCAGAAGGTGGGAGAGGGAGGAGTCCTGGATTCGCTGAGAATTTAGTCTGGGCTTGGGCCCCCAAGCCTGGAAGCTGCTGCCTAGGAGGATTTTAGCGCTACCCAAGGGCAGGTAGTCAGGTAGCCACCAGGGGGTGACCCTGCCTGCGCACATTCTCAAGTGGACCCACAGGGGCTAGCCCCTACGTTTTCATATCCCTTTCTTCTTTTGTCATAACCTACAAGAGAAAAAGGACTGTGGATAATTCACCTTTGACTCCCTAGCACCTAATGAAGGGCCTGGAACAAAAAGGGCACATAATTAAGACAGTGGATTGATTGGTGGAAAAGATGAAAAAAAGCAACAACAACAACAACAATAACAACAACAACAAGAAAGCTTAGAGATGTCCATAATTTACATAAAGGAAGTTTAGGGTTTTTCTTTTTCATACATAATACATTTTAAATGTCCACCAGCAGACCCTGAGCCCACACAGTTTTTACATTGTTGCAGTTGGAATGTACACATAATCCTGTATCCTTAGTTACAGCATAATAAATTTTCCCTGTTGCTATAGAATCTCCACAGCCGTCATTCCTCAGTAATGGCTGTAGGATGTTCCACCAGACACTGCCACAATTCACTTAACCCTTCCCTCTTTTGGGGTATTAAAACAACTTCCCTGTGTTTGACCATCAGAAAAATAGTCCTGCAAAGAATAGTTTTGTGCTTAGAGTTTTTCCTGTTTGGGAGGGTGAGAGGGTATTGATTGAGGAGCAGAATTACTGGGAAAATGGCATGAACATATTTTAGGCTTTTGTCAACCCGTTTTCCCGAAAGGGATTGCACCCACTGACACTAGAGGCCAAATCCGAAATCAGCCTTAGTGAACTCCGGGTCTTGTCTGTCTCCATCCTGCAGCGATCCTCAAGTTTATTATTAGTTCTGACCTTTGGGGCAAGACAAACAGACAGGAAAGGTTCAGGAACAACTTTAGCAACTGCAACAGCTGACATTGTGAGGGGGTGCAGCTCAGGTTTCATGGTTGGGCAACTGGAGTGGATGAACTTGCCTCACTGAGACAAGGAATCAGAGAAGAGAACAGGTTTGGAAGTGGACAGATGAGATCAGTTTTAAATATATTCAGATGGAGGTGTGTTGGGACATCTAAGGGGAGGTATCCAGGGGACAGGCATACATATGGATAAACAATAGTCTTTGCCCTTTTCTGAGCTCTCAGATCTGTATATCTTTGGATATCTCATAGCTCAGGTTGCCTTTTCTCTTGCACTATCCTGGGAGATCCTTGAGGTGAGAATAAGGGCATGATTCATTTGTGTATCCCTCCTGCCAGTGTCCAGCACAGTGCTTCATACCTAGGAGGCCTTAAATGTCTGTCCTGAATTTCATTGATTTCTTAATCAGATGATTCCTGCAGTACAGGTTCAGTTCTGGGGGAAACGTTTGGGAAACTTGAGAGTTATGGGAAGGCTTCCTGTGAGAGGTGGCATAATGTCATTGTTACTCATGACCATTTGCTGAACACCCACTTTGTGCCAATCACTCTGTCACATGCATGTATCAGAAATGCCACTTCTTGCCTGCCATTCTCATACACCCTTCTCAGGTAATCTATTCTACTTACAGCTCCTGCTAAGTGGTCAAGCGAGACCTAATTATATACTATATTCTCCCCTCCCTTAGGGTACAGCTAATTGCACCTGATCCAAGATCAGCCCCACAGCCTGTGAGTTTTATGTCCCACTTGAAAAGATGAGGTGGACCAATCATATTGCTCTTTTGGGGATGTGAAATAAAAGATGCACAGGGGACTTGCCAGTTCGTTGTAGGGAGTTGAACCAATTGGTCTAGTAGACCAGGATGCTGGTGAGGAGTGGGCATTATGCACCAGACAGGTACAAGCTGAAATTCTGAGTTGAGTGAGGAGCATGGGGGAAATGTGCAGAGAGAAGCAGACATAGTGTAGATGAGTCATGTTAATGGCAAAGCTCTAGACCAGAGGTACATGCCTCATTCAGAATTTTCTTGCAGCCCCAGGCTTAATGAGCTCTTACTGTACTTGACTTCCTGCCCTCGCATTTCTGACTTTTGATCTAGTTTGACTAGGTTTCTGTTTCTTGCATCCAAAAGAACTCTAACCCAAACAATCCTTTATATAGGTTTGCACTTTGGCCCTCTGAGGTGAGTATACTTTCCCTCATTTTACAAATGAAGAAATTGAGACTTAGCGAGATTAACTTGACTAAGGTAACACAGCCAATAGGTGATGGAGCTAGTTTATGTGATTCTCTTATTCTTTTAAGACATTAATATGTTACTGTTATTTTAAAAAAAAATTACTTCAAACTTGTTATTAAAAATATAACAGAAAAGTAAATCAACACAGACATGATATATTTGACCCTCAGTCAGCTGCTCCCACTCTCCTCTACACTTACTAAGCTCCAGGTACACTGGCCTCTGTTTCTGGAACACACAAAGGTTGTTCTTCACTTTGGGCCTTTGCACTGAGTGTTACTTCTGTTTGAAATGCTTTTCTTCTTGATATTCTCATTTCTGGCTCCATATTGTCATTTAGGTCTCAGCTAAATTACCTTCTCCTCAGAGAGACACTACCCAACCATGCAATGTACAATAGCACACCCAACTCTTTCCCTGTACATTTTTGTCATATCACCTCATGTTATTTTCTCTGCATAGAACTTGTTTGGAAATTGTGCCTGAAATTGTGGTGTTTATGTATGTAATTGTTTATTGTCTGGCTCTCCTTCAACATTGAGAGCAGAGGTCTCATCCATATTCCTAGGATTTAAAACAAGTGCTGACACATAAGAGAAGTTCAATCAGTGTTTTTTGGATGAAAGAATGTATAAACTAAAAATGAAAGCCTTATCTAACCCTTTTCTGTACCAATACCAATTCCCAGAGAAAGTAACTGTTAACGGCTTGGTCTGTATCTTCCCAGATACTTTCTATGCATACACAAACATATCTCTCTCTATATAAAGATAGACATGCATGTATTCCTTTTTCATACCAATGAAAATTCTGCAACTTGCTTTTTCTCACATAACAGTTTATCATTAATAGCTTTCCATATCAGTACATAATTCATTTAAAAAACAAATTCAGGACTTCTGGCCAAGATGGAGGAATAGGTAGATAAGCTTTGCTTCCTCACGCAACCAAAAGTAGGACAACAACAAATTTAAAAACAAAAACCAACCACAACTGCCAGAAAATCAACCTGTATAGAAGTCTGACAACCAAGGAGTTAAAGAAGAAACATTCATTCAGACTGGTAGGATGGGCTGAGATGAGCAGCTGTGGTGGAGAGGATGCATGTCAAGGCAGAGGCTAGAGGACTGGGTGGGCAAGGTGGTGGCTGGTGAACCAGGCAGTCCCACATTTGCAAGCAGGTAAGCCTGGAGGAACAACCGCGGAGTAAGACAGGCAGCACAACCCAGGGTTCCAGCCTGGGGAAATAAAACCTCAAAACCTCTGACTGTAAAACCTGTGGGGGTTGTAGTGGTGGGAGAAACTCCCAGCCTTAGGAGAGCTCATTGGGGAGACCCACAGGGTCCTAGAACGTACACAAACCCACCCACCCAGGAATCAGGACCAGAACGGCTCAATTTGCTTGTGGGTAGCGGGGGGAGTGACTGAAAGCCAGGTGAGAGCTGAGCAAGCACCATTGTTCCCTCTCTGACCCTCCCCCCACATACAGCACTACAACAGAGTGACATGGGTTGCTCTGCCCTGACAAATACCTGAGACTTCATCCCTTACTATGTAACAGGTGTGCTGAGACAAAAAAAAAAAAAAAGGCCCAGATTAAAGCTCCAAAATTACAACTAAGTGATGAAGAGATAGCCAACCTATCAGATGCAGAGTTCAAAACACTGCATGCTCACAGAAATGAGTGAGTATGGTCACAAAATAGAAGAAGAAGGGAAGGCTATGTAAAGTGAAATAAAGGAAAATGTACAGGGAACCAACAGTGAAGGCAAGGAAACTGGGACTCGAATCAATCATTTGGAGTGGAAGGAAGAAATAAACATTCCACTAGAACAGATTGAAAAAACAAGAATTCATAAACATGAGGAGAGTCTTAGGAACCTCCGGGACAACTTTAAATGTTCTAACATCTGAATCATAAGGGTCAATCATAAGATATCAGAAGGAGAAAAGTAAGAGCAAGAAATAGAAACTTATTTGAAAAAAGAATGACGGAGAACTTCAACAATCTAGTGGAGGAAATAGACTTCCAGGAAGTCCAGGAAGCTCAGAAAGTCCCAAAGAAGTTGGATCCAAGGAAGCACACATCAAGACACATCATAATTGTATTAGCCAAGATTAAAGAGAAGGAGAGAATCTTAAAAACAGCAAGAGAAAAGGAGACAGTTACCTACAAAGGAGTTTCCATAAGACTGTCAGCTGATTTCTCAAAAGAAACCTTGCAAGCAAAAAGTGGAAAGAAGTGTTCCAAGTCATGAAAGGCAAGGACCTACATCCAAGATGACTCTATCCAGCAAAGCTATCATTTAGAATGGAAGGGCAGATAAAGTGCCTCTCCTATAAGGTCACATTAAAGGAGTTCATCATCACCAAGCTCTTATATGAAATGTTAAAGGGACTTATCTAAGAAAAAGATAAAAAAATATGGACAGTAAAATGACAACAAACTCACAACTATCATCAACCAAACCTAAAACAAACAAAAACAAACTAAGCAAACAACTAGAACAGGAACAGAATCACAGAAATGGAAATCACATGGTGGGTTATCAGCATGGAAGGGGAGGGGGATAATAGGGGAAAAGGTACAGGGAATAAGAAACATAAATGGTAGGTACAAAATAGACAGGGGGAGGTTAAGAATAGTATGGGAAATGGAGAAGCCAAAGAACTTATATGTACGATCCGTGGACATGAACTAAGGGGGAGGAATGCAGGGGGGTGCAGGGCAGAGGGGAATAAAGGGGGAAATATGGGGCAATGTAATAGCATAATCAATAAAATATATTTTAAAAAATAAAAATATTTATAATAAATAAATAATTAAACAAATATGTGCGCTTTAATGTATGTCAATTATACCTCAATGAAGCTGTTTTAAAGATAAAGAATGTTAAAATAAAAATAAATAGGATTTCCAATTTCTAGTCCCACATGGAAGGAGCTTTGAAGTTGTTATTTCTTTCCTCACAACATAAGAAAATTTGAACAAATTGAAAATCAACAATTCTTCTTAGATTCATTGGAGAACTGAGGTCACAGGGCAAATCACTACTCACAAAACTGGACAGACACAGAGAATCACAACTTACTGGAGGATAAGTCTATAACTTGAGCCAGTAGTAGATTCACAGTGCTGTCCTGTGAACCAAAGGGTTGCTGGTTCAATTTCCAGTCAGGGCAGATGCCAGGGTTGCAGGCCGGGTCCCCAGTTGGGGTTGCATGAGAGGCAACCACACATTGATATTGCTCTCCCTCTCTTTCTCTGTCCAAAACTAAATAAAATAAAAATCTTTTTAAAAAGTCCAGCAAACTTTCAAGTAGGTCTTCCAACTTATAAGTTCCTTTTAGAGTTTTGGCTAGTATGGCTCAGTGAATTGAGTGCTGGCCTGCAAACCAAAGGGTCACCGGTTTGATTCCCAGTCTAGGACACATGTCTAGGTTGTGGGCCAAGTCCTCAGTTGGGGGTGCCTGAGAGGCAACCACACTTTGATGTTTCTCTACCTCTCTTCCTCCTTCCTGTCCCCTCTCTCTAAAAAAATAAATAAATGAAATTCCTTGCTGAGTGCAGAACATCTGTTCTGGCACATATTTCTTCCTGACCCGGGGCTATCATTCAAGTGTGTTTTGGGGGTGAGAAGGTGAGGAGTTATGACTCTTTAGGAGTTTACCTAGTAGATTATCACTGTGATAGAGTGGTAAAGGAGCTTCAGAGGATGATACTATTGGCATCCTTGCCTTCATTGGCCCATGCTAATTCTCCAAACATATAAGCAATTGCAAATATTATGCCCAATAGAAGGATTTCCTTTTTCCTGTATATTTTTTGGAGTAATACAGACCAGGATGCCCATTTATATTTTGTGTTCATAGGCCTCTCTACAGCCAACCTTGGCTCTCCCTCTAGTTATCTTAGTTGCTGCTCTTTTGTTTCTGCTGTCAAGGTTGCCTGGTCAGAGCGCATTGTGGTAATCTGCTGGGTACCCTTGTTTTAATTCTTCTTTCAGTCTGGCGGTTGCCACAACCGATGTCTGAAGAAAGACCACTTTATTCTACTCACCTCTTTTTCTTGCTTTTTTAATCCTTCCACCTCTATTACTAAAGAATAACTCCTAGGTTTCCACTTCTATTCCTGGGTATTTAATAAGCTTGTGTACAGTTCTGTAACAGTCAAATCCTCCCCTCACTTCTAGACCATGGTAACCATTGGACAATTATTTATAACTATAGTTTTATTTCTCTAAGAATGTGTTATAAATGGTGTCATAGGTAAGTGACCGTTTTTTTTTTTTTTTTTTACTCAGCCTTTGAGATTCATCCAAGTAGTTCTGTGTATCAAAAGTATGTTCTTTGCAACCAAGACATAGGCAACCTATCAGATGCACAGTTCAAAGCGCTGGTGATTAGGATGCTCACAGAATTGGTTGATTTTGGTTGCAAATTAGATGAACAAATGAAGGCCACGCTAAGTGAAATGAAGGAAAATGCACAGGAAACCAATAACGATGGGAGGAAAACTGGGACTCAAATCAATGGAGTGGACCAGAAGGAAGAAACAAACAAACAAACAAACAAACAAACAAAAAAGAATGAAGAAACAAGAATTCAAAAAAAAATCAGGAGAGACTTAGGAATCTCCAGGACATCTTTAAACGTCCCAACATCCGAATTATAGGGGTCCCAGAAGGGGAAGGGGAAGAGCAACAAGTGGAAAACTTATTTGAGCAAATAATGAAGGAGAACTTCCCCAATTTGGCAAAGGAAATAGAATTCCAGAAAGTCCAGGGAGCTCAGAGAGTCCCAAAGAAGTTGGACCCAAGGAGGAACACTTCAAGGCACATCATAATGACATTAGCCAAGATTCAAATGAAGGAGAGAATTCTAGAAGCAGCAAGGGATAAGGGGACAGTCACCTACAAAGGAGTTCCCATCAGACTGTCAGCTGATTTCTCAAAAGAGACCTTGCAGGCAAGAAGGGGCTGGAAAGAAGTATTCCAAGTCATGAAAGTCAAAGACCTACATCGAAGATTGCTCTATCCAGCAAAACTGTCGTTTAGAATGGAAGGACAGATAAAGCGCTTCTCAGATAAGGTCAAGTTCAAGGAGTTCATCATCACCAATCCCTTATTATATGAAATGTTAAAGGGACTTACCTAAGAAAAAGAAGATAAAAAATATGATAGTAGCCCTGGCTGGCGTAGCTCAGTGGATTGAGCGCGGGCTGTGAACCAAAGGGTCGCAGGTTCGATTCCCAGTCAGGGCACATGCCTGGGTTGCAGGCCAGGCCCTTAGTGGGGGCCACGTGAGAGGCAACCACACATTGATGTTTCTCTCCCTCTCTTTCTCCCTCCCTTCCCCTCTCTAAAAATAAATAAATAAAATCTTAAAAAAAAATATGATAGTAAAAAGACAGCAAACTCACAGCTATTAACAACCACACCTAAAACAAAAGCAATCAAAGCAAACAACTAGAACAGGCACAGAACCACAGAAATGGAGAATGCATGGAGGGTTATCAATAGGGGAGTGGGAGGAGCAGAGAGGGGGAAAAGGTACAGAGAATAAGTAGCCTAGATGGTAGGTAGAAAATAGACAGGGGGAGGGTAAGAATAGTATGGGAAATGTAGAAGCCAAGAACTTATAAGTTTGACATATGGACATGAACTAAAGTGTGTGGGGGGGAAGAGTGTGCAGGGTGGAGGGGAGTGAAGGGGGAAATGGGACAACTGTAATAGAATAATCAATAAAATTTTTAAAAAAGATAATTCAAGACAAATGAAAATGAAAACATAACAACCCCAAACTATGGAACACAGTAAAACAGCCCTAAATTGGATATTCATAGCATTACAGACTTACCTCGAGAACCAAGAAAAATCTCAAATTAACAATTTGTTTTCACATGAAGTAACTAGAAAAAGAACAATAAACAAGGTGCAAGTAGAAGGAAGGAAATAATTAAGATCAGAGTGGGAAAAAAATGAAATAGAGTCTGAAAAATACCAAAGATTAATGAAACCAAGAGCTGGTTCTTTGAAAGGGTAAAAAGATTGATAAACCTTTAATGGGTCTTATAAAGAAAAGGAGAGATAGGACCCAAATAAATAAAACCAGAAATTAAACAGAAGTAACTACAGACATTACAGAAATACAAGGATTATAATAAATTACTATGAACAATTACTTGCCAACACATTTGACAATCGGAAAGAAATGGATAAATTCCTAGAAATACATGGTCTTCCCAAACTGAATCAGGAAGAAAGAGAAAATCTCAACAGAATGATTACAACTAGTGAAACTGAAGCAGCAATAAAAACAACCCCAACAAACAAAGTCCTGCACTGGATGGCTACACAGGTGACTTTACCAAATATGCAAAGAGGAACTAACACCTATACTTCTCAAACTATTTCAAAAAAATACAAGAAGAAAGAAGACTGTTGTGCTTATTTTATGAGGCCAGCATTACTCTGACTCAAACACCAAAAAATACACTACAAAAAAGAAAATTATAGGCCAGTATCTATGATGAACATAGATAAAATATCCTCAACAAAATATTAGGAAACTGAATTTAGCAATGTATTAAAAAGATCATACACCATGATCAAGTGGGATTGATTCCTGGGATGCAAGCTTGGTACAATATCCACAAATCAATTAATATTATCCATCACATAAAATGAAGGATAAAAGTCATACGATCATATTAATAGATGCAGAATAAACAGTTGATAAAATCCAGCACCCATTTATGATAAAAACTCCCAGCAAAGTGGGAATAGAGAGAACATACCTCAACGTAATAAAAGTCATATATGACACTAATAGCTAACATCATACTCAATGAGTAAAAACTAAAATCATTTTCCTTAAAATCAGGAACAAGACAGGTATATTAATTCTTATCACCCTTAGCCACAGCAATCAAATAAGAAGAAATAAATGGTGTTCAAATTGGAAAGGAAGAATTAAAACTGTCATTATTTGCAGATGATATGATATCATATATAGAGAACCCTAAAGATTCCACCAAAAGTCTACTAGAATTTATAAATGAATTCAGTACAAAAATGAATTCAGTAAAGTAGCAGGATACAAAATTAATATTCAGAAATAGGTTACATTTTTATGAACAATGATAAACTGTCAGAAAGTGAAACTAAACGAACAATCTTGAGGAGTTCCAGCCAAGATGGAGGTATAGGTAAAAATGCATCACTTCCTCGCACAACCAAAAGGAGGATAACAACCAATTAAAGAAACATTCATCCAGACCAGTAGGTGGGGGCGAAGACAGACAGCCAAGCGGAGGGCACATGCAGCAAGGCAGAGGAACATGCGGGCGAAGTGGGGCTGGTTGAATGGGAAACTACAGACTCAAAGTTAGCTGTAAACTGCTGCGGAGGTTGCCATGGTGGGTGAAACTCCCAGTCTCACAAGAGAGTTTCTTGAAAAGTGGGGCTACAGCAGAGTAAGTGAGCAGCATTGTTCCCTCTCTGACCCCTCCGCACCAGACAGCGCCAGAACACAGCAAAGATGGTTGCCTCGCCCAGGTGAATACCTAAGGCCCTACCCCCTCACAGCATAACAGGTGCACCAAGACAATGAAATATGGCCCAAATGGGTCCATATTTGACCTGGAGGTCAAAACTCCAGGAAAAGAGCTAAGTGATGACAAGATATCCAACTCATCTGATGCAGAGTTCAAAATACTGGTAATCAGGATGCTCACAAAAATAGTTGAGCTTGGCCGTAAAATGAAGGAACAAATGAAGGCAACGCAAAGTGAAATAAAGAAAAATATGTAGGGAACCAACAGTGAAGGGAAGGAAACAGGGACTCATATCAATAATTTGGAACAAAAGGAAGAAATAAACAACCAAGTGGAACAGAATGAAGAATTAAGAATTAAAAGAAACGAGGAGAGGCTTAGGAAGCTCTGGAACAACTATACACACTCTAACATCAGAATCATAGGGGTGCCAGAAGGAGAAAAACAAAAGCAAGAAATTGAAAACTTACTTGGGGAAGGAGTTCAAGATGGTGGCATGGTAGGAGGACGCAGATTGTCCTTCCTCCTGCACATGGGAGAAAAACCTAACTGATCTACAGAGGAACAGAGCAGATAGCCAACAATACCACAGTATATATGAAAATAGGAGATCAAAATCCGTAGCGGACATTGGAAAACTAGACGTGGCAGCCGAGCGACCGGAGGTGGCCCTGAGACGGGACAGAGGCGACCCGGCGACCGGAGGCAGCTCCGCAACCGACCGGAGGCGGCCCGGCGACCGGAGGGGCCTCCGCAACCGACCGGAGGCGGCCGCGCGACCGGAGGCGGCCCGGCGACCGGAGGCAGCTCCGCAAACGACCGGAGGCGGCCCGGCGACCGGAGGCGGCTACGCAAACGACCGGAGGCGGCCGCGCGACCGGAGGGGCCTCCGCAACCGACCGGAGGCGGCTCCGCAACTGACCGGAGGCGGCCCGGTGACCGGAGGCGGCTCTGCAACCGGGTTGGAAGCAGCCCTGCGGCCAGAGGCGACCCTGCAACTAGAGAAGGGGACTCTGGAAGACCCGGAGCTCACATCTGTGATACTGGGTGAGGCAAAGAAATCCTAGAACTGTGAAAAAACCAGAGTTGGACCAAAAGAGGGGGTATTCCCACAGCTGAGACACTGGAAGCTGTGAACACCAGGATACCTGAAGAAGACTATAACACTGAATCTCACAGGTATTCCACCACAGAAGTTCACACCATAAACGCAGGTAGCCAGAACAGATCAACTTAAGAAGCAGAGGTTTACAAGAAGAGTCTCACCAACAATGAGAAGACAAAGAAACAATCCCCAAATGAAAGAAAAGGTGGAAGCCCCAGAAAGAATGCTAAATGAAACAGAGGCAACTCAACTATCAGATAAGGAGTTCAAAGAAATGGTTGTCAGGAAGCTCCATGAGCTCTCAATGAGCTACCAGAAACTACAGGGAAGCTACGATGAACTCAGTGCAAACTATATCAACATGAAAAAGGAAATAGAAACTATCAAAAAGGGCCAAGAGGAAATGAAGAATACAATTTCTGAGCTGAAGAACACAGTAGAAGGAATGAAAAGCAGAATCGATGAAGCAGAAGATCGGATCAGTGAGTTGGAGGACAAAGTAGAAAAAAAACAGCCAGATAGAGCAAGAAAAGGAAAAGAGGCTCAGAAAGAATGAAGAGGGTTTAAGAGAAATGCAAGACAACATGAAACGTAATAATATCCGTATAATAGGAATACCAGAAGGAGAAGAAGAAGAGCAAGGGATAGAAAACCTATTTGAAAAAGTAATGATGGAAAACTTCCCTCATTTGGTGAGAGAAAAAGTCACACAAATCCAGGAAACACAGAGAGTCCCTATCAAGAGGAACCCAAACAGGCCCACTTCAAGACACATCATCATTAAAATGGCAAACTTCCAAGACAAAGAGAGAATCTTAAAGGCAGCAAGGGAGAAAAAGGAAGTAACATACAAGGGAGCCCAGATAAGGTTAGCAGTTGACGTCTCAGTGGAAACGCTCCAAGCCAGAAGAGAATGGCAAGAAATATTCCAAGTAATGAGAACCAAAGGCCTACAACCAAGACTACTTTATCCAGCAAGGCTTTCAATCAAGATAGAAGGACAAATAAGGAGCTTCCCAGACAAAAGAAGTCTAAAAGAATACACCTCTACCAAACCAGTACTACAAGAGATACTAAAGGGACTGCTTTAAGGAAAAAAAGGAAAAGAGAGAGTGAGGAACACAGATACGAAAATGGCAATGAATCAGTACCTATCAATAGTAACCTTAAATGTAAATGGATTAAATGCTCCAATCAAAAGACATAGAGTAGCTGACTGGATAAGAAAGCATGACCCACACATATGCTGCCTACAAGAGACCCACCTCAGGACAAAAGACCTACACAGACTCAACGTGAAAGGCTGGAAACAAATTTTCCAAGCAAATGGACAGGAAAAAAAGGCCGGGGTAGCAATACTCATATCAGACAAAATAGACTTCAAAAGAAGAGCTATAAAGAGAGACCCAGAAGGTCACTTCATAATACTCAAGGGAAGAATCCACCAAGAAGACATAAACATTGTAAATATATATGCACCCAATATAGGAGCACCTAAATACATCAAGAAAATCTTAGAGGACTTCAAGAAAGATATTGACAGCAACACAATTATAGTAGGAGATTTTAACACCCCACTGTCAAAAATGGACAGATCTTCCAAACAAATTATCAACAAAGATATTGTGGCATTGAACAATACTCTAGACGAATTGGACTTAGCTGATATATATAGGGCCCTCCATCCCAAAGAAACTAAATACACATTTTTTTCAAACGCACATGGAACATTTTCAAAGATAGACCACATGATAGGACACAAAACAAGTCTCAACAAATTCAAGAAAATTGATATCATACCAAGCATTTTCTCCGACCACAAGGGAATAAAACTAGAAACCGACTTGATGGGGAAAATCCCCAAACCATCAAAATCATGGAGATTGAATAGCATGCTATTAAACAATGAATGGGTAAAGAATGAAATTAAGGAGGAAATCAAAAAGTTTCTGGAAACAAATGAAAATGAACTCACAACAACCCAAAACTTATGGGACACAATGAAGGCAGTCCTCAGAGGGAAGTTCATAGCAATACAGGCCTACCTAAAGAAGACAGAAACATTTCTAACAAACGACTTAACCCTACGCCTACAAGAACTCGAGGAACAACAACAAAGACAGCCCAGGGCAAGTAGAAGGAAGGAAATAACCAAGATCAGAGCAGAATTAAATGACATAGAGACTAAAAGCACAATCCTAAGGATCAATGAATCCAGGAGCTGGTTCTTTGAAAAGATAAACAAAATCGACAAGCCTTTAAGCAGGCTCATCAAGAAAAAAAGAGAGAGGACTCAAATAAACACAATCAGAAATGAAAGAGGAGAGATTACGACTGACACCACAGAAATACAAAGGTTGTAAGAAATTACTATGAAGAACTGTATGCCAAGAAATTTGAAAACCTAGGTGAAATGGACAAGTTTCTAGAAAAATATAACCTTCCAAAACTCAATGAAAAAGAAACAGAAAGCCTGAACAGACCAATAACAGCTGGTGAAATTGAATCAGTAATCAAAACACTCCCGGCACACAAAAGCCCTGGACCAGATGGTTTCACAGGAGAATTCTACAAAACATTTAAGGAAGAGCTAGCCCCTATCCTTCACAGACTATTCCAAAAAATCCAAAATGATGGAAGACTCCCAAACTCTTTTTATGAAGCCAGCATCATCCTAATCCCAAAACCAGATAAAGACATAACAAAGAAAGAAAACTTCAGGCCAATATCACTGATGAATGTAGACGCTAAAATCCTCAACAAAATATTGGCAAACCGCATCCAACAATACATTAAAAAGATCATACACCATGACCAAGTGGGATTCATCCCAGGGATGCAAGGATGGTTCAACATTCGCAAATCAATAAATGTAATACATCACATAAACAAAAGCAAGGACAAAAATCACATGATCATATCAATAGATGCAGAAAAAGCTTTTGATAAAGTACAACACCCATTTATGATAAAAACACTCAGCAAAGTGGGAATAGAGGGAGCATTCCTCAACATAATAAAAGCCATATATGAGAGACCTATAGCCAACATCATACTCAATGGGCAAAAACTGAAATCTTTCCCACTAAGATCAGGAACAAGACAAGGCTGTCCACTTTCACCACTTCTATTCAATATAGTATTGGAAGTCTTAGCCACAGCAATTAGACAAGAAAAGGAAATAAAAGGCATCCAAATTGGAAAGGAGGAAACAAAACTATCATTGTTTGCAGATGACATGATAGTGTACATAGAAAATCCTATAGACTCAGCCAAAAAGCTGCTCGACGTAATAAATGAATTTGGCCAAATAGCTGGATACAAAGTCAATATCCAAAAATCAAAGGCATTTTTGTATACCAACAGTGAAACAGCAGAAGCAGACATCAAGAAAAAAATCCCATTCGATATAGCAAAAAGAAAAATAAAATACCTAGGAATAAACCTAACCAAGGAGGTAAAAGACCTGTATGCAGAAAACTACACAACACTGAAGAATGAAATCAAGGAAGACACAAACAAATGGAAGCATATACCATGTTCATGGATCGGAAGAATTAATATTATCAAAATGTCCATATTACCCAAAGCAATTTACAGATTCAATGCAATACCTATTAAAGTTCCAATGGCATATTTCACAGACATAGAACAAACACTTCAAAAATTTATATGGAATCATAAACGACCCCGGATAGCGGCAGCAATTTTGAGAAAGAAGAGCAAAGTAGGAGGGATCACAATACCTGATACCAAACTGTATTACAAAGCCACTGTAATCAAAACAGCCTGGTACTGGCACAAGAACAGACACGTGGACCAGTGGAATAGAACAGAGAGCCCAGAAATAAACCCAAGTCTCTACAGTCAATTAATATTCGACAAAGGGGGCAGCAACATAAAATGGAGCAAAAATAGCCTCTTCAATAAGTGGTGCTGGGAGAACTGGACAGCTACATGCAAAAAAATGAAACTCGAGCACCAACTTACACCATACACAAAAATAAATTCAAGGTGGATAAAAGATTTAAATATAAGCCATGACACCATTAAAATTCTAGAGGATAATATAGGCAGGAAAATCTCAGATATTTCACGCAGCAATATTTTCACTGATACGTCCCCTAGAGCAAGGGACATAAAGGAAAGAATAAACAAATGGGATCTCATCAAAATAAAAAGCTTCTGCACAGCTAAAGAAAACAGTATTAAAATAAAAAGAGAACCAACTGTATGGGAAAACATATTTGCCAATGATACCTCAGACAAGGGATTAATCTCCAAAATATATAAAGAACTTACAAGACTCTACTCTAGGAAGACAAGCAACCCAATTAAAAAATGGGCAAAGGATTTGAACAGACACTTCTCCAAGGAGGACATACAGAGGATCCAGAGACACATGAAAAGATGCTCGATATCTCTAGCTATCAGAGAGATGCAAATTAAAACTACAATGAGATACCACTTGACACCAGTCAGAATGGCCTTCATAAACAAAGCAACAAACAGCAAGTGTTGGAGAGGTTGTGGAGAAAAGGGGACCCTAGTGCACTGTTGGTGGGATTGCAGATTGGTACAACCACTATGGAAAACAGTATGGAATTTTCTAAGAAAACTAAAAATGGACATACCTTTTGACCCAGCAATTCCACTGCTTGGATTATATCCTAAGAATCCTGAAACACCAATCCAAAAGAATCTATGCACCCCTATGTTCATAGCAGCACAATTTACAATAGCCAAGTGCTGGAAGCAACCTAGGTGCCCATCAGTTAATGAATGGATCAAAAAACTGTGGTACATTTACACAATGGAATTCTATGCAGCAGAAAGAAAGAAGGAGCTCCTACCCTTTGCGACAGCATGGAAGGAATTGGAGAGTATCATGCTAAGCGAAATAAGCCAGGCAGTGAAAGACAAATACCATATGATCTCACCTTTAACAGGAAGCTAATCAACAAAACAAACAAACAAGCATAATATAAACAAAGACACTGAATTTGAGAACAGTCTGACAGTGTCCAGAGTGGGAGGGGAGGGAATTTCAGGGCAAAAGGGGAACGGTTTAGAGCAACAAGTATAAAGGACTCATGGACAAAAACTATGGGGGGGTGGAAATGGGAGGAAGGTGGGGAGGGCTGGGGTGGTGGGCTGGGGCGGGGTAAAAGACAGAAAACTGTACAATATCAACAATTAAAAAATACTGATTAAAAGAAAAAAAAAAAGAAAACTTATTTGAACAAATAGTGAAGGAAAACTTCCCCAATCTGGTGAAGGAAATAGACTTTCAGGAAGTCCAGGAAGCTCAGAGAGTCCCAAAGAAATTGGATCCAAAGAGGAACACACCAAGGCACATCATAATTACATTGCCCAAGATTAAAATTAAGGAGAGAATCCTGGAAGCAGCAAGAGAAGAGGAGCAGCAAGAGAAAAGGAGGCAGTTACCTACAAAGGAGTTCCCATAAGACTAGCAGCTGATTTCTCAAAAGAAACCTTGCAGGCAAGAAGGGGCTGGAAAGCAGTATTCAGTCATGAATGGCAAGGACCTGCATCCAAGATTGCTCTAGCCAAGAAGGCTATCATTTAGAATGGGAGGGCAGATAAAGTGCTTCCCAGATAAGGTCAAGTTAAAGGAGATAATCATCACCAAACCCTTATTACATAAAATGTTAAAATGTTAAAATCTAAGAAACTGAAGGAGATCAAATGCTATGAACAGTAAATGACAATAAGCTCACAACTATCAACAACTGAACCTAAAAAAAAACAACAACAACAAAAAAAACACCTAACAATGAAAACAAATACTAAGCAAACAACTAGAACAGGAACAGAATCAGAGAAATGGAGATCATATGGTGGGTTTTCACTGGGAAAGAGGAGGGGAAGAATAGGGGGGAAGGTACAGTGAATAAAAAGCATAATTGGTAGGCATAAAATAGACAGAGGGAGGTTAAGAATGTAGGAAACAGAGAAGTCAAAGAACTTATATGTGCAACCCATAAACATGAACTAGGGTGAGGGAATGCTTGAGGGTTGGAGGGCACAGGGCAGGGGGGATAAAGGGCAAAAATTGGGAAAATTGTAATAGTGTAATCAATAAAATATACTTAAAAATAGACAGGGAGAGGAAACGAATTGTATGGGAAACAGAGAAGTCAAAGAGCTTATATGTACAACCCCTGGACATGAATTAAGGGTGGGGAAATGCTGGAGGGTTGGGGGTGCGGGGCAGAGGGGGAATAAAGGGGGAAATATTGGGAAAACTGTAATAGCATAATCAATAAAATATACTTAAAAAGGACAACAATCTCATTTACAATTGCATAAAAAAGAATAAGAATAAATTTAACCAAGGAGGTAAATAAATGGAAGCATATACTGTGCTCATGGATAGGAATAATTAATATCATTAAAATGTCCATACTACTCAAGCCAATTTATAGATTTAATGTAATTCCTATCAAAATTCCAGTGACATTTTTCACAGAATTAGAATAAACAATCCAAAAATTTGCTTGGAAACACAAAAGACACAGAATAATCACAGCAATTTTGAGAAAGACAAAGTTGGAGAAATCATGCCACCTGATACCAAACTATACTACAAGGCTATAATTTATTAAAACAGCATGATACTGGTATAAAATCAGACATATAGAACAATGGAACATAACAGAAAACCCAGATATAAACCCATGCTTCTATGGTCAGTTAATCTTTGACAATGGAAGCAAGAAGCAAGAACATACAATGGGGTAAAGACAGTCTATTCAATAAGTGGTGGGAAAATTGGACAGATACATGCAAACAATGAATCCAAACCAACTTCTTTTTTTTTAATATTTTATTTCTTTATTTTTTGTAGAGAGAGAGGGTAAGGGAAGGAGAAAGAGAGGGAGACAAACATCAATGTGTGGTTGCCTCTCACATGGCCCCCACTGGGGACTTGGCCCACAACCCAGGCATGTGCCCTGACTGGGAATCGAACCGTGACCCTCTGGTTCACAGCCTGCACTCAATCCACTGAGCCACACCAGCCAGGGCCTAAACCAACTTCTTATACCATATACAAGAACAAACTTAAAATTGATTAGATAATTAAATGTAAGACTCAAAATCATAAAACTCCTAGAAAAAGACATAAAGCAATAAAATCTCTAACATTTCCCACAGCAGTATATTTTGTACTATATCTCTTAGGGGAAGGGAAGCAAAAAAAGAAATAAAGAAGTGGGACTACATCAAACTAAAATTTTTGCACAGCAAGGGAAACCATCAACAAAATGAAAAAGCAACCTCCTGAATGAAAGAAGATATTCCAATAATACATCTGATTAGGGGTTAATATTCAAAATTAATAAAGAACTCAGACAACTCAATACCAGAAAAACAAACAACCCAATTAAACAGTGGGCAGGAGACCTAAATAAACACTTCTTTAAAGAGGACAAGCTGATGACCAACAGAGATGTGAAAAGTTGCTCAACATCACTAATCACAAAAGAATTACAAATTCAAATAAAAATGAGATAGTAACTCATGCCTGCCAGAATGGTTGTAATCAATTAATTAAAAAACATTGAGTTGGTAAGGATGTGGAGAAAAGAGAACACTGGTGTACCATTTGTTGGAATGCAGATTGGTGCAACCACTATGGGAAATTGTATGGAGCTTCCTCAGAATATTAAAAATAAAATTGTCCCATGACCCACTGATTCTACTTCTGGGTATATATCTGAAGAAACCCAAAACACTAATTCAAAAGAATTTGTGCACCCCCATGTTAATTGCTGCATTATTTACAATACCAAGATGTGAAAGCAACCCAAGTGTCCATTAAGAGACAAATGGATAAAAATGTTGTGCTACATATGTACAATGGAATATTACTCTGCCATAATAAAGAGTGAAATCTTACCATTTCCAACAGCAGGATGGACCAAGAGGGTATTATGCTAAGTGAAATAAGTCAGACAGAGCTAGACAAATACCATAAGATTTCAGTTATATGTAGAATATAAGCAACAAAATAAACAAACAAAATATAAACAAGCTCATAGATGTAGAGAACAGACTTATGGTTGCCAGATGGGAGGGGGTTTGGCAGGGCTGGATGAGAAAGGTTAAGGGATTAAGAAGTACAGATAGGTAATTACAGAATAGTCACAGGGATGTAGAATATAGCATAGGGAATATAGTCAATAATATTTTAATAAACATGTACAGTTCCAGGTGGATACTTGAAATTTTGAGAGGACCACTTTTTAAAATGTATGATTTTAGCCCTGGCTGGTAGGGCTCAGTGGATTGAATACCAGCCTGTGAACTAAAAGGTCACTGGTTTGATTCCCAGTCAGGGCACATGCCTGGGTTGCGGGCCTGGACCCTGGTTGAGGGAGTGCAAGTGTCGGCTGATTGATCGATGGTTCCCTCACACATCAATGTTTCTCTCCAAATGATGTTGCCATGAACATAAGGTGTGTATATCTTTTGAATTAGTGTTTTGGATTTTTAAAAAGATTTTATTTATTTATTTATTTATTTATTTATTTATTTATTTATTTATTTATTTATTTTTTAGAGAGAGGGTAAAGGAGAGAGAAAGAGAGGAAGAGAAACATCAATTGGTTGCCTCTTGCTCACCTCCAAGTAGGGATTGAACCCACAACCCAGGCATGTGTCCTGACTGAGAATTGAACTGGTGACCTTTCATTTTGTAAGAAAATGCCAAAGCAACTGAGTCACACCTGTCAGGGCAGTGATTTAGATTTTTTTTTTTTTTTGTGGGGGATAAATACCCAGAAGTAAGTTTGCTGGGACATATGGTAGTTCTATTTTTAATTTTTTGATGAACTTTCATATTGCTTTCCATAGTGGCTGCAATAATTTGCAATCCCACAAAAATGCATGAAGTTTCCCTTTTCTCTACAACCTCGTCAACACATTTTTGTGAATTTATTGATGAAAGCCATTCTGATGAGTGTGAGGTGATCTCTCATTTTGGTTTTAATTTGCATTTCTTTGATGATTAATAACATTGAGCATCTTTTCATACATCTGTTGGCCATCTGTAGGTCCTCTTTGGAGAAGTGTTTATTCAGGTCCTCTGCCTATTTTTTAATTGGAGTGTGTGTATTTTTTGGTGTTGAGTTGTATGAGTTCTTTATATATTTTAGATATTAACCCCTTATCAGATGGATCATTGGCAAATGGTGACAATCCACCCACTTGGTGGATTGTCTTTGAGTTTTGTTAATAGTTTTCTTTGCTGTGCAAAAGCATTTTAGTTTGATGTAATCATATTTGTTTGTTTTTCTTTTGTTTCCCTTGCCTGTGGAGATGTATCAAAAAAAAAACATTACTAAGAGCTATGTCAGAGAGTTTATTGCCTATGTTTTCTTCTAGGAGTTTTATGGTTTCGGGTCTTTAATCCAGTTTATTTTTGTATAGGGTGTAAGAAGATGACCCAATTTCATTATTTTTCCATGTATTTGTCCAGTCTTTCTAACATTCTTTCTAAAAGAAGACACTGTCATTTTTGCATTGGCTATTGTTGCCCTCTTTGTCATATACTAGTAGACCATATAAGTGAGGGTTCATTATGGGACTCTCTATTCTGTTCTGCTGATGTGTGTGTGTGTGTGTGTGTGTGTGTGTGTGTGTGTGTGTGTGTGTCAGGTCCATACTGTTTTTATTATTGTAGCTTTGTGGTATAGTTTGAAACCAGGGAGAATGGTACCTCCAACTTTGTCCTTCTTTCTTAATATTGCTTTGGCTAGTTAGGGTTTTGTTGTGGTTCTCTATAAATTTTAGGATTATTTGTTGTAGTTCTGAGAGGAATGCCATTGGTATTTTGATAAGGATTGCATTGTATCTGTAGAATGGTCTTGGTAGTATGGATATTTAAATGATATTTGCCTTTCAAATTCCTCAGCATGGTATAACTTTCCATCTATTTGTGTCTTTTTAAATTTCTTTTTTCAATGGTTTTCAGATTAAAGGTATTTCACCTCCTTGGTCAAATTTATTACAGGATATTTTATTATAATTATAAATGGGATTTTAAAAAATTTCTCTTTCTGATCATTTGTACTTAGTGTATAGACATGCAATGAACTTCTGTACATTAATTTTTTGCCCTCCAAGTTTACTGAATTCACTTATCGGTGCTAGTAGTTTTTTTTTGTGGAATCTTTAGTGTTTACTCTATATAGTTTTGATAGAGATATCTGATTAAGATAACTTAGATCACTGGGGAGAAGTAGGGAGGGGCCGTAAGAGGAGTTTGCTGAGGCAATTGTGGGCAGTTAGGACGGGACTGGCTGAGAAGCTGAATGCCTCCAGAGCCAATGGAAATAAAAAGAGGGCTGGCTTTATGGGTCAGGGAGAGCTCTTTGGCTCCTGAGCTGGATCTCTCTGAGGCTCTGGTTCTGACTCAGGCTCTTAGGTTCTTCCTTGAGGATGCCTGGATGATCATTATGCGGCTGACTGCATTTCCCAACAGATGGTATTTTGTATGGGAAGGAACTCCAGGCACAGTCTAGGATCAGGCTGGCAGGTTTATTCTTTGGGTGTTCTAGAGGGAACAGGCTCTGAGGCAGAAGCCTGCCGTTTTCCCAAAATTATGTAGTTTTTGTATATTATGTTGTTTTTAGTTTGTAAACTAACCCTGTATAAACAAGATAACTAAAAACAGGGGAAAAAATAAGAGAACTCAGGGGTTAGAGTTTAGCCTTAATTGATAGGCTTAAGTGATTAAAGCTCTCATTTAATAGGCTTAAGTAATTGCTTTTGGGTAAAGATTCCTTTCCTTTATCATGAAAACTTTGCCTCTGGAATTTTCGCCTAGAGAGAGTCCGCAGATAGCAGAATCCCAAGTACTGTCTGGTAACAGTATCACGTAATTTGCAAATAGCGGTATTTTGGATTTTGTATATTTCTTTTAATTGTTTGATTGCTGTTGCTAGGTTCCCCAATAATATATTGAACAAGAGTGATAATCATGGGCATCTGTAGGGTAAGTGGAGGCAGTCTGGCTTCCTCACCCAGGTGTCTGGGTAACTAAAGGGAACAGTGTTCCCATAGCCTTGGAGGGGCCTGATAACCAGTGTTCTCATAGCCTTGAGACTGGGTCTGATAAACTGTTTCCATAACATAAAGTGAGCTTGCATGCACAGAACTAGTATGTTATGTAAGGGTTTGGCAGTTTTCTGGCTTTGTTCCCCTCTAGTACTTAAACAGGTAGGGGCTTCCCACTAGAGAGGCATGCAGCTTGTGGCTTGTGTGGTCATCCACCCACCAATAAAGACATATCAAGCATCCCTATGGCTCCATGCATTTTCTTCCATCTACCGGACGCAAGCGTGGATCTGCTCCGCCTTGATTGGTTGCAACACAGCATCCATGTCTTGTTCCTGATCTTACAAGAAAATTTTTGAGCTTTTTACTATTGAGTTTGATGTTAGCTGGGGCTTATTATATATAGTCTTTATGGTGTTGCAGTATGTTCCCTCTATACCCACTTTGTTGAGAGTTTTTGTCATAAATGGATGTTGAATTTTGTCACATGTTTTGTATGCATCTATCGAGATGATCATACACTGTTTGCCTTGGTTTTGTTGATGTGGTGTATCACATTGATTGATTTGGTGATATTGTAACATCTTGGCAGTCCTGGAATAAATCACACTTGATCATGGTGTATGATCCTTTTATGTATTGTTGAATTTGGTTTGCTCATATTTTGTTGTGAATTTTTTAATGTATTTTTTTAAGATTTTTATTTATTTATCTTTAGAGGGGAAGGGTAGGAGAAAGGGAGAGGGAGAGAAATATCAATGTAGGGTTGTCTCTCGTGTGTCCCCTGCTGGGAACTGGCCTGCAACCCAGGCATGTGCCCTGACTGGGAATCGAACCGCGATCCTCTGGTTCACAGGCCCACGCTCAATCCACTGAGCTACACCAGCCAGGGCTGTTGTGAATTTTTGTATCTATGTTCATCGGGGATACTGGCTTGTAATTTTCTTTTCTTGTAGTGTCTTTATTTGGTTTTGGTATCAGGAATCAGAGGATGTGTTTGAAAGCTGCCTTCCTCTTTCATGTTTTGGAATAGTTAGAGAATGATAGGTACTGATTCTTCTTTAAGTTTTAAAGAGAAGCTATCTTGTCCTGGGCTTTTTGTTGTTGTTATTGGGAGTTTTTTTTATTACTGCTTCAATTTCATTGATAGCAAATTGTCTATTTAGACTTTGTGTTTCTTTTTTATTTCAGTCTTGGAAGGTTGTATTGTTATAGAAATCATTTATTTCTTTTAGGTTGTGCAATCTAGAAATTATTTCTTTTAGGTTGTGCAATTTTTTGGCATATAATTGTTCATGGTAGTCATTAGTAATCCTTTGTATTGCTGTGGTGTTGGTTGCAACTTCTCCTTCATTTTTTATTCTATATATTTTAGGCACTCATTTTTCTTGATTCTGGCTAAAGCTTTGTCAATTTTTCTCACCTTTTTAAAGAAGCAGCTCTTTGTTTCCTTGATCTTTTTTTCTGTTATTGTTTTAGTTTCTATTTTATTTCTGCTCTGGTCTTCACCATTTCCTTCTTTCTACTTTAGTTTTTTCTTTTTTCTTTTTCTAGTTCTTGTAGGTGTAGAGTTAGGTTGTTTGGGATTTTCCTGTTTGTTGAGGTAGACCTGTATACCTATGAATTTCCTCTTAGAAATGCTGTCTCTGCATTGCATAAATTTGGGGGAATTGTGTTTTCATTTGTCTCAAGGTATGTTTGGATTTTCTGTTTGATTTACTGTTTTGATCCTTTGGTTCTTTAGTTGCATGCTATTTAGTCTTCACGTGATTTTTCCATACAGTTTCCTTCTTGTAGTTGATTTCTAATTTCACAGCATTATGGTTGGAAAAGATGCATGACAATTTTAGATTTCTTGATTTTATTGAGATTTGAGTTGTGGCCTGATATTTCATATGTCTGGGAGAATGTTTCATGTGTACTTGTAAAGAACATATATTCTGCAGTTTTAGGAAGAAATGTCCTAAAAATGTCTATTCAGTCAGTCTGTTCTAATGTGAAGGTTAAGGCCATTGTTTCCTTGATTTTGTGTCCAGATGGTTGTCAACGGATTTAAGTGGGTCCAAGTACCATACTACTATTGTAGACTGTTAGTTTCTACCTTCATAGCTGATAATATTTGTTTTATATCCTTGTGTTCCTATGTTGAATATATAGATGTGTACCATTATTACATCCTCTTATTTACCCCTTTATCATTATGCAATGTCCTTTTTTTGTCTCCTTTTATAATGTTTGTATTCAAATCTCTTATGTATGATAAAAGTATTGCTACTCCAGCTTTCTTTTCATTTATAGTTGCATGGAACATTTTTTTGCATTTCACATTTTTCAATCTGTGTGTGTCATTCAATCTAAAGTGAGTGTCTGGCAGGCGATATGTAAATGTGTCTTTTTATTTTTATTCATTCAGCCTCCATATGTTTTTTGATTAAAGCATATAGTTTATTTACTTTTAACATAATTATTGACAGGTATGTCAATTATAACTAGCAAAATTGAAGCAGTAATTAAAAAAAAAACTCCCTCAAACCAAAAACCCTGGACCAGATGGCTTCACAGGTGAATTTAACCAAACATTTAGAAAAGAACTAATACCCATTCCTCTCAAACTACTTGAAAAAATTCAAGAGGAGGGAAGACTTTGAAACTCATTTTATGAGGCTAGCATTACCCTAATTCCAAAACCAGATAAAGACACTAAACAGAAAGACAATTATAGGCCAAAATCCCTGATGAACATAGACACTAAAATCCTCAACAAAATGTTAGCAAACTAAATTTAGCAATACATTAAAAGGATCATACACCATGATCAAGTGGGATTTATTCTGGAGATGCGAGGTTGGTACAATATTTGCAAATCAATAAGTGTGATACAGCACATAAGTAAAATGAAAGATAAAAACCATATGATCATATCAATAGACACAGAAACACAATTTAATAAAATCCAGTACCCATTTATGATAAAAACTCTCAGCCAAGTGGGAATAGAGGGGACATACCTAAAGGTAATGAAGACCCTATGTGACAAACCCACAGCAAGAACTACAAGTGTTCCCCTTAAGTTTGGGAACAGGACAGGGGTGTCCACTTTCACCACTCTTATTTAACATAGTACTGAAAGTCCTATCCACAGCAATCAAACACAAAAAAAAGGAAATAAAAGGTATTTAAATTAGAAGTGAAATAAACTGTCCTTATTTGCAGATGACATGATACTTTATATAGAGAACCTGAAAGATTCCACCAAGAAACTACTAGAACTAATCAATGAATTCCGTAACATAGTGGGACACAAAATAAATATCCAGAAATCAATTGCATTTTTATATGCCATTAACAAACTATCAGAAAGTCAAACTAAGAAAACAATTCCATTCACAAGTGCTTCAAAAAGAATAAATGTAACAAAAAATGTAAAAGGCTTATATTTTGAAAATTACAAGACACTGAAGAAATTGAAAAAGATACAAATCAGTGGAAGCACATACTGTGTTCATGGATAGGAAGAATTAAAATCATTAAAATATCCATACTACCTCCAAAAAACCTACAGATTCTATGCAATTCTAATCAAGATATCAATGGTGTATTTCACAGAACTAGAACAAGTATTTCAAAAAATTTTATGGAACCACAAAAGACCCTAAATAGCAACAGCAATCTTGAGAAAGAAGAACAAAGTTGGAGGAATCACGATACCTAATATCAAACTATACTACAAGGCCATAGTAATCAAAACATCATGGGACCAGAATAAAAACTGACATATTGATCAATGGAAAAGAATAGAGAGCCTGGAAATAAACCCACACCTTTATAGTCAATTAATATTTGACAAAAGGGGGAAAACATAAAATAAGGTAAAGATAGGGTATTCAATAAATGCCATTGGAAAAACCGAACAGAGATACATGCAAAAAATGAAAGTAGAACACTTTCTTACACCACACACAAAAAGAAACTCGAAATGGATTAAAGACAAATGTTAGGCTCAAAACCACAAAAATCCTACATAAAACCATAGGCAGTAAAATCTTAGACACTTATCATAGCAATAATTTTTTTCTGACATATCTCCCCAGGCAAGGGAAAGAAAAGAAAAAAACAAATGGGACTATATCAAACTAAAATGTTTTTGCACGTAAAAGGAACCCATCAACAAAATGAAGACAAGTCACTAAATGGAGAACATATTCACTGGTACATCTGATAAGGGATTAATATCACAGATATAAAGAACTTATAAAAACTCAACACCAAAAAGCCCCCCAAAATACAACTGAAAAAATGGGCAAAGGTCCTGAGTAGACATTTCTCCAAAGAGAACCTACAGATGGTCAATAGACATATGATAAGATGCTCAATGTCACTAATCATTAGAGAAATGCAAATTAAATCCACAAGGAGATATCACCTCACACCTGTCAGAATGGCTATCATCAATAAATCAATAAACAACAAGTGTTGGTGAGGATATGGAGAAAGGGAAACGCTTGCTTTCTTTTTTTTTTCTTCATTTTTTGACTTTTTTTAAATTTTTATTTTAATTGTTGATCTTGTGCAGTTTTCTGTCTTTTATTCTCACCCGAACCCACCACCCCAGCCCTCCCCTCCTCCCTCCCATTTCCACCCCCCATAGTTTTTGTCCATGTGTCCTTTCTACTTGTTCCTGTAATTCCTTCCCCTTTTCCCCTGAAATTCCCTCCCCTCTCCCCTCTGGTGACTTTCAGCCTGTTCTCAATTTCTGTGTCTTTGGTTATATTATGCTTGTTTGTTAGTTTTGTTGATTAGCTTCCTGTTAAAGGTGAGATCATATGGTATTTGTCTTTCACTGCCTGGCTTACTTCGCTTAACATGATGCTCTCAAGTTCCATCCATGCAGTTGCATGTTTTATTGATAATGCTATTACAGTTGTCGCAATTCTTTTCTTTCCTTTACTTCCCTCTGCCCTACAACCCCCAACCCTCCAGCATTCCCCTACCTTAGTTCATGTCTATGGGCTGTACATATAAGTTCCTTGGCTTCTCCATTTCCCATACTATTCTTTACCTCCCCCTGTCTATTTTGTACCTACCATTTATACTTCTTATTCCATGTAACATATCCTCCATTCTCCCCACTCTCCCTCCCCCCTGATACCCCTCCATGTGATCTCTATTTCTGTGAATCTGTTCTTGTTCTAGTTGTTTGCTTAGTTTGATTTTGTTTTTGTTTTAAGTTCACTTGTCGATAGTTATGAGTTTTTTGTCATTTTACTGTTCATAGTTTTTATCTTCTTTTTTTAGATAAGTCCCTTTAACATTCCATATAATAAGGGCTTAGTGATGATGAACTCCTTTAACTTGACCTTATCTGGGAAGCACTTTATCTGCCCTCCCATTTTAAATGAAAGCTTTGCTGGATAGAGTCATCTTGGATGTAAGTCATTGCCTTTCATGATTTCGAATACTTCTTTCTAGCCCTTTCTTGCCTACAAGTTTTCTTTTGAGAAATCAGCTGATAGTCTTATGGGCATTCCTTTGTAGGTAACCCCTTTCCTCTTGCTGCTTTTTAAGATTCTATCTTTATCTTTAATCTTGGGTAATGTAATGATGCGCCTTGGTGTGTGTGTCCTTTGGTCCACTTCTTTGGGATTCTCTGAGCTTCCTGGACTTCCTGGAAGTCTATTTCCTCCACCAGATTGGGGAAGTTCTCCATTATTTTTTTCAAATAAGTTTTCAATTTCTTGCTCTACCTGTTCTTCTTCTGGCACCCCTATGATTCAGATGTTACAATGTTTAAAGTTGTCCTGGAGGCCCTGGCTGGTGTGGCTCAGTGGATTGAGCACTGGCCTGCGAACCAAAGGGCTGTTGGTTCAATTCCCAGTCAGGGCACATGCCTGGGTTGCAGGCCAGGTCCCTAGTAGGGAACATGTGAGAGGCAACCACACATTGATGTTTCTCTCCCTCTCTTTCTCCCACCCTTCCCCTCTGTCTAAAAATAAATAAAATATTAAAAAAAAATAAAGTTGTCCTGGAGGTTCCTAAGCCTGTCCTCATTTTTTTTGTGTGTGAATTCTTGTTTCTTCATCCTGTTCTAGTTGAATGTTTATTTCTTCCTTCTGCTCCAAATTTTTTAATTGTATCCTGGTTTTCTTTCCATCACTTTGCCTATTCACTTTATTGTGACCCTCACTTTATTTCACTTTACTTCACTTTACCCAGCCTTCACTTTTTCCTCTATATATATAGTCTTGTTGCTCCTATTACATTGTAAGGGGCAGAGCCTTTGTTATTCCCCAGGGCCGGGCAAACCAAGTTGTTGCATTTTGGTGCTGTGTGTGGGGGAGGGGTCCAAGAGGGAACAGTGGCGCTTGCTTGGCTCTCGGCTGTCATTCAGTCACTTTCTCTGCTACCCACAAACAAATCGGGCCCTTCTGGTGCTGATTTCCAGGTGGGTGGGTTTGCGTACATTCTGGGACCCCATGGGTCTCTCCAACTATCTCTCCCATGAGGCTGAGAGTTTCTCCCACCACTGCAACCGCCAGAGATTTTTATAGTCAGAGGTTTTGAGGCTTTCTATTCCTGTGCTGGAAACCTGGGTTGTGGGGTCTCTTTTGCTCCCCAGTTGTTCCTCCTGGTTTATCCACATGCAAATGTGGGACCACCTGGTCTGCCAGCCACCACCTTGTCAATCCCAGTCCTCCAGAATCTGCCTTCCCACGTGTATTCTCCACCCCTGCTGCCCGTCTCCACCTCTCCTACCTGTCTGGATGAGTGTTTCTTTAATTCCTTGGTTGTTGCAGTTCTGAATGTTAATTGTTTTTAAATTGGTTGTTATCCTTCTTTTGGTTCATATGTCAATTGGTCATCTCTATGTCCTCTTTGGGGAAGTGTGTATTCAGGTTCTTGGGCCCTTTTTAAAATTGGGTTGTTTGTTCTTTTGGTGTTGAGTTGTATAAGTTCTCTATAAATTTTGGATATTAATCCCTTATCAGATGTGTCAACGAATATTTTCTCCTGTTGTGTGGGATGTCTTTTTAATTTGGTGATGATTTCCTTTGCTGTGAAAAAATATTTATTTTTTATTTCCCTTGCTTGGGGAATTATATCTGATTAAATGTTGCTACTAGCAATGTGCGAGTTTGCTGCCTATGTTTTCTTTTAGGATTTTTATGGTTTCAGGTCTAACATTTAGCCTTGATGCATTTTGAATTTTTTCTTGTTTGTGGTGTAAGAAGGTGGTCTAGTTTTACTTTTCTGCACGTATCTGTCCAATTTTCCCAACACTATTTATTGAATAAGCTATATTTAGACCATTGTATGTGCTTGCTTTCTCTGTTGAATATTAATTTACTATAAAGTTGTGCTTTATTTCTGGGATCACCATTCTGTTCCATTGATTTATATGTCTGTTTCTATGCCAGCACCATGCTGTTTTGATTACTATGGCCTTATAATATAGTTTGATATTAAGTAGCGTGATTACTCCAACTTTGTTCTTCTTTCTCAGAATCGCTGTTGCTATGTGGGGCCTTTTGTGGTTTCACACAAGTTTTTGAAATATTTGTTCTAGTTCTGTGAAATATAACATTGTAATCTTGATTGGCATTGCATTGAATCTATAGATTGCTTTGGGTAGTATGGACATTTTAATAACATTAATTCTTCCTATTAATGAACGCACTATGTGCTTCCACTTATTTATATCTTCAATTTATTTCTTCAAGTTCTTATAATTTTCTGAGTACAGGATATTTTATATCCTTGGTTAAGTTTATTCCTAGGTATTTTATTCTTTTCTTCTCACAGAGGCAACTGTGAATGGAATTGTTTTTTTCAAATTTCCCTTTCTGTTAGTTGATTACAGGCATATAAAAATGCAACTGATTTCTGCCCTGGCTGGTATGGCTCAGTGGATTGAGTGCTGGCCTGTGAACTAAAGGGTCATGGATTTGATTCCCAGTCAGATCACATGCCTGAGTTGTGGGCCAGGTCCTCAGTTGGGAGTATGCAAGAAGAAACCACATATTGATGTTTCCCTCCCTCTTCTACTCCCTACTTTCCCCTCTCTAAACAAACAAACAAAATGTATAATAAAAATGCAACTGATTTCTGGATGTTAATTTTGTGTCCTGCTACTTTGCTGAATTTATTGATCAGTTCTAGTAGTTTCTTGGTGGATACTTTGAGGTTCTCTATGTATAGTATCATGTCATCTGCAAATAAAGACAGATTTACTTCTTCCTTTCCAATTTGGATGTCTTTTATTTCTTCTTCTTGTCTTATTGCTGTGGCTAGGACTTCCCATACTACGTTGAATAAGAGAGGTGAGAGTAGACATCCCTGTGTTTTTTCTGATCTTAAGGGGAATGCTTGTAGTTTTTGCCCTTTGAATATGATGCTGGCAGTGGGTCTGTCATATATGACCTTTATTATATTTAGGTATGTCCCCTCTATTCCCACTTTGCTGAAAGTTCTTATCATAAATGGGTGCTAGATTTTATCAAAAGCTTTTCCTGCATCTATTGATATGATCACGCGGGTTTTATCCTTCCTTTTGTTTATGTGGTGAATCACATTTATTGATTTGCAAATTTTGCACCATTCTTGCATTCCCCAAATAAATCCCACTTGATCATGGTGTATGATCTTTTTGTTGCCTTTCTGTATTTAGTTTGCAAACATTTTGTTAAAGATTTTGGCATCTATGTTCATCATGGATATTGGCGTATAATTTTCTTTTTTGTTTTGTAGTGTCTTTATCCAGTTTTAGATTTAGGATAATGCTAGCCTACTGAAATAAGTTTGGGAGCTTTCCCTCCTCTTGAATTTTATTAAATAGCTTCAAAAGGAGAGGTGTTCATTATTTTCAGAATGTTTGATAAAATTAACCCGCACAGCCATCTGGTCCAGGTCTTTTGTTAGTTGGGAAGTTTTTGATTACTGCTTCAAAATCTCTAGGTGTAATCAGTCTATTCAAATTCTCTGATTTTTCCTGATTTATTTTTGGAATATTTATGTTTCTAGGAATTTATCCAATTTTTTCCAGATTTTCCAGTTTGTTGGCATATAGTTTTTCCTGATATTTCCTTATGGTTGTTTGTATTTCTTTGGTGTCAGTTGTTATTTCTCCCCTTTGATTTCTGATTTTTTTTTACTTGGGTCCTCTCTCTCTCTCTCTCTCTCTCTCTCTCTCTCTCTCTCTCTCTCGATGAATCTGGCTGAAGTTTTATCAATCTCGTTTATGTTTTCAAAGAACCAGGTCTTGGATTCATCAATCTTTTGTACCTGTTTTAGATTATATTTCATTTATTTCTGCTCTGATCTTTGTTATTTCTTTCCTTCTACTCAACTTGAACTTTGCTTGTTGTTGTTTTCAAGTTCCTTTAAGTTTAAAGTTAGATTGTTTATTTGACCTATTTCTTGTTTTTTGAGATAGGCCACTTATTCTATGATTTTTCCTCTTAGGATTGCTTCCCATTGTCCCACAGATTTTGGATAGTTGTGTCCTCATTTTCATTTGTTTCAGGATATCTTTTGATTTCTTCCTTGTTCTTCTTGTTGATATATTCTTTGTTTAATAACATGTTTAGCTTCCATGTCTTTGAATTTTTTTCAGTGTTCTTGTGATTGACTTCTAGTTTCATAGCATTGAGGCCAGAGAAGATGCTTGATATAATTTCAATCTTCTTAAATTTATTGAGATTTGTTTTGTGGTCTAGCATGTGGTCTATCTTATAAAATATTCCATGTACCCTTGAAAAATATTTATATTCTGCTGCTTTGGGGTGAAATGCTCTGAAGATATCAATTAAATCCATTTCATATTTTGTTTGTATGTTGTTTAAGGCTGCAGTCTCCTTGTTGATTTTCTGTCTGGAAGATCTATCCTTGAAGTCAATAGTTGTTAAAACCCCCTACTATGACTATATTTCTGTCGATCTCTCCCTTTATGTCCATCAAAATTTGCTTTATATATTTAGGTGCTCCTGTGCTGGTGTGTAAATGTTTACTAAGGTTATATCCTTTTGTTGAATTGTTCTCTTTATCATTATTTAGTGTCCTTCTTTGTCTCTTACCATAGCATTTGTTTTAAAGTCTATTTTCTCAGATATAAGCACTGCTACCCCAGCTTTTTTTTCTTTTCCATTTGCATGAAATAATTTTCCATCCCTTTACTTTTAGTCTGTGTGCATCTTTTCATCTGAGATGTGTCTCTTGGAGGAGATATATATCTTGTTTTCTTATCCATTCAGCTACCTTATGTCTTTTGGTTGGAGCATTTAAGCCATTTACATTTTTGATAGATAAGTGATTATTGATAGATATGTATACAGGCCATTTTATTGTTGGATTGTTTTCCTCTGTTTCTTTTCTTTCTCTTTTTCTTCTTCTGCTTAAAGCAAGCCCTTTAATATTTGTTGCAGTACTAGTTTGGTGTTAACAAACCTTTAGCTTTTTCTTGTCTGGGAGCTCCTTATTTCTCATTTGATTTTAAAGGATATCCTTGCTGGGTAAAGTAGCCTTGGTTGTAGGTGCTTGCTTTTCATCACTTTGAATATTTCATGGCATTCCTTTCTGGTCTGAAATGTTTCTGTTGAGTAATCAGATGATAGTCTAATTGGTGCTCCCTTGTAGGTAACTACCTGTTTTCTCTTGCATCTTTTACGATTCTCTCCTTGTCTTTAAGCCTTCTCATTTTAATTATGATGTGTCTCAGTGTAGGCCTCTTTAGGTCCAACTTGTTTGGGACTCTCTAAGCTTCCTGGACTTGTGTGCCCCTTTCTTTCACCTGATTAGGGGAATTTTCGGTCACTATCTCTTGCTCACACTCTTTTGGTATTCTCATGATGCAGATGTTGTTATGCTTCATATTGTCCAAAATGTTTCTTAAGCTCTCCTCATTTTTTAAATTTTTTTTCCTTTTTGCTGCTCTGCCTGGGTGTTTTTTGCTACCTTGTTTTCCAAATTACTGATTTGATCCTATGCTTCATCTAACTTACTGTTTATTTCTCCCAGTGTATTATTTATTTCAGATATTACATTCTTTATTTCTGACTGATCCTTTTTTATGGTTTCCATGTCTTTTTTCATGATGTTGAGTATCCTTATAATCATTACTCTAATCTCTCTATCTGATAAACTACTGCTTCCATTTCATCTACTTCTGGGGAATTCTGTTGTTGTTTCATTTGTTGTCTGTTTATTTGTCTTCCCATTTTAGCTTATTTGTATTTTCCTCTTTGGCTGTTAAACTAATTAACAGCTAAATGGATCAGTTGTTAAGTGAATCAACATCTAATCTGTCCCCTGGCTTAAGCTCCCCAAGGTGGGGTAGAGTAATTCCTGCAGGCAGGCCTATTACTTCCCCTCAGGCTGATGTCATTTAGAGAGGAGTGCTCCTTCTGAGAAAGATGGCTCCTGCAGTATGGGGAATGACTGTGGGCAGGGATCCTGGCAGCTGTTCCTTCAATTCTCTCCCCAGACCCATTAACCCAAGACTCATCTCAAGTGTCTCTAGTCCACTCTGCCCTTCCTCTGCTGGCACCCAGGGTAAGAGGCTGTAAATTAAATATTGTGTGTGTAGGCCCTTAATGAGGCTCTCTGTATCTCCAGCTGTTTCTTCCTGGCAGACAGAAACCCTGATGCTTTCACCGCTGGATGTTATCTGGGTTCCTTTCTGGCTGTGGTGCTGTAGACTGGGGAGCCCATCTTGGGGTTTAGACCCCACACTTCTCAGGGGGACCTCCCTGGACACATATATCCCTCTGGAACTTCAGCTGCTGCCTGTTGGAGCCCAGCCAGCCCTCTCATGCCTCTTCCACATTCTATGCCAGTGTTGTTGTGGTGAAGTGGTTTCTTCTGTCTCTCCAATTGAGCCTTGAAGAACCACGTTTAGTGGCCAAGTTGAGGAAAATAATCCCACAAAGGTAATAAATAAGTAGCAGGGTCAGAGAAAAACTTGAAGATTTTTGTGTCATACAAACCAAAGGAATAGAAGGTTACAAGTAGGATGGAGTGGCTATTAGTGTCAAATGATGGTGAAATATTAAATAAGATGAAGACTGAGAAGTGTTTGTTGGAGTCAACAACATAGAAATCATTAGTGACCTTATCCAAGTCTCTTTTGGCAGAGTGAAGATTAGAGGCCAGTTTGGATTGGGTAGCAATGAGTGGGAAATGAATGCTCACTAATTATTTTGGTGGCTTCAGGGTAGATTTGAAGCTCAGAAAAGATTATTCAGGAGATTACTTTTTAAAGATTAATATTTCAATTATTAAAGTTTCAAATCCACATGCCTTGTTCTCTCTTAAGCTTTTAAATTCAATGAACAAATCTTATTATACTGTACGTAAGTCTAGCAGATATTGGCAATCAACATTTATGCAGCCTTCAATTAATATTGGGTCCCACTTACAAACTTAAACTCCTTAGTCCCATTTTCCAAATGAAGAAACTGAGAGTCAGAGAGGTTAAATTACTTGTTCAAGATTACAAGGCCATAGGCATGTCTATTTCCTCAGTCCCATGCTATTTTCATTAAACCAAATTTTCTCATAATAATGTTGCATATTTTATTTCACAGGCTCTAGCTTCTTTTCTCATGGCTCTATTTGCCCCTGTATTCTTAAAATCTTTAAAATACTATATAGACTATTACCCAGAGACAACTTCTAGGGAGATATTACTAGAAGTCTTTTATTATTTTCCTCCCCGCAAGAGACCCTGGAGGTGAAACAACCAGCTGCCCAGCTGAAAGAGGTACAGAGATCTGAGGCAGGCTTTTCACTTCCTTTTTCTATGGTAACAGTAGTTTCTGGGAAGCTGCACTATCTTAGGGATAGGTCCCACCTTATGGGCAGGGACAGGAAGGTTAATCCTTCATGCTGTAAAAGATTCCATCTTTCTTGAATATGTTACTTTCCAAGCTGCCTGTCCTTACAGGTTAATAATGTTCAGAAAGCAGGGCCACGGTCTCATTAGTTTCACACAGAACTTCTGAGATATGACCCAGTGCCCTGACCTAGCACTTCACAGAGATGTCTTGCCCTGATGGATGCCTGGATTGTCTTGCTGTGAACCATGTTGCAAGGAGTGGCTGTGTCATTAGGAATGACATCTCCATTTTATCACCTATGAAACAAGTAAAGTGTTGCCATGGTGAGTGGGAAGAGGACTGCAGACCCGAGTGTATATTCCAAGCTCTGCCACTTACGAGATGAATTACCAAATCCCACCAGCCTTTTCTGTATCTGTATAAAGGGTTTTGACTTATATCCTGGGGTCTTTGTAGAGTGACAAATGTAAAGGGTCCAGCACCAAGTAGAGGTTCAACCAAGGCAATAATTCAGATTGTCTGTGCATGTGTCTCCCCTTCAACACTGTGAGCTGCTCAAGAGCAGTGACTGCATCATCTCTATCTCCCCACATATCCTGAACACCACCCAGAACACAGCACTAAATACTTGCAAAACAAAGCTGAACCAGGTGTGTCTCTTCATCTCAGGAGTTCAACTTGGTAGTTCTTTGCAACTCTGACATCCTGTATTTCTGTGAAAACCGATCATGTGGCTATGTTGATATCAACCTCCTTTGCACAGAAAGTTAAATTTGCTGCATTGTTATCATTGCTATGATGTTTTAAAAATATATTGTCTTTGAACTGCATGTGAATAGGGTTGGGCCAGATATGGTTCCTCACTCTTCACTGGATTGGATGATACAGACAGAATTTTTTCGCACACAAGATTTAGTACCATGGTAACATGATTACCCACATAAGTAGCATTCAATCATTTATGAAAATACAGCTAGCATAAAAATGCTTATAATCTTGGAAAATATTATGTAATATGTACTAAATCCTGTCACAAAGAGTTCTTTACTTCAGAGTTTGAGAAGCATTAGCTCACAAGGATTCAGTCCTACAGGTAGTAAGAAAGGTCTTTCTCTGTGAGGTCAGGAACTTTAGTAGAGTAGGGAACTCTGTGCAGAGAAAAATCCACACATTTATAGTTAGTATGGCTGAAACCTGCTGGTGATTAATTTCTAGGCTTTGGTTACTGCTAGGGCTTATACCATATCATTGACCTACAGACATTTTTGAAAAATTTCCAATCCAGAGAGTAGATGTTTTTCATAATGCCTTGCCCAGGACAGGACCCTCTTCCCCACCACTCAATCCCTGAGAAAGGTCTCACCAAATCTGGCCTTGAAGTGCTCCCCACATGCATCAAGACAGCCTTTTCTTGCTTTTGCTCTGTTCATTTCCCTTTTTTGTGATAACTACTTTATTATTTTATTTGTTTAACTTTTTAAATTGTTGTTCAAGTATAGCTGTCTCCATTTCCTCTCCCCACCGTTCCCCCCACCCCAGCCATCCCTACCCTTGATCCCACCCCCTTTTGTTTTGTCCATGTATCCTTTATAGATGCTCCTGAGAACCCTCCCCCCTATAACCCCCATTATCCCCTTCCACCTTCCCTCTGGTTACTGCCTGTTTATTCTTAATTTCAATGCCTCTGATTATATTTTGCTCGTGTTTGTTTTGTTGATTAGGTTCCACTTATAGGTGACATCATATGGTATTTGTCTTTCACTGCCTGGCTTATTTCACTTAGCATAATGCTCTCCAGTTCCATCCATGCTGTTGTGAAGGGTAGGAGCTCCTTCTTTCTTTCTGCTGCATCGAATTCCATTGTGTAAATGTACCATAGTTTTTTGATCCATTTGTTTACTGATGGGCACCTAGGTTGCTTCCAGCACTTGGCTATTGTAAATTGTGCTGCTATGAACATAGAGGTGCATAGGTTCTTTTGGATTGGTGTTTCAGGGTTCTTAGGGTATAATTCTGGCAGCAGAATTGATGGGTCAAAGAGCCATTCCATTTTTAGTTTTCTGAGGAAGTTACATACTGTTTTCCACAGTGGCTGCACCAACAGTGTACTAGGATTCCCTTTGCTACACAGCCTCACCAGCACTTGTTGTTTGTTGATTTCTTTATGGTAGCTATCGTGACCATTGTGAAGTGGTAGCTCATTGTAGTTTTGATTTGCATCTCTCCGATGGCTAGTGATGCTGAGCATCCTTTCATATATCTCTGGCCCCTCTGTATGTCCTCCTTGGTGAAGTGTCTGTTCAGGTCTTTTGCTAATTTTTTAATTGTATTGTTTGTCTTCCTGGTGTGGAATTGTGTAAGTTCTTTATATATTTTGGAGATCAAATATTTGTCTGAGGTATCATTGGCCAATATGTTTTCCCATACGGTTGGTTCCCTTTTCATTTTGCTGATGTTTTCTTTAGGCATGCAGAAGCTTTTTCATTTGATGAAGTACCATTTGTTTACTCTTTCCTTTTTTCATTTTTATTTATTTTTTATTTTTATCATTGTTCAAGTTCAGTTGTGTGCCTTTTCCCCTTACCACTCCACCTCCCTCCCCTGATTCCACCCTCCCTTGGTTTTGTCCATGTGTCCTTTATAGTTGTTCCTGTAAATCCTTCACCCTTTTCCCTTTATGTTCCTTGCTCTAAGAGACATATCAGTGAAAATATTGCTGAATGGAATATCTGAGATTTTCCTACCTATGCTCTCCTCTAGGACTTTTATGGTGTTGCAACTTATATTTAAATCCTTTTTCCATCTTGAGCTTATTTTGGTGTATGGTATAAGTTGGTGGTCAAGTTCTTTTTTTTTTTTTTTTGCATGTAGCTGACCAGGTCTCCCAACACCATTAGATGAAGACGCTATTTTTACTTGATTTTATGCTCACATCCCCTTTGTCAAATATTAATTGACCATAGAGACATGGGTTTACTTCTCAGTTCTCTATTCCATTCCATTGATCATACTGGTACTTATACTAGTACCAGGCTGTTTTGATTACTGTGGTCTTGTGATATAGTTTTATATCAGGTATTGTGATCCCTCCTACTTTGTTCTCCTTTCTCAAAATTGCTGAGGGTATTTGGGGTAGTTCATGGTTGCATATAAAGTTTGAAATGTTTGTTCTATATCTGTGAAATATGTCATTGGTACTTTAATAGAGATTGTGTTGAATCTATAAATTTCTTTGTGTAATATGGACATTTTGATGATGTTAATTCTTCCCATCCATAACATGGTATGTTCTTCCATTTGTTTGTGTCTTCCTTAATTTCTTTCTTTAGTGTTGTGTAGTTTTCTGAGTACAGGTATTTTACCTACTTGGTTAAGTTTATTTTTAGGTACTTATTTTTCCTGTTGCTATAGCAAATGGGATTTTTTTTTCCTGATTTGTTTCTGATATTTCATTGTTGGTGTACAAAAGTCCCTTTGATTTCTAAATATTGACTTTGAATCCCACTGTTTTGCCAAATTACTTATTAGGTTGAGTATTTTTTTCATGGAATCTGTAGGATTTTTTATGCCCACTATCATGTCATCTGCAAACATGACAGTTTTACTTCCTCTTTTCCAATTTGGATGCCTTTTATTTCCTTTTTTTATCTAACTGCTGAGGCTAGAACTTCCAATACTATATTGAATAGAATTGGTGAAGGCAGACATCCTTCTCTTGTTCCTGATCTTAGTGGGAAAGCTTTTAGTTTTTGCCCATTGAGCATGATATTGGCTGTAGGTTTCTTGCATATGGCCTTTATCATGCTGAGGTGTGCTCCCTCTATTCCTCCTTTGCTGAGTGTTTTTATTATAAATGGGTGCTGTACCTTATCAGATGCTTTTTCTGCATGTATTGATATGATCATGTGATTTTTTGTCTTTCCTTTTGTTTATGTGATGTAGTACATTTATTTATTTGTGAATATTGTACCATCCTTTCATCCTTGGGAAGAATCCCCCTTGATCATGGTGTCTGATCTTTTTAATGTGTTGCTGGATGCAGTTCGCCAATATTTTGTTGAGGATTTTCGTGTCTGTGTTCATCAGCGACACTGGCCTGAAGTTTTCTTTCTTTGTTGTGTCTTTTTATATTTTTTATTTTATTTTATTTTAAAATAAAAAATATGAAAGTACAGTTGTTCAAGTGCAGTTGTCTGCATTTCTCCTCCACCACTCCCCAGTCATACCCATCTCCCTCCCCTGATTCCACCCTTCCTTGGTTTTGTCCGTGTGTTCTTTATAGTTGTTCCTGAAAATCCTTTCCCCCTTTCCCTCCATTATCGTCTTCCACATCCCCTCTGCTTACTATCAGATTGTTCTTAATTCCAATGTCTCTGGTTATATTTTGCTTGCTTGTTTGTTTTGTTGATTAGGTTCCACTTAAAGGTGAGATCATATGGTATTTTCTTTCATTGCCTGGCTTATTTCACTTAACATAAGGCTCTCCAGTTCCATTCATGATGCTGCAAAGGGTAGGAGCTCCTTCTTCCTTTATGCTGTGTAGTATTCCATCATGTAAATATACCATAGTTTTTATCTGGTTTTGGAATTAGGATGATTCCAGGCTTATAAAAAGAGCTTGGGAGTTTTCCCTCTTCTTGGATTTTTTGAATAGTCTGAGAGGGAGAGGGGTTAGCTCTTCCTTAAATATTTTGTGTAATTCTATTGTGAATCCATCTGGTCCAGGGCTTTTGTGTGCTGGAAGTTTTCTTTTTTTTAAAAAAAAATTGTTGTTCAAGTACAATTGTCTCCATTTTCACTGCACCATGCCTATGCAGCAGAAAGAAAGAAGGCACTCCTACCTGTTACAGAAGCCTGGATGTAACTGGAAAGCATTATGCTAAGCAAAATAAGCCAGGTGGTGAAAGAGAAATATCATATGATTTCACCTATAAGTGGAACCTGATCAACACACAAATAAGCAAGCAAAATACAAGAGACAATGAAATAATGTTTTCTGATTACTGCTTCAGTTTCATTAGCTGTTATTTATATTTTATGCTTACTGCTTCATCTTGATTCAGTTTTAGAAGATTATATTTTTCTAGAAATTTGTCCATCTCACCCAGGTTTTTACATTTCTGGCATATGGTCTTTTGTAGTAATCTCTTACAATTCTTTGTATTTCTGTGGTGTCAGGGATAATCTCTCCTCTTTAATTTCTGATTTTATTTATTTGGGTACTCTCTCTTCTTGTTGAGTCTCCTTATGGACTTGTCAATTTTGTTTATCTTTCAAAGAACAAGCTCCTGGATTTATTGATCCTTTGAATTGTTCTTTTAGTCTCTATGTCATTTAATTCCACTCTGATCTTGGTGTTTCCTTTCTTCTACTCACTCTGGGCTTTGATTTTTTTTTTTTTCTTTTTTCATTCATCCGGTTCTTGTAAATGTAGGGTTATGTTGCTTATTTGAAACGTTTCTATCTTTTTTAGGTAGGCCTGTATTGCTATGAACTTACCTCTCAGCACTACTTTCTCTGTGTCCCATAGGTTTTGGACTGTTGTGTGTTCATTTTCATTTGTTTCCATAAACTTTTTGATTTCTTCCTTGATCTCATTCTTATCCCATTCATTGTTGAATAGTGTGCTATTCGGTCTCCATGAATTTGAATGTTTTTGAATTTTTTCCTTGAGGTTGGTTTCTAGTTGCAATCCCTTCTGGTGTGAGAAAATGCTGGATGTCACTTCAATTTTCTTGAATTTGTTGAGGTTTGTTTTGTGTCCTATCATGTAGTCTATCTTTGACAATGTTCCAAGTGCATTTGAAAATAATGTGTAGTTTGATTCTTTGGGATGAAAGGTTCTATATATATCAGTTAAGTCCATTTGATCTAGTGCATCATTCAGTGCCACGATATCCTCATTGATATTTGTTTGGAAGATCTGTCCATTGTTGACAGTGGGGTATTAAAATCCCCTACTATAAGTGTGTTGCTGTCTATATCTTTCTTGAAGTCTTCCAAGATTTTTCTTATATATTTGGGTGCTCCTTTTTTGGGTACGTATATTTACAATAATTATGTCTTTGTAGCAGATTCTTCCCTTGAGTATTATGATGTGTCCTTCTGTGTCTCTTTTTATGGCCTTTGTTTTGTAGTCTATTTTGTCTGATATAAGTATTGGAACCCTGGCTTTTATTTTCCTGTCCATGTGCTTGGAATGTTTTTTTTTAACCCTTCACTTTCAGTCCATGTAGAACTTTTGTTCTGAGGTGTGTCTCTTCTAGGCAGTATGTGGGTCATGCTTTCTTTTCCATTCAGCTACCCTATGTCTTTTGATTGGAGCATTTAATACATTTACATTTAAGGTAATTATTGATGTGTTCTTATTCATTTGCCCCTTTGTACCTGTGTTCCTCTCTCCCTCTCTTTCTCTTTCTCTTTCTAAAGCAGTCTATTTAGCATGTCTTGCAATGCTGGTTTGGTGGAGGTGTATTCTTTTAGCCTTCTTTTGTCTGGGAAACTCCTTATTTCACCTTCCATTTTAATTGATAACCTTGCTAGCTAGAGTAGTCTTGGTTGCAGGCCTTTGCTTTTCATTGCTTTGAATATTTGTTGCCATTCCTTTCTGGCTTGTAGTGTTTCTGTTGAGAAGTCAGCTACTAGCCTTATCAGAGTTCCCTTGTATATTACTTTCTATAGTATTCTTACATCCCTCTGTCTATTTTGTACCTACTAATTATACTTTTAATCCCTGCACGTTTTACTCCATTTTCCCCCTCCCCCTCCTAGCTCATAACTCTCCAAATACTCTCCATACCTATGATTCTGTTCCTGTTTTCTGTTTTTTCTTATTTTTTAAAAAAGATTCAGTTGTTGATATTAGTGACTTAGTTGACTTTTTAGTGTTCATAGTTTTTATCTTTTTCTTCTTCTTAATTAAGTCCCTTTATCATTTCATATAATAAGAGCTTGGTGATGATGAACTCCTTTAGCTTTACCTTGTCTGGGAAGTGCTTTATATGCCCTTCCATTCTAAATGACAGCTTTGCTGGATAGAGTAATCTGAGTTGTAGGTCCTTGCTTTTCATCACTTTGAATACTTTTTGACAGTCCATTCTTGCCTGCAAAGGTGTTTTTTTTTTTTTTTTTTTTTTTTAGAAATAAGCTGAGAGTCTTATGGGAACTCCTTTGTAGGTGACTGTCTCCTTTTCTTCTGCTGCTTTTAAGATTTTCTTTTTGTCTTTAACCTTTGGTATTTTAATGGCTTGGTGTGGTCCTTTTGGGGTCCAAATTGTTTGGGACTCTCTGTGCTTCCTGGACGTGTATATCTATTTCCTTTGCCAAATTAGGGAAGCTGACTTTCATTATTTTTTCAAATAAAGTTTAAATTTCTTGCCCTTCTTCCTCCTCCTCCTCCTCCTCCTCCTCCTCCTTCTAGAATCCCTATCATTTGGATGTTGACAGGTTTGGAAGTGTCCTTGAGTCTTCTTACACTATCCTTTTTTTTTTTTTTTTAATTCTTCTTTCTTCTTTCCATTCTAGTTGAATGTTTATTTCATCCTTATCTTCCAAATTATTGATTTGAACCCTGGCTTCCTTCCCTTCACTATTTGTTCTCTGTGAATTTTTCTTTATTTCACTTAGTGTAGTATTCATTTATTCCCTTATACATTTGCCATCGTCCATGAGTTCTCTGAGCATCCTGATCACCAGTGTTTTGACCTCTGCATCTAATAGGTTGGCTATGTCTGTTTTGTTAAGTACTTTTTCTGGGGTTTTGTTCTGTTCTTCCATTTGGGCCATATTTCTTTGTCTCCTCAATTTGGCAGCCTGCCTGTGTTTGTTTCTGTGTATTAGGTAGAGCTGCATTGAATCCCTGTCTGGGTACATCTGTTACATTGTAAGGGGTGGATCCTTAGCTATTTGCCACTTTGTGGCACTGTATGTGGGGAAGGGGTTGGGCATTAAGCAATGCCACTTTGTGTAATCTTGTCCCATTCCAGTCACTTCCCCCACTTCCCATATGTGACTGGAACCTTTCTAGCTCCTGTCCTGATGTTAAATCTCAGAGTGGATTGGGTTGTGTACATTCTAGGACCATGCAGATCCTTTAAATGGGATCTCTTTAGACACCAGTAGTTTCTTCTGCCAACCAACCCCCAACTGTTTTTTTACAGCCAGAAGTTATGAGGTTTTATTTTCCCAAGACTGGAACCCTGGGCTATGCCATCTGGCCTGAGTCTGGTGCTCACTCTCCAGGTGTCCCTCCCAGTTTTTATCTGACACATGTGAATGTGTGGACACCCATTCTGCTGGCCACTGCTGATACTGGTGCCTTGCCATTGCAGCCTTGCCACCACCACAACACATCCTCTTTGCCCTGACCATCTCAGCCCCTCCTACCCATCTGCATGAATATGGCTTCTTTAAATCCTTGGTTGTGGACTTCTGGCCAAGATGGAGGTGTAGGTGGACACACTGTGCCTCCTCGCACAACCAAAATTAAGGACAACAAAGATTTAGAAATAAGAAAACAACAGAACTGATAGAAAATTGAACTGTAAAGAAGTCCAACACCCATTCATCCAGACTGGTAAGAGGGATGGAGTTGTGGCAGGAAAAAGTGGAGGTTGGCAGACTCAGGCACCCAGGCAGAGGCTGGCAGACCCCAGGCACACAGGCAGCAGCTAGCAGACCCCAGGCATGGGGTGGCAACAGGCAGACTCAGTGAGACCTTGCAAGGTGGCTGGCTGACCAGGCAGTCCCACATTCGTGCACAGATAATCCAGGCGAAGGGGAAGCAGTGGAAGGGACTGGAATCCGAAGGAGAGTGGAGCGCCATTGTTTCCTCTCAGACCCTGCCCCCACATACAGCACCACAACCCAGTGACTGGGCTGCCCCACCGTGGGGAATACCTAAGGCTCCGCCTCTCACTACCTAAAAGCCAGGAGCAGACAAAAAAAAAAAAAAAAGAAAAAGAAAAAAAAAAAAAAAGAAAACCAGCAAAAAACCAAAAATGTCTCAAACGGGAGAACAGATCAAAGCCCAGAGCCAATTCATCTAAATGACCAAGAGATAGCCAACCTATCAAATGCACAGTTCAAAGCCCTAGTGATCAGGATGCTCACAGAATTGGTTGATTTTGCTCACAAATTAGATGAACAAATGAAGGCTACAATAAGAGAAATGAAGGAAAATGCACAGGGAACCAATAGTGATGGGAGGAAAACTGGAACTCAAATCAATGGAGTGGACCAGAAGGAAGAAACAAACAAACAAACAGGAAAGAATGAAAAAACAAGAATTCAAAAAAATAAGGAGAGGCTTAGGAACCTCCAGGACATCTTTAAACATCCTAACATCCAAATTATAGGGGTGCCAGAAGGGGAAAAGGAAGAGCAGCAAGTAGAAAACTTATTTGGACAAATAATAAAGGAGAAATTCCCCAATATGGCAAAGGAAATAGACTTCCAGGAAGTCCAGGAAGCTCAGAGTCCCAAAGAAGTTGGACCCAAGGAGGAACACACCAAGGCACATCACAATTACATTAGCCAATATTCAAATGAAGGAGAGAATTCTAGAAGCAGCAAGGAATAAGGGGACAGTCACCTACAAAGGAGTTTCCATCAGATTGTCAGCTGATTTCTCAAAAGAGACCTTCCAAGCAAGAAGGGGCTGGAAAGAAGTATTCCAAGTCATGAAAGTCAAAGACCTACATCCAAGATTGCTCTATCCAGCAAAGCTGTCATTTAGAATGGAAGGGAAGATAAAGTGCGTCTCAGATAAGGTCAAGTTCAAGGAGTTCATCATCACCAATCCCTTATTATATGAAATGTTAAAGGGACTTACCTAAGAAAAAGAAGATAAAAAATATGACAGTAAAAAGACAGCAAACTCACAGCTATTAAGAACCACACCTAAAACAAAAGCAAACAAAGCAAACCACTAGAACAGGAACAGAACCATAGAAATGAAGATCACATAGAGGGTTAGCAACAGGGGAGCGGGAAGAGGAGAGAGTGGAAAAGGTACAGAGAATAAGTAGCATAGATGGTGGGTAGAAAATAGACAGGGGGAGGGCAAGCATAGTGTGGGAAATGTAGCAGCTAAAGAACTTATGACACATGGATATGAACTAACAGGGGGAATGTGGGTGGGAGGGGGTGTGCAGGGTGGAGGGGAATGATGGGGGAGAAATGGGACAATTGTAATAGCATAATCAATAAAATATATTTTTAAAAAATCCTTGGTTGTCAGACTTCCATACAGTTCAATTTTCTGGCGCTTCTGGTTGGTTTTGTTTTGAGGTTAGTGGTGATCCTTCTTATGGCTGTGCAAGAAGGCAAAGTGTGTCTACCTACACCTCCAATGTTGGCCATAAACTGATTTTCCCCCATTTTGGATATTGAATGAGCAATTGCATACTGCACAAAGTCCATTAAAAGCAATTTTCCTCATTTAATAAATGTCTACTGTTTAGAAATTTTTTTTTTTAATTTTTATTTTAGTTGTTGATCTTGTACAGTTTTCTGTCTTTTATTCTCACCCCAACCCACCACCCCAGCCCTTCCCTCCCATTTCCACCCCCCCATAGTTTTTATCCATGTGTCCTTTTTACTTGTTTCTGTAAATCCTTCCCCTTTTCCCCTGAAATTCCCTCCCCTCTCCCCTCTGGTGACTTTCATCCTGTTCCCAATTTCTATGTCTTTGGTTATATTATGCTTGTTTCTTTGTTTTGTTGATTAGGTTCCTGTTAAAGGTGAGATCATATGGTATTTGTCTTTCACTGCCTGGCTTACTTCGCTTAGCATGATGCTCTCAAGTTCCATCCATGCCGTTGCATAGGGTATGAGCTCCTTCTTTCTTTCTGCTGCATAGAATTCCATTGTATAAATGTACCACAGTTTTTTGATCCATTCATTTACTGATGGGCATCTAGGTTGCTTCCAACACTTGGCTATTGTAAATTGTGCTGCTATAAACATAGGGATGCATAGTTTCTTTTGGGTTGGTGTTTCAGGGTTCTTAGGATATAGTCCTAGCAATGGAATTGCTGGGTCAAAAGGTATATCCATTTTTAGTTTTTTAAGAAAAACCCATACTGTTTTCCATAGTGGTTGTACCAGTCTGCACTCCCACCAGCAGTGCAGTAGTGTCCCCTTTTCTCCACAACCTCTCCAACACTTGCTGTTTGTTGCTTTGTTTATGAGGGCCATTCTGACTGGTGTCAAGTGGTATCTCATTGTTGTTTTAATTTGCATCTCTCTGATAGCTAGCGATATCGAGCATTTTTTCATGTGTCTCTGGATCCTCTGTATGTCCTCCTTGGAGAGGTGTCTGCCTAAGTCCTTTGCCCATTTTTTAATTGGGTTGCTTGTCTTCTTAGAGTGGAGTCGTGTAAGTTCTTTGTATATTTTGGAGATTAAACCCTTATCTGAGATATCATTGGCAAATATGTTTTCCCACACAGTCGGTTCTCTTTTTATTTTAATACTGTTTTCCTTGGCCATGCAGAAGCTTTTTATTTTGATGAGATCCCATTTGTTTATTCTTTCCTTTATGTCCCTTGCTTTAGGGGACATATCAGTAAAAATGTTGCTGCGTGTAATATCTGAGATTTTCCTGCCTATGTTCTCTTCTAGGACTTTAATGGTGTTACGGCTTATGCTTAAGTCTTTTATCCACCTTGAATTTATTTTTGTGTATGGTGTAAGTTGGTGCTCGAGTTTCATTTTCTTGCACGAAGCTGTCCAGTTCTCCCAACACCACTTGTTGAAGAGGCTATTTTTACTCCATTTTATGTTGCTGCCCCCTTTGTCGAATATTAATTGACTATAGACACTAGGGTTTATTTCTGGGCTCTCTATTCTATTCCACTGGTCGACATGCCTGTTTTTATGCCAGTACCAGGCTGTTTTGATTACAGTGGCCTTGTAATACATTTTGATATCAGGTATTGTGATCCCTCCTGCTTTGCTCTTCTTTCTCAAGATTGCTGCCGCTATTCTGGGTCGTTTATGGTTCCATATAAATTTTTGAAGAGTTTGTTCTATATCTGTGAAATATGCCATTGGTACTTTAATAGGTATTGCATTGAATCTGTAGATTGCTTTGGGAAGTATGGACATTTTGATGATGTTAATTCTTCCGATCCATGAACACGGTATGTGTTTCCATTTATTTGTGTCTTCCTTGATTTCTTTCTTCAGTGTTGTGTAGTTTTCTGCATACAGGTCTTTTACCTCCTTGGTTAGGTTTATTCCTAGGTACTTTATTTTTCTTTTTGCTATATCAAATGGTATTTTTTCCTTGATTTCTACTTCTGTTGTTTCATTGTTGGTATACAAAAATGCCTTTGATTTCTGGATATTGACTTTGTATCCGGCTGTTTGGCTAAATTCATTTATTAGGTCGAGCAGTTTTTTGGCCGAGACTATAGGATTTTCTATGTATACTAACATGTCATCTGCAAACAATGATAGTTTTGTTTCCTCCTTTCCAAGTTGGATGCCTTTTATTTCCTTTTCTTGTCTAATCGCTGTGGCTAATACTTCCAATACTATGTTGAATAGAAGTGGAGAGAGTGGGCAGCCTTGTCTTGTTCCTGATTTTAGTGGAAAAGAATTTAGTCTTTGCCCGTTGAGTATGATGCTGGCTGTAGGTTTCTCATATATAGCCTTTATTATGTTGAGGAATGCTCCCTCTATTCCCACTTTGCTGAGTGTTTTTATCATAAATGGGTGCTGTACCTTATCGAATGCTTTTTCCGCATCTATTGATATGATCATGTGATTTTTGTCTTTGCTTTTGTTTATGTGATGAATTACATTTACTGATTTGCGAATGTTGAACCATCCTTGCATCCCTGGGATGAATCCCACTTGGTCGTGGTGTATGATCTTTTTAATGTGTTGTTGGATGCGGTTTGCCAATATTTTGTTGAGGATTTTAGCATCTATGTTCATCAGCGATATTGGCCTGAAGTTCTCCTTCTTTGTTGTGTCTTTATCTGGTTTTGGGATTAGGATGATGCTGGCTTCATAAAAAGAGTTTGGGAGTCTTCCATCATTTTGGATTTTTTGGAATAGTCTGTGGAGAATAGGGGTTAGCTCTTCCTTAAATGTTTTGTAGAACTCTCCTGTGAAGCCATCTGGTCCAGGGCTTTTGTGCGTCGGGAGTGTTTTGATTACTGATTCAATTTCACCAGCCGTTATTGGTCTGTTCAGACTTTCTGTTTCTTTTTCATTGAGTTTTGGAAGGTTATATTTTTCCAGAAACCTGTCCATTTCACCTAGGTTTTCAAATTTCTTGGCATACAGTTCTTCATAGTAATTTCTTACAATCCTTTGTATTTCTGCAGTGTCGGTTGTAATATCTCCTCTTTCATTTCTGATTGTGTTTATTTGAGTCCTCTCTTTTTTTTTCTTGATGAGCCTGCTTAAAGGCTTGTCGATTTTGTTGATCTTTTCAAAGAACCAACTCCTGGATTCATTGATCTTTAGGATTGTGCTTTTAGTCTCTATATCATTTAATTCTGCTCTTATCTTGGTTATTTCTTTCCTTCTACTTGCTCTGGGCTGTCTTTGTTGTTGTTCCTCGAGTTCTTGTAGGCGAAGGGTTAGGTTGTTTGTTTGAGATGTTTCTGTCTTTTTTAGATAGGCCTGTATCGCTATAAACTTCCCTCTGAGGACTGCCTTTGCTGTGTCCCATAAGTTTTGGGTCGATGTGAGTTCATTATCGTTTGTTTCCAGAAACTTTTTGATTTCCTCCCTAATTTCATTCTTGACCCATTCATTGTTTAATAGCATGCTATTCAATCTCCATGATTTTGAGGGTTTTGGGTTTTTCTCCTTGGGATTGGTTTCTAGTTTCAGTCCCTTGTGGTCAGAGAAAATGCTTGGTATGATTTCAATTTTCTTGAATTTGTTGAGGCTTGATTTGTGTCCTATCATGTGGTCTATCTTTGAAAATGTTCCATGTGCATTTGAAAAGAAAGTGTATTTAGCTTCTTTGGGATGAAGGGCTCTATATATATCAGTTAAGTCCATTTCCTCTAGAGTGTTGTTCAGTGCCACAATATCTTTGTTGATATTTTGTTTGGAAGATCTGTCCATTTTTGACAGTGGGGTGTTAAAATCACCTACTATAATTGTGTTGCTGTCTATATCTTTCTTGAAGTCCTCTAAAATTTTCTTGATGTATTTAGGTGCTCCTCCGTTGGGTGCATATATATTTACAATATTTATGTCTTCTTGGTGGATTCTTCCCTTGAGTATTATGAAGTGGCCTTCTGGGTCTCTCTTTATGGCCCTTCTTTTGAAGTCTATTTTGTCTGATATGAGTATTGCTACTCCAGCTTTTTTTCCCTGACCATTTGCTTGGAAAATTTGTTTCCAGCCCTTCACTTTGAGCCTGTGTATGTCTTTTGTCCTGAGGTGGGTTTCTTGTAGGCAGCATATGTGTGGGTCATGCTTTCTTATCCATTCAGCTATTCTATGTCTTTTGATTGGGGCATTTAATCCATTTACATTTAAAGTTATTATTGATAGGTATTTATTCATTGCCATTTTCGTACCTGTGTTCCTCTGTCTCTTTCTCTCTCTGTCTTTTCCTTTCTTCCCTTAAAGCAGTCCCTTTAGTATCTCTTGCAGCATTGGTTTGGTAGAGGTGTATTCTTTTAGACTTCTTTTGTTTGGGAAGCTCCTTATTTGGCCTTCTATCTTGATTGAAAGCCTTGCTGGGTAAAGTAGTCTGGGTTGCAGGCCTTTGGTTCTCATTGCTTGGAATATTTCTTGCCATTCTCTTCTGGCTTGGAGCGTTTCCATTGAGAAGTCAGATGCTAACCTGATTGGGGCCCCCTTGTATGTTACTTCCTTTTTCTCCCTTGCTGCCTTTAAGATTCTCTCTTTGTCTTGGAGTTTTGCCATTTTAATTATGATGTGTCTTGAAGTGGGCCTGTTTGGGTTCCTTTTGATTGGGACTCTCTGTGTTTCCTGGATTTGTGTGGCTTTTTCTCTCACCAAATGAGGGAAGTTTTCCATCATTACTTTTTCAAACAGGTTTTCTATCCCTTGTTCTTGTTCTTCTCCTTCTGGTATTCCTATTATACGGATATTATTCCGTTTCATGTTGTCTTGCATTTCTCTTAAACCCTCTTCATTCTTTCTAAGCCTCTTTTCCTTATCTTGCTCATTTTGAGTATTTTTTTCTATTTTGTCCTCCAACTCGCTGATCCGATCTTCTGCTTCGTCGATTCTGCTTTTCATTCCTTCTACTGTGTTCTTCAGTTCAGAGATTGTGTTCTTCATTTCCTCTTGGCCCTTGTTGATAGTTTCTATTTCCTTTTTCATGTTGATATAGTTTGCCGTGAGTTCATCATAACTTCCCTGTAGTTTATGGTAGCTCATTGAGAGCTCATTGAGCTTCCTGACAACCATTGCTTTGAACTCGATATCTGATAGTTGAGTTGCCTCTGTTTCATTTAGCATTCTTTCTTGAGCTTCCTCCTTTCCTTTCATTTGGGGATTGTTCTTTTGTCTTCCCATTGTTTGTAAGACTCTTGTTGTTAGCCTCAACTTCTTAAATTGATCTGTTCTGGCTCCCTGGGTTTGTGGTATGACCTTCTGTGGTAGAATATCTGTGAGATTCAATGGTGGATTCTCCTTCGGATATCCTGTTGTTCACTGCTTCCACTGACTCATCAGCTGGAATACCCTCTTTTGGGGGCCAACTCTGGATCTCCCCCCGCCACAGTTCCAGGCTTGCTTGTTTGTTTGTTTTGTCTCACTCGTGTGTATTTACAAAAAGAAGAGGGGGGAAAATGAAAAAAAGAAGAAAGGGGAAACAAGAGGAAGGTAGAAAAGATAAAAATTGAAGAGAAAGGAAGAGGGGATAAGAGAAGAAGGAATTCAAGGAAGGCAAAAGGAGTTGGGGAGTAAAGAAGAAGATATAAACAATGAAGAAGGAGTAGTTAAAAACTCATATAGATATACAGGCTTACAAACAAAAAGACACTAACAAACTGGCAAAACAAAAAAGAGACACGCACACAGACACCCCCACACAAATATAAGCAGCCAAAGGGGGGAAAAAGAAAAAAAAAACAAAAACAAAAACAAAAAACAAAACAAAAAAAAAACAAGCAAAGCACAACAAAATATTTTAAAAAATAAAAATATATTAAAGAAATAAAAAATTTAAAAAATTATTAATTTAAAAAAAAGAAAGAAAAGAAAAGGAAAAAAAAAAAACAAAAACAAAAAAAAACAAAAAAAAAACAAAAAACCCTCTTGTTGTTTTCAAACTTGCCAGCTGGTTTTTTTCAGGTCTTGCTGGCTGCAATGGCCGAGAGTTGATCTTATTGCTTTTTTCTGTGTTCAGAACTCAGTCCTCACTGTGCTATGTATCCCAGCGTTAGTGGGCACCTCTCCCCACAGGGTTTCCAGCGTGTGATCTGAACTTCCTGATGTGTGCGCACTTCTCCGAGGTTATGGGTGTGAGCTAGGTTCTCCAGACGTGCACAGCCGCCTGCCTTTGTCCCTGGGAGGCTTTCAGTGTTCGGGCACAGCTGCCTGCATTCGGATCTGAGAGAGGCCTGCGTTCCAGCTGCTATCCGGCGCCTGCACCTTGGGCCTGAGCTGTCCGCGTTGCGAACCCGCCGGTGAACTGGCGCCTCTGGCTCCACAGCTGTCTCCAGTGGCCTGCGCCTATGTTTTCGCGAGTGTCCACTAGCCCGAGACCGTGTGCGGTCCCCTGAGGGTGTCTATTTTCATTCAGCTGTCTCACTTCGCCCGCGCCTCTGTCTCTCTTGGGGCGCCTATGCTTTCGTAGTCGCGCGGCGACCACGAAAACTCGGTTCAAAGTCGCGCAGTGACCTGGTGGGGTGCACCCACTTTCGCTCCCTCGCAGGGCACCCACTTTTGCTCGGGCGCAGTCGCGCGGTGGCCCCTGAGATCTCCCAGCCGGTTCAGCGGCTGACCCAGCTCCCTCCCCAGGGCCCTGGGGCAGGCTTGGCGGAGCGCCGGGCCGGGGCCTCGGCCGCCCCATTCTCCGCGCACTGGAACCCTGGGCTCTTATTGTTCCGAAGAGCTCTCCTTACCGCTTGTTTTTCAGTGTCCGCTACAATTTCCGACCTCTTATTCTCCAATATGCTGTATTACTGTTCCTTGTCTGTTCTGATCTTTACGTAGATTGATCTGGTTTTTCTCCTGTGTGTAGAGGGGGAGTAGGGTCTGCTCCCTCCTACCACGCCGCCATCTTCCTCCCCCCACTGTTTAGAAATTTTATTATGAACTTTGCACTTTGTGTTTTGGCAGTTTAGGACTCAAATATATGCAAATAAAAACATAATAGCAATCATCACAAGGACTAAAAAGTATATGTCGCTCTCAGTTCAAAGTCATAGCTAACTGTAAATAGAGGTTGAGCTGTTGTGAAAGGTCTGTTAACTTGTGAACTAGCAATAAGTTAAACTTTATATGTGATGCAAAAAAGATAAATTTCTTTTTTTTCCTGCAAAGGAGAGATGTACTTGTAAGGTGCAGTTTTCTGGAATAAAACCAGAGCTTTGCGAAGGTTTTGGGGAATAGGGCATGGAGGGATTGGCAGGTGTAGAGAAGTGAGAGAGTGGAGACACTGATGTACTTCCAGCCTGTTTTTGTACTCACTAGAGCAAGACTGCTTCCCAGCAGCAACCTTCAGAACAGGCAGCTGGAGTTGAGCACTTTTTGATTGATGGTTGTCTAGAAGTGTTGCTGATTGGCTTACTTTCAGGGGTTTTAGCACTACCTGGCTGACTTTCAGGATTTGGTTTTTCTGATTGACTTTCAGTAGTTGATTAAGTGGGGCTGTTGCTGACTGGCTGATTTTCAGAGCGTATGTATGGATTGGAAATTACCACTAAATAATGGTGGTTACTTGTTCATAACTTGAGGCTTTGGCCAAAGTATAGTCATTTCCTTTCTTAAGAATGAATATAAAAGTATTTTTAGTTCTCAGTCACCCCTTTTGGTCTTCTCTCAATCAAACCTGCACAAGAAATTTTCTGGATAATTTATGGATTTGTCTTTATCTGTGGAGGTCAGACTTTTAGTAGTATTACCATTTAAGTGATTTAGGAACCAATTACCATTGTGTAAAACTAGGTGTAACTGCTGAATTTTTGTAATTTATTGAAAAAGGCTGAATATGGCACATTTAGGGCATCCTGATTAAGTCAATACAGAATGAAATCATTAAGTGCAGAAGAAGTATTTAATGTCCTGTGTCTGGAGTCCAGGAGGCAGCAGCCAGGCTTTGTCTCCAGTGAGGTCATCTGCCCTATGTCTGTGAGTCTTACAGCTGCCACAGGAGTTTCCTGCTAATCTCCCAAGACCCACTCCAAGGACTCCTCCTCTACCAATACAGAAACATAGATGGCAAGACCTCTGTCAGAGGGTGTTTGGCAAAGGAGAGGTTAAGGCCCTGAGATTTCAGGTGTATAAAGGGGAAATAGGGCACAGGAGTGTACCAGCAATGACTCTGAGAAGGAACATTCAGAGAAGTACAAGAAGGCTTGAAGTGTGTGGGGTTTCAAAAACCAGAGAAAAGCAGAGTTTCAATGGAGTAGCTGGTAAAATGGTCCTATAGCCATGGACAGATGTCCAGGAGGTCATGATTTCCCCAAATTGTGAGGAGAATGTCCTATTGTCTACATTTGGTGAGGGGACTGGGGCTGTAGCCTCCTCAGATTCTGGAAGACTAAGAATATGTCTGGGACTCCTGGCTGAGACCACAAGGGCAAAAGAGGTTACCCAGGGGCATTGTGCAGAATAAGAACAAAGAAGAGAAGGGCGTTCTGGCCTGGCCCTGAGGGGCTTTAGCAACAGGGCTTGGCAGATAAGAAGGTCTGGGTAGACAAAGCTAAGAAAACTAGGTAAAAGTGGGAGAAGGAAGGAAGGGGAGAGTAGAGGTGAGAGTTGGGGAGAAAGGGGTAGGAGGAGAGGGTCATTTAGGAAGAAAGAATTACTGGAGATGACAACAAGGAGCCCTTACTACCCATCTTGGAGTAGACTGAGCAGAGGGATCAAGGTAAGCCTGCTTGGAATGGGTGAGTGCTAAAGGGGAGATGAGATGAGGAAGCCAAGCCCCAGAGTGTAAATTCCTCTTGTGAGAAGCTTAGCTGTGTTGTGGGTAGAGGTTGTACAAGGGGAAAATGCTGGTGTAGTATGTATAGTCCAGGTAGAGGTATTTTCTTTCTAAAAACAGGATAGACTTGTGCATGTTTGAAACCTGTGGAGAAGGAGCCAAGAAAATAAAGCCAAAATTACAGAAAGACAGACCAAAATGGAAAGAGTGACAGAGATAAAAAGATTAGAGATTCAGAGACTAGGATGATAGAGAATTAGAGAAAGACAGAGAGAGGGCCCCTGTCTGCATTATTTGTGCTGTCCCAGGGAAAGAGGCTGGAGATACTTTGTGTAGTGGAGGAGGGTGTCAAAAGAGACAGTGGAGGGATGTACCCTGGGGCCTGGGCTGGACAGAGGAGTAGCTTTAGCCTAGACATACTAGTACTTTTTGTTTTTCTTCTGGTTATGTTTATAACTATGAATTCTGTACTTCTATTTCTTAACTTTTCACCTAAGTTATTTATGTTGTGGATTTTACCAGTCTGTCCTGCTTCCTGATTTAGTTTTTGCTGTTTTCTAATTTCTTGCATAAACAGCCTAATTTGATTACGTTTGTTCCATTACCTTTAATTAGTGTCTAAATCCCATCTACATGAGATGAAAATACTAATTTTTTTCTTCTACCTCTTACCTTCTGACAGTCATTCTTTTGTTGTTACATTTTCAACATTGATTACATGTTTCTTCTGTTCCATAAGCATAACTAAGTCTACTAGGCTTTGTGTATGAAGTCTGTCCAGAAAAAGTCCACTCATTATGAATATAACGAGAATGGTTTGTGAGCCATCGATGTAACCTGGCGGCCAAAGTGACTGGATTGGAATGTGCATGTGTGAACAATGACAACTTCACTGTACTAGTCAGTGGGGGTGGTAGATGCCATTGAATGAGCATGTGCACTGTGTGGCCATCGCATTCAAAATGACTAAGCGAGTACAGCAACAAATCTGTATAAAATTTTTGCATTAAGCTTGAACATTCTTCCACGGAAGCTATATGGATGATTCAGAAAGCCACAGCTTTGGGAAACTGGTAATTTGCAGCTTCATCGTGATAATGCATCCTCTCATGCATAATGTCTTATGCAGAGTTTTTTTTTTTGAAACATTAAATCACCCAGGTGACCTAGCCCCCTACAGCCCAGATTTGGTTCACTGACTTCTGGCTTTTCCTAAAACTAAAATCACCTTTGAAAGGGAAGAGATTTCAGACCATTGATGAGACAGGAAAATACAACAGGGCAGCTGATGGCAATTGGGAGAACTGTAAGGTGCCTACTTTGAAGGAGACTGAGACATCATTGTCCTGTGCACAATGTTTCTTGTATCTGGTATCTTCTTCAATAAATATCTCTATTTTTCATAATACATGGCTGGATACCTTCTGGACAGACTATATTTATATATTTTTATATAGTTGTCATTGTTGTAACATGTGGTGACAGGGTGATCATGAAATAATGTTAAACATAGAAATAGTTTATTAAGATAAAATTCTGTGGGGGAAGTGAAATGTAAACTCAGTTCAAGGAGAAATGCTATAAAATTTCTGATAGTCACATGGCTGTGGCATTTAGATTCTATTGGTTGGATTTGAAAGGGTGATGTGACAGTTGCCTTAAAATATTTACAGTGAGCTGAAAATGACATCCTTTGAAAGTTGTTAAATATGATGAAAACATATCAGATGTCAAATTAAAAATATACAAGGCAGTACACAGTTTTTCAAGATGCTTTTAGAAGGTAAGTAAGCAAAAAGTTAAAAGGCCATCATACCTGCCCCAAACCCGTCATTCTCTTAAAGGTTAGAGCCAGGCCCTCGCTAGGATCTTTACAGAGGACTCTGAGCTCTCTTACTTTTGGAGATTTCACTTCACAACTTTTCAAACAAACTAAAATGCTTCCACATCTCTCATTAAATATATTTCCTTCTGTAAAACATTTTAAAAGGATTGTTATAGTTTTGCTTTTTGAAGATATTTGTCTACAGGTACTTAATTCAATTTATAATTGGTTTAGATTTTTCAGCAATAAGAAATTCTGCTTACTTGGGAACTTTTGTGATATGAGAAAATTGCATCTACAAATTGTTTCCAAATGTGATGGATACTCCAAATTTTATGAATTTAAATTAATTAAAAATTAATAAAATTGACCTGATACTACATTTTGTAGAAATTCAAGTTCACATTTACTGCTTTTGATTTTTAAGTTTTATTTTATATGCTGGAAATAATACACTTTTTTTCAGGTCTCACTCTCATTGCCCTTTGTAGAGCTCATTGGTCCTGGGGATATTTGTCATGTGCAGTGGGTTAGTTGACTTGGGTAATATTTGGGTCCAATCAGTCTCTGCAACTATAGTGTCTAACAGAGTGCCTGGCAAGGATAGGTTACGAAAGGTTATTGAGTCAAGGAATGATGCTGATGCTCAAAGAGATCACAAAAAAGTTGGAAAAATAGAATAACAGTCATAGCAAGAAAAAAGCTCAATTGGGAATTTAGTGTTTCTCTGAATTTAGCACTTATTAGATGATCTATTTTACGAGTTCTACCTTAATTTGCATTCATATACATGGTTGGTGTGGGAACAATAAAAAAAGTCAGCCTGTAAATCAAACTAAGTGAAAAATTATATAAAGATTTTTGTTCTTTAGGTTTAATTGAGTTCAACTTTATGCATTGGGACCTTGTCATTGAGCACTTTTGCTATGCATGTGTTGCTTACTGTGCAAGCAACTGTCTGTGGAATTGTATGTGAAAAGCCCTGAACATGAGATTCATGTGAGTATTTTGTTTACCTGGAAAAATAATTTGAGTATTTCATCAATATTTGTATATTGATACATATTAATATATCATCAATATTTGTGTATCGATACATATTAAAGTTAAGCAACTTTATGCTAGCTAGGATAGATTTTATTTACCAACCTAGTGAATTTGGCCTTTTGTTCTAATTTCCTGTGAAAATAGAATATAGTCATCATTTTTTAGCATTTCAAACCTCAACCTTTCTTTATTATCCAATGAGCAGATATAAGATTGGTGGAAAACAAGCAAAAAGAATCCAATCCTACAGGCACAATTCAGACTTGATTTAGCAGCCCTAGACAATTCTTTCTTCATTACCCATATTGACATTAATTATAATAAAAAGAAGTTTCTGTATTGATTCATCAATCAACCTGAATAGAGAAATGAACATAAGTATAGGAGCTAAATGCCAAAAACAGAGAACAATATAGATAGACAAGTACAAACTCAAGATGAAGAGCAAGTTATTTTTTTATTTATTTATTTTTTAGATTATTTATTTATCTTTAGAGGGGAAGGGTAGGAGAGAGGGAGAGAGAAATATCAATGTACGGTTGCCTCTCGTGTGTCCCCTGCTGGGAACTGGCCTGCAACCCAGGCATGTGCCCTGACTGGGAATCGAACCTCGATCCTCTGGTTCGCAGGCCCGCGCTCAATCCACTGAGCTACACCAGCCAGGGCTATTTTTTTAATATTATTTTTTGAAACACCCTCACCTCTGACTACCATCAGAATGTTCTCTCTTACTGTAAGTCTGTTTTTATTTTGTTTGTTCATTTATCTTGTTTTGTTCTTTAAATTCCACAACTGAGAGAAATTGTATACTATTTGTATTACCCTGTCTCACTAATTTCACTTAGCATAATACCATTTAGGTCCAACCATGCTGTTGCAAATGGAAAGATTTGATTCTTTTTTGTGGCTGAGTAGTATTCCATTTTATATATATATATATAAAATAAATAAAATCACTTATTTATCCAATCATCTATTGATGGGCACTTACGTAGCTTCCCTATCTTGGCTATTGTAAATACTGCTGCGATGAACATAGGTGCACTTATATTCTTTTGAATTAGTGTTTTGGTTTCTTTGGATATATACTGATGAGTGGAATCACTGGGCCATAAGGCAGTTCCATTTTTAATTTTTTGAGGATGCTTCACACTGTTTTCCATAGTGGCTGCACCAATCTGCATTCCCACCAACAGTACATGAAGGTTTCTTTTTTTTCCCCCACATCCTTGTGAACACTCGTTTGTTGATTTATTGATGATAGCTTTTCTGACAGGTGTGAGGTGGTATTTCACTGTGGTGTTAATTTGTATTTCTTTGATGATTAGTGGCATTGAGCATCTTTTTGTAGGTCTATTGGCCATTTGTATGTCCTCTTTAGAGAAGTGTCTGTTCAGGTGTCCTGTCCACATTTTAATTGAATTGTTTGTTTGTTTGGTTTGGTTTTGAGTTATGAGTTCTTTATATATTTGATATCTCATTGGCAAATATCTTCTTCCATTTAGTAGGTTGTTGTTCTGTTTTGTTAATGGTTTGCTTTGCTGTGCAAAAACTTTTTTTGTGATTTAAATTATATTTTAGTGTTTATGCTATTACAGTTGTCCCAATTTCTCCCCATTTGCCCCCCTGTATCCAGCCCTGACCCATTCCCTCCAGCAACTGCCACACTATTGTTCATGTCCATGGATTACTCATATATGTTATTTGGCTACTCTATTCCTTATGCTGTATTTACATCCCATGACTATGCCGTAAGTACCTATTTGTACTTCTTAATCCCTTCACCTTTTTGGCCCATCCCCCTGTCCTCCCTCCCATCTGGCAACTATCAAAATGTTCTCTGTATTGGAACAAGTATAAAGGACACATGGACAAAAACTATGGGGGGGTGAAAATGGGAGGGAGGTGGGGAGGGATGGGGTGGTGGGTTGGGGTGAGAATAAAAGACAGAAAACTGTACAAGATCAACAATTAAAATAAATATTTAAAAAAAAGAATGGCAGTTATAACAGTCAACCTAAAAAAAGAAAAAAAGAAAGAAACAACAAGTGCTGGTGAAGATGTGGAGAAAAGGGAACCCTAGTCCACTGTAAATGGGAATGCAGACTGGTACAGCCACTGTGGAAAATAGTATGGAATATCCTCAAAAAATTAGAAATGGATCTGCCTTTGTACTCAGCAATTGCACTGCTGGGAATATGCTGGATGAATCCCAAAACACCAATTCAAAGAATTTATACACCCCCAAGTTCATAGCAGTGCTATTTATAGTAGCCAAGATTTGGAAACAGCCTAAGTGCCCATCAATAGATGAGTGAATAAAAAAAACTTTGATACAACTACACAATGGAATACTTCACAGCAGAAAGAAAGAAAGAACTGGAGATTATTAAGCTAAGTGAAATAAGCCAGTTGGTGAAAGACAAATACCATGTGATCTCATTTATAAGAGGAATCTAATGAATAAAATAAACTAACAAGCAAAACAGAACCAGAGACATAGAATCATGGAACAGACTAACAGCTGTAAGAGGGAAGGGGGGAGGTGGGGACTGATTGAAATAAGCAGAAGGGATTAGCCAAAGAGTATACATGAAGGACCCATGAATTTAGACAATGGTGAAGGGACTGATTATGGAAGTAGGGGGTGGGCTGGGTGGAGGGGGGCAAAGTGGGAAATGCAGAACAACTGTAATAGCATAAAAATAAAATATTTTAAAAAAGAATAAAAAAATGTTCTCTGTATGATTTTGTTTCCGTTCTGCTTGTTTATTTTGTTTGTTAGAATCAATTGTTGACAGATATCTATTTACTATTTACTATCACTTTATTGGTCATCTTTTTGATATTATTATTATTATTATTAAAGATGCTTTAACATTTCATATAATACTGGTTCGGTGATGACAAACTCTTTTAGCTTTTTATTATCTGGGGAATTCTTTATTTGTCCTTTGATTCTTAATGATAGCTTTGGTGGGTAGAGTAATCTTGTTTGTAGGTCCTTGCTTTACATTAATTTGAATATTTCTTGCCAATCTCTTTAAGCCTTCAGTTTCTTTTGAGAAATCAGCTGACAGTCTTATGAGAGCTCCCTTATAGGTAACTACCTGCTTTTCTCTTATTGATTTTAAAATTCTCTCTTTGTCTTTAAACTGCCATTTTAATTATGATGTGTCTTGGTGTGCACCTCTATAGGTTCATCTTGTCTGGAACTCTCTTCACTTCCTGAACTGTGTGTCCATTTCCTTCACCACATCAGGGAAATTTTCTGTCATTATATTTTCAAATAGATTTCCCATTTCTTGTTCTTTCTCTTCTCCTTCTGTCACCACTATGATGTGAATGTTGGCATGCTTGAAGTTGTCCCAGAGGCTCCTTAAACTCTCCTCATTTTTTTACATTATTTTTTCTTCTTTTTGTTCTACTTGGGTGTTTTATGCTTCCTTATATTCTAAATAGCTGATTTGATTCTCAACTTCATTCACTGTACCGTTGAATCCCTGTAAATTATTCTTTGATTCAGATGGTATATACTTCATTTCTGACTAGTTCTTTTTTACGGTTTCCATGCCATTTTATTATGCTGTGCTGAGGTCCTCACTAAGTTCACTGAGCATCCTTATAACCAGTGTTTGGAACTCTGCATCTAGTAGATACTTGTCTCCATTTTGTTCACTTCTGTTTCTGGAGTTTTGATCTGTTGTTTCATTTGGATTATTTTTCTCTGTCTCCTCATTTTGGCAGCCTCCCTGTATTTGTTACTATGTATTCCGTAGAGCTGCTTTGACTCCATGTCTTGTTAGTGTGGCTTAATGTAGTGGGTGTCCTGTAGGACCCAGTGGCAGAGCCTGCCCTATCATCCAACCTGGGTACTTGAGGTATGTCCTTTGTGTGAGCTGAGTACACCCTCCTCTTGTAGTTGAGCCTTGATTGTTGTTGGCTGGTCAATGGGAGGGATTTACCCAGGCTGATTAGTCAAGAAAGTGCTGTCACCTCTGACCAACAACCTCCAACCACCATAGAGAATCAGCTGTGCAGGTGCAGGGGGGTGGTGCTCTTATGTGGTCTGTAGCTGTCCCCTGGGTGAGAGGCTCAGGCCTCCTGAGAGGTGCATGCAAAGCAGCCACCACCTATGATCTGTCTGGGACCACATGGCATAAGCTACAAAGTGACCTGAAGTTGGCTGCTACTTTGTACTGGGTTTGGAGGTGCCTGAATGAGTCCAAGCTGTAAATGAAGACCAGCTGCTGCTAGTGCTAGTCTGGGGCCACTGAGCCATGGGGACAAGGCATGCTGGGGCACTATGCTGCTTGATTGTAAGAATTTGGAAAATCTGAACCATGAGCCAAGACAAGCCATTGAAATGAAAAACCACTGAAACAGCTTGGGTGGGCCCAAAAGTTGGGTGGGGTGGTACTTCAGGGAATCACCAGGGTGGGCCAAACAGTGTGAGGCACATTGATGGAATCTTAGATATGGCACCTGCCTGCCTGCTCCATTGGGGGAAGGCTCAGAAAAGGAACAATGGCCTCTGCCAGCACTTCTTTCTGGAAGAAAGCTGCTCCACAGCTCTTACCCTGATGCCAGACACTTCAGTTCCTCCCTGTATGTCTCTGGTGCCTTTCAATCTGATGTACCATGCTGGAGCTCACTGGGAGTGAGTGGCTCCTTTTAATGGAACTGCCTGGGTCTCTAGCCATTTGTATTCCACATCCTCAATCCTCACTGGTTTTTACAGCCAGAAGTTATAGGGACTTATTTGCCTGGTACTAAAACCCTGGGCTGGGGATGCCTAGTGTGGCACTGAGACCCCTCACTCCCAAAATATCCCTCCCAATTTTTATCTGCCACATGTGGGTGTGGGACCAGCCTGTTCTACATCTCTTCCCCTCCTAACAGTCTCAATGTGCTTTCTTCTTTATGTAGTTGCGAGACTTTATTTAGCTCTATTTCTGGTGGTTCTTAATAACAGTTGTTCTGTAGTTTAGTTGTAATGTTGATGTGGTTGTGCAATGTGGTGATTTGTGTTTACCTACACTGCCATCTTGAATGAAGTCCTCCAAAAATACTTATTTTAAAAATTAAATATTAGACTCAGCTTTAAGCCTGTGAGATGCATTTCTGAATATGTGCAGGTTAGGTCTCAAGAATTGGTAGACAGGCTGCTTGGCTCAAATACATGTGAAGTGTGTAACAGCCTGGTGATGTCATATATGCTTCCATGGGAAACAAGCATGTTATAGTCTGGGTGGCAAGGGCAACCAGAGCCCCAGCCTGAGCTGCTGCCAGAGTTCAGTGGGGTGGGGGGTTGATGGTATAGAGTAACAATATCTTTACTGTCCTGAGGTAACAAACAGCAATGAGCTACACAATGAACTATCACCTGAGACAGAGATGAAATAAAGGCATTTTCAGACAAACTAAATCTGAGCTTTTTGACAACAGAACTTCTCTAAAATATCCTTAAGGATGTATGAAGGCATCAGGCAAGTGTATGAGGTGAAACAAGGAGGGAGCAGGTATGGTGAACTCAGCAGTACAGTGGGGTTTGTCATTGAGTGGTGGGGTCAGAGGGTGGTTAATCCCTAAGTCACTTTGAGCAAGTGACTAAATCTCTTGGGCCTCAGCTTCTGTCTTTAGAATTGAGAATGTAATGTTAACTACCTCACAGAGGTGTGAGAACTAAACAAGGTGACCTTCATAAGGTGCTGACACAGAAGATGGGGGACAGGGAAGGCAGTGAGTATTCAATAGATGTTTCATTTTTATTCATCTTTAAGATTATGACACAGCTCCAAAAAAATACTGAAGATGTCTAGGAAATAGCTCATCCAGGTCATCCAACTGCAGAGACAAAGCAGATAAGGTCTTCCATGTGTCACAGCTTTCAAACTTTCCATCTTCCCCAGCAGCTGCAATTGCTTCCTTAGCAAGCCTGAAAGTAGTTTCTGTACTTAATAAAACTGGTACAATTGCCAGTGCTCCCAATGCTGTATTTATCATCCCCACCTGGGTTGCTGTGCTGCTTCTGCACAGCATAATATTCCTGGAGAGCTGCTAAGGCATGGAAGGAAAGCTGGGGACCATCATCATCTTCCAAGTCACTCATCTCACAAATTGACTATAACCAGGAAACAGGGAGCAGAGCTGACAGCATGGCCATGCATGTCCACTCCAAACTTTTTAATTTGATGTAGTCCCATTTGTTTATATTTTCTTTTGTTAACTTGCCCAAGGAGACACATCAGAAAAAATATTGCAATATGGCAGCATAGGTAAACATGGCTTGCCTCCTTGCACAACCACATAAAAATTCTAACTAAATTACAGAACAGCCATCACTCAGAAGCATCAAAAATCGAGTTGAATGGAAGTCTGATGACTATGGAATTAAAAAGACCACATCCATCCAGACTGGTAGAAGGGGTGGAGATATGGGACAGGCTGGTCCCACATCCACATGTGGTGGATAAAAATTAAGGAGGGGTATCTTGGGAGTGAGGAGTCCCAGCCTCACACCAGGCCCCCAGCCCAAGGTTCCAAAGCCAGGAAGATACATCCCTATAATTTCTGGGTGCATAAATCAATGGGGACTGAGTCAGTGGAAGAAACTTCTGCACTCCTAGGCAGTGCCCCTTAAATCACCCACACAAGGACTTACTCAGACTCACTCCCTCAGAGCTCCAGCTCCAGGATAGCAGCTAGAAAAGCACCAGTGGTATACAGGGAAAAATTGAGGTGTCTGGCATCCAGACAAGAGCTGGGGAATAGCTTTCTCTCAGGTAAAAAGTGGGCAGAGGTGATTGTCTCTTTTCTGCGCCCTTCTGCCACAGAGCCACAGAACAACAGGCGGCTGCCATATTTGAGACTCCATCAACCTGGCTAACATTGTTTGCCCCACCCTGGAGATCCCTGGAGGCTCCATCCACTCTACTTACAGCTCTTAACAGTGGCTTTTTCAAATGAATGCCTGGGTCTTGGCTCATGCTTCACAACTTCCTATATCCTTTCAAACAAGCAACAGCCAACCTCAATGAGCCCACAGGCCCGGCACTAGCAGCAGTCAGCCTAGATTCACAGCTTGACTTTGCTTGGGAATCTCTGAGCCCAGAACAAGTATTAGCCATCTCAGATTGCTTTATAGCTCAGGCAGGTTAGCCATGGGCAAAACACAGTTGGGGGCTGACCTTGGCTTGCATCACCTGGGAAACCCCAGGGCCTATACACCGACTGGAGAGCTACAGACCACATTAGAGCACCATCACCCTGCACCTGCATGGTTGATCCTCTACAGAGGGTGGAGGTTGGTGGTCAGTGGTTGCTGCCATACCTTGCAGCTGAGTGGCCTACGTAAATCCATCCCATTGACTTGCCAACAGCAGCCAAGGCTCAACTACAAGAGGAGACTGTGCTCAGCCCACACAAAGGGCATACCTTAGGTACCCAGCTTGGGTAATAGGGGAGGCTGTGCCACTGGATCCTACAGGACACCTACTACAATAGGCCACACTACCAAGACACGGAGTCATAGCAGCTCTACCTAATACATAGAAACAAACACAGGGAGGCTGCCAAAATGAGGAGACAAAGAAACATAGTCCAAATGAAAGAACAGATCAAAATTCCAGAAAAAGATCTATACAAAATGGAGATATGTAATCTATCAGATGCAGAGCTCAAAACACTGGTTATAAGGATGCTCAAGGAACTTAGTGAGGACCTGAACAGCATAAAACAGATCCAGTCAGAAATGAACAATACAGCAATTGAAATAAAGAACAATTCACAGGCAAAAAAAAAAAAAAAAAAAAAAAAAAACAGTAGAGAGAATGAAGCTGAAAATCAAATGAATGATTTAGAACATAAGGAAGCAAAAAACAAACCATCAGAACCACAGAAAGAAAAAAGACTAAAAAAAAAGTCCCCAAGGATACTGTCAGCAGCCTCTGGGGTGACTTCAAGCATTCCAACATTCACACCATACATGTGCCAGAAGGAGAAGAGAAAGAACAAGAAATTGAAATCTATTTGAAAATATAATGACAGAAAACTTCCCTAATTTGGTAAAGGAAATAGACATGCAAGTCCAGAAGCACAGAGTGTCCTAAACAAGATGGATGCAATGAGGCCCACTCCAAGGAACATCATGATTAAAATGCCAGAGTTTAAAGATAAATAGAGAATCTTAAAAGCAGCAAGAAAAAAATCAGTTTGTTACCTGCAGGGGAATTATGGGTAAGACTTATGGGTAAGACTGTCATCTGATTTCTCAAAAGAAACTTTGTAGGCTAGAAGGGATTGACAAGAAATATTCAAGGTCATGAAAAGTGGGAACCTACATCCAAGATTGTTCTACCCAACAAAGATATCATTTAAAATTGAAGGGCAGATAAAGAGCTTTCCAGAGAAGGAAAAACTAAAGAGGTTCATCATCTCTAAACCATTATTATATGAAATGTTAAAGGGACTTACTTAAGAAAAAGGAGATCAAAATTATGGACAATAAAATGGCAATAAATACATATCTATCAACAATTGAATCTAAGAAAACTAAAAATGGACATACCTTTTGACCCAGCAATTCCACTGCTTGGATTATATCCTAAGAACCCTGAAACACCAATCCAAAAGAACCTATGCACCTCTATGTTCATAGCAGCACAATTGACAATAGCCAAGTGCTGGAAGCAACCTAGGTGCCCATCAGCTAATGAATGGATCAAAAAACTGTGGTACATTTACACAATGGAATTCTATGCAGCAGAAAGAAGGAGCTCCTACCCTTTGCAACAGCATGGATGGAATTGGAGAGCATCATGCTAAGCAAAATAAGCCAGGCAGTGAAAGACAAATACCATATGCTCTCACCTTTAACAGGAACCTAATCAACAAAACAAACAAACAAACAAACATAATATAAACAAAGACACTGAATTTGAGAACAGTCTGACAGTGACCAGAGGGGGAGGGGAGGGAATTTCAGGGGAAAAGGGGAACGGTTTAGAGCAACAAGTATAAAGGACACATGAACAAAAACTATGGGAGGTGGGACTTCCGGCCAAGATGGAGGCATAGGCGGACACACTGTGCCTCCTCTCACAACCAAAATTAAGGACAACAAATATTTAGAAACAAGAAAACAACCAGAACTTATAGAAAATTGAACTGTACGGAGGTCCAACAACCATTCATCCAGACCGGTAAGAGGGGCAGAGTCGCGGTAGGAAAAAGTGGAGGTGCGGGAACGCAAGTAGCAGCGGCTGGCAGTTCCCAGGTGCACGGGCGGTGGCTGGTGGTCCTCGGGCGCACAGGCGGCAGCTGGTGGACCCCGGGCACAGGGGGGCAACTATGCAGATCCAGTGAGGATGCACAAGGCGGCTGGCTGACCAGGGGGTCCCACATTCGCGCACGCAGACGGTCCAGGCAGAGGGGAAGTGGCGGAAGGGACTGAATCCAGGAGAGAGCAAAGCTGGCACCATTGTTCCCTCTCAGACCCCGCCCCCACATAGAGCGTGACAAGCCAGTGACTGGGCTACCCCACACTGGGGAGCGCCTGAGGCTCCACCCCTCACTACGTAACAGCATGCGCATGTGCGCAGATAAGCCAGCCGAAGGGGAAGCAGCAGAAGGGACCAGAGTCCAGGAGAGAGCGGAAGAGGCTCCATTCTTCCCTCATGGACCCCGCCCCCACCTAAAGCGTCACAACCCAGCGACTGGGCTGCCCCGCCCTGAGGGACACCTAAAGCTCCACCCCTCATATGTAATAGCTGTGACCAGACTAAAACCAAAACAAAACAAAACAAAAAACCCCACCAAAAATGGCTCAAACCGGAGAAAAAATGAAAACCCCAGAGTCAATTCCTCTAAGCAACGAAGAGATAGCCAACCTATCAGATGCACAGTTCAAAGCACTGGTCATCAAAATGCTCACAGAATTGGTTGATTTTGCTCATAAATTAGATGAGAAAATGCAGGCTACAATACGTGAAATGAAGGAAGACGCATGGGGAACCGATAGAGATGGAAGGAAAACTGGGACTCAAATCAATGGAGTGGACCAGAAGGAAGAAACTAACAACCAAACAGAAGACGAGGAAGAAACAAGAATTCAAAAAAATGAAGAGAGGCTTAGGAACCTTCGGGACATCATTAAACGTCCCAAAATCCGAATTATAGGGGTCCCAGAAGGGGAAGAAGAAGAGGAACAAGTGGAAAACTTACTTGAACAAATAATAAAGGAGAACTTCCCCAATCTGGCAAAGGAAATAGACTACCAGGACATCCAGGAAGCTCAGAGAGTCCCAAAGAAGTTGGACCCAAGGAGGAACACACCAAGGCACATCACAATTACATTAGCCAAGATTAAAATGAAGCAGAGAATTCTAGAAGCAGCAAGGGATAAGGGGACAGTCACCTACAAAGGAGTTCCCATCAGACTGTCAGCTGATTTCTCAAAAGAGACCTTCCAGGCAAGAAGGGGCTGGAAAGAAATATTTGAAATCTTGAAAAGCAGGGACCTACATCCAAAATTGCTCTTTCCAGCAAAGCTGTCATTTAGAATGGAAGGACAGATAAAGCGCTTCTCAGATAAGGTCAAGTTCAAGGAGTTCATCATCACCAAGCTCTTATTATATGAAATGTTAAAGGGACTTATCTAAGAAAAAGAAGATCAAAAATATGACAATGAAAAGACAGCAAAATCACAGCTATTAAGAACCACACCTAAAACAAAAGCAAACTAAGCAAACAGCTAGAACAGGAACAGAACCACAGAAATGGAGATCATATGGAGGGTTAGCAACAGGGGCGTGGGAGGAGGAGAGAGGGGGAAAAGGTACAGAGAATAAGTAGCATAGATAGTGGGTAGAAAATAGACAGGGGCAGGGTAAGAATAGTATGGGAAATGTAGAAGCTAAAGAACTTATGACACAAGGACATGAACTCAAGGGGGGAATGTGGATGGGAGAGGGTGTGCAGGGTGGGGGGAATGATGGGGGAGAAACGGGACAACTGTAATAGCATAATCAATAAAATATAAAAAAAAAAACTATGGGAGGTGGAAATGGGAGGAAGGTGGGGAGGGCTGGGGTGGTGGGCTGGGGGCGGGGTAAAAGACAGAAAACTGTACAATATCAATAATTAAAAACTACTGGTTAAAATAAATACCTGGCTGGTGTAGCTCAGTGGATTGAGCGCGGGCCTGCGAACCAGAGGATCGCGGTTCGATTCCCAGTCAGGGCACATGCCTGGGTTGCAGGCCAGTTCCCAGCAGGGGACGCATGAGAGGCAACCGTACATTGATATTTCTCTCCCTCTCCCTCTCTCCTACCCTTCCCCTCTAAAGATAAATAAATAAATAAACAAATCTTCTTTAAAATAAATAAATAAATAAATAAATAAGGAGAACAATAAATAAATAAATAAATAAACAAACTAAGCAAACAAGAAGAACAGAGGCATAACTATGGAAACAAAGAATGTTTTGATGGTTGCCAAGTGGGAGGGGATGTGGGGGAATGGGTGAAAAGGTGTGGAGATTGAGAAATACAAATAGGTAGTTACAGACTATCCATGGGGTTGTAAAATACAGTACAGGAAATAGAGTAGCCAAAGAACTTATATGTGTGACTCATGCACATGAACAACAGTGGGGGATTGCCTGAGGGAGTGGGAGGTGCTGGGTAGAGATGGGCAAATGGGGAGAAATTGGGACAGCTATAATAGCATAATCAATAAAGTATAATTTAAAAATAAAAATAGGAACCACTTATACAGGAGATCTGAGACTGGGAGCAGGGCCCTATGTCTCCAGGTCTGTCCTGCCAGTTGGCTAACAACAGAACATAAAAATCCAAGTTCCAGCCAAGGTGTAGGTGTAGGTAGAAACCCTTCACTTCCTCACACAACCAAAAGGAAGATAACAACAAATCTGAAAACGATAAACAACCAGAAGCACCAGAAAATCAAACTGCACGGAACTCTGACAACCAAGGAGTTAAAGAAAAAATCAACCAGAACAGTCAGACAGGTGTGCCAAGACAAAGAAATATGACCCAAATGAAAGAACAGAGCAAAACTTCAGAAAAAGCTAAGCAATGAGGAGATAGCCAACCTACCTGATGGGGAATTTAAAGCCCTGGTAATTAAAATGCTCACAGAACTGATTGAGCCTGGTCAAGAAATTAAAAAACAACAACAAATGAAAGATACCCAAAATGAAATAAAGCAAAATATTCAGGGAACTAACAGTGACAGGAAGGAAATCAGGAATCAAAGCAATGATTTGGAACAAAAGGGAAGAATAAATATCCAACTGGAACAGAATGAAGAAACAAGAATCCAAAAAAGTGAAGAGAGGCTTATGAACCTCTGGGACAACCTGAAACATTCCAATATCCGAATTATAGGGGTGCCAGAAGGGGAAGAACAACAGCAGTAAATTGAAAACTTACTTGAACCAATAATGAAGGAAAACTTCCCTAATCTGGCAAAGGAAATAGACTTCCAGGAAGTCCAGGAAGCTTAGAGAGTCCCAAAGAAGTGAGACCCATGGAGGCAAACACCAAGGCACATCATAATTACATTAGCCAAGATTAAAGATAAAGAGAGAATCTTAAAAGCAGCAAGAGAAATGGAGACAGTTACTTACAAAGGAGTTCCCATAAGATTATCAGCTGATTTCTCAAAAGAAACCTTGCGGGCAAGAAGGGGCTGGAAAGAAGTATTTGAAATCATCCAAGATTACTCTATCCAACAAAGCTTCTATTTAGAATGGAAGGGCAGATAAAGCACTTTCCAGATAAGATCAAGTTAAAGGAGTTCATCATCACCAAGCCCTTATGTGAAATGTTAAAGGGACTTATCTAAGAAAAAGAAGATAAAAACTATGAACAGTAAAATGACCACAAACTCACAACTATCAACAAATGAACCTGAAAAAGGAAAAACAATGAAAACAAAAACTAAGCCAACAATTAGAACAGGAAGAGAATCAGAGAAATGGAGATCATATGGAGGGATTTCAGTGGGAAGGGGTAAGAAAGGAATAGGGGGAAAATGTACAGGGAAGAAGAAGCATAATTAGTAGGTATAAAATAGATGGGGAGACATAAAAATGGTATAGGAAACAGAGGACTCAAAGAACTTATATGTACAACCCATGGACAAGAACTAAGGGAAGGGAGGCTGGAGGGTTGGGGGTGCAGGGTGGAGGGTGGATAAAGGGAGACAATTGGGAAAATTGTAATAGCATAATCAATAAAAATACTTCATAAATATTTTACACATATAAAAACATTAAAAAATATTGCTAAAAGAAATGCCAGAGATTTTACTGCTGTATTTTCATCATGGAGTTTTATGGTTTTGAGTCTTACATCTAACTCTGTATTCCATTTTGAGTTTATTCTTGTATATTGTGGAAGATGTGGTCTAGTTTAACTTGTGTATATCTGTCCATTTTTTCCAATACTGTTTATCTAATAGACTGTCTTTACCTGGTTGTCTATTCTTGCTTCCTTTGTCTCGGAGTAATTGACTATATAGTCATGGGTTTATCTTTGGGATCTTTATTTGATTCCCTTTATCTATGTGTTTTTAGGACAGTGCCACGCTGTTCTCATTACCATAGCCTTGAGGTATAGTTTGATATCAGGTTATGTGATACCTCCCCCTTTGTTCTTCTTTTTCAAGATTATTGTTATTATTTGAAATATGTTATGTTCCATACGAATGTTTGGTTTGTTCTGGTTCTGTAAAAACACTTTTGGTATCTCAATAGGAATTTGTTGAATCTATAGATTGCTTCAACCATGGATTTAATTATGTTAATTCTTTCTATCCATGAATATGGTATATGATTTTACTTATTAGTATCATTTTTATTTCTTTTTAAATATATTTTATTGATTATGCTATTACAGTTGCGCCATTTTCCTCCTTTAATTCCCCTGCACATCCTCTCCCACCAGCATACCCCTACCTTAGTTCATGTCCATGGGTCGTACATATAAATTTTTTGGCTTCTAAGTTTCCCATATGTTTCTTAACCTCCCTCTGTCTATTTTGTACCTACCATTTATGCTTCTTATTCCCTGTGCCTTTTCCCCCTCTCTCCCCTCCTCTCCTCCCTACTGAAACCCTCCATGTGATCTCCATTTCTGTGATTCTGCTCCTGTTCTGTTTGCTTAGTTTGTTTTTGTTTCTGTTTTAGGTTTGTTTGTTGATAGTTGTGAGTTTGTTGTCATTTTATTGTTCATATTTTTGATCTTCCTTTTTTTAGATAAGTCCCTTTAACATTTTATATAATAAGGGCTTGGTGATGATGAACTCCTTTAACTTGACCTTATCTGAGAAGCACTTTATCTTCCCTTCCATTCTAAATGATACCTTTGTTGGATAGAGTCATCTTGGAGGTAGGTCCTTGCCTTTCATGACTTGGAGTACTTCTTTCCAGCCCCTTCTTGCCTGCAAGGTTTCTTTTGAGAAATCAGCTGATAGTCTCGTGGGAACTCCTTTGTAGGTAACTGTCTCCTGTTGTCTTGCTGCTTTTAAGATTATCTCTTTATCTTTAATCTTGGCTAATGTAATTATGAAGTGCCTTGGTGTTTGCCTCCATGGGTCTCACTTCTTTGGGACTCTGAGTTTCCTGGACTTCCTGGAAGTCTATTTCCTTTGCCAGATTGGGGAAGTTCTCCTTCATTATTTGTTCAAATAAGTTTTCAATTTCTTGCTCTTCCTCTTCTCCTTTTGGCAACACTGTGATTTGGATTTTGGGACATTTAAAGTTGTCCCAGAGATTCCTAAGCCTCTCCTCATTTTTTTGAATTCTTGTTTCTTCATTCTGTTCTTGTTGAATGTTTATTTCTTCCTGGTGGTCCAAATCATTGATATGAATCCTGGTTTCCTTCCCATCAGTATTGGTTCCCTGTACATTTTCCTTGATTTCATAGCCTTCACTTCTTCCTGTATTTTGCAACCATACTCAACCATTTCTGTGAGCATCTGATTAACAGTGTTTTGAACTCTGCATCTGATAGGTTGGCTATCTCTTCATCGCTTGGTTCTATTTTAGGAGCTTTGATCTATTCTTTAATTTGGGTCATATTTTTTTTTGTCTCAGTGTACCTGTTACATTGTAAGGGGTGGAACCTTAGGTATTTGCCAGGGTGGGGCAACCCAGGTCTCAGTGTTGTGGTGCTGTATGTGGGGGAGGGCTCTGCAAGGGAACAATGCCACTTGCTCTGCTCTCAGCTGGCTTTCAGTCACTTCCTCTGTGACCCACTAGCAAATTGGGCCCTTCTGTTGCTGATTCCTGAGTGGGTGGTTTTGTGCGCATTCTAGGACCCTGTGGGTCTCTCCAATGAACTTTCCTGTGAGGCTGGAAGTTTCTTGCACCCCCACAATTCCCACAGGATTTTTCAGTCACAGGTTTTGAGGCTTTATTTCCCCATGCTGGAACCTTGGGTTAAATGGTCTGTCTCCCTCCCCAGTTGTTCTTCCTGGTTTATCTGCACACAAATGTGGGACCACTTGGTTTGCCAGCTGCCACCTCACTTTGTCCTCTAGCCACCATCTTGCTGTGAGTCCTGTCTACCCTGGCTTCCCATCTCCATCCATCCTACTGATCTGGATGAATGTTTCTTCTTTAACTCCTTGGTTGTTGGACTTCCATACAGTTTGATTTTCTACAATTTCTGGTTATTTTTTGTTTTTAAATTTGTTGTCGTCCTTCTTTTGGTTGTGCCAAGAGGCAAAATGTATCTACCTATGCCTCCATTTTGGCCAGAAGTCTATTTATTTCTTTAATGTCATATAATATTCTGAATACAGGTGTTTTACCTTCTTGGCTAACTTTATTCCTAGGTATTTTAATTTAATTTAATTTAATTTAATTTAATTTATTTAATTTCATTTTACTTTATTTTAATCCTCAACTAAAGACATGTTTATTGATATTTACAGAGCAAAGAAAGGAGGGGGAAGGGAAGAAGAAAGTGAAAAAGAGAGAGAAAGAGAAAAACATTGATCTGTTGCCTCTCCTACCTGCACTGACCTGGGATTGAACCCAGAACCTAGGTATGTGTCCTGACTTGGGATCAAACCCACAACCTTTTTGTGTATGGATGATGCTCCAACCATCTGAGCCACCTGGCCATGGCAGGTTATTTTTTAATATAATTGTAAAAGAGTTTGTCTTCTTAGTTTTACTTCCCAATAGTTCATTTTTGGTGTATAAAAATGTAATCAATTTCTGTATATTTACTTTGCATCCTGCTACTTTACTGAATTTATCAGTTCTAGCAGATTTTTGGTGGAATCTTTAGGGTTCTCTATATACTATATCATATCATCTGCAAGTAATGACAGTTTTATTTCTCCCTTTTCAATTTGGATACCTTTTACATCTTCTTGTCTGATTGCTGTGGTAGGACTTCCATTATGTTGCGTAAGAGTGGTGAAAGTGGACATTCCTGTCATGTTCCTTATTTTAAGGGAAACACTTTTAGTTTTTCCCCACTGAGTATGATGTTAACTGTGGGTTTATTATATATGGCCTTTATTATGTTGAAGCACGTTCCCTGCAGTCCCACTTTGATGAGAGTTTCTATCATAAATGGGTGCTGGATTTTGTAAAAACTTTTCTGTATCTATTGACATGATCATATGGTTTCTATCCTTCATGTTGTTTATGTGGTTTATCAAATTTACTGATTTATAGCTATTATACCAACCTTGCATCCCAGGAATAGATCCCACTTGATCATGGTGTATGAATTTTTCAGTGTATTACTGAATTTGGTTTGTTAATATTTTGTTGAGAATTTTTGCATCTATGTTCATCAGGGATATCATCCTATAATTTTCTTTCTTTGTATTGTGGAGAGGGTAATTTTTGATGTTTTTTCTACTTCTGGCTTTCTGTGAGGAATAATAACATCAGGTACCATATATGTGTCAAGCCTTGAACTGGCAGTATAAATAAGTACACATAAATTGTACATTACAGAATGTAATGTACACATAAATACATACATACATACACATACACACATATTTTTTTAAATTTTCAATCTCATAGCCCTGCAAAATAGGATTGATTTTCTCTATTTTACAGAGCTGAGACTGAAACTTAGAGGGAGGAACTGACCAACTTGAGGTCACATAGAATGGGAGAAGGAAATGATGTACGAGTATGTGATCACCTATTTGAGTGGGTGACAGTGGAGGAGACCATTGCTGGACTTCATTAAGTCTATACCATCCAGTCATTTGTACCATGTGTCTGTATGCTGCTGGCCCTAGAATGGCCCTTGAATTCTAGTCTGGGGACCTCAGAGACACTGGTGATGTTCATCTACCCTCTAGTCATCCCAAGGTTTTTTTGGCTCCAATTGTGAACAGGTTCTGAGATAGCCAGTGATCAGGTAGGGGACAGAAGAGAAAGAAATGAGTTAAAGCTAGAGACTAGATGCAATGTTCTCTTCTTTTCCTCTCTTAAGTTTACTCATCTTTGAAGGTACATACCATGCTTCACTTCCTCTGGAAGCCCTCTCATTCTTAAACCTTGTTCTATAGTATTTGGTGCTATTTTCCACAGGGCTCTTATGTTTGTGAAGCAGTATAACCAGGCTGGGAAGAGGACAGGGAGGAAATATCCTTCCCACCCACTACATTTTCCTCCTAGTGTTGCTAGCTTAACATTCTTGGGAAATACTTATTGAGCAATTGGGCTCAATTTGTGTTTAGGTTGGAGAATAAGGGGCTCTATTGTAGACATCCTGGATAGGGTGGTAGTAAGCCAAGAATAGTGCGTATTTACCATATTTTTGGTTAGCACTTAATTTCCTGTCCTTGGTAACCCTCTGCTTTATGAGGCAGAACCCATGTACCACCATGGAAGCTGAAAAAGCCACCTACCCCTTTGCCCAGCTTCTTTCCAACTAGGGCTTGGACACATGACTAGAGTCCACCAATTGTATTGACTTATCCTAGACTTATAATAAGGTGTTAATGCTTAAGGAAGCAGAACTGCGTGGAATCCATTCTGGTAATGGGTTAATGCAACTGTTGTAGCTATATCTCATTTCCAGAGGCAGTAAAAGGGTCAGCTGGGTGGGAACTGCAAACAGTGGCATCCAGTTTCTAGTGGTATCATGAGTGTCTCCCCTGGGAAAATTCTGAGTGGCATTCTGGGCTTCATTTCTGGCTATGTTGTCTCTGTATCTAGTTTTCCAGCTCTCTCAGACCCTGTAAGCTAATACCTGTTTAACAAATTCCTTTCTACTTAAATCTGCCAGGGCTTATTTCTATTGTTTACAGCTAAGACACATTGGGGGTTTTAGTCCTGGCTCTGCCATTGACTTAGTTTTCCTCCAAAGTAAATAATGTACTCTTTTTCTATCTCACTTTTATCCTTTGTTAATAACAACATTGCCAGTCTACCCAACTTACATAAAGGGTAAAGGGAATTGTGAGTGTTATAACAGCAGTCATTTGCTGCTATGAAGAAACAACTACATAACAATTACCTTCAGAAGTCACCACTATCTAGTCATTTTGTGTCATGGCTTCTAGGAAGCTCTAGCTTTTTGCCTGCATTGCAATACCTTCATCTTGTATAGGTCTTCTGGTACAATTAGTAGTGGGTATTTATGCCTTTGACCTGGTTTATAGTGTTTATTATAGCCATACCATTTATTTGAATGTAGTGACATGATTGATGATCTAGCCTGTATCCAATTCACCCCTAATCCAATATGTAGCAGCCATGTAGTCTTATGGGGTTGACCCAACCCTTATATCCAAGAACCCTTACATCCAGATCTGGTTTAAGCCAGGTAGCACAACCCTATATTCCAGGACACAATGATTGGTTCTAAAGTGGGTATGTACCCAAGTGAGAGTGAAGCTCAGGACTTTCGTTTAGTGATTGTTGCTGCTGGCAGTTACCCTGTGATTAGGGGAGCCAAGGTTAGGATATAATGACTCTGGAAGGCAGAGTGGAGAAAGAGAAAGAAGCTGAATTTTGCCTGGTTCAGTATTCATCTGAATCCCATACTGTTTTTGAATTTTTTCAGTTACTTGAGCCAATAAATTCCCTTTATTAAAGTAAGTTGAGTTGGATTTTCTATTGCTTGCAACCAAAATCATCCTAACAAAGAGATCTATGAAATCTCAAGACATTTGGAGAAAGAGGTGAGATTAATTAATGAATAAATACAGACACCTTAAACTAACATAGGATCCCCACCAAAGCCTACCTCTTTTCCTATATTCCCCTGTGTTAGGAAGTGTCTCCATCATTCACCCAGTTGCCCAACCTAGACATAAACATGGAAGTCATGCTAGACTCCTTTCTCTCTCTCACCTGCACTTAAATGAGTTGTCATAATTTTTCCCTTCTGCATCTTGGTTACCTCTGCAATCTGCTGTCATCTCTGTAACGCATTGTCACTGCACTAGTCCAGTGTTTCTTTGTGCCTCAGAAACTATATCCCAGTGTCTGTATATCCCAGTGTTTGTGTGTCTCAGTATCTGTAGGTTTAAAGTGTTTGTTACTAGTGTCTGTTTTTCAGTGTCTGTATGTCCTGGTTTGTGAGGACCACATTGATTGTGTGTTCCATTATCTGTGTACAACATCTGTATGTGTTAGTATCTGTGTGTTTCAGTGTCTGTTTGTCCTAGTGGTTGTTTGTATCAGTGTGTGTATACTGTCTCCCAGTGCCTGAGTATCTCAGTGACCGTATCCTCCAGTGTCTCTGTACCTCCAAGTGTCCATGTGTCTCGGGGGTTTTGTCTCAGTGTCTATACACCTAAGTGCCTGTGTGTCTCAATATTTATATATCCCAGTGCCTTTGAATCTCAATATCTGTAAGTCCCAATTTCTGTCTCTACTCCAAGTATATACCAGTGTCTGGGTGTCAAAATTACTGTGAGTCATAGTGTTTGTATATTTCCCAGTATCTGTACTGTAGATCACAGCCTCTCTGTACTCTAATGCCTAGGTATCCTATTATCTGTTTATTTCCTAATGATGGTATGTTCTACTGTCTGTGTACATCCCAATATCCGTGTTCTTCAGTTTTTTTATGACTCAGTGTTCATATACCCCCATAACCATTTGCATGTTGCATATGTCTCTTAGTTTCAGTGTACCTCAGTATCTGTAGCCCAGTGTCTGTATATTTCAGTGTTTGCTTGTTCCACTGTTTGTGAGTCAAAGTATCTTTGTGCCTCAGTGTTTTTGTATGCCCCTGTATCTGTGTGTCTCGGTGTCTGTATTGTATTGTCTGTGTTTCCCAGTGTCAATATATTACTACATGTTTTTGAGTTTCGGATTTTTGTGTTTCAGTCTCCGTACCCTAGTTTCCTTGCATCTCAGTAGTGTGTATTCCAGTGTATGTATGTGTGTGTCTCAGGTTCTATGTGTCCCTCTGTGTATCCCAGTGTCTGTGTGCAATAGTATATGTGTAGCAATGTCTGGTCCCATTGTCGCTGCGTACTAGCATCCCTATATGTTCTTATATCTGTTCTAGCATCCATGTGTGTTAATTGTTTTTGTGTGTCAATGTCTCTCTGCCTGTTTCCAAATGGCTGTGTGTATCTTAATATCTGTACAGGCAAGTTCTTTGTTGTGTTCTAGTGTCTGCATATTTCAGTTTTGCAAAGTTTCTGTGTCCCAATGTCCATGTTCTGGTGTCTGTGGTTCCTATTGCTTATTGTATCCCAGTATCTCCATATCCTTGGTCCCCTGTAAGTCTGTGAGTTTCTGCATCCCATTTTATTTTCTTTGCCTGGAGACCTAATAACTGGGGCAGCCAGGCTGGGCCCTGTATGCCCCAGTGGCTCTCCCTCAGGCCTGGCCCAGGTCCCAGAGGGAGGACAGGATCACTGCTGGGAGCCTCCCATAAAGTCACTCCTGGGAAACCTGAACGCAGCACCATCCAGGCTAGGAGACAATGCCCCTTTCATGTCCTCCAGCCCAGGGCCTGAATCCCATTCTTTATGCATCCTTGTGTTGTACATCCTACTAATCTGTGTGTTCCAATGTCTGTGTATCCTCATGTCTGGGTGTCCCTGAGTCTCTGTATTACCTTGCTTCTATGTACTTATTTCTGTGTGTCCCCAATCTCTGTGTTTTAGTGCCTGTGCATCCTTGTCCTTGAATGTACTTGAGTATTTGCATACCTTGAGCTTCTTCAATCAAATGTACGTGTCTCCTTGTCTCAGTGTGCCCATGGATCTATGTGTCTCTGTGTCTGGGCATCCAATGAACCTCTATGTTCAAATGCTTGTGCATCCATCTCTTTTTGTGCATTGCTGAGTTTTTGTGTGTTCCTGATTCTTTACATGTCTTTTAATCTCTGCATGTTCCTTAGTCTTCATGTGTTCTTGAATCATTGTGCATTCCCAAATCTGTATTTCCTAAATTTTTACATGTCCCTGCATCTTTGCATGTGATCTAATGTCTGTACATGACTCTGTGGGTGCCCATGAGCCTCTTTGTTCCTGTGTCTGTATGTTCCTGTCTTTGTACATCCCCAAGTCTTTGCATGTCCCTGAACCTTGGTGATCCAGTTTAAATGTATCCCAGAATCTCTGTATTCCTGTGTTTGGGTGTCTTTCTCTGAACCTCTGTATTCCAGTGTCTGTGCTCATGAATTTGCACATGCCATCTTACATTGGCCCTTTGTTGGTGACTCTGCATCTCTGAGACTTTGCGCTCCATACCTGTGATTTAGTCTTTATCCCACTTCCCCATTTAATTTCCCCAGCTTTTTACAGTGTCTTTGTATTATTATTTCTTTATGTTACTGTAGCTGTCTCTTAAGTTGTTCTGTTATTCAATAACTCTTTTTAGTTTCTGATCTTTGTCTCTGGGTCTCCATTACTGTGTTCTTGTTTCTTAGGTCTGCTTGTCAGGTTGTCTCTCTGTATCTGTTTTTTTTTTTTTTTTTCTGTCATGCTCTGTCCCTGGTTTTGTTTTGAATTGACTCACCGCCTCTGTATTCCCATCTTTCTGTGAGTGTCTGGTGTTTGGATTCATGTCTTTTTATTTTTGAGCCATTATCTCTGTGTCCCTGAGTCTGACTCACTGTTCTCATCCTTTTATTTGTGGTCTCGGTTGCCTGTTTGTTTGTCTCTATTTCTGGGTGTGCCCAGGTGTATCTTGATTCTGTGTCTTTGCATCCCTGCCTCTCCAGATGGATTTCCTTGTCACTGTGTCTCTGCCCATTTGCTTATATTCTGTGTCTGTTTCTACATGTCTAGGTTTCTTTATTTCTATCTTGATCCTACCAATTCTTATGTCTAGCTTATATTCACATGACAGTATTTGTGGGTGCATATCCCCATTTTTTCCTGATATAGGATCTCTATCACTAAATTACTGTGTCCCTGTCACTTTGTCAGAATGTTTCCATTATATCTGGAATCCACTTGCCTGTCCTTACATCTCTTTTACCTGGCCTGACCCCTATCTTTTTGCTGGTTTTTGTCACTGTTCATGTGTATGCATCCCCATGTCTTTGTCACAGGATCTCTGAATACTTAACTATGTGCTCCTGTCTCATTCTTAATGTGTTCCTCTGCATGTGACTGTGTCCTTAGAACTTTGTCATGAAGTATGGGTCTGTGTAATGTCTGTTTCTACCTGCTTGTAGGTCTCTGGACCTGTGTGTCTGTGTTCTCCTTTCATCCCTGACCCCATATCTACAAGTAAGCATGTCAGTGTGTCTCTGTGTTTCTACTTCTCTGTCTTTGGTGTCTTGGACTATGGTCTTGACTGATGTCTCCCTGGTTACCTCTGTGTTCCTGTGTCTCTATGTATCACTGTGTGTATTGACCCCCTCTGCTCCTGTGCCTGGATCTCTATGCATATGTATCTCTTAGTTTTTATATTGTTATGTTTCAGTATCTTCACAATAGTCACTGTGTGCCAGTCCCTGGGTGATCTTGTTTTTTTCTCCTTGCCTCTTTGTGACAAGGAAAGTACACCAAAATGGACCTCAAAATGATATTACATAGGCCCAGCAAGAGAACATCAATTTCTCTGGATTTATGTTCCTGATGCTGTCACTCTGGCTCCCTGTCCCCCTTTTTGTATATGTATGTTTCGCTATGACTATTCTCTTAGTTTTCAGAACCTTATGTCTTATGTTTCTGAAAGTCTCTATCACACTGTTTCCCCATCTATGTCTGTATTGTTGTTGGTGTCTTACTTTGTGTGATCCCATGTCTCTGGTTGTATGTACATGTGTGTGTCTACTCCTGTACCATTGGTTCCTTTTTGTTCATTCATTTATTCATTCAGCAAATATTTACTAAGTACCTATTATACCAGGCACTGAGGATACATAGATAATTCAGAAAATATCCTTGCCTTTAAACAGTTTACAGTCTAAGTCAGGGATCTAGACAAGTAAACAGATAATTACTACATAGTATGAGCTTGGATGGAATGGGTTGAGCTATGGGAACACAGATGGGGACTGAACTCAATCAAGGAGAGGGGTCATGGGAATCCTTCTAGAGAAGACAACAACTAAGACTTGAAAGATGTATAAAATCTACCTACGTGCAGCTAAGGAATGGAGTCTCATGCAGAAGGAAAAACACATGCAAAGGCCCAGTGGTGGGAGAGAGCATGGTTTGTTAGGGGAATTCTAAGAGCCTTAAATATGCCATGGGAGCTAGAGAAGGTTGTGAGTAGGACCATAGACTCGGTCAGTTTTTTGTTTTAAGAAAGTTCTCTCTAAAACTGGTGTAGAGTATGGATTGAAGACAGTAGAGACTGGACACAGGAAGAACTGTGAGGAGGAAGGAGTCCCTAAGTCTCTAGGTACAAAAGTATGCATGTCTGTGTGTATTTGTATGTCCTTGTATGTGTCACTTAGTGCATGAGCGAGTGTGTGTTTCCCTGCATGTGTCTTCATTCTCCTCAGTCTTTGTTCCTGGCTCACTCCAGGAACAAAGAGGCCCTGGCCTCTGGGTTTCCTAAACTCAGGTCTCCTAGCTCTAGGGTTCAGGGGTCATCAGAGGACATAGGCAATGTAGGGGTGGCCCAGCAGCTGGTGTACATGAGAGCGGTTCACCAGCCAGCAGGAAGCCCAGCGGGGCCGCAGCCTTGGTGAGTCCTTTAGCAGCTTCTTGCCTAGAACCACAGGCACATCTGGGCCTTGGTGTCTCCGCAGGCATGGCCCTGCAGACCCTGCCACCAGCTGGATGTCTGCGTGCTGGAACTGCCCTGAGGGAGAAAGATGCAGCACCAGTCAGGGCAGCGACCTGAGTCCCCACTGAGAACTCTGAGAGGAGTCTAAAGTAGGAAATCTGGGAGGAAAAGTGGGAAGGATGAGGGGCAGCAAAGGCCAGGAGGGGGGAAGAGGCTGGGCATTGTGGGAAATGTAGAGGAGCCAAATGGGACAGGAGTATATTATGGAAGCAGTGTATCAAGATTCATGAGATGGCAGCAGAAGGGGGACAGTTAGGTTTGGAGACAATGACAGGGCATATTGGAGGGAAGGACAGGAGAGGATTGGGGATGACCAGAGGAAGTAAGAATAGCTGTCCAACCCACCATCATTGCCCAAACTCTTTGGTGTGGGTCTTTGCTCAGGTTCTGCCAATGTCTGCTGACCTACAGTCTGACTTCTTGCATTCTCCCTTCACAGAAGCCTCCAGAAGGATCTTCGTTATGCCCTTATTACTGAATCTTTATCCTGCTTATAGCTTCATGGCTCCCCATTGTCTTCAGTATAAATCCAAATTCCTTGTCTGGGCATTCTGCTCTGACCACTCCAGCTCCATCTCCTCTAACCTCCATTCCTTTCCTCTGTCACTTTTTATCAGCCTTCCAGACTGTGGGTCTTTCACCTCCAGGAGATTTTTCTTGAGCTGTAAGGCTGGGTGAGGTGCCCTACCCTGGGTTCCTTCAGAGTCCTAGGATGCTTTACATCTAGCACTGATAGATCCTGAGATCACTATCCACATGTGAGTTTGTCTTCTACCCTGGCCAGCAACTCCCCAAGGGCAGACCTTGGTTCTGATTCCTCTTTGTGGTTGTGGGTGGGGAGCAGGGTGCTCAGTGCTCACTAGCCTTTCAACCTGGAAGAGTCTCTCTTGGGATTGGTGTGGTCCCTGGCCCCTCTCAGCCTCAGCAGCACTTACCCAGCAGGCCATGGGCCAAGGGGCTAAGGCCCGAGCCATTGACCACATAGAACCCAAGGTGGGGTAGTTGCAGGGCACTGGGGTGCCTGTAGCGGTGCCGGAAGACTAGGAACTCGAGGTGGGGCCCAAGGCGGAGGGTGAGGTGGGCTGCAGCAGCCACATGGAGCTCCATGTGGCTCCTTCTCAATAGGGCAGGTTGGTCCCAGGATAGAAACAAGGTACCCTCGCCTCGCACAGATATGGAACTGCAGGTGATGTTGACAGTGTAGGCCCAGGGTTTGTCTGTGGTGACTGTGATGATCTGGAAGTAGGTGCGGATCTGGTTCTTGTGGCCTGGCCTTGGTGGTGCCCCAAGCAGCTGTCCATGCACATACAACCCTGGAGGGGGAAGAGTTTGTGTCTGGAGCATGGGCTTTTACAAGGTCATTTATTTGGTCACCCACAGGGCAGGCGGGGTGAGGTACCAGGGCCCAGGGTACAGATTTGTGGTTAGAGAGCTAGCTCCTGGGGAAAATGATTCTACCACAGCCTATCCAGCTGCTCCTTCCTGTGCAACGTGTGGACATAAATGTAGGTGTGCACATGCTCACTCCAGTGGGGCTGTTTGCGTGCATGTGTTTGCTTCTGAGTATGTACATTTATGTCTTTGGTTATGTTTACATGGGTATCTCTGGGCCTATCAGTGTATGTGCATTTTTGGAGAAGGTGCAAATTATTAGAGTGTGCATTTTTGGTTATGTTTTATGTCTCTGGATATGTTGGTGTTATATATCTTTATAAATAGTTTATGTTGTGTGTGTCTGGTTGTGTGCTGTCAGATACTGATGTGTATCTGGGAGTGTCAGTGTGCATGCATCTGGGTGTGTCATGGTGAGTACTTGTGTGCATCGATGTGTTTCATATGTGTACAGTAGCAGAGTATGTGTGCCTGTGTGTGCTGAATTCCTGAGTATTGGGGTGAATCTGGGATATCAGTGCATATATGTCTGTGTGTATTGATGTATGTGTCATTGTATATTTTTGGGCATGTTTTGTGTATCAATGTGGATCTGGGTATATATTTGTATGTTACTGTGTGTGAGTGTGGAGGGTGTCAAAATATGTGTGTCTGAGTGTGTATTTGTGTGAGTTTACTATGTTCCCTGGTATGTATCTGTGAGTGTGTAGGTGTTTGAGTATATTCATGTGTGTTTTCATGTGTCCGGATTGTTTACTTGTGATGAGTAAGGTACATTGCTATGTGTTTCTTTTAGTCCAAAAATGCCTGGGGGTGTTGACATGAGTATATCTGGCTGTGGGGTGGAGTCCTTGGGGTTCTCACCTGCCTTTGGGTCATCTATGAGGGGCTCTAACCTGACTTTGGGTCATCTGTGGGGGGATCTAACCTGCTTTGGGGTCATCTATGAGTTGTAGCAGGTCTCCTGGGCGCCCATCCACTGTGAAGCAGATTCTCTCTTCTGAGCGTGGGATGTGGATCACAAAGTGGGGGTCACCATCCACTATAAGGCAGGAGATGAAACTCTGAAGTTATGGCGCTAGAAGTAATGGGAGGGGAGGAGAGGGCAGGGGAGAGGAGGGGAATGTAGGAGGCCATGTCTATTTTCCAAGAGAGAGCCCAGCCCCAGTTTTGGTGCACAAGCTGTCCTATGCGCAAACAGTATAGTGATGGTGGCTGGCTTACCTGAGGATGAAAAGGTAAAGATGCTTGGTAATATGCCTGCAAAGGAGAGGGGGATTGTATTAGTAAGGGACTGCTCTATCGCATTCCTAGGAACTCTGAGACACCCTGGCCTCTTAGTCAGCTCCTCCCAGGTACCAGATACAGGCCAAATTCCTGAGCTCAGCATTGAAATCTTTCTTGAAATCTAGCTCCTGCTTAGCTCTCCAGTTTTCTCTTTATGCTCCAGCCCAGCTATTCTTATGAGAGTGCCCTGCCTTCTCTTGCTAGTGACTCTTTGCTTCTGTCTTCCTGCTACATGGAATGTTTTCTTTTTTAAATTTTTTTATTGATTGATTAATTTTTTTACAGAGAGAGAAATATCGATTTTTTGTTCCACTTATGCATTCATTCGTTGATTCTTGTATGTGTCCTGACTAGGGCTCGAACCCCACAACCTTGGCATATTGGGATGATGCTCTAGCCAGCTAAGCTACCCGGCCATGGCCTGTTTTCTTCTCCTTATCAACCTAGGACCAATTTTTAGTTATCTTGCCAGGCCAACTCACATGCTATTTTCTCTTACTCTCTGCCTGTGGTAGGTAGAATTCTAAGATGGCACCCAAGATTCCTCAGTGTACACATGTTATAAAATCTCCAGGACTGTGATATGATGAGATATCACTCCCATAAATAAGTTATGTTACGTGGTGACCTTAAAATAGGGAGATTATCCAGGTGGGCCTGACCTAATCACATGAGCCCTTTAAATCCAGGTTGGAGAAGTCAGAGAGATTTGAAGGGTGAGAAGGACTTGACATGAGAAAGATTTTCCATAGCTGTTTTTATTTTTTTAATTTTTATTTTGTTTACCTTTGTAAGATTTTATTTATTTATTTTTAGAGAGAAGGAAGGAAGGGAAAAAGAGAGGGAAAGAAACATTGAGGTGACAGAGATAAGTGGATTGGTTGCTTCTCGCATGCCCCCAACTATGGACCTGACCCACAAGCCAGGCTTGTGCTCTGATGGGGAATTGAACCAGTGACTTTTCAGTTTGCAGGCCAGCACTCAATCCACTGAACCATACCAGCCAGGGCTCCATAGCTATTTTTAAAGATGGAGGTGGCTATGTGGCAAGAAATGCAGAAGACCTCTAGGACCTGAAAATGTTCCAGGTGGTCTGTAGAAACTGAGAATGACTTCCAGGCAACAGAAAGCAGCCAGTGATCTCAGTCCTAAAAACACAAAGAATTGAATTTTGCCAACAACTTGAATATACAGAGAAGAGATGAGAACTTAGTCTGATAGATGCCTTTATTTCAGTCTTTTGAGACCTTAAACAGAGAATACAACTAATTTGTGCCCAGACTTCTGACCTAGAGAACTGTGAGATAATTAATAGGTGTTGCTTGAAGTTCCTGTTTGTGGTAATTTGTTATTCAGCAGTGGGAAACTAATATATTGCATTTCCTTTGGACTCACACAATGCCTATGAGAATTCTAACTGAATGGAAATGAAAGCTTAGGGATCTTTGTCAGTGGAGCTCCTTGTTTACCTTTTTCTAGCCCTGCAGAACTTCCCTGAGATTCCATGCTACTTCCAGCTCCTCCCAGGATCTCTTCAGAATTGCCTTCCCAGTGTGGATTTCCTGGCAAGTGAAAAAGAAATAAGAGAAATCTTTAACACTCTTGGGGAAAATATGCCCCGGATCTACCTAAGGGAATGCTTTCTTTTGACAAGGGGTGTTCTCCTTGGCAAGGGGTGTTCTCCTTTGACAAGGGGTGTTCTCCCCAATTTGACTGGCATATTGCCAAGACCGAGACCTTATACTTTCAATAGCATTAGTCTTTCAAGTCAGTTATGTTCAAAATTCTTCCTTATAGCATTCATACATTGACAGATTGATCAATTGATTCATTAAGGCACTGTTTGGGCATCAAGGATATGGTGGTGAAAGAGGTAGTCATGATTTTCGATCTGATGAATATCATATTTTAGTCAGGGAGGCAGATATGAATGAAATAATAATTACCAATGGTTATAAATGCTAGAGAAAATAATAAAGGAAATGAGGGGGTAACGGATACTTGGCAGAGTCTAAGACAGTGAGATGGGTGGAAAGGACATCTGAGCTGAGATCTAAGTCATGAGCTGCAGTGTGAATGGCAACAGAGATAAGGGTGGTAGGAAGGGAGAAGGGGAGGATATGTAAGAGAGAGATTACCAAGCAGAGGGAACAGCTTGAAAGAGGTCCATGAGTGGAGGTGGAAGTGGGAGTAGGGCCCACTGGAGGAACAGAGAAGAGGCCAGTGGGGCTAGAGTTCAGACAGTAAATGGGAGAACATGAGGTCAGGGAGTTATGTGGTAGAAGAAAGGTGATGAAGGGCCTTGTAGGCCACGAATAGGACTTTGGACTTCATTCTAGGTGTGCAGGGAAAACCTTATGGGGTCAAGTAGGGAAGGGAGGCAAAGTAATCTATGTTTTTAAAAGATCTGTTTGGCTGCTGTGGGAGAATAGCCAAGAATTTCTCTCGAGAGAGAGCAGGGAGACCAGTGAGGAGGCTGTAACAGTTTTCTAGGTGAGACACAATTGTATGCTGTTCTACAATAGTGACAGTTGTGGTGGTGAAAAGTGGGTGCATTGGCACATATATTAGAGGTAACATTGTCAGGAATTAAAGATGTATGGGCTATTGGAAGAGGATTGTGGTGAGGGAGAGGAGCATGTCAAAAATGTCATGCCCAAATTTGTATCCTTGTGAGTTACCGCCATCCCCAACTGGTTCTAATCCTGCCCTATAAAGTCACCCAAGAAGTGTCACTCCTCTTAGGAAAGCATAACAGTGGAGTGGTGAAGCATATTCAGTCTGGGACCAGATTATGTAAATTCAAATCTCTTACTAGCTCTGTGACATGGAGCAAGTTACTTTACCTCTCTGTGCTTCAGTTTCCACATGTGTAAAATGCAGATACTAATAGTTTCCTGGGAGGATTTAATGGGGGACTAAAGTTGAGCAGTAGATGCACATAGGAAGAGCTCAAAAATGTTGTGTTATTTCATAGTCCTTGGGAAATTTTAAGATAACTGTCATCATCATCTCTAGTTTTTATATGCCTGTCATTAAACAGTGGTGTTCACAAAGCACAAAAGGACCAACCAAACTTGCCTTGCCCAGTGATGCTCACATTTATAACCTCATATTCCTCCCATGCTTGGGAAACATGACCAGTTTTCTTCCCCAACAAAGCAAATGTCAAAACCACAGATTGGCCGGGTTTTTTTCTATTCAGACTCCCCAGTCTTAACATCCTCTCTCTCCCAAGGCCTCTAATTCTGTGCCCATGTACTGAGGCTCAGAGAAGTTAAGTAGCTAGTTCAAAGTTTCAAATCAAGCAAGCAAGCAAGCAGCTGTACTATCATTGGAATCTGCACAGGTCTTGCACACTCCCAGTTCCTGGTGCTGTCTATTCATACACCCCCCTCATGTCTTTCCCTCTTACCCATGGCACTCACCATTTTCATCAGGAGCGGGGAAAGTATAAAAAGCTGGTGGTTTTAAGGACTCCACAAACTTGGATTCCATCATTGACTCAGGCAGCAGCTCTAGTTCCTCAGGAAGAATGAGCAGGCTGCCTGCCTCAGGGAGGGTGCTAGAAGGCAACAAGACTGGCAGGTTTGGGGGGATGACTTCTGGCATAGGCCTAGAGCTGTTGGGTAGACCCATTGTTGGTACTCCTGACACAGATGGTTTCAGAATTTCCTTTGTGCTTTGGGTCCCTGAGAGTAGGTCATACTTATGCCAGAGCCTTCCAGGGGGCAGCAGAGAGGGTAGGGTGGGATGAAAGGGTGTAGGAAGGGGCTCTCTGAGGACAGGGGTCATATTACTGCTGGAAATTGTGGCATTTGAGATTGTGCTTGGGACTGTGCTGAGGCTCTGAGGAGGTGGGGGTCTGGGTCTGGAGGGTCTGGAGGGCAATGGGGTTTTGAATTTATTGGGGACTGGTGTCTTAGCTTTAGAAAGTGATAAGCTTGGTGAAGTTGGGTGAGGTGGGACAATAGATTTAAGAGGTGATAGGAATTTAGGGGTCTTGGGTAAGAGGATCCCAGGTCTAGGGTGTGACAGGTTGTTTGGTGTCTTGGGAGCAGGAACCCTTACTCTGGTGTGTGGTAGGTATTTCGGGATCTGAAGTGTGGATACTCTAGGCCTGGGCCATGGCAGATTTTTGGGTGACTGTGATGTGAGTACCCTAGGCTGTGGGTGTGATGTAGCATCCAGTTTAGGTTGTGATGGAGCACCAGGTTTGGAATGCAGTGGAGTGACATGTTTTATAGTGTCAACTCTGGGCCAGGTTGTAGTGCCAGGATTCAGAGGTGGAACTTGTGTCTCATAAATGGGTAATAGGGACCCAGGATTCTGGTGTGATGGAGTACTAGGCTTCAGAAGCATCGAGTCACCAGAATTTGAGGGAACAAGGGCAGCAGGTTTTGTCCTAAGAGTTGACTGAGTCAAGGTGCCAGAATTGTGTTGTGCCGGAATTTTGGGCCTTGGGTGTGCTGGCATGGATGGGGTACTAGGGATATGACCCAGTGGTTCCAACTCCTTGGAACTGGTCATCTTCTTTGTAGAGGCAGGAGTAGTTGAGGATAAGTAGAACTTTGGGTTCACAAGCCTTGATTTGGGAGAGACCTTGGGCACCAAGGTTGGCTGTGCTGTGCTTGTCCCTAGGCCATGCCTGCTGGTGGATGAAGGTGTGATGGTGCCTGGTCCAGTTGTGGTAGAAGTCTGTCTCCCAGCCTCCTCACTGTCATCCTTGGGCTGCACCATGACCAGTGAAGTCAGAGGTGTGACAAAGTTGTATTCAAGGGATAGGTTGAGGACTTTGGCAGCCAACAAGTGGCGCGTGGTGGTATCATGGGTTCGGAAGCGAGCCTCCAGGAGTTCTCCAATGGTGATGTAGGCCCAGAGGCGGCGGATGAAGTGGGCTATATTGGGGGCTGGGTCACCTGGGCAACCAAAGGCCTTTGGATTGCTATTCTTGGCTACTTCACTGTGGCGGGCCACAAGAAGCTGACCTTTGGGACCACGGGCTGCCAGGTGGATGCCCAGTTCTTGCTGACCTGGCTGTACCAAGCCTGCCACCACCAGCTCTGAGCCACCAAAGTAGTTGGGGAAAAGGGCCCAAGGGGAGGCCCCGACCAAGCCGCCCAGGTAGTCCAGACGCACGTCTGCCAGCAGAGGCATGGAAATCTCCTCGTAGAGGCCTTCCAGCTGTAAGTCTGCATCAGTATCCTCATATATGCGCCGGGCTGCTCCTCGGTTCTCCAGGGACAGGCGACGTAGCAGTGGGAAGTCAGCATCATCCCCAAAGGCCAAGCTGAAAAGGGACACCTTGTTGTCCAGTGCCTGACGGACATTGGAGAGGATCATGCTTGGAGTCGTCACACCAGCTGTGGGCTCCCCATCTGTCAGGAAGATGATGAGGGGGATCCTCCCCACACTGGAGCCCCTCCCAGGGTCCTGGTTGCTATGGTTCAGCACTGAAGCAGCTGCCAGCAGAGCTGTGTTGATGTCAGTCCCTAATTGGGGAGCAGACTGTGAGACCATCTTTTCCAGTTACTTTTAGCTCCACTGCAGACACACTAGGCATCTCACCAACCTCCCAAACTCAGTCATATCACATGATCTTTGCTCAAACTCTTTCTGCTGTTTATCCTTCCCAAGTCCCCACCCCTGTACAAGCTCCCTGAAATCTGACAATAGAGCCCACATGTTCATGGCTTTTATCACTCCCTATATCAGACTGTGCTTTGCCTCTTGCTTTTGGGGGACTGTCTAGTTCTCTAGGCAGGTCCTCAAGGATAGCACCAAATACCTCCATGCTTCAGGGAAAGAAAGGGCTGAGTTGACAAGAGGTGATGATAGTGGGGAGATGATAATAATTATCTGAGAGATAACTGATCGAAAGCCAGACTCAGGGCAGCAACTTACTCAGATGCTGGGAAATACATATCTAGATTATTGATTTTTTAAAGAAAAACTCTGACTTCCAGTCAAGATGGAGGCACAGGCAGATAAACTTTGCATCCTCACACAACCAAAAGAAGGGGAACCAACCGATTTAAAAACAAAAACCACGAGAGTTCTAGAAGAGAGCATAGGCAGGAAAATTTCAGATATTCCAAGCAGCAATATTTTCACTGACATGTCCCCTAGAGAAAGGGATATAAAGGAAAGACTAAACAAATGGGACTACATCAAATTAAAAAGCTTCTGTACAGCTAAGTAAAACATTAGCAAAATCAAAAGGGAAAACATCCACATGGGAAAATAGATTTGGCAATGATACCTCAGACAAGGGCTTGATCTCCAAAATATATAAAGACCTCACACAACTCTATGTCAGGAAGACAAATAATCCAATAAAAAATGGGAAAAGTCCTGAACAGACACTTCTCCAAGGAGGACATATGGTGGGCCCATAGACATATGAAAGGATGCTTAGCATCACTAGCCATCAGACAGATGCAAATTAAAACCACAGTGAGCTACCACTACATACCAATCACAATGGCCATCATTAACAAATAAACAAACAACAAGTGCGGGTGAGGATGTGGAGAAAGGAGAGCCCTAGTGCACTGCTGGTGGGGATGCAGACTGGTACAACCACCTTGGAAAACACTATGGAATTTCCTCATAAAACTAAAAATGGAATTGCCTTTTCAACCTGGCAATTCCACTGCTGGGATTATACTCTAAGAATCCTGAGACTCCAATGGAAAAGAACATATGCACCCTAATGTTGATAGCAGTGTTATTTATAATAGCCAAGTGCTGGAAACAGCCTAAATGCCCATTAGTAAATGAATGGATCAAAAAACTGTGGTACATTTACACAATGGAATACTATGCAGCAGAAGAAAGAAGGAACTCCTACCTTTTGTGACAGTGTGGATGGAACTAGAGAGCATTCTGCTAAGTGAAATAAACCAGGCAGTGAAAGACAAATACCATATGATATCACCTACAGGTGGAACCTAATCAACAAAACATATGTGAGAAAAATAGAACCAGAGACATGTAAATAAAGAAGAAAGTGACAGTGACCAGAGGGGACGGGGGAAGGGAACAATGGGTTAAAGAATGGGAAGAATAAAGGAACATGTATAAAGGACCCATGGATAAAGACAAGGGGATGGGGGAGGAATGAATGTGGAAGGTGGGGCAGGAGAGGGCAGGGGAGAGTAATGGAGGAAAAATGAGGACAACTGTAACTGAACAGCAATTAATACAAAAAATTAAGTTTTGTCCCTTGCTGGTGTAGCTCAGTGGATTGAGTGTGGGCTGTGAACCAAAGGGTTGCTGGTTTGATTCCCAGGCAGAGCACGTGCCTGGGTTGCAAGCCAGGTCCCCAGTGGGGGGCATACAAGAGGCAACCACACATTGATATTTCTCTCCCTCTCTTTCTCCCTCCCTTCCCCTCTCTCAAAAACTAAATAAATAAAATATTTTAAAAGAAATTAAGTTAGCCCTGGCTGGCATAGCTCAGTGGATTGAGCGCGGGCTGCGAACCAAAGGGTTGCGGGTTCGATTCCCAGTCAGGGCACATGCCTGGGTTGCAGGCCAGGCCCCTAGTGGGGGCCACGTGAGAGGCAACCACACATTGATGTTTCTCTCCCTCTCTTTCTCCCTCCCTTCCCCTCTCTAAAAATAAATAAAATCTTAAAAAAAAAAGAAATTAAGTTAAAAACAAAACAAAAACAAAAAACAACAAGAACTTTCAGAAAAATCTAACTGTATGGAAGTCTAACAACCAAGGAGTTACATTCATCCAGACTGGTAGGAGGGGTGAAGATGGTTAGCCGGGGTGGAGAGGATACACAGCAAGGCAGCAGCCTGGGCAGGTGAGGTGGTGGCTGGTAGACTGGGCAGTCCCATATTCATGTGCGAATAAGCCTGGAGGAATAACTGTGGAGCAAGCCAGACTGTGCAACCAAGGGTTCCAGGATGGGAAACTAAAGCCTCAAAACCTCTAGTGGTAAAAACCTGTAGGGGTTTTGGTGGCAGGAGAAACTTCCAGAGTCATAGGAGAGTTCATTGGAGAGACCCATGGGGTCCTAGAATGTACTCAGGCTCACACATCCAGGAATCAGCACTAGAAGGGCTCAATTAGCTTCTGGGTACCGGGGGAACTGACTGAATGCCAGCTGAGAGATGAGCAAGTAGCATTGTTCCCTTTTGGATCCCTCCCCCACATATAGCACCACAACACAGCCACCTGGGTTGCCCCACCCTGGTGAATACCTAAGGCTACACCCCTTACAATGTAACAGGTACCCCAAGACAAAGAAATATGGCCCAAATGAAAGAACAGATTGAAACTCCAGGAAAAGAACTAAGTGACGAGGAGACAGCCAATCTATAAGATGCAGAGTTCAAAACACTGATAATCAGGATGCCCACAGAAAGGATTGAGTATGGACACAAAATGGAGAAAGAAGTGAAAGCTATACAGAGTGAAATAAATAAAAATATACAGGGAACCAACAGTGAAGGGAAGGAAACCTGGACTCAAGTCAACAGTTTGGAACAGAAGGAAGAAATAAACATTCAACCGGAAGAGAATGAAGAAACAAGAATTCAAAAAAAAAAAAAAAAATGAGGAGAGGCTTAGGAAACTCCGGGACAACTTTAAATGTTCCAACATCCAATTCATAGGGGTATCAGAAGAAGAAGAAAGGCAAGAAATTGAAAACTTATTTGAAAAAAACATGAAGGAGAACTTTCCCAATCTGGCACAGGAAACAGATTTCCAGGAAGTCCAGGAAGCCCAGAGAGTCCCAAAGAAGTGAGACCTAAGGAAGCACACACCAAGGCACATCATAATTACACTAGCCAAGATTAAAGATAATGAGAGAATCTTAAAAGCAGCAAGAGAAAAGGAGACAGTTACCTACGAAGGAGTGCCCATAAGACTATCAACCGATTTCTCAAAAGAAAACTTGCCCAGCAATTCCACTGCTTGGATTATACCCTAAGAACCCTGAAACACCAATCCAAAAGAACCTATGCACCTCTATGTTCATAGCAGCACAATTTACAATAGCCAAGTGCTGGAAGCAACCTAGGTGCCCATCAGTTAATGAATGGATCAAAAAACTGTGGTACATTTACACAATGGAATTCTATGCAGCAGAAAGAAAGAAGGAGCTCCTACCCTTTGCAAACAGCATGGATGGAATTGGAGAGCATCATGCTAAGCAAAATAAGCCAGGCGGTGAAAGACAAATACCATATGATCTCACCTTTAACAGGAACCTAATCAACAAAACAAACAAACAAATATAATATAAACAAAGACACTGAATTTGAGAACAGTCTGACAGTGACCAGAGGGGAGAGGGGAGGGAATTTCAGGGGAAAAGGGGAACGGTTTAGAGCAACAAGTATAAAGGACACATGGACAAAAACTATGGGGGGTGGAAATGGGAGGAAGGTGGGGAGGGCTGGGGTGGTGGGCTGGGGGTAGGGTAAAAGACAGAAAACTGTACAATATCAACAATTAAAAAAATACTGATTGAAAAAATAATAAAAAATTTAAAAAAAAAGAAAACTTGCAAGCAAGAAGGGGCTGGAAAGAAGTATTTGAAGTCATGAAAGGCAAGGACATACACAGAAGATGACTTTATCCAGCAAAGCTATCATTTAGAATGGGAGAGCTGATAAAGTGCTTCCCAGATAAGTTCAAGTTAAAGGAGTTCCTCATCACCAAGCCCTTATTATATGAAATGTTAGAGGGACTTTTCTAAGAAAAAGAAGATCAGAAATATGAACAGTAAAATGACAACAAACTCACAACTATCAACTGAACCTAAAAAAAAAAAAAAACAAACAAACAAACAAAAAAAACCCCAAAAAAAACACACATTAAGCAATCAATTAGAACAGGAACAGAATCACATGGAGGGTTATCAGTGGGGAGGCGGGAGGGGAGAATGGGGGAAAAGTTACAGGGAATAAGAAATATAATTGGTAGGTACAAAATAGACAGGAGGATTAAGAATACTATAGGAAAGGGAGAAGCCAAAGAACTTATATGTACGACCCATGGACATGAAGTAAGGGGGGATGTTAGAGGGAAGAGGGGTGCAGGGTACAGTGGGATAAAGAAGAGGAAAAATTGGACAATTGTGATAGCATAATCAATAAAATATACTTAAGAAAAAGAAAAAAAAATCTTAGCAAATTCTTCTATGTGCCTCCTCTTTAGGAGGCAACTCAGGTCTAACGGGAAATGTGCCCTAAATACATGTAGAATCAGCTGTGCTTTTTCCACTAGGAAAAGGAACACAGAGGAACATATTTGTATAAAATGTAAAACTGTTATTCCAGCATTGTGAGAGGTGAGCTGGATCACCACAGCCTACCAATTTTGGTGGGAAGGTCTAACACTTACAACCATCAGCTTCCATGTGGCCCAGGTAGTCCTTGGCACTGTGTACATTCTGGGTGGTGGCCTGGATGGAGCCTCCAGCTTTCCAGACACTAACCGAGTCAGAAAAGGAGATGATGTTGAAGTAGTCGTTGGCCTGCAGGTCACCAAGTATCACATTCATGGCCTTTTTAGTCTGTGGAATATGGATAAAGTGAAGGAGGTAGACCAAGACTTGAAGTCTTGCTCAAGACTGAAAGGTTCTTTCTGTACAAGGTACTATAGTCTGAGACTCTCTAATTATAGCACTCTATAAGTCTAGGATTCTCAGGTCAAAATGCTCTATAGGTTCTTTGGCCCAAAGCCCAGAATGGCACTGGCCAATGATAGCTTCTCACCACATGGAGCTATTTAAATGTAAATGTAAATGTAAATGTAAATGTAAATGTAAATGTAAATGTAAATGTAAATATAAGTTAGTTAAAATCAAATAAAAAATTAAAATTGTGTTTCTTCACTTGCAGTAGCCACATTTTAAGTGGACTGTGGCTACTATATTGGAAACCTCAGGAATCAAAACATTTCCATCATCAAGAAAGTTCTATTGGGCAGTGGTGGTTTGGAAGATTAATGCTCTATACTTTTGGAGAGCTAGGATTCATGTGTCCTAAGGTTCCTGGACCCCGTGACTCAGGATTCAATGATTCTGGGACCCTTAAGTTTTAGAGTTTTATGATTGCAGGTCTTTATGGCTGTCTTTCAATGACTTTGCATACTTGGTTTTGTTCCATTTAATCTGTTCTTTTCTCTCACCCTCTGTTTCTTCCAGGCTGGTCTTTTTACCAGCCCCCAGATAACCCAGATCTATTTTGTCTGTACAACTGTGCTCTTGTTGTATTCTTTAGATAGCAGACCTTCCTGCTTCTCCTGTACTTATTCGTACTTTCCCTGTTCTTTCAGTTGCTCTTTCTCTGGGCAGCTGTTCCTTGATTGCCCATGTCCTTCCCACCCAGATATTCTTTCCCCAGACTATTCACTGACTGTCTTATGTAGAATATTTTATTCTTAATTCAGATATTGAGCCCTCTGAGAATAGGGCTTAGAATGCTTCTTTCTCCTGGCTCCCTTCTACATAACAGTACTTAGCATAAGGCTAGGCAAATAGGAGGTTCATAAAATAGGCTATATAGGTCCTAGTATTATGTACCATTTATAGGATACTTCTATGTTCTAGGTACTGTGAGAAATACTTTAGGTGCATCAGCTCATTTAATCCTCACAGAAACACAATGAAGAAAATACTAATATTATTCCCATTTTACAGGTGATGACACTGAGGCTCAGAGGGGTGTGGTCACTTGCTCAAGGTCACATGCTAATCATTGATGGACCAGGGACTCAGATTCATATTTGAAGGTGTTAAATCCAGTGACTTTAAGCACAGTGTTGTATGTTCAACCCTTTACATTGGTATGGATTCCAGAAACCTTAGAGAGGACACTTATGGCCCGCCTTTTTCTACATCTTAAACTGACAGAAGATAACTTGAGTGTTTCTAAGAGGATCAGAGTTTTTCCTGCCATAGAATGAACTTGGGATAGGTCACAAATTCTGGGATAGGGAGCTGAGCATCATATTATTGTTTCTATGGAGAGGGTTAAGTCAGAGGATGACCTTTCCTGAGACCCTCCTTAGGGACAGAATATGTTTTTAACCAGGGACAGAATATGTTTTTAGGATTATGTTGTTTAATCTCCTATTGTTTTGAGATTTCCTGCTATTTTTCTGTTATTTATTTCTAGTTTAATTTCATTTAGTTTGTGAACATACTTTATATGATTTATTCTTTTAAGTTTTTTAAAATGTGTTTTATGGCCCACAATATAGTCTATTTGAGCAAATGTTCCATGTCAGCTTGAGAGGAATGTATAGTGTGCTGTTGTTGGATGAAGTATTTTATAGATTCAATTAAATCCAACTGATTGACGGTGATGTTCAGTTCAACTATGTCTTTACTGATTTTCTGCCTGTTGGAACTGTCCATTCTGACAGAAGGGAGTTAAAGTCTCTAACTATAAGAGTGAATTTACCTATTTATTCTTGCCTCATGTATTTTTTTTTTTAATCCTCACCCAAGGACTTTTTTCATTGCTTTTTTAGAGAGAGGAAAGGGGAGAAATAAACATTGATATGAGAGAGAAGCATCAATTGGTTTCCTCCCACATGCACCTGGACTAGGGATTGCATGTGCCCAGACCGCAGATCTTATGGGTCTAGACTGGGGACCAAACCTGCAACCTAGGTATGTGTCCTAACTTGGAATCAAACCTGCAACCTTTTGGTTACGAGATGACGCTCCAACCAACTGAGCCACACTGGCCAGGGATGCCTCGTATATTTTGACACTCTATTGTTATGTACAGACACATAAAGGATTACTATGTTTTCCTGGAGAATTGACCCTTTTTATTATTATATGTCCTGCACAAGTTCTCCTCAGCCTTCTCCCTTTATATCACCTTAGAAGAGATGGAAAGTCTAGAAAGATTTAGAGTTGGGTATATCCTTTCCTCGACAAGAAGGCTAAAGGGAGACAGTTTTAAATATTTAACTTCCCCAAGTTTGGGTACATTTTGGTAAAACAGAAGTCAGTTAGCCTTAGGTGCCATGGGCTTTGTGGTTCAGAACTTCAAGTTATACAGGCTATACTGTCCTAGAACAGTTGAACATTATAATTGTAGAGTCCCAGGGTACTACAGTTATAAATACTGCTTCCATAACATTAAGTATTCAATTGAGGCTCTAAAGTCAAAATCTTTTCGGACTAGGCCTAGGTTTCAAGGGAGCACCAATAGGTGGGCTACAAGATTAAGTGTAGATGGACACAGGACTCTATGATTTCTAAGCAATATATGGCTAGTACACTCTATTTTTCTGGCTTTGAAATAAAAAACGAAAACAAAAAACCTGTGGCCCTGGAAATGTTCAGAGTCTAAAATGAGTAACATTTTGTTTATTTTTTTTGACTCAGGTGTTATGATACCAGAGTACCCTAGCTCAGCGATTATCAACAGGTGTGCCTCAGGAATTTTTAAACCATGCAATGCCTAACTAGTCAGGAGAATGGACCTCTTTTGCCTTGGACTATCAAATTAAAAAAAATGAAAACAGCCAGTACAACAATAGCTGTCCAGTGTAGAAGAATCAAAATTATACCTATTTCTTGTTAGATTGGCAAAAAAAAAATTTTTTTGGCGTACCACAGAATTTTAGTAATTAGTTTGTGTGCCATCAAATGAAAAAGATTGAAAATTGCTGCTCTAGTGCAAACATTCTATGATTCAGGTATCTTATGAGCCCAGGTGGTTTGTGATACAGGGTTTTAATGGTTTCAGTCCCCATAGTACAATGTTTCAATGTTTCTCACATTCTGTGGCTGCAGATCTATGTGGCTCCAAATATGTAAGGTACCAGGACTCTAACATAGGCCCAGGCGAATAAGACCGAACCGGTGAGGGATGATAGGGTCTCTGGCCCCAGGAAACTGATGTCCCAGCAATCTCTGCTTGCTAAGATTCAAAAAGAAGAGGCAGGGAAGGTCCCGGGTCTCTCATTACCTGCTTCATCTTGGTACCAAACATGGAGCCGCTCACATCAATAACGAACACCACGTTTTTCTCAACAGGTGGAAGGCCTCTGGGGGCAAAGTAATGAATAAAATAGCCGTCGTAAATCTGGACAAAAGAAGTGAAACCACAAGAACCGTGAAAGCTGGTCTCAACCAGGTCCCCTCTTATTCTCCTACACAACAAACAGCTCTTTTCCTTCCTAGGCCTTATCACTGTTTCTAGTTAAACAGGCATTTGTGCGATTGTTTCTTCAATGTCCGTCTCCTGCACCACAACTGTGTGTCTTCTGTTCAGACTGTCAGACTAGGACCTGCCCCAGAGCTATGGAGACTGGCTTGGGGCCCAAGGCTCCAAGGAGCAGGATCTCTGTAATATGTGAGTTCCTGTCCATGAGAGCTGGGCTTGCACAGTCCAGCGGGCCCCTAGGGACAGTTCGCCTGGGCTCCAGGAACTGTAACTATTGTTTTAACCTCCCTCTATAGAGTGAGCCGGGGGCCCAGCTCCATTGCTGCCAGGGGCTGGGAATTTGCAGGGCCTCCCTCTCCTCCTTAAACCTCCTTTCTGCTGTTGCTGGGCAGACCAGGGAGGGGAGGAGGGAGGAGAGGCTGAGTGAGCTGTTTGTTCAGAGGGGATTGGTTAGACCAGGTGCAGATGCCTAAGGCTGTGGGGGATGTGATTGGCTGCTGCCCCCTCCTCCTACTGCTGTTCCCTCTGCTGAGCCTGGGGGCTGGGGCAGCTGAGGGAAGGAGAGGGGGGAGCTGGGAGGGCCCCCAGGACCAGTGTCACCTCAGCCTAGAGAAGTATGGGCTTGCTGAGGGTCGAGCTGCCCAGTAGACCGAAGCTGGCTCTGCCCTGGAATAACAGCTTCTTGTCCTCTCTGCCATTCAGGCACTCTCCGAGCACCAGGCTGGACACACGACCTCCCCCTCTCACAGGGGATCTCAGAAGACTTGGGAGGACATGTCCGTCTTCCCTCCACCCAGCCTTTGGCTGAATTCGCAAGTGCCTGTGCAGGCCCTGTCTCTGCTTTCTCCCGGCACTCTGCGGCAGTTAAAAGTTGACCAAAGGCCTGGGTCGACTACCCTGCAACTGCCCAGGCCAGAGGCAGAGGCCAGCAGTCAGTCCTTCACCTCTGTTCCTCCACTACCTGGGTGAGTGGGAGCCTCGGGGAAAGTCACATCCCTGCCTCTCCGTGGTCCCAAGGCTCACCAGTGGCCCCACGCCTCACATCCTGTAGGTAAGAGGCATGACCCAGGTCTCCACCCTCTCACACTCGCCTCAGCTGTCGTGCCCTCCTCCTCTCAGACGTGTCTCCTTCCCTCCCTCATGAAGAAAATGAAGGCCATCAGGCCATGTTCCTTGGCCTGCCCCCCTCACCCTTGCTCAGGTCTCACACCTCTTCTCTCTACTGAAAGACAAAAGGGTCCCATGTACCCCTAGCCTCCAGCACCTTCTCCACCAGTCGGGCCCTGCCCTCCGACCCAGCCCACAAACCACACAAGGTCTTCTTTAGAATATAAACATGGAGCTTTGCGCAGTGGCAGTATCGTAGCCAATGAGGTTTACCCAGGGTGCGATTATTCCTAATAGAATATAAACATGGTGTGTCTTTCCCAACCACTAAGACAAAGCCCATTGACCCCAATCTCCCTGAACTTGGAGCCAGCTTCTCTCATCCCTACATGGTGATGAGGTCAGCACCTGCCAGGCTCTTCTAATCTCCACTCCTCTGCCCACCACAGACTGCATCCCACCTCCGCCACTTTCCTCACTAAAGGCAACAATGACCAGTCAGTTTCCAAACTCAGTGGGTCTGTTTCCGTTCTCATCGAACTGAACCACCCTGATGAATTTCACAATTGACTATTACTTCTGCTTTCTTCAAGAACCTTTGCCCCTGCGATTGGGAGATGGTAAACTCTCCTGATTTTCCTACCACCTCTCGGGTCCATCTACTTTAGTCTCTTTCTTGGGTGGCATTTTCTCCCCCATCCCTTAAGCACTGCATCCCAATAGTTTGGAATCAGGGCATTCAAGAACACGATTGCGTTTGCGTAGCACAATGGAGAGACGTGGTGGGAATTTAGAGCTCCGAGCAGGCTGTGGGCAGTTGGTGGGGCTGGACACCCTGAGGGCCGACATCCATGGCTCCTTGAATGGGAATCTCAGGCCTCAGCAACTGCCCTCCTAGATCTGCTCTTCTGGCTCTGGGCATCTTCCCCGGGTCCTCTGGCAAGCTCTCGTGGCTTCAACTGCCGAATCTCCACTGGCGACTTCACATCTCTTTCTCCAGTCCAATGTTTCCACTCTTCCCGTGTGACAACCGCATATGCACTCACCACTGGACCTGTTCCCTTAGATGTCTGAAGCTGCTTCCAGTGGATCCTGCCCAGACGATAAACTCATTTTCCACTCCCCATCCTGCCCTTGTGTGCCTTTGTTATCGACGGAACCCTTATCCACGTGGTCCCTCCAGATACAAACCCGAGTGTCACTCCTGAATGCTCCCGTGCCCCTCCTTCCCACATTCCACCAGCCACCCACTCCTCCTGCTTTGACCTGCTGGATGGATGGATATCTTAGGCCCACCCCTCCTCTCCAACCCAAACGTACACAGCCCAGATTCAAGCCTTCTTTCTCTCAGGCTTTCCTGCTTCTGTTGTGGCCTCTTCTATGCACTCATCTTTGCAGCTCCTGCTCCATGTGGCCTTTCTAAACACAATCTCATGAGGTTATCCCCTCTCTTGGCTCCCTCATCGCCTTCAGACAAATCGTACGTTCCTTGTCATGGGCCTGCAGCAGTCGCAGCCTTCGGTCTCACCTCTTACCATTTCTTGGGCTGGAAATTGGTGCTTCAGGAACTCCAACCCACTTGTACTGTCCTACACACCGCTGGCTATTTCCAGCCTCCCTTCTTTGTGTCATGCAGCCCTCCGTTTGCTAGAATGCTTCTGCTCTCTCCCAGCACCCCCTCTACTTCCTCCAGGGTGCCTTCCTTGGCCACCTTCGCCCTTCACCATGGCTTCCATCATAACTCGTGTTGTCACTGAAGGAGCACCTCTCATCTTGTGTCAGTATTGTCTGTCTGTGTTTCACCTGGAGGCAGTGAATAGGACCTGGGTGTGATTCGCTGTAGGTTTCCCACACCAGCCAGCAGTGGGCGTGACACACGCTAGCCTCCCAGGCAGTCCTGACTGACTGAATAAAGGGGTGCATGTGCTGGCCTTTCAGAAATGGGCACACTTGAGTAGGAAAGGTAGGGGTTCTCCTCATCTACCGCAGGGGTTCTTGGTGAGGGGATGCAGGAGTCAAGACACACAGTGAGTGGGGGTATGGGTCATATTATTTAATGCCTATAATTTCACCTATTCTACCTGCTTCTCCACCCCAGGCAACAGTGAAAAAGGTAAAACATAAAGAAGCAGAGAAACACCTTCACACATGCCCCACAGAACACTAGCTCAAGGCCCCTGCTGCCACCTACTGGCAGGGTACCCTCAGCTCCTATTCTGAGAAGGCAACTTACTTGGATTTCCCCTACATGGCAGCTTGGACATGCCAACCCCTGTGCCTCTGCACATGCTCTCTCCTCTCTCTGCATGGAATTCCCACCAACCTGCCTGCCCAGGTGGAGGCAGACTCTATTCATCTTTCCCATGTTAATTTGAAGGCTGACCCCTTTAGGAAGGCTTAAAACCTTCCTCGGTGATGTCCGCACATCACCCATTCCAGATTTATACACACGCTTTGGACGTTTTATGACGGTTGAGGCTCTGTGTGCATGGCCCCTCAGGGCCGGGACATTCTGGAGGGAGAATGGGTTCTGCGTCCAACTCTTCTCTGAGTTCTCAGAGTCATTGGGGACAGGACTGGGCTCGAGTAGCTTTGCGACGTGGAAATGTGCCCACATGTGAATTAATGAATAAATAAGTGCATGAGGAGAGGTATAAGCCAAGGACTCTATTAGCCCCTAGAAGAGAGAAGAATTGTGGATGGGGTGTGGTCGTCAGGGAGATGGCACTTGAGCCAGGTCTTTAAAGACAAGGAGGACACTGACCAGTGGGGAAAGGAGGCAGAAGATGTGCACAGGACAGCAGCTAGTATGAGCGAATGTTCACACGGACACGAACGGCAGGTTCAGCTGTTTTGGGAGAAAGGTGTGTGGTACGACGGGGCATGGCAGCTGGAGGGCCATTGTGTGCTGGAGGCAGTGAGAGGTGTGTCAGACAAGGCTGGCCTGCACCAGACATCTCAGGCTGCTGTGCAGTTGCTCTCACTGAGCCAAGGGTCTTGGATCAGTGCTCTACTCCTTAGTAGTGCAAGAGCCCTCTGCTTGTTTGTCATGAGCATGGGAGCTCAGATTTTAAGAGGTACCTGTTTAGGCAGATGGCTCAAAGGAGGCAAAAAGAATTTTTGAAACATGGAGGTAGCAAGAAAGTGTGAGGGAAGATCAGAGTATCAGAGCTGCAGACAGTGTGAGAGACCTATTACTGGCTAGTAGTTCACCTTCCAAGAAGACTGGTTAAGAGTGAGCTATGGCTTGATTCAATTAGGAATGGATTCATTTGGAGCTTGATTCAATTTTTACAGTTCCAGGTCCCCAACCCTTTGGGGGAACACATGTGCCTCCTCACGTGTGAAGTCATGTGTCATCACCACACATCTGGTTCGTGTGCACTAGTCCTCAGTGATCCTTAGGGCAAACGAAATGAGCAGCTCGTGGAGGCTAGATTGTTGCCCAGACCCGTGTGACTCCAGAGTTCACGCTCTTTGCATTCCCCCGGCCACCTCACCTGCACATCGCCAATGATGTCCTCCATGACGACATCATACTGGACCACAAAGTCGGCCATGATACCCAAGCTGGAGAAGGCAGACTGGTCTTGCAGCGTCGGGCAGAAGGTGACTCGGACACAGGTCTCTCCCCTCTCAATTCTGGTCGATGGGGGCGAGTCAGCCTCCCCTGTATGGGTGGGGAGGGTTGGGACGGGATGGTATGGGGGCTCACTAGCAGAAAGCCAAGCAAGGGGACGTCGAAAGGAGCAGTGTCTAGGGAGGTTAAGAAGTAACCTCAGCACCACCTGCTGTTCCTCCCGCCTACAATGCCCTTTCACCTGCACCAGTGCCATGCTCCTTCCTCTCCAAATCCTGAAACCAACTCTGCCTGCCCTGCCTCTTCCAGCAAGCCCACCCAGCCTGGCAAACCCAGCCCTCCCTTGAGCTCCCAGGCTCTGGCAGTCTGACCCTCCTGCACAACTATGTCCTGGCTCCCTTGCCATCCATCCTGATGTCTAGGGTCATGCCCCTGGGTAGACCAGCAGCCTGGGTCTCCTGCCAGAGAGGCCGTGTGTTGTGTGTCATGGAGAGAGCCAGACACACAGACAGGGTCTAGCTTTCCTCTCGCGCCCCTCACTGCTGTGAGGAGTTGCAGTCCATCAAGGTCCTCCTCTGGGATAGAATTTCATGCGTTTTCCTCCCCCTGTGCCTCTGACTCTCAGAATCACGTGTGTGAAAATGCCTTTCAGTGCCTCAGGAAAACACAGATGAATTTCTGGCCCCGGATGTTTGCTGAGCTGGCCATAAGATCAACTCCTCTGGAATTTCAGTCCAAGACAAATGTCCATTTAAACATGTCTCTGTGCCTGCTCCCCCCCCCCACACACACAGAAAATGGAAACTTGGGAATTCTGCCACCCCACCCCTTTCTGCTACAGCTGTCAGGAAGCTTAGGGGCAAACTGAGGCCCCATGCTCTCTGAGGAGCCTGCTTACATACATTCCCTTGACTTCCTTCCTTTCAGAGGTCTTTGTTCTGTTTTTATCCCCACAGGATTGGCTCTACCCTCCGTTTTAACCTTTAAGGAGCAGGGGGAGGGAGCTGCCATTTTTAGCTTAGGGCGTAAGAGTGCACACGCTAAGGACTGAGGCTGCCTGTGAGGCCCCGGAAAACTATTCACATTCACTAAGCCTCAGTCTCCCCATCTGTGGTACAGGAACAGTAGTAGCTCCTATTTCATAGACAGCATTTGTGGGGATTAAGTGCAACTTCATGTAAAGCATTTTGGCACCATACTTGGCTCTTAGGAATTGCTCAACAATTCCAACAATCCCAGTTATCATCAAATCTTCATACTCTGCACCAGTGATTTACAGGGAGGAATTTTCTCAAATTCTCAGTGTGGTCCTGGGCCACAGACGGCATCTGCTCATTGCGCAGGTGGGAAAAGCGAGGCAGAGCCTTTGAGTGATTTGCCTGCACCCCCACCATAGGGGAAGGTCAAAGCTGGCATTGGAACCCATGTCTGTGTGTCCGTGTCTCCTCTGCAAGTACCACACCGTCACTCTGGGTTACCAGGGTCAGATTAGGCAGGAACTCCAAGCTCAGCAGCTTCGTGAGGGTGGCCATGTGACCTGGGTGATTTCTCTGTGCTTGTCCACTCATGTCTCAGAGGAGGTGGTTAGGCCAGGTGAGTGGTTCTCTGACCTGGCCAGACATCACGTTCATCTGCAAACTGCTCAGAAACAGATCCTTGGGCCACTCCCCAACCTACCAAAGTGGACTCCAGAGAATAGGGCCCAGGAATCTGTATTTCTAACATAGTGATTCTGATGTAGCCAGTCTGGCCTTCAAACTCCTCTAGTTGGAATCTGAGCAAGGCTGGCAGCCAGGACATCTCCCAGTCTCACGGTGCTTGAGAAGATATCGTCAAGGACATTCTGCATTTTATACTCGTCCTCCCACTGCCCTTCCATTCTGGTGGCGATTCCGGAGGAGAGCCAGATTTGGCCAGTGTGGCTTCCACAACCCTCAGCATTGTCAACACATGATTTCATTGAGCCTACCCAGCTACCCTTCCCCTAAGCTTTATATTTTCATGAGGAATATCACAACTCTGGGTAGTTGTTGGATTTGCTGTTTCACATAGCGTGCAAAGGTCAGACTAAGTTTATAAGCCTAAAATCTAAAATTTCTAACATGTTCTCTTCTCATTGTTTCAATGGGGAGGGATCTTGTTAGTGAGCTCATAGCAGAAGTGTTATTAGGTGGAAGGGCAGGGAAAAGGGGAAGTTTCCCATTCAGGGAATGCCAGTCTGGTGGATGGCCCTTAGTTCTGCCCACATACTTGGGTGGGTGTTGGTGTGCAGGCGGCTGGTCCTCAAAGGCGGTACGTGAACATAGCCAATGCCCGTCCTTTCTGACACTGTGACCTCTATACTTAGCCTTGTCACCAATTGGCCAGGCCTCAGGCTCACCACCAGCTGGTACTGGCCCTTGTGCCGCTGCAGCAGTTCCTCATAGGCCAAGGAAAAAGTCACCTCTTTGCCTGGTGCCAGGCTGGTGGAGATGCGGAACTTTTCTGATTCCCGGTCCCTGGACATGAAAGGGAGGAGGGTGGGAAGTGTTTTGGATGTAATGAGGGGGAAGGGAGCTGTTACATGACCTAGTTCTGCCCATCCCCAACCTGGCCCCAGAAGACCTGACAAGATTTCTAGTTTTACTAAGTCCTTTGCCCACAGTTAGTCATCCACTCATTAATCTTTCTCTCTCCCTTGTTCATCCTCATAAATATTCTTCCTGAGATATTATATCACAGGAATTCTATCATAAGAAAACTCTGTCAGTGAAAATATGAATCTAGAGTAGAACATAAAGGGCTAATGATTTGTTGTTTTGCAAAAAGAGTTTTCAATTTACACAGTATGCCTCTTCTCCTTCAAATAGCCCCTCATATCTACCCCTCCCTAATGCTTTAGACTAAATGTGTCTCGATATGCAGTAGTCAAATCTAATATTTACATCCTTGATGAAACTTTTTGGGAAGCTGGAAGGAAACATTGAAGGAAGAGAATACATTTCTGCCAGCAGAATGGAACTCAGTTAGGAAACAGGATTTGCTTTAGAAAAATTTCACTTGAACATAACCTTACCGGAAGGTGCCAATTCTTAAACAAGCCACATCCTGCTGGCAGGAGGAAAGTGGAAATGAGGAAGTAAACACTCATTTATTGAACATTACTCTCTTACAGGCTTTGGTATTCTTTAACGTACATTATCTTCATGCAGTCCTATGAAGTAGAGATCATTGTTCCCACTTTATAGAAGTAGAAACAGACCCAGAAAGAACATGTATAAGCCCCTGATCACACAGCTAAGATGAACTTGCCATGCTTCAGATTAGATGGAGCTTTACCTGATGCCTACATGAGCAGCTGTCTTTCCCTGCTGATGGGCTTCATCATAGATTTTCTTTGCCTGGTGCTTTTCTCTGACTTCCGCAATGTAGACTCTATTGTTGATTGTCCTGATGGAGCAGGAAAGGAGGACAGACAGAGACAGAGAAATGAAAAAAGAGCAGGTGTAGACATAGAGAGGAAAAGAAACACGTAAGGGAGATGAAGGAGGAAGATAGAGGATGGAGAGGGAAAAGGATAAAATAGTACCATAAAGCAGGAACAAGAGAAGAGAGGAGAGGCAAGGGAGATAAAACCAGGTGAAGCAGTTATCAATATTTCTGTTTGTCATATGAGGAAATAGAAATTACACAGTTGGCAAATGGTGGACCTGGTGTTAGGACTTTATGTTTCTCAAAGTATTGAATGAATTCCATGTTTTGGCACATAAAATAATTTTAGGAGGGACACAACTGAATGTTTTTATTATAAGTGTTACATATTTGCTGTGATGTGTATTAAACACAAGTAGCACATTGAACCTATGAGCACACAGATATTGTTGCTTAGGATAAGACTAATTTAAATAATACTAAAAAATTGTATCTGTTTAAAGAAAATATATTAACTACAGGGACTTTTGACCAAGACAGGGGCACAGGTAGATATACTTTGCCTCCTCACACAACCAAAAGAGGAACAACAACAAATTTAAAAACAAAAAAAATAACCAGAACTTTCAGAAAATTGAACTGTATGGAAGTCTGACAACCAAGGAGTTAAAGAAGAAACATTCACCCAGACTGGTAGGAGGGGCAGAGACAGGAAGCTGGGGAGGAGAGGACTCACAGCAAGGTGCTAGAAGGATCGGGGCAGGTGAGGCAGTTGGCAGACCAGGGAAGGTGGTGGCTGGTGGATTGGGAGGTCCCACATTTGCATGTAGGTAAACCAGGAGGAACAACTGGGGAGTGAGACAGACTGCACAACACAGGGTTCCAACATGCAGAAATAAAGCCTCAAAACCTCTGACTGTAAATACCTGTGGGAGGTGGGGAGGCAGTGGGAGAAACTCCCAGCCTCACAGGAGACATTGTTGGAGAGACCCACAGGGTCCTAGAATGTACACAAACCCACTCACCCAGGAATAAGCACCAGAAGGGCCCAATTTGCTTGTGGCTACTGAGGGAAGTGACTGAAAGTCAGCAGAGAGCCCAGCAAGTGGCATTATTCCCTCTTGGAACACTCCCCCACATATAGCACCACACTGCAGCCACCTGGCTTGCCACGCCTAGTGAATACCTAAGGCTCCACCCCTTGTTACGTCACTGGCTCACCCAGACCAAAAAAAAAAATATGGTTCAAATGGAACTCAACTTTGATTTGTTGATCAAAGCTCCTAAAATAGAACTAAGTGATGAAGAGATGGCCAACCAATCAGATGCAGAGTTCAAAACACCGACAATCTGGATGCTCACAGAATTAGTTGAATATGGTTGCATAATAGAGGAAAAAGTGAAGGCTATGCAGAGTGAAATCAAGGAAAATGTATAGAGAACCAACAGTGACAGGAAGGAAACTGGGACTCAAATCAATGGTTTGGAGCAGAAGGAAGAAATAAAGATTCAACTAGAATGGAATGAAGAAATAAGAATTCCAAAAAAATGAGGAGAGGCTCAGGAAACTCAGGACAACTTTAAATGTTCCAACATCTGATTCATAGGGGTATCAGAAGATGAAGAAAGGCAAGAAATTGAAAACTTATTCAAAAAATAATGAAGGAGAACTTCCCTAATCTGGCAAAGGAAATAGACTTCCAGGAAGTCCAGGAAGCTCAGAGTCCCAAAGAAGTGAGACCCAAGGAAGCACACACCAAGGCACATCATAATCACACTAGCCAAGATTAAAGATAAGGAGAGAATCTTAAAAGCAGCAAGAGAAAAGGAGACAGTTACCTACAAAGGAGTGCCCATAAGACTATCAGCTGATTTCTCAAAAGAAAACTTGCAGGCAAGAAGGGGCTGGTAAGAAGTATTTGAAGTCATGAAAGGGAAGGACATACATAGAAGATTATTCTATCCAGCAAAGCTATCATTTAGAATGAAAGGGCAGGGACTTCCGGCCAAGATGGAGGCGTAGGCGGACACACTGTGCCTCCTCTCACAACCAAAATTAAGGACAACAAATATTTAGAAACAAGAAAACAACCAGAACTTATAGAAAACTGAACTGTACGGAAGTCCAACAACCATTCATCCAGACCGGTAAGAGGGGCGGAGTCGCGGCAGGAGAAAGTGGAGGTGCGGACCCAGGAACGCAAGCAGCAGCAGCTGGCAGTTCCCAGGTGCACAGGCGGCAGCTGGCGGTCCCCAGGCCCACAGGCAGCAGCTGGCGGACCCCGGGCACAGGGGGGCAACTGTGCAGACCCAGTGAGGCCGCACAAGGCGGCTGGCTGACTGACCAGGTGGTCTCACATTCGAGCGCGCAGACGGTCCAGGCGGAGGGGAAGTGGCGGAGGGGACTGAATCCAGGAGAGAGCGGAGCAGGCGCCATTGCTCCCTCTCAGGCCACACCCCCACATACAGTGTCACAACCCAGCGACTGGGCTGCCCCCGCACTGGGGAGCGCCAGAGGCTCCACTCTTCACTACGTAACAGCACGCGCGCGTGCGCAGATAATCCAGGTGAAGGGGAAGCAGCGGAAAGGACCGGAGTCCGGGAGAGAGCCGAGCAGGCGCCATTGCTCCTTCTCAGACCCCGCCCCCACCTATAGCGTCACAACCCAGCGACTGGGCTGCCCCACCCTGAGGAACACCTAAGGCTCCACCCCCTCATACGTAATAGCCGCGACCAGACTGAAACCAAAACAACAACAACAAAAAAAACCCACCAAAAATGGCTCAAACCGGAAAACAAATAAAAGCCCCAGAGCCAATTCCTCTAAGCAGTGAAGAGATAGCCAACCTGTCAGATGCACAGTTCAAAGCACTGGTCATCAAAATGCTCACAGAATTGGTTGATTTTGCTCACAAACTAGATGAAAAAATGCAGGCTACAATACGTGAAATGAAGAAAGATGCATGGGGAACTGATAGAGATGGAAGGAAAACTGGGACTCAAATCAATGGAGTGGACCAGAAGGAAGAAACTAACAACCAAACAGAAGACGAGGAAGAAACAAGAATTCAAAAAAATGAGGAGAGGCTTAGGAACCTCCAGGACATCTTTAAACGTCCCAACATCCGAATTATAGGGGTCCCAGAAGGGGAAGAAGAACAGCAACGAGTGGAAAACTTATTTGAACAAATAATAAAGGAGAACTTCCCCAATCTGGCAAAGGAAATAGACTACCAGGACGTCCAGGAAGCTCAGAGAGTCCCAAAGAAGTTGGACCCAAGGAGGAACACACCAAGGCACATTGTAATTACATTAGCCAAGATTAAAATGAAGCAGAGAATTCTAGAAGCAGCAAGGGATAAGGGGACAGTCACCTACAAGGGAGTTCCCATCAGACTGTCAGCTGATTTCTCAAAAGAGACCTTCCAGGCAAGAAGGGGCTGGAAAGAAATATTTGAAATCTTGAAAAGCAGGGACCTACATCCAAAATTGCTCTATCCAGCAAAGCTGTCATTTAGAATGGAAGGACAGATAAAGTGCTTCTCAGATAAGGTCAAGTTGAAGGAGTTCATCATCACCAAGCCCTTATTATATGAAATGTTAAAGGGACTTATCTAAGAAAAAGAAGATAAAACTATGACAGTGAAAAGACAACAAACTCATAGCTATCAAGAACCACACCTAAAACAAAAGCAAACTAAGCAAACAGAACAGGAACAGAACCACAGAAATGGAGATCATATGGAGGGTTAGCAACAGGGGCGTGGGAGGAGGAGAGAGGGGGAAAAGGTACAGAGAATGAGTAGCATAGATAATGGGAAAAAAATAGACAGGGGAGGGCAAGAATAGTATGGGAAATGTAGAAGCTAGAAAACTTATGACCCATGGACATGAACTAAAGGGGGGAATGTGGGTGGGAGAGGGTGGGTAGGGTGGAGGGGAATGATGGGGGAGAAATGGGACAACTGTAATAGCATAATCAATAAAATATATTTAAAAAAAGGAAAAAAAAATAGAATGAAAGGGCAGATAAAGTGCTTCCCAGATAAGTTCAAATTAAAGGAGTTCCTCATCACCAAGCCCTTATTATATGAAATGTTAGAGGGACTTGTCTAAGAAGAAGATCAGAAGTACGAACAGCAAAATGGCAACAAACTCAGAACTATCAACAACTGAACCTAAAAACAAAAACAAAAACAAACTAAGCAAACATCTAGAACAGGAACAGAATCACAGAAATGGAGATCACATGGAGGGCAAACAGTGGAGAGGGGGAGGGGGAGAATGGGGGGAAGTACAGGGAATAAGAAGCATAAGTGGTAAGTATAAAATAGACAGGGGGACGTTAAGAATAGTATGGGAAATGGGGAAGCTAAAGAACTTATATGTACAACCCATGGGCATGAACTTAGGTAGGGGGATGCTGGTGGGAGGATGGGTGCAGGGTGGGGGAAATGTGACAACTGTAATAGCATAATCAGTAAAATATATTTAAAAAAAGAAAATATATTAAGTACAAGTGGTAAAATTTGTGAAAGCAGAATGCAAATTGCTCCAAAATTATCTGGGCTTGACTAGGGAGGGATCCTTGACCTCGAGAAGCTTAGAGACTGATGGAGTACTAACGGACTTATTTACCCCTGTTTTTCCCACTGCTGTAAGGAAAGTAATGAAGTGTAAAGGACTTCGAAGAAGGGAGAGAGCACTTTTGCTCTAGTCTTCAAGAAAGGACCCTGGAGTATGTGGCCTTGGGGCTGGGCCTGAAAAACACGGAGGTTTTGGATACATGATCCTCATGGTCCTTGCCTTCTCAGTCTCCTATGTTGGCTCCTTCTCTTCCTCTATTCTTGACCTTCCCTTTTCTTCCTCTCCTCTCCCTTGCCCTTCCTCTGTTCTTTCTACAGTCACTCTCTAGGTGAGGTCATCTAGCCCCATGGCTTTAAATATCATTCATACACGGATTATTCCTAAATCTATATATCTCAAGTGTGGACCTGTCCCTCAAACTCTACTATATACGCAATTGCTTACTTAGTATCTTCACTGGAGTCTGCAACAACCCCCTAAAGATTAACATATTGAAAACAGTTCTTGGTATCTCTTCCACCTCTCCACTTTGCTCCTCCACTCGTTTTCCTCATCTCAGGATATAGTTGTTCAGCTGAAAATCTTAGAGTCATGCTTGACTCCCCTCTTCCTCTCACACTCCACATCTAATCCATCAGGGAATTTTGGCTCTATCTTTAGATACATTCACAATCTGACTACTTCCCTCCACTCCCACAATTGCTACCCTGATCCAAATTACAAACATCTTTTGCTTGGATAAACACAATAGCTTACTAACTGACCCCCCTCTTTAAAGCATTGCTACCTTATTATCTACTCTTTTCATAGCAGTAAGAGAGATCCTATTACATCCTAAGTCGGTGTCCCTTTTTTGCTTAAAACTCTCTGTGGCTCCCATCTCAACTCAGACTAAAAACCAAAGTCCTCACAAGGGCTCCCATGGCCCTATATAGTCTGGCTCATTGTCACTTCTTTAACCCCGTCTCTTCCTACACTTTCCTCATTCATTCTGTGGCAGTCATCCTGGCCTCTTTGCTGTTTTGTGAATTTGTTCATCACACTTCTGTCTCAGAGCCTTTTCAATTACAGTTCCCTTTGCCTGGAACACTGTTCCTCCAGATCTTTGCAAGTCTTATACCCTCTCTTCTTTCAGGTCTTTGTTCAAATGTCATTTCCTCAGAGACACCCTTGATCACTTTAAAATAACACCTTCTTATTTACTCTCTATTTCCCTTGCTCTACTTTCTATTTCTTTGTAGCACTTCTTATCCACAAACTGGCTTGTACTTCCTCATTTATTTTTTCCTTGCCTCTTTTCTCCGTTCGACTTCGAGCTTCTTGACAGCAGGGCTTTTGTCTGTCTTATTTGCTGCTGTATTCCCAGGGTCTAGAATATGGCTTTGCACACAGCAGGCATTCAGCAATTTCTTGTGGAATGGATATTCCAGACAGACAGCAGGAAGACACAGAATGTGTTTTAGGGAACAGCAAGTCAGTTAGTCAGATTTGGCTAGAGTAGAGAGGGAGGGAAAGGAGGTGTGCAGAGAAGTTTGGAGTTGTTAGGTAGGACCAGAGAATAAAGGGCTTTGAACATGAGACTCAATAAACTCATATGGCAGTGAAAACTTTTGCTATGGAGAATGAAAGTCATGTATAAATCTTGAGAAGAAGAGGGTTGGGTCAAAGCTAACTTTTAAGGAGTGAGAGAGAGCTCAGTGTCCTAGAGAACATTAGTGTGATTCTGTACAAGACAGAACGACAGTATCTATTTTTACAAATGGAGGAACTGAGGCACACGTATTGAGGGGGTGAGGAGGGAGGAAATTATTTGATCAAAGCAGCAGCTTCTGGTTACACTTGAGGTGGATATGTGGAGAGACCACTCAGGCGGGAGGTGTTTCTAGGCAGCTGAAACAGACCATTGGCTGGGCTAGTGTGGGGGTGGGCAGAGCTGGCATTGCCCCAAAGTCTCCTCAGGGTTGTGGGGGTGTAGGGTGGAGCTGGTCTGGCAGCAACACACTGGGGTCTCTGTGTGTGTGTTGCCTCCAGCCAGCATACTTTCCACAGAGTCTGCCCAAGAACATTTCCTCCAGCCTGCTTTGCTTAATTTAAAAATGTTTTTTTTTTCTTTTGGTGTTTTTTCTACTGAAGCAAAAATCCAAATTCTGCCTGATTCCTTGGCCCTTGCATCATTTGACCAACCAGCTTTCTGGTTAGCCTCCATATTCCAAACTTGTTTGACTTTGGTCCCCCTGGGTTCCCCACATGCAGTGATTCTGATCCCTTCAAATCTTACCCACATGAAAATCCTGCTTCAGGGAAGCCCTCCTTGATTACCCCATAACTCTCCTCTGAACTTCCTGCCCAGGAGCATACCTCTCACCTCCATCCATCCTATCCTTTCTCCAGGGTAGTGCCATCTACCTATCAAGGCCAGGAGGTTTCCGATGACAATGCCCAAGCTCCAGGTCTGCTGTTGAGGCTCACAGGCTGTTTACTCTACAAGGCCACCCCCCACCCTCTGGTGAGGAAGTCTGGGCAAAGGCTGAAACTATGCCTGTGCCAGCCTCACTCATCTGCCAAATTATTAGTCCCTCTCTCCAAAGCCAGGCACCTGTTTCTAACTCACACTAAGGTGCTACATGGGCCAATAAGGCCCTCCCACCCCACTCAGTTTCCCCTTATCTGCTCCTCCTCCCACATTTACTATCTCAAGGAAGTCACTGTCATTTGCCAGGTCAGTCAAGCTGAAATCAGTTTACTTACTACCCATATATACTAAGTTCTTTCTTCCCTGTTAAGGTCTCTCAAATCCCACTGCCATTGCACTGCTCCAGCCCTTAACACCCCTCATGGGACCGCTACCCTGGGTCCCTTACTGAGTTCCCTGCTTCCCGGCTGGCCCCATGAGTCTGCCCCCACTTCATTATTATCACTCCTTGCTTAAAACTTTGCTATGTCTCCTCATTATTGGCCACTGTTATTTCTAAAGTGGAGTACTCATGCTCCATGGAGTGCTGGGGACAAATCATAAGGGTGTGGGAAATGAATAACATTCTATTTATAGTGCTTTTCTTCCTTATCCTTTGTTTATATTTTTGTATATGCTTTATAATATACCTAATATATTTGCTGAGTAGTATTTTTCTATATTTTATAAATTAATAAATATACATATTTGAGGAGTACCTGATCGACTGTTTCCTAATGGGTGTCCAAACACAAGATGGTTTGGAGACCATCAAGCAATGGTTACGTACTTGGTTTGGCATTGAAAGCCCTCCCCCACCTAGTCTTTCCTTACCTTTCCAGTCTCATTTCTGACCTCTCTCACCCCAGCTTGTGCCCTACACTCCAGTGACACTGAGGTACTTTCAGTTCCTGTAATGAGGGAACATTTGCCTCTGTACTCCTTTTGCCCACATTCTACAGCACTGCCCTAGCCCTGCTTGCTTGGTGAATATCTCATATTTCAAACCTTAGTTTAGCTGTCACGTTTGTGAGGCTTTCTCTGACTTTCTAGGTGTGGGGAACTGACCACTGTATCCTGATAGTCCTCGCCATTCCTACCGGCTTGTATTCACACTTCTCTTTATTCCCAGCATACTTTATTAAAATTATCTGCTTCCTATTTCACATCCCCTGTTAAACCATGTAGTCTTTGGGAGCAGGGACCATGTGCAATTCATCTTCCTCTTTCCGTAGTACCCAGTGCAGTGTACGTCACACAACCAGCGTTGGTAAGTAAGTGTTTGTTAAAAAAAAAATCAGGCTAATATTATCAAGAACCTATTATGTGCTCAGCACTGATTTTAGCATGCATTTTCACATATGTTAACTCATTTAATTCTTGCAGGTGGGTTCTAATTTTATTCTCATTTTACCAATGTGTAAAATGAAACTCTGAGAAGTAAAGTAACTAGTCCTGAGTCACATAGATGGCAGAACCAGGATCCAAACTCAAGAAGTTTGATCTCACAGTGTGTGCTCTTCATCACTGTGCTCTGCTAAAAAACAAACAAAAGAATGAATGAATGTATATGTGAATAAATGAAGCAGTGACTTTGGAAGCAGACTTACATAGTAAAATTGGAGATAAAGGCGAGACGAGGCAGGTCCAGGTCAAAGATGGCTTCATGGGCCTCAGCATGTGGATTGAACAGGACAGAGGTGACCAAGGTGTGGGCATAGCGAGAAATCACAGTAGAATGCAAGGAATAACTTGTCATCAACAGCTGGGAGAGAAGGCAGGAAAGTGGGTTAGACAGACTCTATCCTTGGCCTAGATAGATTAGTACTTGGGAATCTGAGACTTCTGGACAGGCCTTGGGGTAATAGTGGAGAAACTGAGGTCTAGAGAGGGAAAACAATCTCTGTCATCCATTTCATGGATTTTCCTAAGTGAGCTTTACCAAGTCTCAGACCAAAGACTCACAGAAGATCACAAATCAAGGGACCTTTGAATAAGTGTGTCTCCAACTTTAATGTACACATACATCTCCTAGAGATCTTGTTAATATGCATATTCTCATTCAGCAATTCTGGAGTGGGGCCTGGGATTCTTCAATGCCGTTCTAAAAACCTCCCAGGTGATGCTAATACTGTTGGTCCACAGATTTTGCTTTGAGTAGCAAGGCTTGAGAATATAACAGAACAGCTGTCATTCATTGAGCCACACTCTATGCAAGGCACTGTGATTACATATACGTATGTGTGTGTGCGCGAGCGCGCGTGCACGCACGCACCTGTATCAAGCTTCCTGTTTAAGATCTCGGGTGTAAGGAATTGCACTTGTTAAGTGCAATTATACACCAAAAGCATAATGAGCATTTGGCATCCATAATCTTATTTAATCCCAACATTGGCTCTATGAGCTAGATACTATTATTGTCCATATTTTATGGATGTGTTCACTGGGCCCACGCATAACACACATCTAGTTTATTCTCAGTATGGGGCAGTGGGAAATGAGGGCATGTGGGATCAAATGCTGGTTCTGCCACTTCCTAACTGTGTCCTAACCTCTAAGCATCAATTTCCTTCTCTATGTGATGGGGTTAATTGAACCTACCTCGCAGGGATGCTGTCAGGACTAAATTAAATCATAACTCTAAAGTTTCTAATGCAGCACCTGACATATGCTCAGCAAATAGTATTTTCTCTGGTCCTAGATTATCAGTCGTGGGTCTGAGGAAACGGACTGAATAATCTTCCCCCATCCCACCCCCGAGGAGCAAAATTTCTCACAAATCCCATAGCTTTGTTCCCTCATTCCCAAACTGACCTTTGTACTTGATGAGGGGGGGGCAGGAGGTCCCTGGTATGTCAGTTCAAGGAGAATAGTCAGAAAAAAGCTGACACAGATGAGGCACCTCCACCCAGACATGATGATACCTCTGGCCTGGGTCGGTTGTTCACGTCCAGAAGGTCTGAACCCAATCCCCAAACTCTTGCTCTTTTAAACCTCCAGGTATCCCTTCTCTTGAGAGGGAGGGACTATCCTGAAGTGTGGGGAAGTCTCTGAATGTAGCATTGAAGCCCACACAAGCCAGGATTGTCTAGGAGCAGGGGCTGGCATCTTGCCTGGAGAGGGGCCAGTTCTATGCCTCCCTTTTTGCCTCATCCAGCTCTAAGATGAATGGAAACTAAACATACTGGAGTGCTGGGTCTGTCTGTTTGCTATGTTGGCTCAGGGTGGGGTTTTTCTTTCCTATAAACATCCACAGGAGTCCAGTAACTGAGGCCAGAGAAAGGTCACTTAGCATTGATCATTTTTAAAAGGTAGCAGGTATAAGAGAGGGCTTGGTGAGGCAAGGCCCCAATCCTGATCCTTCCTGGCACTGACTTTAACCTAGAGACAGGAGGGTGTCATAAAAATTAGGGGTCCCACAGGCATGAGATTTACAGTCTCCAGAATAGTCAGAGGCCAAGATGAGCTAGGGCAAGACTGAGAATATAGCAGAGTGGTTCAAAATAGAAGTACTGCATTCAAACCATCTGGATTTGAATCTCAGTTCCATCATTTACTGACTGTAATATTGAGCTAATTAACTGCCTTGTAGCCTCAGTTTTCTCATCTACAAAATGAGGGTAATAATAGCATCTACTTCATAAAGTTGTTATGGAGATCAAATGCTTTGCACATGGTAAATGTTCAGTAAATATCAGCTGCTAGGACTACAGTGGATGAGACCTGATTGAGATCAAAAGTGTGGGAATCTCCCGGTCCTTCTAGAGACCTAGGTGAGGGAGAGGTGGGGTAATGCCAAGTTGATAAGTGTTAGTCTGTCTGTGGGAACAAGGGGATGCTCTGAACTGTGCCTGCAGGTACTGTGGAGGACGACAGTGAGGAATGGAGCTGGGAAAGTGGAAATTACTTGAAGTTCTGCACACAGGACATCAGCGTCAGTCAGAACCTTTATCTCTCTGCCCTTTCCACCCACATAGAGCACATGCAGCCACAGCAGTTACTTCCAGGCAAATCTCAAACGACATTTTACAAACTGCGTAGGGAACACTCTGACTTGTTCTATGGCATTTGGTACCACAGAACAAAGCTTTCTCATTCTGGTGTTTGTGTGACCCATAATCTATTATTTGCCACGTCTCTGATGTCCACACTAGATTTTCTGTCAGAATTTTCTCATGGGGGAGAGCCCTAGTGAGAAAATAGCCTTGATTATACAACAACAGAGAAACTCACATTGGCTACCTTTTCCCTTAACTAGGAATGGATAACCAAGGATCCTCAAGAAAATTAAGGGAACCTTCAGCATGACTAAAATGAACAAATAGAATAACCTCAGGGCAATCTTGGAATTTTGGAAACAAAAGAGAATTTCAGAAAAAAAAAAGATATTCTCAACAAAATCAAGAAGATATAACATGAATGAAACAAGAACTAGATGCCACAAAATGGCTACAATTAGAGAAAAGAAAGACTCCTTAGAAATGGAAAAGAACTGCTGAACTTAAACACACACACACACACACACACACACACACACACACACACACCACAAAACCAGAAGGCCTGGGAAGTAAAATTAAGAAAATTTCCCAGAATGTAGGGCAAAACCCACAGAAACACAAAGAACAAGATAACATTTAAGAGATAGAGAGTAATCCAGCAGGCTCAACATCTGAATAATAGGAGTTCTAGAAGAGAGAAAAGAAAAACGAAGGATAATTTTGTCAGAACCATATTAGAACTTAATTTTTCAAAGCTGAAGAAGGATCTCCAGATCAAGTGCCCAGAACAGCAAACCCGGGAAACAGTGGTTCCAACCCAAGCAATTACTATTGTAGCAGCCTCCTCACTGATCTTGCTTTCCCCTTTGTCATCCTCCCCTCCACCCCTGGCCAGAATATTTTCACAACAGCAAGAGGGATCCTTTAAAAACCCAAGTCATATCCTCTCCCACCTGTACTCAAAACCCTCCTGTGACTGTATTACCTATGCAGTACTTTATACTCCTTGACTATTCTGTAATTACCAATATCTACTTCTCAATCCCTTCACCTTTTTCACCCAGTCCCCAACCCCTTTTCCCCTCTGTCAATGATCAGTCTGTTCTCTGTTTCTATGAGTCTGTTTTGTTTGTCCATTTACATTTTTCTTTAGGTTCCACATATAAATGAAATCATAAGCTATGTATGGTGCCAGGTGGGTACTGAAAAAACCAGGGGAACACTTTGTAAATTATATGATTGTCTAAACACTATACTGCACACCTGAAACTAATACAAAATAATATTGAATGTAAACTGTTCTTTAAAAAAAAACCTCCTGTGGAATCCACTGTGGTTTACAGAGCCCTATAAGCTTAGGCCCCCATTACCTATCTGACTTCATTTCCTATTACTTCCTTCCCTGCCTTCCTCCACCACTCTAACAACCCTGACCTTTATATTCTTCAAAAATGACAGGCATGAGAAAAACAAAAACAAAAACACACCAGACTCGGTCCTGCTCCAGGGCCTTCTCACTGACTGTTCTTTCTGGAATGTTCTTTCCCTACACTTGCTCTCTCACCTTTTCAAACAGTCTTTCTATAACCAACCTATTTAAAACTGCAGTAACTCCCCATCATTTCTGGCACTCTTCATCCCTTTTACACTGATTTATTTTATTCCACAGCATTTATCATATTTTAACTTATTATGTATTTATGTATTTATCTGATTTTTTTCTCTCTCTCCCTAGAATATCAGCTTCATGGGGGCAAGGATGTCTGTCTTCTTCACTGATGTATCCTAATCTTCTAAAACACTGCCTTGGCCCATAGTACACATTCAATAAATATTTGTTAAATGAATGGACACAATACAGGCCAATAATTCAATAAAAAAGGAAGACTATTAGAAACTCTCTCTCTCCCTCCTGCTCGCGCTCTCTCTCTCTCTCTCTCTCTCTCTCCAACTGGTTAAGAAATAATGGCCCAAATATAAAGCAAAATAAAATATAAAATGATTATAAGCACCTGATGGAGTATAATTGAGATTCCATTTGACCTTGATGGTGGAAACATTCTTTTTTGAGAGGCCCAAAGATTGTGACATTGGACTTGAAGAGAAGGAAGTGTATTCCTGGCTCACAACTTGGCTGGGTATTGAAAAATATTTATACAGTCATGATAATGTAGGCACTGTTTATTGATTTTCAGGTTTTAGAGTCAACCTGGGGACAAAGCAAGGAAGGCATAGTTGTGGCTACAGAACAGAATGCAAATGTCAATAACCTGGACCATGTAAAGAAAAGATGAAAGTGACAATGTGGGTCATTGAATGGGAATGGGAGTGTAGTGGCCCTGATATCTTTGTCTTAAAAAGTGGGCAGTCAACATTATCTGTCAAAAATTATTAGACTAGCCCTGGCTGGTATGGCTCAGTGGATTGAGTGCCGGCCTGCAAACCAAAATGTTGCCGGTTCGATTCCCAGTCAGAGCACATGCCTGGGTTGTGGGCCAGGTCCCCAGTGATGGCCACGTGAGAGGCAACCAATCCACGTTTCTTTTTGCACCTCGATGTTTCTCTCCCTCTCTTTCTCCCCACCTTCCCCTCTCTTGGAAAATAAATAAACAAAATCTTTTTAAAAGTGGATAGAATAAAGAATAGAGGTTTGAGTATTTTTTTAAGTTACAAAATTAATCAAGAACAAAAAATAAATATTAATGTTAAATACAACAGTGAAGTGAAGGGAAAAGTGAGGTAGTGTACATTAACAAAATCCTCCTTGCCATACCAGGGAATCAAGAGGATATTGTCTGAAATTTGTAAAGCAAGAAACAGAATATATACATGTTATCTAGAGTTGTGAAGGGAACAACCAGTAGAACTAAAAACAAAAACTGTTGTGAATTTGTTTTCAGGTAGTGGAATGGAGAAGGGGAGGGTCAAGGCAGGGGACTTCTGGGTTTTATTATAGGCTTTTATTATAGGCTCTTCTGCCCAGTTTGATTTGTTTCCATGTATACATACTACTTTAATAGAGATAAAATCTTTTAAGAAATATTTTATTTATTTTATTTTTAGAGAGGGGAAAGGGGAAAGAGAGGGAGAGAAATGTCAATGTGTGGTTTCCTCTTGCGTGCCCCCTACTGAGGACCTAGCCCACAACTCAGGCATGTGCCCTGACTGGGAATTGAACCAGTGACCCTTTGGTTCTCAGGCCAGCACTCAAATGTCTCACAAATGTGTGCTGAGGAACAACTCAATGTGCAAAGAGCAGGGGGAGCCCCAGCTGGTGTGGCTCAGTGGATTGAGTGCCAGCCTGCAAATCAAAGTGTTGCCAGTTGGATTCCCAGTCAGGGCACAAGCCTGGGTTGCAGGCCAGGTACCCAGTAGAGGGCAAGTGAGAAGCAACCACACATCGATGTTTCTCTCTCTCTCTCTCCTTCGCTTCCTTTCTCTAAAAATACATAAATAAAATCTTTTTTTTTTTTTTTTAAAGAGCAGGGTGAGAGGGAATGTTAGTCCAAAGGTATGTGGCTGGTTTTCTTATCTATAGGAAATGTGCATTTAGGTTAACAACATGTAGTCATTTTTACTATGGAATAATATCCTTCAGAGCTTAGAGTGATACAAAATGAATTAAATTGCCCTGAACATAAAAGGAGGAAAAAAAAATTAGATTTTACCAACCTCAAGAGAGGACATAGGAGCCTGGAAATGGAAAGGAGGGGGAGCTGCACTCTGTATGTTGGGGGTCAGAAAGTACCCAACAGTGATGGGGAGTGGGACCTAGAAGAAGGGACAGTTAGGCCCTTCCCAGTCATGGGAATGGCTGAGGAAATGTGAAGCATAGGAAAGTCTGATGTCCAACTTTAAGCTAATAGCTATGTTGTGCTGTATGATGTAGATGACTAAAGAGGTGGTAGGTACTCTTAGAAGGAAACCATTACTATCCACTCTCAGCCTTATCTCTGAATTTTGGAAAATTCAGAGGCATTGATTTTGTATGGTTCGGGGGAAGGGAAATGTTGGGAGAGGATCGGTAGTGAGAATATTCTGGGCTTCTCATTTAAACTCTAGAGGTCTGAAATCTTGGATATCCAAGATTAGGCAGTTTTATTACCTGACAGTCTGAACAGAGCTGCCTGGTGATAAATTAGCTTTTAATTTTTTCCCTTAGTTGATATGTAGTATCTACATGATCTCAGGTATTTGCCGGCTGGTCTGTGGATGCTGGAAACCATTCTGGGAGTCAATTACCTAAGTTCTTCAGAGTTTATGGGTAGATGCTGAAGGTCAAAAGATTCCAAGAGTTTTACAAGGAGAAGGAGGAGGAAATTTTCCTGGTCAAATAATGAAGATTGTGAAGGGCTTTGTGTTTTGTCTCCTGATAAGGTTTCTCCCTGTCCTCTGATCCCAGGATGTAAGATAAGGTTGGTTATAGTATTGGGTTATGAAGGTAGTGGCATTGAGAGGAGGTTGGGGAGGTTTGGCTTTGAAAATCTTTGGGAATGCCTCTCTGAGGGATTTAGACTGAAACTTTTTCCCAAGACCCTTGAATCCAGTATCTCCTAATGTTCTGAACTTTCATTCCTTTAAAATTATGCCATGACCCCAAAGGCTACTTAAAATGTTGTGAAATTTTAAACAATGGAGGTTGATACAGAGGGTAGATGTGACATAGGATGCACCATAGGGAAGAAATTATGTGAAAAGTCTTCTAAGTAAGAGAAGGCAGGCCACATTTGGTAATAGCTGTGTTTTGTTTGATTGGAAGGAATATATAGGTAGTGGTCAGAAAAATAGCAAGAAAAAGGTGGAAAGCTAGTCAGGGCTAGATTTTGGGAAAGCCTTGAAATTAGGGTGAGGCAGTTCTGAAAAGAGTAATCTACAGTCATTGTCATGAATACCTCACTTGCCATTCACATCTCAACCCACTTCAATTGGGAAACTGCTGCTGGCATAGACTCCCATATAACAATGGCTTAAATAATATACATGTATTTATCTCACTGAAAAGAAATCCAGAATTTGGTAGTTCAAAACTGGTAGGGTGGAACTATGAAATAGAGATTCAGGTTCTTTTTATTTATTTATGTTCAGAAAGAAGGGAGAGAAACAGTGATGTACGAAGAGAAACATCGATTGGTTGCGTCTCACCAGCCACCATTGGGGACCTGGCCCACAACCTGGGCATGTGCCCTGACTGGAAATCAAACAGGTGAACCTTTGGTTCACAAGCCTGTGCTCACCCCACTGAGCCATACCATCCAGGGCTATTCCAGCACCCCTACTCCCTCAGGCAGTCCCCATACCATTTTTCCTGTCCATGGGTCATGCCTCTAAGTTCTTTGCCTACTCCATTTCCTACACTGTACTTTACATCCCCATGGCTATTCTATAACTACCTATTTGTACTTCTTAATCCCCTCACCCCTTCACACATTCCCCCACAAACCCCTCCCATCTGGCAACCGTCAAAATGCTCTCCATATCCATGATTTTGTCTCTGTTTTTCTTATTTACTCAGTTTTTTAGATTCAGTTATTGATAGACATGTGTTTATTGCCATTTTATTGTTCATAGCTTTGATCTTCCTTTTCTTTATAAGTCCCTTCAGCATTTCATACAGTAATGGTTTGGTGATGATGAACTCCTTTAGTTTTTCCTTCTGTGGGAAGCTATTTCTCTGCTCTTTGATTCTAAATGATAGCTTTGCTGGGTAGAGCAATCTTCACTGTAGGTTCCTGGTCTTCATAACTTTGAATATTTCTTGCCAATTCCTTCTAGTCTGCAAAGTTTCTTTTGAGAAATTAGATGACAGTCTTATGGGAACTCCCCTGTAGGTAACTACATGCTTGTCTCTTGCTGCTTTTAAGATTCTCTCTTTACCTTTAACCTTTGGCACTTTAATTACGCTGTGTCTTGGAGTGGGCCTCTTTTGCATCCATCTTGTTTGGGACTCTGTGCTTCCTGGACTTGAATGTCTATTTGCTTCACCAAATTGGGGAAGTTTTCTTTCACTATTTTTTTCTAATAGATTTCCAATTTCTTGCTCTCTCTCTTCTCCTTCTGACATCCCTGTGATACAAATGTTGAAATGCTTGAAGTTGTCCCAGAGGCTGCTTACACTATACCTATTTTTTGGATTCTTTTTTCTTATTGTGGTTCTGATGGGTTGTTTTTTGCTTCCTTATGTTCCAAATCATTGATTTGATTCTTGGCTTCATCCACTCTATTGTTATTTCCCTGTAAATTGTTCTTTATTTTAATTAGTGTATCCTTTATGTCTGACTGGATATTTTTATGCTATTGAGGTCCTCATTATGTTCCTTGAGCATCCTTATAACCAGTGTTCGAACTTTGCATCTGACAGATTGCTTATCTGCGTTATGTTTAGCTCTTTTTCTGGAGCTTTGATCTGTTTTTTCTTTTTTGGCCATGTTTCTTTGTCTGGCAGTGTCCCTGTGTTTGTCTCTGTGTATTACCATATTTTTGGACCATAAGACACACCTAGGTTTTAGAGGAGGAAAATAGGAAAAAAAAAGTTGAAGCAAAAAATGTGGTAAAACATTTAATAACATAAATAACATAATATTTCACCAATGTAAATGTAAACAAAACTCAACAGCAGCATTAGCAACCATTATTCCTCCCAAATTTGGGGGTAAAAGGTGCATGTTATAGTCTGAAAAATGGTAAGTAGAGCTGCTATGAATGTCTGTTTTGGTAGCATAGCCTAATGTAGTAGGTGTCCCATAGGGTCTAGTGGCATAGCCTGTTTTATCACCCATGCTGGTATTTGAGGTGCACCCTTCATGTGGGCTGAGTACATCCTCCTTTTGTAGTTGAGCCTTGGTTGCTGTTGGCAAGTTAATGGGAGGAATTTACCCAGGCCAGTCAGATGCAAGGACTCTTTATGAACACTAACCACCAATCTCCACCCTCTGTGGAGGATCAGCTGTGCAGGGGCAGGGTGGTGGTGCTCTGATGTGGACTGTAGCTGTCCACTGGGTGCATAGGCTCTGGGGTTTCCTAGGTGGTACAGGCCAATGTCAGCCCCCACCTGTGTTCTGCCTGGGGCCACCCTGCATGGGCTATGAAGCAATCTCAGATGGCTGCTACTTGTGCTGGGCTTGGAGATTCCCAGGTGAAGTCAGGCTGTGAATCTAAGCTGGCTGCTGCTAGTGCTGGGCCTGTAAGTCGGGTGGGACCAAGCCTCAGGGGATGTCCAGAGTGGGGAAAACAGCGTTAGCCAGCTTGATGGAGTCTCAGATATGGCACCTGCCTGCCAGTTCTATGCTCTCTGGAGGGAGGGTTAAGAAAAAGGACAATGGCCTCTGCCCACCTTTGTCTGGGAGAAAGCTGTCTGCCAGCTCCTGCCTTGATGCCATACACTTCAGTTTCTCCCTGTATGCCGCTGGTGCCTTTCAAGCTGCTACCTTGGTGCTGGAACTCAGAGGGAGTGAGTCTGGGTTAGTCCGTGTGTGGGTTCTTTAAAGGGAACTGCTTGGGACTCTAGGAGTTTCTTCCACCAGCTCAATCCTCACTGGTTTTTGCAGCCAGAAGTTATGGGGACTTATCTTCCTGGCAGCGAAACCCTGAACTTGGAGGCCTGGTTTGAGGCTGGGACTCCTCACTCCCAGATACCCCTTCCAAAGTTTTATCCACCACACATGGATGTGGGACCAGCCCATTGTGCATCTCTGCCCCTCCTACCAGTCGGGATGGATGTGGTTTCTTTAATTCTGTAGTTGTCAGAGTTCCAGTCAACTCAATTTCTGACGGTTCTGAGTGATGGTTGTTGTATAGTTTAGCTGTATTTTGATGTGGTTGTGTGAGGAGGTGAGCCATGTTTACCTATGCTGCCATCTTGACCAGAAGTTGAGATCCAGGTTCTTTTTAGTTTACTTAGTTTACTGCTCCACTATCCTTAGGGTGTAACCCTTGTTCTCGTTACTTTAATTCTAGGGGTTTATGTGTCCAACCAAAAAGTCAGATGTTCTATTACCAAGGAAGAAAAGGAAAATGGATATTGGAGTAATCAGCAATCTATGCTATAAATCTTTGTATTGAACTTATCCCTTCCAAGGTCACCAGAGACCAGAGCACCACCTGATTGTTAAAATGCCTAGACATTTTTTTTCACTTCTTGGTAGCATTCAACACTACTGACCTCTCCCTCCTTTTGAAACATTCTTTTCCCTTTGTTTTGTGACAATACTTTCTCATGCTTTTCTCCCTTTCTCCTTGGTCACTTCTTATCTGTCTCTCCCATGGGCTACTTTCCCTCCACCTATGCGGTAGTTACTGCTTGTCTCCAGGGCTCTTCCCTGCTCCCTGTCTAAGGCTACACATTCTTCCCAGGTGCTCTTGCCCTTTCCCATAGATTAAAGAACCATGCATATACTGAGGATTCCTAAATCTATAACCTCAGGCCAAACCTGTTTACTGAATTTCAGACATGTATATTCAACTGCTTGTGGGACATTTCCACTTGGATGTGCCACAAATACCTCAAAATCAATGCTCAGCTCTCCCTACATCAGTATTCTTTATATCAGTGAAAGGGGTTACCATCGGAACATTTGATCTCTCATCTCAAAAGTTCCCTTTGACACTTTCCTCACCCCTTTCTCCACATCCAATTATTCATAAAGTCCAATTGCTTTTTATCTCTTTAATGCCTTCTGGATTCAATTACTTCTCATCAACTCCACTGCTACCACTCTAGGCCAAACCATAATCATTGCTTATCTGGATGTCACTCTCCCTTTCCAGGAAATAGTCTGATCCATGCTCCTTATGGATTAGGCAGCTAGAGTATTCTCTTTAAAACATAAATCTATGTCCTTCTAAGCTGAAAACCCTTCAATAATCTCTCAGTGCACTCAGAATCAAGACCAAAGTCCTTACCTCGGCATTTAAGGGTTGCCATGATTTGGAATAGATGGGAATTTGGGGTACTTAGAACTGGAAGAAAAGGAGGGGCTGTGAATTACTTATGTGCATTTATGAGATAAAAGTACCATTTCAAATAAATGGGGGGATGGAAAGATGGACTAATTTGCAAACAGATAAGAGCCTGATTTTGGAAAAGAATTAAGCTGAATCCTTCTATAAACAAATTTTGCAACGATCAAACATTTAAATGTAAATAATAAAGCCATAAAAGTGCTTGGAATAAATAGATGCACCCCTATGTTTATTACAAGTACTTTTATGGTTTATTTTTTACATTTAAATCTTGGATCATTCCAAACTTTGTTTTCTATAAGGATTGATATGGTGATTGCCAGAAGAAAAGCGGGGTGAGGGGAGGTAGAAGAAGGTATGGGGGGATAAATAGTGATAGAAGGAGACTTGGATTGGTGAACACACAATACAATATACAGATGATGTATTATATAATTGTACCCCTGAAACCTATATAATTTTATGTACCAAGGTCACCCCAATAAATTCAATAAAAAGTAATAAAAAGAATAATGAAAAAAGTGATTGGAATAAAACAGAGGTCGTTATAATATAGAATTGTAGAAAGCATCTCTAAGCATGAAGGAGAATCAAGTTGTAATACAGGTAAACCTGACACATCCTCTACAAAATAATTACACCCTTTTGTATAGCAAAGATTATCATAAATAACATGACAAATATTTGTTATATATGTGACACATAAACATATGCGAGATGTTAGTTGGTGGGAATGTTATTCCATGTATCTTTTTCAGAGTAAGTTGACAAATTTTGTATCAAAATGGAAGACTTTTTTTGTGGCATTTGAGTCAGCAAAAAACCGCATAAATAACAACAAGATCAACAACAAAAGCCTAATAAATATACAAGGATGTCCCTTGTAGCATTGCTTGTAATTGTAAAAAACAAACGGGAACAATGTGAATGTCCATGTATCCTGGATTGGTTAAATAAATTGTGAAACATCTGTACAAGAGAAGATTATGCAACTGTCAAGAAAAATGTGCAGTAATGAAAACTGATTAGAATATATAAGTGGAATAAAACCAGGTCACAGGGCAGTAGGTACAGTGTACGGTTTGTGGGCAGAAAATGCAAGTTAGTATATGAATAGAAAAAATCTGGAAGAACGTATATCAAAATGTTAGTAGTGGTTATTTCTGGGGAATGAGATAAGGGTGGCCTTTCATTGGTATGTTACATATTTCTGCATTATTTGAATTTTCACAACAACAACACATTACCTTTGTAGTAAGGAAGAATAAAGATAGAAAAATAAATAAATTAAATGAATGAATCGTTTTTGAGGAGGTGGTTTTGTTTGGAAGTGCTTCAGACCGAGCCTGGTACAGTGGCATAAACACGAGCTTTGGCGTCAGACAGCCCTGAGCGGGGCCTCATTGCCCCACCCCCGAGGAAGGAGAAGGGGGGTGGCAGGGGGCTGCGGAAAGGGGCTGGGCTGGGCTGGGCTGGCTCCTGCTCTAGTCCAGGAGGCTGAGACTTCGAGAGGGACTGAGAGAGGGCAGACGAATCCCGGACTCGCTCGAGGACAAGGTGAGGGAAGCTGAGATTGGGGTTTCCTGGCAGCCAGACAGTGGTTCCAGTCCCCTCCAACCTGTAGCCAGGCAGGTGGGCAATTATGACTGCACCACTGCAGCTGGGGAAGAGGTGACCTGGAGTGGGATGTAGGCAACCAGGAGGTCTTAGAGAATAGTAGGCTGTACAGACTAGGGAGCAGAGACTAGCGGAGGAGAAGGGGGAGAAAAATAGGGAAACAAGCATGTTGGATGGCGGATAGGGAATATGAAGGGGAATACCGAGGGGAAGTGGAGATCCAGAAAAGAAAATATGAGATGCAGAGAAGGGTTAAGTAATACTGGGGGGAGGGGGTGCATAGGTAACATGGAGGAGGATGTAAGAAGGGGAATAGGAAATTCTGTGGGGTAAAAAGGAAATGCGTTGGGGGAATAGGGAGCAGGAAGCAAGGCAGAGGGAATACGGAGGGGGTATAAGGAACGAAGAGCAGGGAGCGGGGGAAGGGCAGACTAGCTGAGACCGAGGCCCCCTAGGGAGGCGGAAAGGGGCGGGACCACTTCCGGCCTGGAGGGGGGAGGGCAGTCTCCGAGTTTCGGAGGGGCTTGGAGGGAGTGGACGCACCCCGCTATAGTAGGAGGACGAGGTGAGCAGCAGCGGGTTCCAGGCTGTGTATCGGAGCCCGGTAGGGGTCGGCCCCACCCTCTGGGACCTAGAGGAAACCTGTCCAAAGGACTGGATCATACTGGATCTATCCGGCTGGGAAGGGAGGGAATTGGACCCAGTTTGGCTGGGCCCAAGATGGAATCACTAACTCAATACTGATTTGAGGAGGGGGTGTATTAGGGAAGGGGCAGGACCAAGATTTGCTTTGCCCTTGTTTGGAGGGGGGCGTGTTATGAAAAAGGGCGGCACCTGGCGGTACTGTAGAATTGGGTGGGTGTGAGTAGGGGAGGGGCCAAGACCACTAGACGCCTAGAACATTTGAAAAGGAGGCTTGATGGGGAGGGGGCGGGACCTAACGCTACTGCGGACCTGGACAGAGGCGTGTATTGGAAAAGAGTGCAGGACTGAGCCCGCGACTATTGAGCATGCGTACTATGGGTTGCTTGAGAGGCGTGCAGAGCGGCCCGCACCGAGACGGGCTAGTTGCTCAATGCGCATGTGCACGGTGGACATCAAAGAAAGGGCTTGTGCTGGGAAAGCGGGCGGGGCTGAGAAGGGCCCTGAGCGGACGCGCATGCGCACTGTCGACCTGCGGCTTTGGGGGGTGGGTGCACTGGGAAAAGGGGCGGGGTCCTCAGAGCTGCCGCGCTGGCACATCTTCCTGGAGAAGAGGAGGGTGCGGCTGCAGAGAATTGAGACCTGGACGCTGTGGGTTACTGAATCTGAAAACATAATCGTTGGGGGTGGGGGAGGGGTTTGGGATTGGGGCCCAAGTGAAGGTGAGGATCAGACTCCAGGCAGAATAGGAGAGAGGACGTGCTGTGGATTGACCCAGGCCTTCTCTCCTTCAGGCTCAGCTCTTGCCAGGCCAACTTGAGACATGTCTGACACAAGCGAGATTGGTACGGGTCCAACCCGTCTCCAGGTAAGATCTCCTTCTGTCCTCTCCCTAGCTGCTTTTCCTCTCCAGCCCCTGTTGCTGCTCCACTTCCCTTCCCATCCTTGTCCTTATCCATCCACTTCCCTGCCTGGGTGTCCCTTACCCCAGTAGAAGGAGGGAGGGAGGAAAGGAGGAAGGGAAGGAGGGAGGGAGGAGAGGGCAAGTTCATCCCTCTTTTGCCATCAGTTCCTGCTCAGAGGAAGGGGAGGCCTTGTTGGGCTGAGGTGGTCAGAGCATGCTGAAAGGAGGAGTTCATATAAGTCAGAGAAATGAAAGCCTGGAATTTTGGAGCAGTTTGCCCAGTTGTGGGTGAAGAGAAGTTCTGTGAGCTTCCCTGCTTTCTCTTGCAGGCTGAAACTTCAGAAAAGGAAAGTGACTTGAAGGTGCAGACTGTATTGACAGTGACCCAGAACTTGGAGGTCTCAGAGACACCAAAGGCTTCAAAGGCACCAGAGGTCTCAGAAGCTGTGAAGGTGTCAAACGCCGCAGGGGTCTCAAAGGCCACAGAGGTCTCAAAGACCCCAGAAGCTCAGGAGGCAGCTGCCACTAAGGGCTCACCTACCACTAAGCTGACGGATACCCAGATTTTGCCAGCTGAAAAGAAGAGTCCAGTAGCTGACACCAAGATACAGAATGCAGACCCTCAGGCTGTGACAGTACCTGCCACTGAGACCAAAAAGGTTAGCTGTGTGGCTGATACAAAAGTCAGTACAAAGGCTGGGGAGACAGAGGCTGCTGCCTCTCAGGCTCCGGCAGCTTCAGCAGATGAACCTGAGCCTGAGGGTACAGTTACCCAGACTCAGGAGAATCAGGATACTCGGCCCAAGGTCAAGGCCAAGAAAGCCCGAAAGGTAAGACTTCTGCAATAATCATCCTTGCCTTTCAATTCCTCTTCTCTTAGTTGGTTCATCTGTTCTGCAAACATTTAGAAAGCTTCCTGTGCTCATCAAGGCTATGGGGGAAACTAAGAGGAATGTGATGCAATTCTTGTCTTCAGAGAGCTCACAGATTTTGGGGGAGATGGAACAAGAACACACATAGTTGTAATCTGAATGTAATACTGTTTATATTTACATAGTACCTATTATGTGTTAAGCTTTGAGCTAACACATTCGTATAGGTTACCTTTAAAATCCTGAAAATAATCCAATTTCGTAGAGAAGGAAGCAGAGTCCCAAACGGGTAGAATAAGCTTGCCCAGGTTGGTACAGGCAGAGCCAGTCGTAGGAACAGGAAGAGGAGAAACCTCTGGCTACCCTTGGTTTGCTCCTGGTCTGGTTGTGTGATGAAACTCTTGCTTGAAAGCCAGTGAAAGACAAACCCAATATTTAGCCTGGTCAATATCTAGTGAATCAAGTTGTTACTACAGGGATTGGATTAGAGAAGGTTTCTGGAAGAGATAGAATGAGGAAAAAGGGCAATCTGCTTCATCTGGTGCTGTTGTGCTTGCTCTCTGTTGATGCAGGTGAAGACTATGAATGGGGAAGAGGATGGCAGCAGTGATCAGAGTCAGGCTTCTGCAACCACAGGTGGTCGAAGGGTCTCAAAGGCCCTAATGGCTTCAATGGCCCGCAGGGCTTCAAGGGGTCCCATTGCATTTTGGGCCCGTAGGGCATCAAGGACTCGGCTGGCTGCTTGGGCCCGGAGAGCTTTGCTCTCCCTGAGGTCACCTAAGGCCCGTAGGGGCAAGGCTCGCCGCAGAGCTGCCAAGCTCCAGTCATCCCAAGAACCTGAAGTACCACCATCTCGGGATGTGGCCCTTTTACAAGGGAGGGTAAGAACCCAGTCCTTTCCACTCTGCCCTATCCACTGCCTTACCTGCCCTCTTCTCTGCTGTCTTTTCAAAGGTTCTGCAAACATATTTTGATCTTTACACCTTTTTCTCCTCTCTCAGGCAAATGAATTGGTGAAGTATCTGTTGGTTAAAGACCAGACAAAGATTCCCATCAAGCGCTCAGGTAGAGTCCTACAAACTCTCCCCACCACCAGTACTGCCCTCCATTGCCCTCTCCCCTATATGTTGGGGGCACTTGCTCTTATGCTCCTACCTCTGTCCTCCCAGAGTTCTAATTTGGCAGTGCTAGCGTTTCTGATCATTAGCTCAGAACCTGTTATGTCACCCACAGCAGAGTTGGCAAAGGGTCTATAGTTTGGGTATGGGGACCACCTGGCTTCACTTCAGCTCAGGTGCTTGCAACACTCTCCCCTTGCAGACATGCTGAAGGACATCATCAAAGAATACACTGATGTGTACCCTGAAATCATTGAACGAGCAGGCTATTCCTTGGAGAAGGTGAAGGGGCAGCCCTGGGGGTGGATGTAATGGGGAAGTCTTGAACTGCATAAAGGTGTACATGTCCCTTTGGGGAGGGACCACAGAGACTCACTACGCTAGCTCTATCACTCTGAAGATGGGAAGACAGTGGCCTAGGGAGGTGTGTAAACTTGCCAAGAGTCACACAATAAGTCAGTGGTAAGGGCACAACTAAGACTTAAGTCTCCCAACTTAGTCCTAACTCCTGTCCACTGCTGAATATATCCTGGAAGGTATTTCAGATGTTTACCTCTCCCTTCCATTCACCATTCACAGCCTCCCTAGATTCCTACTAATCACAAGGATGATGGTGATGACAATAGCACATTTATTGCCTGTTTGCTGTGTGCTGGCCTCAAAGCTAAGTGCTTTACATGCCTTATCCTGCTGATTTCACATACATGCACACACACACACACAGACCCCTAGGTACATGGGGAGCTGTGGGATGCCCAAGAAGCTGAATCTTGTGATCTCACAGGCTTTTCTTTCCATCCACAGGTGTTTGGGATCCAGTTGAAGGAAATTGATAAGAATGACCACCTGTACATTCTTCTCAGCACCTTGGAGCCCACTGATGCAGGCATACTGGGAACGTAAGCTGGGGAAGGGCTGGGGTGGGAGGGAGGCTTCTGCTTTGTCCCTGGTACTCCCCCATCCCTGTCCTCTCTCCCCACACCCTCTTGGAGAGTCAGGAAAGACAGGGCCCGAAAAGCCCCTGTTCTAGGTCCCGCATGTAGTTGGAGCGCTGCACACAAACATGGTGCCTAATTGTGATCGACTGAAGGGTGTAGAAGCCTGGGATGGGGCATTCCTACTGTCAGGTTGTCTGTCTGGAAGCTTCCCAGGAAAGCAGACCTGTCCTTTCTTGTCTCTTCCTGCTGGCCTTGGGAGAGTGGTTCTCAAGGGAGGGCTTTGTGGTGTGGGTGGCTCATGATGCTCGAAGGGCAGGATCTGCAGTGGGCTGTGCCTAGAATTCTCTCATGGCTGAGGGTTTGGGAGAGAAAGAAGGGACTCATACTGACTGAGTGCCTGAGTCATGCCAGGTTGCTAGGATTTCTTCCATCCTCTTTGGCAGCCTGGGGAGGGGAGGACGTGATTTTTCCCATTTTGCTGAGTAGGAGACTGAGTCTAAGTGTCTTGCCCAGGTTCACATAGAGCTTGAAGCATAGACTGGGCAGAACTCTCCTGTACCTGAGGAACTTGGGAGAGGCTAGCCTGGAGAGCTGGCTGGTGTGTTTTTTGCAGATGGCTTCGGGGCATAAACCTCTTTGTCCTATTGTTCCCCTAGAACCAAGGACTCCCCAAAGCTGGGTCTCCTCATGGTGCTTCTTAGCATCATCTTCATGAATGGAAATCGGTCCAGCGAGGGTGAGTGGCTGGGCATGCAGCTGCAGGGGTGGCCACTGTTGGAACTCCACGTGTTCACTTTCTGTCCCTGTCTCCTCTGCCCCCCTTGCAGCTGTCATCTGGGAGGTGCTGCGCAAGTTGGGGCTGCGCCCTGGGTATGATTGGGTTCTTTCAGCGCTTGCTGTCCATGTTGTCCTTTGGCAAGAGAGGATGGTCCCAGGATTGCATCAGCCTGGTGGTCTGGTGGAGTGGGCTGGGGTGCTGGACTGGGCAGAGGGCCCATGGCTCTGAGCTGGGTGGATGGGGAAGTGGTCCTGACCTGTATGCTCCCTTGAGCTTACTGTCTCTCTTCAGCTTCTATGGTGCTTCCCTCTTGTGCTGGAAACCCCCTCTCCACGTTGGAAATGCGTCTGCACACATCTGGGAAGTGTCATGGCCCTGACTTTACTTATTTATTCATGTATTTATTTTTCTCTGTTGTCAGGATACATCACTCACTTTTTGGGGATGTGAAGAAGCTCATTACTGATGAGTTTGTGAAGCAGAAGTAAGTGTCTGTCTGATGTTGGTATGTGCCATATATTTTGCCTGTGTTAGAACTGAGTGATGAAGCCATAATGGGTGCATGTGTGCTTGTGTGTGTGTATACAGATGGTAGCTCATTTTTAAGGTGGTGACAGGAAACAACAACAGGTATTTCTGATCTGTTACATGTGATGTAACATGCCTTCAGAACCATTCTGCAGTGGGGAAGGGGTTGTCATCACCAGCATTGTATATGTGAGGAACCTGAGGCTCAGAGTGGTGAAGTCATTTGCTTGTTACACAGGTAGCAAATGAAAGATTCAGTTTTAGATTCATGCCCTAATGCCTTGGTTCATAGCAATTAATTTCAATTTAAAAATGTCATAGAATAGTAGCTGTAGGCAGCCAGCTACTATGCTAGGGACCTGACCTCTATATCTCATCTCATTTTCATAACTACCCTGCAGAATAGGTGCTGTCACCCCATCTTCATTTTCAGTTGCTAGACCTGTTGACTCAGAGAGTGGAAGTGTGAGCATGGCCCTTACTGGTGAGGAGCCCTTTCAGGCCTGGAGCCCGGCCCTCCTGACTCACTGGCCAGGGCCCAACCAGTCCTTGGTCCTGGAGAACACGTGCACACTCACAGGGTTGGGGCGTAGCTGGAGTACGCTGCTCTTGGTGGACTGTTTCTTCCCTTCGCAGTCCTTTTCCGTGCTGGGCCGTCCCCGGGCTCAGCCGGGCCACGGACAAGACGCTGTGGTGGGGTGTGCTCAGAGCAGGGGGCCTGAGAAGCAGTGGCCCCATGGTTTACAACACACCCAATGGGAATCCAGGGGTCGTTGTGACAAGGGGCACAAACTTGTGGCCTTCCCGTGGACAAACATACCCTACATGTATCCCCCATACCTTCACATGGCTGCTGGGCAGGACCAATGGGACAGGGCTCAATATTGGAAGAAAAACTGCAGTATTTAATGGGGGAGGTTGCTACCTGGGGCCTGTTTAGTCCATGCATGGGTAGGCCATGGATGGTCTTAGACATAAAGGCTTTGAACCTCTCTTTTCAAGGTACCTCGACTATGCCCGGGTCCCTAATAGCAATCCCCCTGAGTATGAGTTCTTCTGGGGCCTGCGCTCCTACTATGAGACCAGCAAGATGAAAGTCCTCAAGTTTGCTTGCAAGGTAATTGGAGAACTGACTAAGCTTGGCATATCAAGAGCATGGATTGGCCATTGCTGGCTATGTGCAAAGCAGCCTACATCTTGTATATGAACATTCTGAAGCCTCTGCTAATGTGCCAAACACTTGAGCTGATCCATTTAATCCTTACAGCTAACATGTTGGTGCCCTACTGCAGATGAGAAAATTCAGGTTCAGAGAAGTTGTTAAGTGATATATCTGAAGTCATAGAGCATGGATGGAATGTCAGGGCATGGATGGAATATTAGGTGCATAATTACTAGAACTGTTTATTGTATTACTATTGTATAAAGCATGTAGCATATTACCTAGAATACAGTAGGTACTCAGTTCTCAGAGTCTCATCCTTCTGAGGGTCCTTATTTCTGTTTCAGGTACAAAAGAAGGATCCCAAGGAATGGGCAGCTCAGTACCGAGAGGCGATGGAAGCAGATATAAAGGCTGCAGCTGAGGCTGCAGCTGAAGCCAAAGCGAGAGCAGAGATCAGAGCTCGAATGGGCATTGGGCTTGGCTCTGAAAATGCTGCTGGGCCCTGCAACTGGGATGAAGCTGACATTGGACCCTGGGCCAAAGCCCGGATCCAGGCTGGAGCTGAAGCTAAAGCCAAAGCCCAAGAGAGTGGTGGTGCCAGCACTGGTGCTAGTGCCAGTGCCACTGGCAGCTTTGGTGGCAGTGGCAGCCTGACCACCACTCTCACATTTGGGCTCTTTGCTGGCCTCAGTGGAGCTGGCGCCAGCGGCAGTGGCAGCTCTGGTGCCTGTGGTTTTTCCTACAAGTGAGATTTCAGGTAGATACTTAGATTTGGTGAGGGCAGCCAGGGCTCTGAGCTGGGTGGTTATAGGAAGGCCAGGGTCAGAGGACCAAACAGAGAGTGTGGGAAAACACTGCTTTTGACATTTTATTCCTTCCTGTTTGGTGGATATCAATTGACTTTCTAATTTTCTTTTACTTGTGTTTTCAGATATTGCTAATCCCAGCTGTCTTTCTCTTCATGCCAGGGTGCAGTCTCAGAAACGTACTCAACACAGCACTCTAGGCAGCCACTATCAATCAATTGAAGCTGACACTCTACATTAAATCTATTTGTCATTTCTGAGTTTATTGCTTTTTTTTTTTTTTTTTTTGGTGGGCTGTCACATTTGAGTGATACATTTTTAAATAAATGGGAAAAGTCTCCACCTCGATCTATGCTTACTTTGAGGTGACATTGTTGGATTCAAGGAAGCGTGATTAGCATGCCTTTCTGGTATAGGTAGAGGCTCCTTCTAGCCTACAGGGCAGGCAGGATTGTGGTGGGTTGGGGAGTCAATGGGGCTTATAGGCTCAGATAACACACTTTGAAGAAAAGCCCTGAGGTGGGTAAGTCTGGAGCAGAAAGCAGAGGTAGAGGAGATGTTAAAGGCTGACTCCTGCAGCCTAGTCCCTGAGGAGATGGGAAGGGAAGGCCTGGGAGAAAGAACGGTCCAGAAAGGATTTGGAAAGGGACTGGAAGGATGTCTTGTAGTGGGGAGGCCCCAACAGAATGTAGCCCATGATTTTGGGGAGACCCTTCCCCATGGCAAAGTGTTCCGTAATCTTGTATGAACCAAGACAAGTGTTAGTGTTAGTTTATTCCAAGGTTTTCATTCTTGAATAAGGACACAAGACCAAGAGCAGTGAATGTATGAGTTGGTACCTTCATTACTGTCAGTGGTGCCTGATGCATTGTAGGTACTCAGTGAGGGAATAGATAGGCTATGGGACCCCAGCAGGCTTGGGGAGGAAGATGAGATTTTAACAGATTGGGATACAGTGCAGTGGTTTGTGGACAGTAAATCTTAGTGGTCCTTGAACAGGGCAAAATGTTAAGTGAATATTCCAAGTTCCTGCTACACCTCTGGCAGTGTTGGAAGTGTTTGGGAAGGGGTTTTGAGAAAATGAAGTAGGGACTAGTTAGGTAGTGGGATGATTATATTTCAGAAGACAGAATGGAGAGAGTTCTGCGTGATGCTAACATTCAAGGAGTGGGTGGTTGAAGGGGAGGGAAGATGATGTTTTCTGGAGATGAGGGGCCAATGGCCTGGGAGGTGAGGGTGTTTGTGGGTTATCAATGTGGACAATAAAATCACCTAGGTTGGTGGCAGAAATTGAGGTACAAAGGAGCACTATGAGCTAGGTGCCAAATTCACCTTTTGTGGTTAAAGGTATTCTTGAAGTTACACTTCCTGCTGAGGCACAGGGCCCTCAGGCAGAGATCCACCTTTGCCCTGTTATAGGGAGTATTTCCTTGGACTTTTCTCACCAGGAAGCCCTCACCATCTAATCCCTAGATTACCAGACCCCTAATCACTGGGGCAGCCTTATGGACAAAGGCAGCCTCTCACCTCATGTAGACTCTATAAGCAGTAAAGGAACAATGTTTATTGCACAGGGAATTGGATTAAAAAGAAAACAAGGCTCTACCAGAGCAAGGCAGCTCTTTGCCGGTGGTCATAAACAGAACTGCTTTTGTTGAGGTGTTCTTCACTGGAAGAAGAGGTTCTTTCATTAATTCTATAGGCCATGATATTCTCAGGGCCTGGGTGGTACCTAGGAGAGGTAGACAAGGTCAGAGGCAGTTTAGGCTTAAGGAATTTCAAGTGGATGGGTACCATGCCTAAAGCTCCCCTCGGGTTTCCAGGTGATGGCCATCTGAAAATGGAATGGATAGGGGATGGTGGAGAGATGACAACAAACTTGGGGGCTGTGATGTTCTAATAAAAATTGAGTTTAAAGTGTTAGATAGAGGTAAGAGTGAGTCATAGTCATGAAGAACTCTTCCTTTCCCACTTCCCTCCACAGTCTACTGGGCTTGCAGAGTGCCCCATCTCTTCTCCCTTATTACGAGGCCTAGAATTTGATAGTCAAGGAGTTGGCTTTTCCTCACTCCCAAGTACAAAGACCGAGAGAAAAAGTCTGGTTATAGGCAAGTGGAGCAAGGCCAGAGGAAGAGGAAGTGGCAGGGGAAATGGGTACTTATTCTGGTTCATGTGCCATTTTGTCACCTTGTAGGGTACTATTGTGATGAGTGAACTCCCACAATTTTCAATCTTTCCTTCAAATATATTAAGTGCTCGCTTTGGCAGCACATATACTAAAATTGGAACGATACAGAGAAGATTAGCATGGCCCCTGCGCAAGGATGACACGCAAATTCGTGAAGCGTTCCATATTTTTCAAACTGTCAGCTGATTTCTCAAAAGAGACCTTACAGGCAAGAAGGGGCTGCAAAAAAATATTTGAAATCTTGAAAAGCAGGGACCTACATCCAAAATTGCTCTTTCCAGCAAAGCTGTCATTTAGAATGGAAGGACAGATAAAGCGCTTCTCAGATAAGGTCAAGTTCAAGGAGTCCAAGCTCTTATTTTTTATTTTTTTTATAGGTTTTTTTTCTTTTAGATTTTATTTATTTATCTTTAGAGGGGAAGGGAAGGAGAGAGGGAGAGAAACATCAATGTGCGGTTGCCTCTTGTATGTCCCCTGCCGGGAACTGGCCTGGCAACCCAGGCATGTGCCCTGACTGGGAATCGAACCGCGATCCTTCGGTTCGCAGGCCCGCGCTCAATCCACTGAGCTACACCAGCCAAGGCACCAAGCTCTTATTATATGAAATGTTAAAGGGACTTATCTAAGAAACATAAGCTCAAAAATATGACAATGAAAAGACAGCAAACTCACAGCTATTAAGAACCACACCTAAAACAAAAGCAAACTAAGCAAACAGCTAGAACAGGAACAGGACCACAGAAATGGAGATCATATGGAGGGTTAGCAACGGGCGTGGGAGGAGGAGGGGGGGAATACAGAGAATGAGTAGCATAGATAGTGGGTAGAAAATAGACGGGGAGGGCAAGAATAGTATGGGAAATGTAGAAGCTAAAGAACTTATGACACAAGGACATGAACTAAAGGGGGGAATGTGGGTGGGAGAGGGTGTGCAGGGTGGGGGGAATGATGGGGGAGAAACGGGACAACTGTAATAGCATAATCAATAAAATATATTTAAAAATATATTAATTAAATTCCAAGTAATTCTAGATTGTATTATGCATCTTGGCTAGGAGTGGGAGGAGCCCCTAAAGCAGTTTCTCCACTTATTTTTCATTTTCACCCCTAAGAGACCCTTTTAGAGACTCTTTGTCCTACTGGTCGCCCATCATGGAATGTCAGTACCACAGATATACTGTATATCTATTTAATAACTGTATTTGTGAGTTATACATAAAAATTAAAAAGTCAGTACAGGGTTAATAATGACTAAAATGTTTAAGTTAAAAGTTAATTAAAAATTTACAAAGTTGATGACCATTAACTTTGTAACTATTTGCTGAGCAACTTTAAATGTAAATTATATACATTGTAAAGTATGAAATTAATGGTTTTTATATTCCTGTGTGGTGCAATTTATATAGCTATGGATGATAATAGCTGTATAATCAGAATTTTATTAAAAATTCAAAACTTATTTTCCAGAAAAGTAAAACAATTGACAATTTAAATTACTTTCAAAACAATTATTTTAGTGAACTTTTAGCTTTTTAGCTTTTTCTCAACCATACATTGATAAAAAGCTAATGATATAACTAGATGCTAGATATTTATGTATTGTCAACATTTTTTCTTTTTAGTACTTGACATATTGATGGATTGAATAACTTTTGTAGAGTTAAATATAAGGCATTTTCATTCACTTCAAAATACACAAATAGCACACAAAAGCACTGAGGATCAAACATAAAGACAGTGGCATCCAGTAGGCCTATGTAGGCCACTTCTCACCATATGACTGTGACAATAAATGATGGATTGAAAGTCTTCCAATCACAGTCATCTATTTGCCATGCATGGTTTTGTAACTCTGATCTCGCTTACATTTTTTTGTATGTTTCATGACCTCAGTGTCATTGCTGCTCATGTGATACCCAATTAGACAAATTAGATACTAAAGAATAAGATTTTGTTGGGCAGGGTTGAAATTAGAGGGCCACAAACTATCATAGCTGGTTTTTTCTTCCTCTCTCCCAGAACCAATTTTCACCCTCTTGGGGGTGATACCCACTCTCTTCCCCTCACCTCCATGTAGTGAATTCAAGCATTATCAAAATGCTTTACCTGAACCGAATAAAACAACATAGAATGAATGCTGGATAGAGAGCATGGGGATGGAAGGGGATAAAATAAATATTTACTAAAGACCAATCAATTGTGAGAAAAAATTGGATAACAAACTTTTGCCCAAACTTACACTTTTAAAATGCCTTGGTCCACAAAAGGCTTCAGAAGTGAGTTTTACCAAACATTCAAAGAAGAACTAATACCTCTCCTCAAACTGTTCTAAAAAATCCAAGAGAAGGGAAGACTTCCACACTCATTTTATAAGGTGAGCATGTGCTGATTCCAAAACCAGAGAAAGACGTTACAAAAGAAAGAAAATTAGCTCTGGCTAGTGTGACTCAGTAGATTGAGCGCTGGCCTGCAAACCAAAGAATCACCGGTTCAATTCCCAGTCAGGACACGTGCCTGGGTTGTAGGCCAGGTCTCCAGTAGGGGTGTGTGTGAGGCAACCATACATTGATGTTTCTCTCCCTCCCTTCTCCTCTTTCTAAAAATAAATAAATAAAATCTTAAAACAAAGTGAAAATTATAGGGCAATATCCCTGATGAATATAAGTTTAAAAATCTTCAACAAAATATTAGCAAACCAAATTCAGCGATACATTAAAAGGATCATATACCTTTTAATGATCAACTGGATGTATTCCTGGATACAAGGCTGTTTCAATATCTGCAAATCAATTAATGTGATACACAACATAAACAAAATGAAAAATAAAACTCACATGATCATATAAATAGATGCAGAATAAGCATCTGACAAAATCCAGCATCCACTTAATGATAAAAACTGTCAGCAGAGTGGGAATGGAGTAAACATGCCTCAACATAAAGGCCAGAAATGACAAACCCACAGCTAACATTGTACTCAATGGGCAAAAGCCAAAAGCATTTCCCTTAAGATCAGGAACAAGCCCTGGCTGGTGTGGCTCAGTGGATCGAGCACCAGCCTGTGAACCAGAGGGTTGCCAGTTTGATTCTCAGTCAGGGCACAAGCCTGGGTTGCAGCCCAGGTCCCCAGCAGCGGGCACATGAAAGGCAACCACGCATTGATGTTTCTCTCCCTCTCCTTCTCTCTCCCTTCTCTTGTCTCTAAAAGTAAATAAACAAAATCTTGAAAAAAGTATTGGGTCTGAAAACCCACATTTCAGCTCAGTCTTTAAAAAAAAGATGAGGAACAAGACAGGGATTTCCATTTCACCACTATTATTAAATATCGTATTGGAAGACTTAGCCACAGGAATGAAACAAGTAAAAGGAATAGAAGGTAAATGAAGGTTTGTAAATTCTTCATTTGTAAAAAATGAAGTAAATTCCAAATTGTAAATGAAGTAAAACTTTCATTATTTGAAGATAACATGGAACTATATAGAGAGAACGCTAAAGATTCCACCAAAACTACTATAACTGATAAAGAAATTTAGCAAAGAAGCAGGATACGGAATAAATATTCAGAAATTGGTTGTGTTTTAATATACCAATAATAACTATTAGAAATAGAATTAAGAAAACAATTTTATTTACAATTGCATCAAAAAATCCCTAGGAATACATTTAACCAAAGATGCAAAAGACCTGTGCTTGGAAAATTATAAGACACTGAAGAAAGAAATTGAAGATACAAACAAATGGAAGCATATACCATGTTCATGGATAGAAAGAATTAACAACGTTAAAATGTTCATACTACCCAAAGCAAACTATACATTCAATTCAATCCCTATCAAAATTCCAATAGCATTATTTCATATAACTAGAATAATTAAAAAAAATTATATGAAACCAGAAAAAACCCTGAATAGCCAAAGCAATCTTGAGAAAAAAGAACAAAGTAAGGGTTTCACACTACCTGATATCAAACTATACTACACAGGTATAGTAATCAAAACAGTGTGGTACTGGCATAAAAATACATAGATCAATGGTACTGAATAGAGAGCCCATGAACAAACCCATGTCTATATGGTCAATCAATCTATACAGAGTAAGCAAGAACATACAATGGGATAAAGACACTTCATTTACCAAACTGTTTTGGGAAAAGTGGACAGACACATGCCAATAAGTGAAACTAAAGCACCTTCTTATACCACATACAAGAATAAACTCAGAATGGATTAAAACCTTAAATGTAAGACTTGACAACAGTGTGGTGATTGCTGGGGGTGGTATAATGGGAAACTTACAATAAAGTTAAAAAATGTAAAGATGATGGGACTTAGGACTCTTACTGAATCAGTGATCCTATCTGAATTACATAATATGAAAATTATGTGCTTGGAAACTTATAGAGATTGCTGTCAAACTACCGTTGAGTGTTCATTTTGTGGTAGTGTGAGTTTCTAATGTTCATATTAAACTCTGAAGTCAAATTAAGCAGACCTGGTCTTGGCAGTGTAGCCATAGCTTTCTGATATTAGTAAGAACAATATTGGTGACCTGAAATTAAATCATGCCAAAGTTTTGATAAAAAACTTAAATATAAGACTCAAAACCATAGAAACCCTAAAAGAAAACATAGGCTGTAAAAACTCTGACATTTATCTTAGTAATTTTTTTTCTGACATATCTTCTTGGCAAGGGAAACAAAAGAAAAAAGGAAATAGGACTATATCAAACTAAAAAAAAAAATTGCACAGCAAAGGAAACCATCAACAAAACAAAAAGGCAACCTACTGATTGGTAGAAGCTATTCATCAGTGATACATTTTATAAGGGGTTAATAAACAAAATTTATATAGAAGTCATACAACTCAATACCAAAAACAAAAACAAAAAACAAACAAATAAAAAAAGTGAGAGGGCACACTTCCCCAAAGAGAACATTCAGATGTCCAGTAGTCTTATGAAAAGATGCTCATCATTACTAATCATCAGAGAAATAAAAATGAAAACCACAGTGAGCTATCAGCTCACAGGTGTTATCAGTAAATCCACAAACAGCCCTGGCTGGTGTGGCTCAGTGGATTGAGTGCTGGCCTGCGAGCCAAAGAGTTGCCAGTTTGATTGCTAGTCTAGGGCACATGCCTGGGTTGCAGGCCAGATCCTCAGTGTGGGGGGTGTCTGAGAGGCAACCACATATCAATGTTTCTCTCCCTCTCTTTCTCCCTCCCTTCCCCTCTCTGAAATAAATAAATAAAATCTTTTCAAAAACCCACAAACAAGAAGTGTTGGAGAGAAGAGAACCCTTGTGTACTGTTAGTGGAAATGCAAATTGGTATGACCACTATGGAAAATAACATGGAGGATCCTGAAAAAATTAAAAATAGAGCTACCCTATAATCCAGCAATTCAACTTCTGGGTATATATCTGAAACCCAAAACTAATTTAAAAAGATATATGCACTTTTATGTTCATTGCAGCATTATTTACAATAGACAAGATGTGGAAGCAGTACAAGTGCTCATCAATAAATGAGTAGATAAAGAAGTGGTGGTAATTTATACAATAAAATATTAGTCATCCATAAAAAGAATGATATCTTACCATTAATGACAGCACAGATGGAACTGGAGGGTATCATAGTACGTGAAATAAGTCAGACAGAAAGACAGATACTATACGGTTTCATTTACATGTGGAATCTAAAAAAGAAAATAAATGAACAAACAAAATAGAAAGATGCTCATAGATACAGAGAACAGACATATGGGAGCCACAGGGAAGGTTGTTTAAGGGACTGGATGAAGAAGGTGAAATGATTAAGAAGTACAAATTGGTACTTACAAAGTAGGCACAGAGATGTAAAGTACTGCATAAGGAATATAGTCAATAATATTTTAGTAACCATGTATGGTGCCAGGTGGGTACTTGAATTATCAGTGGGATCACTTTGTAAATTATACAATTCTCCAACCACAATTGTGTATACCTGAAACTAACATAAAATAATATCAAATGTCAACTGTAATTGAAAAATAAAATAAAATAATATAAAAATGCCTTGGTCCATCCCCACCTCCCACCCTTGATCCTATGCCCCTTTGGCTTTGTCCGTGTGTCCTTTATACATCTTCCTCGATGACCTGTCTCAAATGGAGACAACTATATTTGAACAACAATAAAGAGAGAGAGAGAGAGAGAGAGAGAGAGAGAGAGAGAGAGAGAGAAATACCTAATACCTAAACCTAAATACCTAATATGTAATACCTAAAGAGAGAGAGATAAAACAAATACCTAATTGCCAAAAAAATGTGTTTTTTCCCCTGGGGGGAAAATGCCTTGGTTCGACACAATGCTCCTTATTCATGTATAATCTTCATTCACCCTTTCTCCAAAAGATCATCCCCAAATTTCATCATCTACTATCTCCAGCTCCAATTTCAGAAATTTGGGGGTAATATCCTTTCTTCTTCCAATTACTTTGCCATCCCTTCTAGATATGCTACAGATTATGAATTAAACTATACATTGAACCACCACTCACACATTATATTCTGTAATGGGGTGAAGATCAGGTGAATGAAAATAAATTGAGAGAGAGAGACAGAGAGAATGTGAGAGCAAGGAAGCCCATAGCCATTAGATCATTCTTGCCTCTTCCATTGTGAAATGTCTTCCTGACCAGAAAAAAATATTGTACAAGATATTTCAACAGTTTATAAAGTGTATTGTGGTGGATGTTTCTTTTTTATACATAAAAGAATATTTTAATTCTTGCCCTTAGAATCTATAGCAACTATACATGATTTAGAAATGAGACTGTGGCCCAAGAAGAATGGTTCACTCTATGCTTCTCTTTTGTCTGATAACTCAGGTATATAATGTCATTAACTATGATCATTATTGCTTGTCTCCTTAACATTATTTTTATTCACACATTCACCACAGTCTACTTTCCCTTCCACATAAATTCGAAACCCCTTTTTTACAGGTAGATATGCCACATCTCTGAGGCCTGGTTGGAATACTCAAATTCTGTGCCATGTCACCTTTTGACTGGCATCACCCATTTGGTACGCTTCAGTTCCTCCTGATTTCCACGTCTCATTTGTTGCTAGAGAAAATACTGTGACTGGTTTTTCCCTTCCACCTGTCTCATGACAGGGTCTTGACCCACTTGCCCAAATAACTGCACATGATTCAGTGATCTTTCAAGAACCAAGCTGCTACTTATTTCAGACTCATGTCTTACCAGCTGATGAAACACCTGTTGTACAGGTCTTTGAAACGTTGCTTCTATTTTTTTCCTTCAATGTAATCTTTAGTCTTTTCCTGATGCTCCTACTGTATTGTGAGGGATATTTGAGTGGCGTATAAAGGGTATAAAGAAACTAGAAAATCTGAGGATGATGCTAAGAAGCACTGCAGGCAGGGAAGGCAAATCCATTCAAGAACACGTGATCATTTCAGGAAGGATGGATTGATGCCCACTCCATCATGGAAAGGGTCCAGTGTAATTCTTCACTTGCTGGTCTCCCCAAGGAATGGTGACATATGGGGTTTCTGCTGTGGAGAAACTGAGCACTCAACAGTGTTGGTAGCCTAGTCAACCTAAGTGAAGGTAAGTCTGTGTTGAACCCCTCTGTAACACCCACCCCTTCTACTGTGGTCATTTTGTTCATTGGCTCATCAAACAAGCACTGGTCTATTGACAGATTTCCACAGGGTGGATTATCATGCTCCTTTCGGTAAACATTTAGATGGGACACAAGTATTCTCACACTCAGCCCATCCTGAGAGATCCATTCACTTACTCCTCCTATGTATATATAGATGAAGACATTAGACTGTGCCTTGCACATAATAAATGCTCTTTAAATATTGTCGCATTATTGTTATTGCTATCAGTTCTCCAATATTGTTCCTTCCCAGCCTGATCATCTGGCAGAATGTTCATTGCTATTGATCAGTGCCCCTAGCCAGGTCACTTTGTGGATAGAGATAAACCAGATGCTTGCCTCTGAGTTTTGCCTCCTAGGAAGACTTTCCTCCCTTACTTCCCATCAGACTCGCACCTGAGTGGGGCCATAACACAACAGCTGTCAACTACCAAGTAGCTCCTGCCTACCATGCAGCGCCATCTGCAAACCATGCTCCTGGGTTTGTTTCTTCTTCAGTGAGCCTGTTATTAGGACCTTGCCACAAGGACCTATGTGTGAGCTGAGGGAGAGAAAGCAATGTGGCAGGAGCAGGTGCTACGGGAGCGTGAGCCTCCCATAGCTCACTTGTGCTTTCAGGACCTGCTCCACACTGATTTTGGTTAAACCACCACCCTTTGGTGATGGAGTGTTGTTACTGCCTGCCCAACTTTGTGGATTGGTGGATCACACGGCACCAAGGCCAGGATTGCCAGGCAGCTCAGGTAGCATAGTCATTTGAGGTCACACGGTTAGGCATTCAAAGACTACCAGGACCAGTAATTCAATTTTGTTAATCATCAGGTGCCAGGAATTGTTTCTCAAAAGGAGTAGTTATTGGGCAAGGGGCCTGTGCTTTGATTCTCCAGTTGGGGCTCTCCAGAGGTTCAATGCAGCATCCCAATCTGTCAGACACTCACTCGACTCACTAAGGCATGTACACGTATTTCACAAACATGCATTAGTAACCGCAGGGTTTAAAGCCAGTACTGAGTGCCAGGGTGTCCTGTTCTCAAGACAATCAGTGCAGTGAGGGGAACAACGACAGCACCAAGGGAAACCACACAGGGCTGCGGGTGCCCAGATGAAAGAGGGATTCACTCTCCTTCTGTGTACAGGCCTGTTACTAGTCACAGATGGTGTGTGAGGAACGTCTGCACAAATGCAGAGACACAGGCACACATTTAGATGCAGAAACATGGGCATTGTGTACACACATCCTAGTGGTGGATTCTGAGTCAGCAGGCAGTGTGCTCTGGTGGGAGGAGCCCTTGGCTGGGTGGTAGGTGATGGGGATAAACTGCTCCAGCTCCCTTACACAGTCCCCATGTGCCTGGGATGCGTCCCGGCACCTCTCTGGCCTTGGATCTCCTGCCTGTAAGATGTGAACAGCATGCGGTCGCCCAGCCTGGTCTCTGTGAGTGGAGATCAGAGAGTGGATGGGCAGCACCCGGAGCTGAGAGTTGCTGTGATTGATGTGGGTGACGGTCCACGGGAAATTGCGTGGTGCACTGTGCCCATGAGTGTGAAGGTTGGGCCAGGCAGTGTGTGCACATGTCCACATTTGTGTGGAGGGAGGCGCGCCATTTGCAGACGGCCACGTGTCCCAACTGGGTGCTGAGCTATGCAGGCAAGGCCGTGGCCAGCCCCAACTAGGAGACCCCTGGCAGCAGGTGGTGCCACAAGGTGGGGTTGACGCCTCTGGTGGCCTCTGACTCTGCTCTAAGGAGTGAGAGAGGTGAAGAGTCAGAGGTCAGGGTCCACCTCGAGAGGAGGCTGGCAGTCTGAAGGCAACGGAAAGGCAGACACGAGGACGCGGCTGCTGGTGAGGTGCCTTGCCCGTGGCACTGCCACCTCTGCAGTGGGGGATGCTGAGGGGCAGGCAGAAAGGCCTGGTTTTCAGTCCTGGCTCCAGCTGCGTGTGACCTGGGGCTGCTCTCTGCTCCTGTCTGGGGCTCAGCCTCCTCATCCATAAACTGGCGACAGTACTGTCCAGCCTGCAGAGCTGCCACGAAGATTAAATGAGGCCACACAGGTGGAAGCAGATGGTGCTGCGACTGTGCACAAGTGTCCCATAAAAGAGGGTACCCCACTCCATCCTGCACCCCACTTCCCACTTGTCCCATCCCCCAGGCAATTTCCTCCAGCAAGAACCTGTGCTAACAAGCCCAGGCTCAGGGCTGAACCCTGGGGAGGATGTGTCCCTTTATCGAGCCAGCACCCATAATGTGCAGCATCCATAATGCTTGGCTGGATGGAAGGGGCTCATGCCATAGAGTCAGAGTTGGGCCAGTACTGGGAGAGATGGAGCCCGGGGCCTGGTGACCTGCCTGGGGGCAGGAGAGGACAGGGGAAGGCTTCCTGGACCAGACTGGGGAGCAGGAGCATGGGGCTCTGTTTGCATGCTGTCCCTGGGCTGAGAGGTCACAATCACCTTTGATACAGCCTCTTAGGTTGTATTCACGCTCACTGTGCCATCACACATAGACGGAGTGGGGTATGACGTGGATGTTCCTGAGATACTAAACTGTGTCTCTTGCTGTGGTGTTGCGCTTGGGTCACGATGTACTGCATGCCCTCATCACAGATCTTGCTGTGGGCCAGTACAAGCAAGAGCAAGTGCAGCTTGGGGCTGAAGTTGGGGTCTCTCTGTTCCTCCCCATTTGCTCCTCTAGACCCTCTCTCCACCCATGTCCATCCCATTCTGTGCCCCAGGAACTGACTTTTGTTGATTGTATGATCTGGGCTCCCTTGTTCTGCCAACAAGAAACATTGGCTCGTGATGGGGGTGTTCACTGTGGGAGTTTGAGCTATGTATTCCCATGCTTCCCTATCTACTGGGTTGTGCTTTGGCTGTGTCCAAGTTCCCTCCCCCATGGTTATAAATTTGGCCACTTTCTTACAACTGCTCCCTCTCCTTCACCCCTCCCTTCTTGGGGTAGAAATGGCTTTGCATTGATGCAATCCTTGGGGATATACCCAACCCTTGTGGGTTTCCTTAACCCTGTTCACATCTCTGAAAATTATGTCTTGCTAGTTTGTCTTCACATTACTCATGGACTGTGCCATCTGTTTTGGGGAGCATTCTGATTGACACAGAGAGTGAATGTGAGTGGAAAAGGAAATGAGTGAGTAAAGAGAAGAGTGGGTGAATGTACAATGATATAAGTAACTGCATGAATGAATCAGTAAATAAGTGTGAATGAGGGGTGACAGAATGAGTTGCTCTCTGAAACTCCCTATTTATTCCACTAAGTGTTGTGGAAGCCACACTGGCCAAATCTGGCTCTCCTCCGGAATCGCCACCAGAATGGAAGGGCAGTGGGAGGACGAGTATAAAATGCAGAATGTCCTTGACGATATCTTCTCAAGCACCGTGAGACTGGGAGATGTCCTGGCTGCCAGCCTTGCTCAGATTCCAACTAGAGGAGTTTGAAGGCCAGACTGGCTACATCAGAATCACTATGTTAGAAATACAGATTCCTGGGCCCTATTCTCTGGAGTCCACTTTGGTAGGTTGGGGAGTGGCCCAAGGATCTGTTTCTGAGCAGTTTGCAGATGAACGTGATGTCTGGCCAGGTCAGAGAACCACTCACCTGGCCTAACCACCTCCTCTGAGACATGAGTGGACAAGCACAGAGAAATCACCCAGGTCACATGGCCACCCTCACGAAGCTGCTGAGCTTGGAGTTCCTGCCTAATCTGACCCTGGTAACCCAGAGTGACGGTGTGGTACTTGCAGAGGAGACACGGACACACAGACATGGGTTCCAATGCCAGCTTTGACCTTCCCCTATGGTGGGGGTGCAGGCAAATCACTCAAAGGCTCTGCCTCGCTTTTCCCACCTGCGCAATGAGCAGATGCCGTCTGTGGCCCAGGACCACACTGAGAATTTGAGAAAATTCCTCCCTGTAAATCACTGGTGCAGAGTATGAAGATTTGATGATAACTGGGATTGTTGGAATTGTTGAGCAATTCCTAAGAGCCAAGTATGGTGCCAAAATGCTTTACATGAAGTTGCACTTAATCCCCACAAATGCTGTCTATGAAATAGGAGCTACTACTGTTCCTGTACCACAGATGGGGAGACTGAGGCTTAGTGAATGTGAATAGTTTTCCGGGGCCTCACAGGCAGCCTCAGTCCTTAGCGTGTGCACTCTTACGCCCTAAGCTAAAAATGGCAGCTCCCTCCCCCTGCTCCTTAAAGGTTAAAACGGAGGGTAGAGCCAATCCTGTGGGGATAAAAACAGAACAAAGACCTCTGAAAGGAAGGAAGTCAAGGGAATGTATGTAAGCAGGCTCCTCAGAGAGCATGGGGCCTCAGTTTGCCCCTAAGCTTCCTGACAGCTGTAGCAGAAAGGGGTGGGGTGGCAGAATTCCCAAGTTTCCATTTTCTGTGTGTGTGGGGGGGGGGAGCAGGCACAGAGACATGTTTAAATGGACATTTGTCTTGGACTGAAATTCCAGAGGAGTTGATCTTATGGCCAGCTCAGCAAACATCCGGGGCCAGAAATTCATCTGTGTTTTCCTGAGGCACTGAAAGGCATTTTCACACACGTGATTCTGAGAGTCAGAGGCACAGGGGGAGGAAAACGCATGAAATTCTATCCCAGAGGAGGACCTTGATGGACTGCAACTCCTCACAGCAGTGAGGGGCGCGAGAGGAAAGCTAGACCCTGTCTGTGTGTCTGGCTCTCTCCATGACACACAACACACGGCCTCTCTGGCAGGAGACCCAGGCTGCTGGTCTACCCAGGGGCATGACCCTAGACATCAGGATGGATGGCAAGGGAGCCAGGACATAGTTGTGCAGGAGGGTCAGACTGCCAGAGCCTGGGAGCTCAAGGGAGGGCTGGGTTTGCCAGGCTGGGTGGGCTTGCTGGAAGAGGCAGGGCAGGCAGAGTTGGTTTCAGGATTTGGAGAGGAAGGAGCATGGCACTGGTGCAGGTGAAAGGGCATTGTAGGCGGGAGGAACAGCAGGTGGTGCTGAGGTTACTTCTTAACCTCCCTAGACACTGCTCCTTTCGACGTCCCCTTGCTTGGCTTTCTGCTAGTGAGCCCCCATACCATCCCGTCCCAACCCTCCCCACCCATACAGGGGAGGCTGACTCGCCCCCATCGACCAGAATTGAGAGGGGAGAGACCTGTGTCCGAGTCACCTTCTGCCCGACGCTGCAAGACCAGTCTGCCTTCTCCAGCTTGGGTATCATGGCCGACTTTGTGGTCCAGTATGATGTCGTCATGGAGGACATCATTGGCGATGTGCAGGTGAGGTGGCCGGGGGAATGCAAAGAGCGTGAACTCTGGAGTCACACGGGTCTGGGCAACAATCTAGCCTCCACGAGCTGCTCATTTCGTTTGCCCTAAGGATCACTGAGGACTAGTGCACACGAACCAGATGTGTGGTGATGACACATGACTTCACACGTGAGGAGGCACATGTGTTCCCCCAAAGGGTTGGGGACCTGGAACTGTAAAAATTGAATCAAGCTCCAAATGAATCCATTCCTAATTGAATCAAGCCATAGCTCACTCTTAACCAGTCTTCTTGGAAGGTGAACTACTAGCCAGTAATAGGTCTCTCACACTGTCTGCAGCTCTGATACTCTGATCTTCCCTCACACTTTCTTGCTACCTCCATGTTTCAAAAATTCTTTTTGCCTCCTTTGAGCCATCTGCCTAAACAGGTACCTCTTAAAATCTGAGCTCCCATGCTCATGACAAACAAGCAGAGGGCTCTTGCACTACTAAGGAGTAGAGCACTGATCCAAGACCCTTGGCTCAGTGAGAGCAACTGCACAGCAGCCTGAGATGTCTGGTGCAGGCCAGCCTTGTCTGACACACCTCTCACTGCCTCCAGCACACAATGGCCCTCCAGCTGCCATGCCCCGTCGTACCACACACCTTTCTCCCAAAACAGCTGAACCTGCCGTTCGTGTCCGTGTGAACATTCGCTCATACTAGCTGCTGTCCTGTGCACATCTTCTGCCTCCTTTCCCCACTGGTCAGTGTCCTCCTTGTCTTTAAAGACCTGGCTCAAGTGCCATCTCCCTGACGACCACACCCCATCCACAATTCTTCTCTCTTCTAGGGGCTAATAGAGTCCTTGGCTTATACCTCTCCTCATGCACTTATTTATTCATTAATTCACATGTGGGCACATTTCCACGTCGCAAAGCTACTCGAGCCCAGTCCTGTCCCCAATGACTCTGAGAACTCAGAGAAGAGTTGGACGCAGAACCCATTCTCCCTCCAGAATGTCCCGGCCCTGAGGGGCCATGCACACAGAGCCTCAACCGTCATAAAACGTCCAAAGCGTGTGTATAAATCTGGAATGGGTGATGTGCGGACATCACCGAGGAAGGTTTTAAGCCTTCCTAAAGGGGTCAGCCTTCAAATTAACATGGGAAAGATGAATAGAGTCTGCCTCCACCTGGGCAGGCAGGTTGGTGGGAATTCCATGCAGAGAGAGGAGAGAGCATGTGCAGAGGCACAGGGGTTGGCATGTCCAAGCTGCCATGTAGGGGAAATCCAAGTAAGTTGCCTTCTCAGAATAGGAGCTGAGGGTACCCTGCCAGTAGGTGGCAGCAGGGGCCTTGAGCTAGTGTTCTGTGGGGCATGTGTGAAGGTGTTTCTCTGCTTCTTTATGTTTTACCTTTTTCACTGTTGCCTGGGGTGGAGAAGCAGGTAGAATAGGTGAAATTATAGGCATTAAATAATATGACCCATACCCCCACTCACTGTGTGTCTTGACTCCTGCATCCCCTCACCAAGAACCCCTGCGGTAGATGAGGAGAACCCCTACCTTTCCTACTCAAGTGTGCCCATTTCTGAAAGGCCAGCACATGCACCCCTTTATTCAGTCAGTCAGGACTGCCTGGGAGGCTAGCGTGTGTCACGCCCACTGCTGGCTGGTGTGGGAAACCTACAGCGAATCACACCCAGGTCCTATTCACTGCCTCCAGGTGAAACACAGACAGACAATACTGACACAAGATGAGAGGTGCTCCTTCAGTGACAACACGAGTTATGATGGAAGCCATGGTGAAGGGCGAAGGTGGCCAAGGAAGGCACCCTGGAGGAAGTAGAGGGGGTGCTGGGAGAGAGCAGAAGCATTCTAGCAAACGGAGGGCTGCATGACACAAAGAAGGGAGGCTGGAAATAGCCAGCGGTGTGTAGGACAGTACAAGTGGGTTGGAGTTCCTGAAGCACCAATTTCCAGCCCAAGAAATGGTAAGAGGTGAGACCGAAGGCTGCGACTGCTGCAGGCCCATGACAAGGAACGTACGATTTGTCTGAAGGCGATGAGGGAGCCAAGAGAGGGGATAACCTCATGAGATTGTGTTTAGAAAGGCCACATGGAGCAGGAGCTGCAAAGATGAGTGCATAGAAGAGGCCACAACAGAAGCAGGAAAGCCTGAGAGAAAGAAGGCTTGAATCTGGGCTGTGTACGTTTGGGTTGGAGAGGAGGGGTGGGCCTAAGATATCCATCCATCCAGCAGGTCAAAGCAGGAGGAGTGGGTGGCTGGTGGAATGTGGGAAGGAGGGGCACGGGAGCATTCAGGAGTGACACTCGGGTTTGTATCTGGAGGGACCACGTGGATAAGGGTTCCGTCGATAACAAAGGCACACAAGGGCAGGATGGGGAGTGGAAAATGAGTTTATCGTCTGGGCAGGATCCACTGGAAGCAGCTTCAGACATCTAAGGGAACAGGTCCAGTGGTGAGTGCATATGCGGTTGTCACACGGGAAGAGTGGAAACATTGGACTGGAGAAAGAGATGTGAAGTCGCCAGTGGAGATTCGGCAGTTGAAGCCACGAGAGCTTGCCAGAGGACCCGGGGAAGATGCCCAGAGCCAGAAGAGCAGATCTAGGAGGGCAGTTGCTGAGGCCTGAGATTCCCATTCAAGGAGCCATGGATGTCGGCCCTCAGGGTGTCCAGCCCCACCAACTGCCCACAGCCTGCTCGGAGCTCTAAATTCCCACCACGTCTCTCCATTGTGCTACGCAAACGCAATCGTGTTCTTGAATGCCCTGATTCCAAACTATTGGGATGCAGTGCTTAAGGGATGGGGGAGAAAATGCCACCCAAGAAAGAGACTAAAGTAGATGGACCCGAGAGGTGGTAGGAAAATCAGGAGAGTTTACCATCTCCCAATCGCAGGGGCAAAGGTTCTTGAAGAAAGCAGAAGTAATAGTCAATTGTGAAATTCATCAGGGTGGTTCAGTTCGATGAGAACGGAAACAGACCCACTGAGTTTGGAAACTGACTGGTCATTGTTGCCTTTAGTGAGGAAAGTGGCGGAGGTGGGATGCAGTCTGTGGTGGGCAGAGGAGTGGAGATTAGAAGAGCCTGGCAGGTGCTGACCTCATCACCATGTAGGGATGAGAGAAGCTGGCTCCAAGTTCAGGGAGATTGGGGTCAATGGGCTTTGTCTTAGTGGTTGGGAAAGACACACCATGTTTATATTCTATTAGGAATAATCGCACCCTGGGTAAACCTCATTGGCTACGATACTGCCACTGCGCAAAGCTCCATGTTTATATTCTAAAGAAGACCTTGTGTGGTTTGTGGGCTGGGTCGGAGGGCAGGGCCCGACTGGTGGAGAAGGTGCTGGAGGCTAGGGGTACATGGGACCCTTTTGTCTTTCAGTAGAGAGAAGAGGTGTGAGACCTGAGCAAGGGTGAGGGGGGCAGGCCAAGGAACATGGCCTGATGGCCTTCATTTTCTTCATGAGGGAGGGAAGGAGACACGTCTGAGAGGAGGAGGGCACGACAGCTGAGGCGAGTGTGAGAGGGTGGAGACCTGGGTCATGCCTCTTACCTACAGGATGTGAGGCGTGGGGCCACTGGTGAGCCTTGGGACCACGGAGAGGCAGGGATGTGACTTTCCCCGAGGCTCCCACTCACCCAGGTAGTGGAGGAACAGAGGTGAAGGACTGACTGCTGGCCTCTGCCTCTGGCCTGGGCAGTTGCAGGGTAGTCGACCCAGGCCTTTGGTCAACTTTTAACTGCCGCAGAGTGCCGGGAGAAAGCAGAGACAGGGCCTGCACAGGCACTTGCGAATTCAGCCAAAGGCTGGGTGGAGGGAAGACGGACATGTCCTCCCAAGTCTTCTGAGATCCCCTGTGAGAGGGGGAGGTCGTGTGTCCAGCCTGGTGCTCGGAGAGTGCCTGAATGGCAGAGAGGACAAGAAGCTGTTATTCCAGGGCAGAGCCAGCTTCGGTCTACTGGGCAGCTCGACCCTCAGCAAGCCCATACTTCTCTAGGCTGAGGTGACACTGGTCCTGGGGGCCCTCCCAGCTCCCCCCTCTCCTTCCCTCAGCTGCCCCAGCCCCCAGGCTCAGCAGAGGGAACAGCAGTAGGAGGAGGGGGCAGCAGCCAATCACATCCCCCACAGCCTTAGGCATCTGCACCTGGTCTAACCAATCCCCTCTGAACAAACAGCTCACTCAGCCTCTCCTCCCTCCTCCCTTCCCTGGTCTGCCCAGCAACAGCAGAAAGGAGGTTTAAGGAGGAGAGGGAGGCCCTGCAAATTCCCAGCCCCTGGCAGCAATGGAGCTGGGCCCCCGGCTCACTCTATAGAGGGAGGTTAAAACAATAGTTACAGTTCCTGGAGCCCAGGCGAACTGTCCCTAGGGGCCCGCTGGACTGTGCAAGCCCAGCTCTCATGGACAGGAACTCACATATTACAGAGATCCTGCTCCTTGGAGCCTTGGGCCCCAAGCCAGTCTCCATAGCTCTGGGGCAGGTCCTAGTCTGACAGTCTGAACAGAAGACACACAGTTGTGGTGCAGGAGACGGACATTGAAGAAACAATCGCACAAATGCCTGTTTAACTAGAAACAGTGATAAGGCCTAGGAAGGAAAAGAGCTGTTTGTTGTGTAGGAGAATAAGAGGGGACCTGGTTGAGACCAGCTTTCACGGTTCTTGTGGTTTCACTTCTTTTGTCCAGATTTACGACGGCTATTTTATTCATTACTTTGCCCCCAGAGGCCTTCCACCTGTTGAGAAAAACGTGGTGTTCGTTATTGATGTGAGCGGCTCCATGTTTGGTACCAAGATGAAGCAGGTAATGAGAGACCCGGGACCTTCCCTGCCTCTTCTTTTTGAATCTTAGCAAGCAGAGATTGCTGGGACATCAGTTTCCTGGGGCCAGAGACCCTATCATCCCTCACCGGTTCGGTCTTATTCGCCTGGGCCTAAGTTAGGGTCCTCAGAAAGTTATTGTACATTAAAACTCTGTAAAGTTAGGTTCCTTTGACCTCATAAAGCTCCAAATATCTAAGCCTAATTATGTTATGTTGAGTGATTTTAAGCCTCTGACCCATACTCTTGTTTTCTCGTTTGTACAGTGTACTGTTAAATCGATATAGTAAATACTTAATTTCAGTTATTATATTTTTTAATTTTAGAAAACATTTGGAGTGAATTAAAAGACACATCTCTAGAAAGTTTCTTACCTGATGAAGAAACCTAAAATAATGAAAATAATATATTAAAGTGTTAGAAACATGTGGCAGAAAGACAAATGATGAAATATATATTCTAATAGCTGAGATACGATCAATTAGGAAAACAACAAGAATTACATTTAAGTACACTTTTTATAAACTGTTGAAAAGAATGTAAATGAGAAAATATCAAGAGCATCATGAGAAACAAGTATTATCTTTTAAGGATCAACAATACATCTTATAAATGAACTTTGAAAAGAAACTATGGAAACTAGAGGCAATGGAATTACTTTTCAAAAAATATGTTTATAGCTGTTTTAGAGAGAAGGGAAGGGGAGAGAGAGAAATATTGATGTGAGAGAGAAACATTGATTGGTTCCCTCCTATATACATCCCAAGTGGGGTTGGAACCCACAACCTAGGTATTTGTCCCAACCAGGAATTGAACCCCCAAGTTTTTGGTGTATGGGACCATGCTTCAACTAACTGAGACACACTGGCCAGGGCTGGAATGAGTTTTTTTAAGTAGGTAGGAAATAAAATAACCCAAGGTATTGTTTTGCACCCAACAAAAATGTGCTTCAAAAACAATGATGTTTTTAGACAAATATGGACAGAATTTAATTCCCTCAAACTACATAATATATCAAAGAATGTTCTTTAAGCTAAAATAAAAAGAACCAATTTGGATAAACAGAATTATAGGAAGGAGTCAAGATTTGTTGGAAAAGATATATATGTATATGTAAATATAAAAGATCACTGACTATTGCAACACTATTTTTATAGCATGTAGAAGCAAAAGATATTAAAGCAATAGTGTAAAGTGCATAAAGGAGGTAAATGGAGCCATGGTTTTATGGTTCTTTCGTTATTTGGAAAGTGATTAAACTACTAAGTTAATGTAGACTATAATAAGGCAAGAATGCACATAGTAATATATTGGATAAAGAGAGCAAGAATAATACAACATTATATAACTAAAATTCTAATTAGCAAGATAAAGTGGAACAATACTATTCCAATTAACCAAAATAAGACAGAGAAGGATTACTTAAAATAAACCATGTCTTTATTATATTAAATATAAGTAGACCTCACCTCATGGAAAAGATGAAAAGTGATAGAACTGTGGCCAAGCAGCACCTAAGGAGCTGGATCACCAGCCCACCACAAAAAGTTCTGTTAAAAGTCCCTGCAGAAATACACAAATTCAGATTAAACAAGGCAAGGGTGGAAAGGATGGATCTGCAGGTCTTCCCAGTGCTCTGTTTTCAGAGGAAGAAATTTCAATATACTGTATACAGCTCCATTTCACATGAGAGCCCTGTGTGAAACTTGTGAAGCAATGAAAGCCTGTGGATGTACAGTATTATCTAGAAAATTAGCAACAAAACGGAAGGCGGTTTCTACAAAAGGTATTAATAGTGGTGTGATGAAGAAAACTAGCAGTCCTTCCCCTGCTAGCCTGAACTATGTGACTGTTATGAAACAGGTAAAGTTTGCAGTATTTGCTTTCGAAGGCAGCAACAGTTTACCCCTAGGGTGGGTACAACAGGATTCAGAGGTCTTGACAAAGTGCACCAATCAAACTACAGCAATTAACATGTGGCTTGCAGGTGTATTATTTCTTACTTTGCTTAATGTATTATATCCATTTTATAAAGCAAGGGATGATTTAACATCTTTGGCTCAAATTATGACAATTTTTATATCCAGAGAAACTAGCCAGGCTGCTAAAACCTTTGGCACATCAGTATTGTGTAGCAAAGAAGTTTCAGTACCAATACTTGAGAAAACTTTGTGAGATGCTCAGTGGTATAGATTCTATGCTCCCAAATTAACAAGTGATACACAAGAGCCTGCTTCTCATGACCCAACTTTTCAGAGAAGACTGATTATAAAGCTTCTCACCTTATACAAAGACACCTCAAGCACGGCCCTCTGGGAAGCCATTATGTAAAGAGAACAGAAATGACTGTGGGCGTTGTTTTGATGCATGTACTACCAATCTAGAAGACTGGGACAAGGTATCTAATGAAGCTTATGACCTGCTCGATAAAATTCTAGATCTAAATCCAACTTCAAGAATAACAGCGGAGCTTTGGAGGTGAATCCCCTGTCTCTTTTACTTGCTGGAAGTAAATAAAACTATCTTTTTTTCTTTTTTAAAATTATTTTATTGTTGTTCAATTACAGTTGTCTGCATTTTCCCCCCAACCCCAGCAAAACCTCCCTCCCTCCCTTGCTGCCACCCTCCCCCTTGGTTTTGTCCATGTGTCTTTTATAGTAGTTCCTGAAAACCCTTCCCTCCATTATCCCCTCCCCCCTCCCTCCGGCTATGGTTAGATTGTTCTAAATTTCAATGTCTCTGGTTATATTTTGTTTGCTTTTTTCTTTTGTTGATTATGTTCCAGTTAAAGGTGAGATCATATGGTATTTGTCTTTCACCATCTGGCTTATTTCACTTAGCATAATGCTCTCCAGTTCCATCCATGCTGTCGCAAAGGGTAGGAGCTCCTTCTTTGTCTCTGCTGTGTAGTATTCCATTGGGTAAATGTACCACAGTTTTTTGATCCACTCATTTACTGGTGGGCACTTAGGTTTCTTCCAGTACTTGGCTATTGTAAATTGTGCTGCTAGGAATATTGGGGTGCATAGGTTCCTTTGGATTGGTGTTCAAGGCCCTTAGGATATAATCCCAGCAGTGGAATTGCAGGGTCAAATGGCAGTTCCATTTTTAGTTTTCTGAGGAAATTCCATACTGTTTTTCACAGTGGCTGCACCAGTCTGCATTCCCACCAACAGTGTACTAGGGTTCCCTTTTCTCCACATCCTCTCCAACACTTGTTGTTTGTCGATTTATTTATGATGGTCATTCTGACATGTGTGAAGTGGTATCTCATTGTGGTTTTCATTTGCATCTCTCTGATGGCTAGTGATGCTGAGCATCTTTCAATATGTTTCTGGGCCCTCAGTATGTCCTCCTTGGAGAAGTGTCTGTTCAAGTCTTTTGCCCATTTTCATTTGGGTTGTTTGTCTTCCTGGAGTGGAATTGTGTGAGTTCTTTATATATTTTGGAGCTCAAACCCTTGTTTGAGGTATCATTGGCAAATATGTTTTTCCATGTAATTGGTTCTCTTGATTTTAATGCCGTTTTTTCTCTTTTTTTTACTTTTTAATTTTTAATATTTTATTGATTATGCTATTACAGTTGTCCCATTTCTCCCCCATCATTCCCCTCCACCCTGCACACCCCCTCCCACCCACATTCCCTGCCTTAGTTCATGTCCATGTGTCATAAGTTCTTTAGCTTCTACATTTCCCACACTATTCTTACCCTCCCTGTGTCTATTTTCTACCCACCGTCTATGCTACTTATTCTCTGTACCTTTTCCCCCCTCTCCTCCTTCCACTCCCCTGTTGCTGACCCTCCATGTGATCTCCATTTCTGTGTTTCTGTTCCTGTTGTAGTTGTTTGTTTAGTTTGCTTTTGTTTTAGGTGTGGTTGTTAATATCTGTGAGTTTGCTGTCTTTTTACTGTCATATTTTGTGTCTTCTTTTTCTTAGGTAAGTCCCTTTAACATTTCATATAATAAGGGCTTGGTGATGATGAACTCCTTTAACTTGACTTTATCTGAGAAGCACTTTATCTTCCCTTCCATTCTAAATGATAGCTTTTGCTGGATAGAGTCATCTTGGATGTAGGTCTTTGCCTTTCATGACTGAATAATTCTTTCCAGCCCTTGGTTAGGTTTATTCCTAGGTACTTTATTTTTCTTGTTATATCAAATGGGATTCTTTTGCTGATTTCTGTTTCTAATATTTCATTGTTGGTGTACAAAAATGCCTTTGATTTATGAATGTTGACTTTGTATCCCTCTGTTTTGGCAAATTACTTGTTACGTCAAGCAGGTTTTTCGTGGAGCCTATAGAGTTTGCTACATACACTATCATGTCATCTGCAAACAGTGACAGCTTTACTTCCTCCTTTCCAATTTGGATGCCTTTTATTTCATTTCCTTGTCTGATCGCTGTGGCTGGAGCTTCCAATACTATGTTGTATAGAAGTGGTGAAAGTGGACACCCAGTCTCATGCCCGATCTTAGGGAAAAGGATTTAGTTTTTGCCCATTGAGTATGATGTTGGCTGTCGGTTTCTCATGTATGTCATTTATTATGTTGAGGTATGCTCCATCTACTCCTACTTTACTGAGTTTTTTTTAATTATAAGTCGGTACTGTCCTTTATCAAATATTTTTTCAGCATCTATTGATATGATCATGTGGTTTTTGTCTTTCCTATTGTTTATGTGAAGTATTACATTTATTTATTTGCATATATTGCACCATTCTTGCATTCCTGGGATGAATCCCACTTGATCATGGTGTATGATCTTTTTAATGTATTGTTGGATCCAGTGTGCCAAAATTTTGTTGAGCTTTTTAGTATGTATGTTTATCAGAGATATTGGCCTGTAATTTTTTCTTTGTTATGTCTTCTTTTTTTATTTTATTTTAATTGTTGATCTTGTACAGTTTTCTGTCTTTTATTTCCACCCAAGCCCACCACCCCAGCCCTCCCCACCTCCCTCCCATTTCCATCACCCATAGTTTTTGTCCATGTGTCCTTTATACTTGTTCCTGTAAACCCTTCCCCCTTTTCCCTTGGAATTCCCTCCCCTCTCTCCTCTGGTGACTTTCAGCCTGTTCTCAATTTCAATGTCTTTGGTTATATTATGCTTGTTTGTTTGTTTTGTTGATTAGGTTCCTGTTAAAGGTGAGATCATATGGTATTTGTCTTTCACTGCCTGGCTTATTTCACTTAGCATGATGCTCTCAAGTTCCATCCATGCTGTTGCAAAGGGTAGGAGCTTCTTCTTTCTTTCTGCTGCATAGAAGTCCATTGTGTAAATGTACCACAGTTTTTTGGTCCATTCATTTACTGATGGGCACCTAGGTTGCTTCCAACACTTGGCTATTGTAAATTGTGCTGCTATAAACATAGGGGTGCATAGGTTCTTTTGGGTTGGTGTTTCAGAGTTCTTAGGATATAGTCCTAGCAGTGGAATTGCTGGGTCAAAAGGTATATAAACAAAGCAACAAACAGCAAGTGTTGGAGAGGTTGTGGAGAAAAGGAGACCCTAGTGCACTGTTGGTGGGAATGCAGACTGGTACAACCACTATGGAAAACAGTATGGAATTTTCTAAAAAATCTTTGTTATGTCTTTGTATGGTTTTGTAATTAGGATAATACTGGCCTCATAAAAAGAGTTTACGAGTCTTCCCCCTTCTTGGAGTTTTTGGAATAGTTTGAGAAGAATAGGAGTTAGCTCTTTCTTAAATGTTTGGTAAAATTCTCCTGTGAATCTGTCCGGCCCAGAGCTTTTCTGTGCTGGAGTTTTCTTCATTACTGCTTTAATTTCACTACCGGATATCAATCTATTCAGGCTTTCTGGTTCTTCTTGACTCAGTAGTGGAGGATTATATGTTTCTAGAAATTTGACCATTTTGCCTTTGTTTTGAAATTTCTTGGCATATAGATTTTTGTAGCAATTTCTTATGATCCTTTGTATTTCTATTGTCACTTCTTTCATTCCTGATTTTATTTATTTGGTTCCTCTCTCCTTTTTTCTTGATGATTCTGGTAAGGCTTGTCAATTTTGTTTATCTTTTCAAAGAACCAGCTCTTGGATTTATTGATCCTTTGAATTGTTCTTTTAGTCTCTATGTCATTTAATTTTGTTCTAATCTTGATTTTTTCCATCCTTCTACTCACTCTGCACTTTGTTTGTTGCTGTTCCTCTAGTTTTTGTAGATGTAGCTTTAGGCCATTTATTTGAAATTTTTAAATCGTTTTAGATAGACCTGTATTGTAAATTTTTTTTGGTCTTGAAGATCTACCTATTGATGGCAATGGAGTATTAAAAGTTCCCTACCCTGATTGCATTACTGTTAATTTCTCCCTTTATGTCCATCAATATTTGCTTTACATATTTAGATGTTCCTATGTTTGCTGTATTAATGCTTACAATAGTTATTTCTTGTTTTTTTAATTGATCCCTGTTTCAATGTGTAATGACCTACTTTGTCTCTTGTTTTAAATAGCCTTTTTTTAAAATCTATTTTGTCTGACATAAGTATTGTTACCTCAGGATTTTTTTTTGTTTGTTTCATTTTCATAAAATACCTTTTTCTATACTTTTACTTTCAGTCTGTGTGTTTTTTTCTGATGTGTGTCTTACGGACAGCATATATATGGGTCTTGTTTTTCTTATGCCTTCAGCTACTCTGTGTATTTGATTGGAGCATTTCATTCATTTACTTTTTTTTTTGTACTTGAAGCTTTTTATTATGGGATATGCACAGCACTATTATTGTTATTAAGACACTTCTACATGATGAAACTCTTTATTCTGGAAGCTATACAGTTCTGTGCTATAACTGACACTTTGGGATTTATTTGGCCCCTTAAGCTAGATGTCAGTGAAGAGTGACATACACATCATTAGTAAGCATGGGGTCTTCATTTATTCCAGTTGTGCTTCCTTTGGCAGACAGTTGTTATGTTTTACTTTAGTACCATATTATGGATGCCAGAGAACTTGCATTTGCCAAGGGCTAGTCTCCTGAGATGCAATGTCATGAAGTAGAATGGTGTAGTCTAACTCAATGAAGTCATCATTTCTTTGCACTTGCTCAACAGTTTAAATTTTTACCATTTTATATCATGTGTTTTCAGTAGAATTCTGCCATATTATATAACCACAGGCAACCGAGGCTAAATGCCAAACTAGCTTCATTTCTGGAGATATGTTTCCAAAACTGTCTAGAATGTTTTGTGCTTCCAGTGGTTCCTTCATGGATTTGAGTTTTTGATAAAATGTGTTATCTTCTTCATCTGAGTTCTTTCCAATTTCCCCTTCAGATGTGAAGTTGACTTTGAGTGCAGTATCTTGTCCCACTGGCAGGTAAAGTACTTAAGCTGTGCAGTTCACTGTCACTTGTTTTTAGATAATTTCTTCCACAGAAAACTTAGAGCAATACTTATGTTCTAGTCCTGGAATATCCTCCATGGTGGCTTGTTGGACTGTCTGCACCAGAAACACCTTGTCGGGGGTCCCCTGCTGGTAGTTCACACAGTTCTCCACCACTGAGGCCACTCTGGAGGTGGGGTAGTGGGTCGGTGGGATTTCTATTCTTGGTGAGTGGCAACTCAGGTCTGCTCCACAATAACCAGATACCACGAGTGAGCCTCCAACCCCTCCACCATCTGATGCAGGGTTGCTTTGCTGGGTAATCCATTTACTTCTAAAGTGTTTATTGACAGGTACATGTGTATTGTTATTTTACTCTTTATAATTTTTCTTTTTTAACAATACATTTTATTGATTATGCTATTACAGTTGTCCCATGTTTTTCTCACCTTTTTTCCCTTCTGCCCTACACCCCACTACCCACCAGCATTCCCCCTCCTTAGTTCATGTCCATGGGTCATACATGAAAGTTTTTGGGCTTCTGCCTTTTCTATAGTATTCTTAACCTCCCCCTGTCCATTTTGTACCTACCATTTATGCTTCTTATTTCTTGTACCTTTTCCCACATTCTCCTCCTCCCCCTCCACACTGATAACCCTTCATGTGATCTCCATTTCTGTGATTATGTTCCTGTCTATTTTGCTTAGTTTGTTTTTGTTTTAGGTTCAGTTGTTGATAGTTGTGAATTTGTTGTCATTTTACTGTTCATAATTTAGATAATTTTCTTTTTCTTAGATAAATCCCTTTAAAATTTCATATAAGAAGGGCTTGGCGATGATGAACTCTTTTAACTTGACCTTATCTGGGAGGCAGTTTATCTGCCCTTCCATTCTAAATGATAGCTTAGTTGGATACAGTGATCTTGGATGTAGGCTCTTTCCTTTCACAACTTTGAATATTTCTTTTTTTAAATTTATTTTTATTTTTTAAAATATATTTTATTGATTATGCTATTACAGTTGTCCCATTTCTCCCCCATCATTCCCCTTCACCCTACACACCCTCTCCCACCCACATTCCTCCCCTTTAGTTCATGTCCATGTGTCATAAGTTCTTTAGCTTCTACATTTCCCATACTATTCTTGCCCTCCCCCTGTCTATTTTCTACCCACTATCTATGCTACTCATTCTCTGTACCTTTTCCCCCTCTCTCCTCCTCCCACGCCCCTGTTGCTAACCCTCCATATGATCTCCATTTCTGTGGTTCTGTTCCTGTTCTAGCTGTTTGCTTAGTTTGCAAAAATATGGAATGCTTCACGAATTTGCGTGTCATCCTTGCGCAGGGGCCATGCTAATCTTCTCTGTATCATTCCAATTTTAGTATATGTGCTGCCGAAGCGAGCACAACTTTGAATATTTCTTTCCAGCCCATTCTTGCCTGCAAGGTTTCTTTTGAGAAATCAGCTGATAGTCTTACTCCTAGTCTTACTTCACTTCAGCTGATAGTGAACTCCTTTGTAGGTAACTGTCTCCTTTTCTCTTGCTGCTTTTAAGATTCTCTCCTTCTCTTTAATCTTGGCTAATGTAATTATGATGTGCCTTGGTGTGTGCTTCATTGGGTCTAACTTCTTTGGGACTCTCTGAGGTTCCTGGACTTCCTGGAAGTTTATTTCTTTTGCCAGATTAGGGAAGTTCTCCTTCATTATATTTTCAAATAAGTTTTCCATTTCTTCCTCTTCCTCTTCTCCTTCAGGCACCCTTTTTATTCGGATGTTGGAACCTCCAGTTGTCCTGGAGGCTCCTAAGCTTCTCCTTATTTTTTTGAATTCTTGCTTCTTCATTCTGTTCTGTTTGAATGTTTATTTCTTCCTTCTGCTCCAAATCGTTGATTTGAATAATGGTTTACTTCCCTTCACTGTTATTTCCCTGTATATTTTTCTTCATTTCATTTTTTCATAGCCTTCCCTTCTTCCTCTATTTTGTGACCATACTCTACCATTTCAGTGAGCATGATGATTACCAATGTTTTGAATTCTGCATCTTATAGGTTGACTATCTCTTTGTTGCTTAATTCTATTTTTGAAGCTTTGATCTGTTGTTTTATTTGGGCCATATATATATATATATATATTTTGTCTCAGTGTGCCTGTTATGTAGTAAGGGTCAGAGCCTTAGTTATTCACCATGGCAGGCCAACCCATTACACTGTGTTGTGGCACTGTATGTGGGGACAAAGTCCAAGAGGGAACGATGCGGCTTGCTCTGCTCTCCTCTGGCTTTCTGTCACTTTCTCCTCTATCCACAAGCAAGTTGGTCCCTTTTGGTGCTGATTCCTGGGTGGGTAGTTTTTTGTATGTTTTAGGACCCTTTGGTACTTTGCAATGAACTCTCCTGTGAAGCTGGGAGTTTATTCCTCCACCACAACCCCCGAGGTTCTTACATACAGAGGTTTTGAGGCTTTGTTTCCCCATGCTGGAACCCTGAATTTCCCAGTCTGTCTCAGTCCCCAGTTGTTCCTTCCCATTTATCCACACACAAATGTGGGACTACCCAGTCTGCCATCCTCCACCTCGCAGGCCTGGTTCACCAGCCATTGTCTTGCTGCAAGTTGTCTCCACCCCAGCTTCCTATCTTCTCCCCTCCTACTAGTCTGAATGAATGTTTCTTCTTTAACTCCTTGGTTGTCGGACTTCCATATAGTTCAATTTCTGGGAGTTCTGGTTATTTTTTTTTAAATTTGTTGTCCTTCTTTTGGTTGTATGAGGAGGCACAATGTATCTACCTACACCTCCATCTTGGCTGGAAGTCTGTAATGTTTCTCTCTTCTTATAGAAGTCCCTTTAACAATTTTTGTACTGGTTCTGATGCTTCTTGGGAGGGAGTCTGGTGCAGATCAGTGTCAGATGTATCCTGTAACCAGACTTGGGCTACCTGTCTGGAGCTACCAAGCAATCCACTGTTTATGGCTGCCTCTGTTGTGTCTGAGTGCATGTGGGACATGTCCAGCTGTGTACAAAGGTTGCTTCCACTAGCTCCAAGCCTGGAGTCAGGTCAACAAAAGGCTGAAGGCACCCTGAGATCTGCCTCCACCTATCAGCTGCTCTGCTATCCCCTGAACCTGCCTGTTTTTCCTTGAGAGCCTTTCGGAACAATTTTTTACAGTGGGCCCAGACTGGCTGCAGCCTGCAATCTCCTCCATAAGGCATGAGCTCAACAGCACAGGGCCACTGGGATTCACAAGGGCAGGGATAGTGAATCTCCTGTGGGAAAAGGGTGTTAGTTAAGTGTGTAGGGGAGTGAAATGGCCCCTGCTCCAATGCCAAACAACTCAGTCTTTCCTAGAGCAGTCTCCCATAATCCCTGAGACTGCCCTGATCTTCTGAAGTGCTCTCTAAGAAAGATCATGCCACAGGCCTAAACAGGGTACAGCGAGCATACTTTTCTTCAGGGCAGGAGCTCAGCAGCTTGGGGCCACCTAGAGTCAAAAAGAGGATGCTAGTGGATTTCCTGTTTGTGTGGCACTGTTGAGTTGCACAGGATGGGGGTGAATGGCCCCTGCTCCAGAGCCACACAACTCAGTCTCTTCCCAAATCTGACAATTCCTGAGACCTCCAGGATCTCTTCAAATGCTCTTCAAGAAAGAGTACACTGTGGGTGTACTCATATGGGTGTAGCCAGCTGAATTTTTTTGTAGGGTGTGAGCCTGGTAGGGTGAGGTGACCAGGAGCCAAAAGGTTAGGGTTAGTGCACTCCCTCAGCGTAGTGCTGTATGGATAAGGATACTTGACCCAGGGAAGATGGTGTATGTTGTCAATGTGTGGTAGAAATTAAGCATAGGGACCTTGGTGGCTGACCCTATGCTCTCACCACAACACCACAAAGCCCAGTTTTTCTCTGTATAGCCTCAATTATCTCTGAGTCATCTTCCATTTACTAGAGCCCCAGGTGAGTGGTTGATAAGAAGAGTTTTTGCACTGACCCTTTAAGAGGATGCCTGAGTTTCTAGCAGACTCTTGTCTCTCCCTGGCAGACAGAATTCCTGCTTATTTTCCTAATCAGATATTATGTGGGCTCCTCTTCCTGGATCTGGTGCTCTGGTGCTCTGCTATGGAGATCCCAGTTTGGGGTTGAGACCCCCTGCTTTTCAGGGGGACCTTTGCAGTTGAGATATCTCTTTGTATTGTCAACCACCACTTGCAGGTGTGGAGCTGGCCATTTTTGTATCTCTGCCCTTCCTACTAATCTTTATGTGGCTTCTTCTGTGGATCCTTGGTTATAAAAGTTCTGTTCAGCTGGTCTTCAGTTGGTTATTCTGGTTGATTGATTTATAATTTTGTTGTAATTGTACTTTGGCACTAGGAGGAGATTAATGTAGCTTCCACCTACTCTGACAGCATATTGGATCCTTTTTTAGAATATACATTCTTCCTAAGTGCACATTCTGGAATGTGTCATTTTAATATCATTTGAGAAATGCACATTAAAATTACAAGATACAGTATACACCTATTAAAATGTCTTAGAAAAACAAAACCAAAGTAAAACACAGTTCACAATACTAAGTGCTGGCAAGGATACAAAACAAGAGAAACTCTCATATCACTCATGTGAATACAAAATATTATTGCCACTATGGAGAGCAGTTTGGGAGTTTCAAATGTATTTTGAAATAAACTTGCCTTGTAAACCAGAAATATTATTCCTAAGATATTTTTCCAATAGAAAACAAAACTTAAATTCACACAAAAATTTGTAAAAGAATGTTTTTATTATCTTTTTTTTTAATTTTTTTATTTTTAAATATATTTTATTGATTATGCTATTACAGTTGTCCCATTTCTCCCCCATCATTCCCCTCCACCCTACCCACCCTCTCCCACCCACATTCCCCCCTTTAGTTCATGTCCATGGGTCATAAGTTTTCTAGCTTCTACATTTCCCATACTATTCTTGCCCTCCCCCTGTCTATTTTTTTCCCATTATCTATGCTACTCATTCTCTGTACCTTTTCCCCCTCTCTCCTCCTCCCATGCCCCTGTTGCTAACCCTCCATATGATCTCCATTTCTGTGGTTCTGTTCCTGTTCTAGCTGTTTGCTTAGTTTGCTTTTGTTTTAGGTGTGGTTCCTGATAGCTATGAGTTTGTTGTCTTTTCACTGTCATAGTTTTATCTTCTTTTTCTTAGATAAGTCCCTTTAACATTTCATATAATAAGGGCTTGGCGATGATGAATTCCTTGAACTTGACCTTATCTGAGAAGCACTTTATCTTCCCTTCCATTCTAAATGACAGCTTTGCTGGATAGAGCAATTTTGGATGTAGGTCCCTGCTTTTCAAGATTTCAAATATTTCTTTCCAGCCCCTTCTTGCCTGCAAGGTCTCTTTTGAGAAATCAGCTGACAGTCTGATGGGAACTCCCTTGTAGGTGACTGTCCCCTTATCCCTTGCTGCTTCTAGAATTCTCTCCTTCATTTGAATCTTGGCTAATGTAATTACGATGTGCCTTGGTGTGTTCCTCCTTGGGTCCAACTTCTTTGGGACTCTCTCAGCTTCCTGGACATCCTGGTAGTCTATTTCCTTTGCCAGATTGGGGAAGTTCTCCTTTATTATTTGTTCAAATAAGTTTTCCACTCGTTGCTGTTCTTCTTCCCCTTCTGGGACCCCTATAATTCGGATGTTGGGACGTTTAAAGATGTCCCGGAGGTTCCTAAGCCTCTCCTCATTTTTTTGAATTCTTGTTTCTTCCTCGTCTTCTGTTTGGTTGTTAGTTTCTTCCTTTTGGTCCACTCCATTGATTTGAGTCCCAGTTTTCCTTCCATCTCTATCAGTTCCCCATGCATCTTCCTTCATTTCACGGATTGTAGCCTGCATTTTTTCATCTAGTTTGTGAGCAAAATCAACCAATTCTGTGAGCATTTTGATGACAATTGCTTTGAACTGTGCATCTGACAGGTTGGCTATCTCTTCACTGCTTAGAGGAATTGGCTCTGGGGCTTTTATTTGTTTTCCGGTTTGAGCCATTTTTGGTGGTTTTTTTTTTTTTTTTTGGTTGTTGTTGTTTTGGTTTTAGTCCGGTCGCGGCTATTACATAGTTAGGGGGTGGAGCCTTAGGTGTTCCTCAGGGCGGGGCAGCCCAGTCGCTGGGTTGTGACGCTATAGGTGGGGGCGGGGTCTGAGAAGGAGCAATGGCACCTGCTCCGCTCTCTCCTGGACTCCGGCCCTTTCCGCTGCTTCCCCTTCACCTGGATTATCTGCACATGCGCGCGTGCTGTTACGTAGTGAAGAGTGGAGCCTCTGGCGCTCCCCGGTGCGGGGCAGCTCAGTCGCTGGGTTGTGACGCTGTATGTGGGGGTGGGGCCTAAGAGGGAGCAATGGCGCCTGCTCCGCTCTCTCCTGGATTCAGTCCCCTCTGCCACTTCCCCTCCGCCTGGACCGTCTGCGCGCTCGAATGTGAGACCACCTGGTCAGTCAGCCAGCCGCCTTGTGCGGCCTCACTGGGTCTGCACAGTTGCCCCCCAGTGCCCGGGGTCCGCCAGCTGCTGCCTGTAGGCCCGGGGACCGCCAGCCGCAGCCTGTGCACCTGGGAACTGCCAGCCGCTGCTGCTAGCGTTCCTGGGTCCGCACCTCCACTTTCTCCTGCCGCGACTCCGCCCCTCTTACCGGTCTGGATGAATGGTTGTTGGACTTCCGTACAGTTCAGTTGTCTATAAGTTCTGGTTGTTTTCTTGTTTCTAAATATTCGTTGTCCTTAATTTTGGTTGTGAGAGGAGGCACAGTGTGTCCGCCTACGCCTCCATCTTGGCCGGAAGTCTGTTTTTATTATCTTTGTTCATAATCACCAGTTAAAAGGAAACGACTAAAATGTACTTCAACTTATGATGAATAATTAAACAATAGTACATTCATCCACTGGAATGGCAGGTATTTATCCTAGAAAAATCAAAACTCATGTTCACATGAAAAACCTGTACACAAATATACCAGGTTTATTTATAATTGCCAAAACCTGGATATAACTCCAATGTCTTTCAATTGGTGAATAAGTAAATAAACAAACTGTAATAAAGCCATACAATAGAATACTATTCAATATAAAAAAATCCAAACTACTGATACATGTGGCAACATTGATGAATTTCCAATGTGTCCTGCTAGAAGAAAAAATACATATTTAAAAAATGTCTTATGCCAGTGTTATTGAAAAACAGATCTGTCATTGTTAGGACTTGGAATGGGTGGAGGAGTTGACCACAAAAGGGCAATAAAAGAGGCTTTTTTAACAATGTGATGGAATTGTTCTGTATCTTTCTTTTGTTTTGAGTTACATTACCATGTGTATTTATCAAAGTTATAAAAATTATAGACTAAAAATAGTAACTTTTACTTAGTTCAAATAAAGTAAGTGAATAAAAAGTACTTATGAACAACTTTATGCTTGTAGAACTGGCAACTTCAATGAAATGATACAATTTCTTAAAAAGATACAGCTTACCAAAAACAGACAGAAGATTGAAAACAAAGTATGAATAATTCTTTATATGTTAAGTAGACTGAATGTTTAACTGAATCCTTTTTTTTCCAAGAAAACAGATATAGGTGTATGCAGTGGGAATATCTTTAAAACATTTAAGAAAAATTTATTTACCTATGTTACATAAACTCTTTCTGATAATACAATGAAGGTGAAACATTTTCCAAATTGTTTTATGAGACCAGATTTACTGATACCAAAACATGAGGACACTACAAGTAAAGAAAATATAAGGTTTAATCTCCAAAATATATAAAGAACTTACATGACTCCACTCTAAGAAGACAAGTAACCCAATTAAAAAATAGGCAAAGGACTTGGGCAGACATTTCTCCAAGGAGGACATACAGAGGATCCAGAGACACATGAAAAGATGCTTGATATCGCTAGCTATCAGAAAGATGCAAATTAAAACCACAATGAAATACCACTTGACACCAGTCAGAATGGCCCTCATAAACAAAGCAACAAACAACAAGTGTTGGGGAGGTTGTGGAGAAAAGGGGACCCTAGTGCACTGTTGGTGGGAGTGCAGACTGGTACAACCACTATGGAAAACAGTATGGAATTTTCTAAAAAAAACTAAAAATGGATCTACCTTTTGACCCAGCAATTCCACTGCTAGGACTATATCCTAAGAACCCTGAAACACCAATCCAAAAGAACCTATGCACCCCTATGTTTATAGCAGCACAATTTACAATATCCAAGTGTTGGAAGCAATCTAGGTGCCATCAGTAAACGAATGGATCAAAAAACTGTGTGCGGGGGGGCTCCGCCTGCAGAGCCCCATCCCTCCGTCACGGATGAAAATAAAAACTACCAAGACATGACTGCTTGGGGAGGAAAGGTGGTCAAACTCTCAGAGGAGAATGACCCAGAGCCCCTTCCTCACTGGGCTTTTATTGGGCTCAAATACCCGGGAATACAGGTATGTCAGGCAGCAAGGATCAAACCATTAAACCATTGTTTAATGGTTAACATTTCAAAGAAATCTGAGGGCTTAATCTGAGTCGGTGTCTGTCAGGAAAGGGGGTTGTAAAACTTTGGGAGGCAATCTCATTTCCTCCTCAGACCCTTATCACTTAAGTGAGAGCACTCTTAGCAAAGTAGATTTCACAGGACTTTAGGAATTCTTTCTTATGCCTGATCACCCAGGGAGCCGTCCTGGCCGGTACAGGGCTGCACCACTTGCCCCCACAGTTTCAGGCTTTAAGCTGATTAGGAAGCAGGAGACATCTCCCAGACAGAAATGAGGACTCGGGCTATGTCAGAATAGCCGGGGGGCGAGGGTCCATCACATCCTCTTTGCTACAGCCCCCCGAGTCCTTCCATGTGAGCCTCCCAAGTGGTTGTGTCTGGCTTAGGTTGCCCCTCCCATGAGGAGTCTTACCCATCATTGACTGCCAACCAAGCATTGGGGCCAGAGATGGATGAGGCAGAAGCAGTGCTCCTGCCAGGGAGATAAGCTTTGTCTCCTTAGTAGGTCACGTCGTTGTGACAGAACAGACCCAGATGAAGTGGGTCCCTTGGGCTCTTACACAGGCCACCATGGGGTGAGGTTTACGACTCCTGAAACCAGGCTGAATGGTCCGCAACAACTATGGTACATTTACACAATGGAATTCTATGCAGCAGAAAGAAAGAAGGAGCTCCTACCCTTTGCAACAGCATGGGTGGAACTTGAGAGCATCATGCTAAGCGAAATAAGCCAGGCAGTGAAAGACAAATACCATATGATCTCACTTTTAACAGGAATCTAATCAACAAAACAAACCAACATGCATAATATAACCAAAGACATTGAAATAGAGAACAGGCTGAAAGTCACCAGAGGGGAAAGGGGAGGGAATTGCAGGGGAAAAGGGGAAGGGTTTACAGGAACAGTAAACAGTACAGTACTGTCCTTTAACAATACAGTATAAAGGACACATGGATAAAAACTATGGGGGGCGGAAATGGGAGGGAGGTGGGGAGGGCTGGGGTGGTGGGCTGGGGTGGGAGTAAAAGACATAAAACTGTACAAGATCAACAATTAAAATAAAAAAATTGAAAATAAATAAATAAGTAAATAAAATGTTTTTAAAAGAAGAAAATATTTAAGAAAAAAAAAGAAAATATAGGTTATTAACTTTCCTGAACATGCAAAATTATAAATTAACTACTTGCAAATTGAACAATCCCATGGTGTATGGAAAGGATAATACATCATTACCAAGAGAATTTCGTTTCAAGAATGCAAGGTAAGGAAACAATCAACAGAGTGAAGAGACAACATATAAAATGTGACAAAATATTTGCAAACCTTATGGGATTACTGACTAAAATATACAAAGAACTCCCACAACTCAACAGTAAAAAACCCTAATAACCCAATTAAAAATGGTCTAAAAGGTTGAATAGACTTCTTTTCAAAATAGACATCAAATCATTAATAGACATATGAAGAAATGCTCAATATCACTAACCATCAGGGAAACACAAATGAAAATTGCAATGAGACACTACCTCACATTTGTCAGGCTGGCTATTATACACACAAAAAAAAGACAAATGCCCCTGGCTGGTGTGGCTCAGTGGATTGGGTGCTGGCCTGAGAACCAAAGGGTTGCTGGTTCAATTTCCAGTCTTGGGTGCATGCTTGGGTTGCAGGCTGGATCCCTGGTGGGGGGCATGCAAGAGGCAAGCATGCATTGATGTTTCTCTTCCTCTCTTTCTTGCTCCCTTCCCCTCTCTAAAAGTAAATCAATAAAATCTTTAAAAAAAGACAATTGCTGGTTAAGATGTGGAGAAATTGAAACCCTTGCACAGTTGTTGGGAAGTGCAAAATTGTCACAAGTGGGCACAGGTAACTAGGTTCTTGGTGATCATGGATGAATAATTGAACCAGAATTCTGGCCAAGATGGAGGCATAGGTAGAAACCCTTTGCTTCCTTGCGCAACCAAAAGGAGAATAATAACCAATCTAAAAACAATAAACAATGAGAAGTTCCAGAATATCAAACTGCATGGAACTCCGACAATCAAGGAATTAAAGAGACAGTCAGCCAGACCGGTAGTAGGGAGATGGGCAGATGGATGGACGGAGAGAATCCACAGCAAGTCAGCAGACCATGCTGATGGGACTGGCTGAATGGGAAACTGAGACTCAGAGCTGACTATGGTCTACGGCAGGGGTTGCCATGGTGGAAGAAACTCCCTGTCTCACAGGAGAGTTTCTTGGAAAGTGGGGCTAGAGCTCAGCAAGCAAGCTGTATTGTTCCCTCTCAGATCTCTCCCCCACAGGCAGCACTGCAACGCAGCAAAGAGGGTTGCTGTGCCCTGGAGAAGACTTAAGGCCACACCTCCTTGCAACTTAACAGGTGTGTTGAGACATAGAAATATGGCCCAAATGAAAGAACAGAGCAAAACTCCAGAGAAAGAGCTAAGTGATGAGGAGATAGCCAACCTATGATGTGGAATTTAAAACATTGGTAATCAAGATGCTCACAGAACTGACTGAGCTTGGTTGAAAAATGAAAGAACAAATGAAGACTACCCAAAATGAAATAAAGCAAAATATTCCGGGAACCAACAGTGACAGGAAGGAAACCAGGACTCAAAGCAACAATTTGGAACAAAAGGAAGAAATAAACATCCAACTGGAACAGAATGAAGAAACAAGAATCCAAAAAAATGAAGAGAGGTTGAGGAATCTGTGGGATAACCTCAAACATTCCAGTATCTGAATTATAGGGATGCCGGAAGGAGAAGAACAACAGCAAGAAATTGAAAACTTATTTGAACAAATAATGAAGAAAAACTTCCCGAATCTGGTGAAGAAAATAGATGTCCAGGAAGCTCAGAGAGTCCCAGAGAAGTTGGACCCAAGGAGGAACACACCAAGGCACATCATCATTAAATTATCCAAGATTAAAGAGAAGGAGAGAATCTTAAAAGCAGTAAGAGGAAAGGAGAGAGTTACCTACAAAAGAGTGCCCATAAGACTATCAGCTGATTTCCCAAAAGAAACTTTACAGGCATGAAGGGGCTGGAAAGAAGTATTTGAAGTCATGAAAGGCAAAGACATGCATAGAAGATTACTTTATCCAGCAAAGCTATCATTTAGAATGGAAGGGCAGATAAAGTGCTTCCCAGATAAGGTCAAGTTCAAGGAGTTCATCATCACCAAGCCCTTATTATATGAAACATTAAAGGGACTTATCTAAGAAATTGAATATCAGAAACTATGAACAGTAAAATGACAAAATCACAACTAGCAACAAGTGAACCTAAACAACAACAATAACAACAGTGAAAACAAATACTAAGCAAACAACTAGAACAGGAACAGAATCAGAGGAATGGAGATCACATAGAGGGTTTTCAGTGGGGAGGGGGAAGGGAAGAATAGGGGAGAAAGGTACAGGGAATAAGAAGCATAATTGGTAGGCATAAAATAGATGGGGAGAGAAGAATGGTATAGGAAACAGAGAAGTCAAAGAACTTATATGTAGAGCCCATGAACATGAACTAAGGGGGGAATGCTGGAGGGTTGGGGGGTGTAGGGCAGAGGGTGGATAAAGGGGAAAGTTGGGAAAACTGTAATAGCATAATCAATAAAATATACTTAAAAAAGAATTGAACCGATCACACAGAGTTTGTAGCAGAAAGAGATAGAGCAGATTTATTAAGCAATAGTACACTCCACAGAACATGGGAGAAGGTCAACTCCAAGCAGAGATTGACCTCAGGGGCTAGAGAGATTCTATTCTTATAGGGCGGATCCTTCCTGGTTAGTTTTGGCAGTGTTTTATTGCGCATGTACAAGTAGTTGTATTACTTTAAAGCTACTGCATATGTGGTTTCCCATGATTTTCCTTGAGTGACCACTGGAGAAGGGAGTTGCACAATGTTAATTTATTATAATGCTATTATAATGAAGCAGGGATCATGTAGCATCTTATTCACAGGTGCATTTATGAGTCACCATGAGTCAGTGCTTTTTCAGTAAGTGGGAACAACCGGTCTTAGAACAGGGTTTCTGTCTTGTATCAGTGTCCTTTATCTTAGCCCTGGGGCACCTCCAGAGTTTCCTCCTTCTTATCTCCTGCCTCAAAATTGTGCAGCTGCTATGAAAACCTGTATGAAGATTGCTAAATAATTAAAAATAGAACTGCTATTTAATCCAGCAATTCCATTATTGGGTATATATCTGAAGGAAACAAAATCATTATCTTGAAGAAATATCTATACTCTCATGTTCATTGCAACACTATTCATAATAACCAGATGAATGGATTCAAAATGTATATATGCACAATGGAGTACTATTCAGCCTTTAAAAAGAAAAAAAATTTGAAACATGTGACAACATTGATGAAGCTTGTGTGGACATTATGCTATTGAAATAAACCAATCATGCAGAGACAAATCCTTCATGATGTCACTTATACAAGATATCTAAAATAGCCGAAATCATAGAATCAGAGAGTGGAATGGTTGTTGATAAGGGCAAAGGGTAGGGGGAACCTTACTAATTAAAGGGCATAAAGTTTCTGTTAAGCAAGATTAATAAGCCCTAGAGATCTGAGCTGTACAACATTGTAGCTATAGTCAACAATAATGTATTGCAAACTTACAAGTTTGTTAAAAGGATAGATCTCATGTTAAGTGTTCCTAACACATTAAAATAAAAGTAAGCATTAATCTGTGGTTAGACTGTAGGTTGTGTTATTTCATTCACAGATATGGGGATTATTTCTCTATCTCTTTTCTTCCTGAGATTTCTCACTAGCACTACATCATACCCAGGCTACTTTTTATGGTTCCACTGGCCAGAAAGACAGCAGAGTTTCCATCAGAGTTTTAGCTACCTGTACTGCTCCAATCCATGAGTGGGACACACTGTCATTGTAAAGCTGAGAAAGAAAAATATTCTGGGTAAGTTACCCTCATGCAGATCATTTGTCTATGTTTTAACTATCCTCCACCATCTGCCTGCTTTTAGTTACTTCAGAGAGACCTCAGCTAGAATTATCTTTTAAAATTTTTGTTCTGCGGAGATCTCCAAGATGGTAGCTGAGGCAAACATGGCTCACCTCCTCTCACAACCACATCAAAATTACAACCAAACTATAGAATAACCATCACTCAGAACCAGCAGAAATGAAGTTGAATGGAGGTCCTGCAATCACGGAATTAAAGAAGAAACCACATCCATTCAGACAGGTAGGATGGCCGGACACGTGGAACTGACTGGTCCCACATCCGTGTGTGGAAGATAAAGATCAGAAGGGATATCTCAGGAACGAGAGTTCCAGACCCATACTAGGCACCACATCCCAGGGATTCAGTGCCAGGAAGATAAGTCTCCAAAACTTCTGGCTGCAAAAAGCCGTGGAGAATGAGCTGGTGGAAGAAACTTCTGGATTCCCAGGCAGTTCCTCTTTAAGGGCCTGCACATAGACTTACTCAGACTCACACCAGCTGAGCTCTAGTACCGAGGCAGCAGCTTGAAAGGTACCACTGACATACAAGGAGAAACTGAAGTTTCTGGCATCAGGGCAAGAGCTGAGGGACAGCTTTCTCCAAGATAGATCTGCTGGCAGGGACCATTGCTCCTCTTATGAGTCCTCCCCACATACAGCCACAGAGCATGGTGGGCACCATATTTGAGACTTCATCAACCTGGCTCACACTGTTTCCCCTGCCTTGGTGATGCCTTGAGACTGTGCCCCACCCAATTTACAGGACCACCCAAGTGATTAACAGTGGCCTTTCTATATGAATGACTTGTCTTGGCTCATGATTCTAATTTTCCTAAATCCTCTCAAACAAGCAGCAGCTAGACTCAGCAAGATCCTGTACCTTGCTAAGTGGTGCCAGGTCTGGCACTAGCAGTAGCTGGCTTTGGTTCAGCACCTGGCCTTGCTAGGACACCTCTAAGCCAAGCACAAGAAGCAGCCAGCTGCAGGTCACTTTACAGCTTATGCCTAGTGGCTCCACACAGAACATAAGTGGGCACCAAAATCCTGCTGAAGTAAGCCCTGCTCTGTGGAGTGGGCCCATGCACAGTTGATCCTCCATGGAAGGTTGAGGGTGGTCAGTGGTCACAGGCAGTCCTTGCCACAGACTGGCCTGGGTAAATCCCTCCCATAGAGCTGCCAACAGCAATCAAGGTTCAACTACAAGAGGACAGTGTACTCAGCCCACATGAAGGGTACACCTCAAGTACCCTGCTCAGGTGATAGGGGAGGCTGTGCCACTGGACCCTACAGGACACCCACTACATTAGGCCATGCTGCCAAAACGGAGTCATAACAGCTCTACATAATACATAAAAATAAACACAGGGAGACTGTCAAAATGAGCAGACAAAGAAACATGGTCCAAGAACAGAACAGAAAGAACAGAACAAAACTCCAGAAAAAATAACTAAACAAGTTGGAGATAAGCAATCTGTCAGATGCAGAGTTCAAAACACTGGTTATAAGGAACTTAGCAAGTACCTCAACGGCATAAAAAAGATCCGTTTGAATATGAAGGATACACTAATTGAAATAAAGGACAATTTACAGGGATTCAACAGTTGAGTGGATGAAGTTGAGAATAAAATCAATGATTTGGAGCATGAGGCAGCAAAAAAATAATAAACCAGATTAACAAGAAGAAAAAGAATCCCCCCCCCAAAAAAAAAGCAAGGCTAGTGTAAGGAGCCTCTGGGACAGCTTCAACTGTACAAATATGACAGGGGTGCCAGAAGAAGAGAAAGAGTAAGAAATTGAAAAGCTATTTGAAAGAATAATGAAAGAAAACTTTTCTAATTTAGTGGAGAAAATAGACACACAAGTCCAGGAAGCAAAGAGAGTACCAAACAAGATGGATGCAAAGAGACCCACACTGCATTTAATAGTCAGAGTGCTCTTTAAGATGACTTTACTGATATATATTCTCAGCTGAAGGTTTCCATTTCTTCATATCTTCACCATCAGTTTACATTATCTGATTTGCTAATTTCCCCATTTCATAGATATTGACCAAAGTCTTATTTTTAAAATTTGCATTTACCTGATTTCCAGTGATAATGGGTGTTTCTCCATGTATTTATTAATTATTAAGTTATATACTTTTATGAAATGTCTATTGATAGTTCTAACTTATTTTGTACACAATTTTTCTGGCAGAAAAAAGATTTTGTGCATCATTTTTTGCTGGCTTTCAAGAATTCTTTATGTATTCTAGGTGTCAGTCATTTTTTAGAGACAGTGCAATTTTCTGTCTGTCTTGTACCCATCAGTTTTTTTAATGTATTTCCTCCAAAAAAATACTTAAATTTGATGCATTTTCATACATTTTATCATCATAGATTGTGCTTTTTGAATATGTTTAACAAATTCTTTCCCACCTCAAAAATCATAATATATTTTCTATAATAAAGGTATCATCAAAGACTTTATAGTTGTATGTTCTCACATAAGTGTTTAAAACTTAAAATTTTTGTATATAGTGAGACATAAAAATAAAAACTTTTTTTACATATGTAGAGATCATTTTTCTCAGCACCATTTCTTACATAATCTATCAAACCCTCAGTGATTTATCTCTACTATAAGTCAAGTATCCTTGTAACATCAATCTGTTTCTGGATTATCTACTCTGTTCCAATAAGTTATTGATCTGTTATTGTGTTAGTAGTATACTTTTTAGGAAGGGGTGGGGGGCACTAGAAGAATTTAGCCAGAGAATGAATAGGCATACATACATAGCCTATGGACACAGACAACAATGTGGTGAAGGCCAGGGGGCAGGGCAGGGCTGGGTGGAGGGGAGGCAAGAGGGAGGAAAATGAGGGACCAAAATAGTGTCAACAATAATAAAAACTATGTATTTTCAGTATTCTTTGTATCTGGTAAGGAGACTACATCACTTTTGCTTTCTTTTCCAAATTTGTTTTAACTATATGTATCATTATCCTTCTAGATATATATTAGAATTAGTTTGTCTAGTTGCCCCTTTAAAAAATTCTTGCTAGGATTTTAGCTGAGATGGCACTCAATTTATAGATAAATTTGGGAGATATTGAAATATTTATGGTGCTAAATCATTTTATTCATAACTGTGATATATCTTTTCATGTACTCAGGTCATCTTTTATGTCTTTTAATAGAATTTTAGGTTTCACTGTGAAATATTTAAGATGCATTAATGTACAGATTATAACATAACAAAGATTTTTTAATACATTCTCCATACTTATCAAATCCTAATATTTTATAAGGTTTCCAGAGGCAATATTCAAAATAGTTAAAGACCAGTAGGGTATAGACATCAGCTAATGAGAACAATTTCTTGCTTCCATTTTATACCAGCGCAATGCCTACTAAGCACTATTTGATATATATATTATTGAATATGTAGAATGTTTTAGAGATAGATACTTGTGTACCTCCTTTGAAATTCCATTTACCCATCCCTTCCTGTGCATGTTTTCATACTATTACTATATATGTCTGTATCCATAACTATATATAATGTCATTTTGCATGTTTTCAAACTTCATATAAATCATTTCATACTGAACACATCAGTAGGTAAATATCCATCTTGATACATATTTTAACTGTTGTAGTATACCACTGAATAAATATGCCACAATTTACTAATCAAATTGCCTGTTTCTTTGTTTTGAAATTTTAGGAAGCCTTCTAATTCTGTCCTAGTACAAATAGTTCTTCAATAAACATTCATCTTCATGGATCCTTAGGAATAAGTTTTCTTGTATACTACCTAGTAGTGGGATTTTAGGTTCTATGTTATATTCATCATTAATTTTACTAGATAACATAGTTGGACAAATGTATACCAGCACATATACTCAATGAGATACTCAAACTCTCCCCAACACTATATATTATCAATCTTTCCTTTTTTTAGATTTAAAGGTTTTTTTTTTTTTTTAGTTTTTACTAATTAGATAAAAGTATTATTTTATGGTAATTTTCATTTCCATAATTACATGCTAATTAATTTTCACTCTAGCCAGTCTCAGATGCAGCTTATTATTTTTGTAGAAACTATCTTGAGGAAGTGTAGATCTAGCCAACATACTCTCATCCTCTACATTTTTGTAATACTCACTTGAGGATGTGTTTCATTGCTTTTAGAGAGACAGGAAGGGAGAGAAAGAAATATCAATGTGAGAGAGAAAAACCAATTGGTTGCTTCCCATACGTGCTCAGACCAGGGATTTTATGAGCCAGAACTGGGGATCAAACCTGCAACATAGGTAGGTGCCCCAACCAGGAATTGAGCTACGGGATTACACTCCTACCAACAGAGCCACACCAGCCAGGGCTCTACAGTTTTTTTTTTTTTAACTTGTATCTTCTGCTGCAGCCCCATACCAGTGACAACTTGGTACAAATTATTGTGCGAGTACAGTTTTGGCTGCACATAAGATAAAATCCAACCTCAAATTGACTTCAAAGGACCGGTGATTGTATTATATATTAGGAAAGTTCAGGAATAGAACTGGATTTTGACATAGCTTAATGAAAAAAACTGAAAAAATACAACAGGAGAAAGGAAGACATAATGGGAACAGAGAGGGGATAAATAGCAAAGGAGGAAGTGAAGATGACAAGGTAATGTAATATTTCATTCCAATGTATACTCTGTGAGCAGAACGTGAGTTCTGGGGTCTCAGAGCTAAACCATACCTTCGTGCTGAGGTTCTCAAAGAGCTCAGAATCCAGCAGATAGGACAGAGAATAAACCAGTGAAGAGAGAGCTGTCACCCAGTTTGTTAAGTACTCTGACAGAACCATGCAACAAAGTAAGGGGCAAGAAAAGACTAATTAACTTGGGGTGACCTGAGAAGGTTTCTTGGAGGAAGCAGCATTTGAACTAGTCCTTTTAGGAGGGCAGGCCTTTTAGAGGAAGGCATGGGGGGCTGGAGTGGGGAACAAAGACGTCGCAGGTAGAGGAACAGCTTGAGGAAAGGTGTGGCATTGGCAGAAGGCAGAACACGTTTGGGGAATGGTAAGTCATCGACTGTGGCTGAGGCCTCTGAGAGACTGGCAAGGGCCAACTGTGCAAGGCCTTGAACAACAGGCTACGGAGCTTGCATTGAAGTCTGCAGGCCAAGAGATCCCTTGGAGACTGGAGGTATGGTCAGCCTTGTGCTTTGAAATATGACTGTGAGAGCCTCTGTGAGAATGGAATGGGCTGGAGCAGACAGGGAGCAGGCACATTAGAGTAGGGTTTGTGTGGGAGCCCAGAGGAATCAAATAGGAACGGGGGATGAACGGTGGGGGACAGACAAATCAACTGGAAAATGAGAGGGACTGATTGCTGAGTAAGAAGTAGTAAGCGCAAAAGAGACCATATCGAGGAGAACGGAAAGGTGGGAGCAGGGAGCAGGAAGGAGGTTGACAGGCAGGGAAGAAGACCCCTCTGGAGGCGGAATGAGGCAGGACCACTTCCGGCTGGGGAGGGGGAGTGGACAGGCTTAGACGTAAGGAGAGGCTTGGAGAGAGCAGACGCCTTCTGGACCCAAGAGGACGAGGTGAGCTAAGATGCCCAGCTTTAGTGAAAACTGTGGCGCCCTCCGGTCGGCAGCTTTGACCTGCTTGATTCCTCACGTCCCTAAGTTTTGAAGAAAACCCGCTAGGCGCTTGGGAGCTAAAAGCATCTAAGTGGTTGGGTTTAGAGGTGTCGGGATCCGGTTCGCAAGGGAGAAATGAGGAGGCAGAATTTCCGTTGGGCCACTATATGGAAAAATGTGGGCCACAGAAAGGATGGATACAGACTCATTTGGTATTGCAGAAAGGAGAGATCAAGAAATAATTCAGGCGGTAGAAGGGACGGAGCAGAACCCCATTATGGAGGGAGATAAGCGATGGCAGGAATCCTTAAGCCTGAAGAAAAAAAATGTCAGGATGATTTGGGCCAGAAAGTAGGGTTGAGAACTTGGAGAAAGGATGAGGCAGAATGCCTTTTGAACAGCTGCAAGGAGCCGGGTCAGACGGGGGAAAAAGGGGCTAGTACGCAGTAGATTCTGGTTTGAAAGGGAAGGGACAGAACCTCATAGATTTGGGGACAAGGAACACACAAACGCGTAATACCTTTAGCTTTGTGGGTGAGGTATCCTGTTGCAGAAAGGTTGGGACTGGTCCCTGGGCGATTGCTTTTGGGGAAGGGGCTGTGCAGGGATTTACTGCAGAGCAGAGGGAGGAGGCATATTAAAATGAAGGGGAAGTGCGGAGAGGTACTGCAGAGCGGTGGGAGGGGGCCGGTGTTGGAGTGAGCTGAGATGTTGAAGTGGGTGGAGCGTGTGGCATTGAGGTGGTAGAACTGTGTGGTTCACCAAAGCCGCTTGCGCATTGATGTCTGGGGATGGGCGAGGCTCTGACTGTTGCACATGCGCAGTGTCGAGTTGCGGTAGAAGGTTTCTGTAGGGTAAAGGGGCCGGGTGATAGAACTGACTTGTGGTTTCTTAGAAGCAGAAGGAGGTAGAGTTTAGAAACCAGATAGTCTGGGTTTCTAGGTATGAGAACCCAGTAGTTGAAGCGTTTGGGCCCAAGGTTAGATGAGGTTTCTCCCTAATTCAGAAAGTTTGATGAATCTTCCCCTCCCTCTCATTTCCCCCTAACTCAGACTGCTTCCCCTCAGGTTCAGCTGTTACTTGGCCTCCCAGAAAAATGGATAGGAGAAATAACTACGGTTATAGGATGCCCCTGTTCCAGGTGAGGCTTCTCTGCATTCTTGCCAAACCAGCTGCCCCATCTTGAGTTCACTTCTTGCTTTGAATCCACTCTAGTTGCATAATTTCCTGCCTAGCTTGTTCAGTCCTTCCTTGCACAGTGGAGGAAGAGCAGAATAAATACATTATGAGTCTTCTTTTGCTCTCTCCCTTTCCCCTCACCCTTCCCTTCAATCACTGCTGAGACAAAGGGGCAAACTACATGGAAAGGGGTGGGCTGTAGGGAGGTCACATGGATCAGCAGGTTGTAATAATAAGTGTATAGGGCCCTCTGCCTCCCACTGGGGGAGCTTGGGGCTTCATTTCCCTCCAAATGTACAGGTGAGACCATTGAAGAGGACAGTGTCTTGCTGATGCATACTCTCTTGGCAGCAACAAAGGACCCCCTGGCTATGGACCCACAACTGGCCAACTGGCCTAAGAAAAGCAAGGCCAAGAAGGCCCCTATTAAGGCTATTACTAAGACAATACCTGCTGTCCTTCCAGTCCCATCTGCCAATGTGATTACCATCAACAAGCCTAAAATACCTTTGCAGGCTTTGAAACTGCTAATCAACCCCAGATTGAGCAGGTTTCAGCTACCATAGAGGCAGCCAATATTCAGGCTTCTTCATTCACCACTCAGCCTAAGAAAGCCAACAAGACAAAGAGACTTACTCTTAAGGCAGCCCAAAGGCCCCAATCTCCAGCTGGCAGTGAGAGTGTTGCTACACAGATCAAGTCACCCTTGCAGGCCCTAAACCTACCAGTCATCCAACAGACTGTCCAGACTACATTTGCTAGTGAGTCAGCAAATTCCCAGGCCTTCACCAAGCCTAAGAAAGCTTCAAAGGCTAAGAAGGCTGCCAATAAGGCCATATATAGTGCCACTGAGATCTCGTTGGCTTCAAACAGCACCCATGCAACTACCACCCAAGGTCAAATTATCAATGTACCCAGGCCACAGCAGCCTCCACTTGAACTAAGAAAGCCTCCAAAGCCAAGAAGGCAACTGTTAAAGGCACAAATACTGACGCCAAGTTCCTAGGGGCCCCAAACACCACTGAGAGAGATATCAGCCAGACTGAGACCCCAGCAGCAGCTATCTGGCCCAAAAAACCCAAAGGAAAGAAGGCTACCAGTAATGGCATAAACTTGGCCTATGAGATTCCTGAGGCCCCACCTGTCATTCAAATGGTCACAAACCAAGCCCTAACAGCCACCCTCTCAGTTCAGAGAGGGCCTAGGGCATAGAAGGCTGCCACCAAGGCCTGGGCAGCTGAAATCCACACTTAAATTGTTGGCCAAGGAGCCTAGGCCAAGATGGCCAGCTCTCAGACCAACATAAGCACCCTTGAGACTCAGGTTGCTGCTGCTGTCCAGGCCCTGGCTGATGACTACCTGGCTCAGCTGAGTCTGGAGCCCACAACCAGGACCCAGGGCAAGAGGAACCAAAAGGTGAGATGTCTGATAGCACCGTCCTTAAATTTGCATTTGGTTTTTATTCCTATCCTCCGAGTTTGTTCATTCTATAAAATTTTACTGAGCATTTTTACTCTGAGACAGTCCTTGTCTTCAGATAGGCTGTGAGAGATACTGAGAAGAATGTGATGTATTGTATGTAGTTCCTGCTCCCTGGCATTTCACAGATTTGTATGGAAATAAGACATCCATACACTTAGCTACAACCTGGGTATAATGCAGTGTGTATTTAATTTACATAGTAGTTACCATGTGCCAGACTTTGCGTTGGGTACAGTCACACAGGCTACGTTTTTATGTTTTGAAAATAACACTCACCAGCTAGGGATTACAGATCCCAGTTTTACAGCTAAGAAAATTGAGTCACAGAGAGAAGAGACTTGTCCAAGGGGTACAGCTGGCAAAGTTAGTGGTGGCCAAAAGAAGAAGAGGAACTCCAGGCCCTGCCTTTGGGTTGCTCCTTTCCTAGCAAGGAAATGAAATTCCTGCCTGGAAGATGGTGAAAGACACCTCAATGACTCAGGGTGGCCAAAATTAAGGTCAGGACCCACTAAAGGGAGGGGTTAGGGGACTTTGAGGATGAGCCAGGGTAAGGAGACAGAGGCATCTCTTTCACCTGGTGACTCTGGACCTTCCTTCTTTCTGATGATGCAGTTCAAGAATGTGAATGGGAATAAGAGAGGTGGCCATAATTACAGGTGGATCCCATGGGACCAGAGGCCTCTACCTGCCCGAGATGTGGCCATTTTGCAAGAAAGGGTAAGAATCTTATGCTGCTCAGTCTTTTCTTTACCTGCTCTCTTCTCTGTCATTCTTCCAAGTTTTCTGAAAACATATTGAGATTTCTGCATGTATTCTTTTTCTCCCAGGCAAATAAGTTGGTGAAATATCTGTTGGTTAAGGACCAGACCAAGATCCCCATCAAGCACTCAGGTAGAATAATAGCAACCCTCTTCTCTGAGCTCCCCATTCCCCTCTCCACCATGGTTTGGGGGTAATTATTTACCTTTGTGCCCTACTTTTTTTCTCGTATGTCTTCCCCTACTCTCCTCACAGTGTATTAATGGCATCTCCCACTGAACACAGTTTGAGACACAGACTACACTGACCTCACAGGGCTAGCATAGGGCTGCTGCTCTGTTGCCCCCATCTAAGCCCAGGTGCTCCCATCTTTCCCCTCCTGCAGACATGCTGAAGGATATCATCCAAGAATATGATGAATATTTCCCAGAGATCACTGAACGAGCAAGCTACACTCTGGAAAAGGTGAAGGGGCAGCCCTGGGGGATGGGCACAATGGCAAAGCCTTGAACTGAACGAAGGTTTAAAATGTCCCTTCTGCGGGGACCACAGAAACTCATGCTGTCTGCCCTTTCACTGTGCAGATGGGCAGACAGTGGCTAGGGAAGGTGCACAGATTTTCCAAAAGTCACACAACAAGTCAGTGGTAAGGGCACAGCTAGGACTTAAGCCACCCAACTTAGTTCTGGCTTCTGTCTGCTTCTGAACGTGCCCTGGAATGTATTTCAGATGCTCACCTCTCCCTTCCATTCCCCATTCTCCGTCTGCCTACATTCCCACTAATTACAAGGTTGGTGTTGATTATAATAGCACATTTGTTGCCTGTTTGCTGTGTGCTGGCCTCATAGATAAGTACTTTATGCACATTATTTCACTGATTTCACAGACACACGCAGCCCCCTAGGTACTCAGGGAGCTGTTGGGTGCTCAGGAAACTCATTGCATAGGGTAACTTTTGTAATCTCACAGGTTATTCTTTTACTTGGCAGATGTTTCGAGTCAATCTGAAGGAAACTGATAAGCAGAGTAGTGTGTATATTCTCATCAGCATTCAGGAATCCTCCGCACGCATACTGGGAACGTAAGCTGGGGAAGGGCTGGGGTGGGAGGGAGGCTTCTGCTTTGTCCCTGGTACTCCCCCATCCCTGTCCTCTCTCCCCACACCCTCTTGGAGAGTCAGGAAAGACAGGGCCCGAAAAGCCCCTGTTCTAGGTCCCGCATGTAGTTGGAGCGCTGCACACAAACATGGTGCCTAATTGTGATCGACTGAAGGGTGTAGAAGCCTGGGATGGGGCATTCCTACTGTCAGGTTGTCTGTCTGGAAGCTTCCCAGGAAAGCAGACCTGTCCTTTCTTGTCTCTTCCTGCTGGCCTTGGGAGAGTGGTTCTCAAGGGAGGGCTTTGTGGTGTGGGTGGCTCATGATGCTCGAAGGGCAGGATCTGCAGTGGGCTGTGCCTAGAATTCTCTCATGGCTGAGGGTTTGGGAGAGAAAGAAGGGACTCATACTGACTGAGTGCCTGAGTCATGCCAGGTTGCTAGGATTTCTTCCATCCTCTTTGGCAGCCTGGGGAGGGGAGGACGTGATTTTTCCCATTTTGCTGAGTAGGAGACTGAGTCTAAGTGTCTTGCCCAGGTTCACATAGAGCTTGAAGCATAGACTGGGCAGAACTCTCCTGTACCTGAGGAACTTGGGAGAGGCTAGCCTGGAGAGCTGGCTGGTGTGTTTTTTGCAGATGGCTTCGGGGCATAAACCTCTTTGTCCTATTGTTCCCCTAGAACCAAGGACTCCCCAAAGCTGGGTCTCCTCATGGTGCTTCTTAGCATCATCTTCATGAATGGAAATCGGTCCAGCGAGGGTGAGTGGCTGGGCATGCAGCTGCAGGGGTGGCCACTGTTGGAACTCCACGTGTTCACTTTCTGTCCCTGTCTCCTCTGCCCCCCTTGCAGCTGTCATCTGGGAGGTGCTGCGCAAGTTGGGGCTGCGCCCTGGGTATGATTGGGTTCTTTCAGCGCTTGCTGTCCATGTTGTCCTTTGGCAAGAGAGGATGGTCCCAGGATTGCATCAGCCTGGTGGTCTGGGGTGCTGGACTGGGCAGAGGGCCCATGGCTCTGAGCTGGGTGGATGGGGAAGTGGTCCTGAACTCCCAGCTCCCTCTCTCCTTTATGTCCCCTTTCTATTCTAAGATGGGATATAAGATAGACATTCAGGGCATCCCTGACAAAGAGCCATTTGGCTTCAGCTGCCTGCTTCTAGTGACCATGTATGTGTTTCCTACTTTTCTGGTTTCATTAAGATAGTCACACGTGCTAGAAAGTTCTCTTCCATATTAGGAAATGCCCCTGCCTTCATCTGGGAAGTTCTGATCTCTGTTCATGGGTTATTTCCCCCATTGTCAGGGTGAGGCACTTGCTTTTTGGGGAAGAGAGGAAACTCATCACAGACAAGTTTGTGAAGCAGAAGTAAGTGGTGGTTTGGGGCATTATCAGTCCCTTAAGTGTTCTGTGTGTGTTGGTCTTGTTCAAAAAGTGCTTGATAAGCCCTTTCCTTACCCTAGCTTTACAGATATCGGCATCTTGTGCCCTAAAACTGAGCCCTGTCCACAGCTCCCATGGGTGACCATTCCAGGGCTGAGCCAGATCAAACACAAGGGCTTTGTTTCAGGGTGTGCTCAGAGCAGGGTGCCTGAAGAATGGCTCCTCTGTTTACAACACACCCAACAGGAACTTGGGTTTACTCCTCACAGGTGGCAGGATACTTTGGCCTTCCTGTGACATCATGCCCTATACATGCCTCCCCTGCAGTACCAAGTGACTACCTTTCACATAGCCAATGGGAAATGTCTTCATATTAGAGGCCATGAACTGTGTTTGGAAGTGAATCTGAGGAAGGAGGGTGTTGGAAATCTTTCTCCAGGAGCTGAGTTTAGTATTTGTTTGGAGGTTGCCACTGGTATCCAGTGGTTAGACAGCAGATTGGTTTGCTTAGAAGGAAGTTTCGTTTCCTTTCCAAGGTACCTGGAGTACAAGATGGTCCCCAACAGCAGCCCTCCTGAATATGAGTTCTTCTGGGGTTTGTGCTTCTACCATGAGACTAGCAAGATGAAAGTCCTGGAGTTTGCCTGCAAGGTAATAGGAGACCTGCCCTGACTTGGTATATTAAGGATAGGGGTTACCCCTTATTAGGGCAAGTTTTATACAGGGATGGGCATGTACAGGGCAGCCTGCAGTTCATATATAAACATGGGGAAGTTCATGTTGTCCCAGGATGCCGCTCAACATAAAGTTTACTTTGTTTCATTCCTTCTTCATATTTGTATTAGTATGTTCCGAATGTTATAACACAATAGACTGGGTGACTTAAACAACAGAAATTTATTTTTTCACAGTCTTGGAGGCTGAAAGTCCCAGATCAGGCTCTAGCAGTGTCAGTTTCTGGTGCATTCTCTTGCCTGGCTGGCAGATGGATGCCTTCTTGCTATGTCCTCACATGGTGGGAAGAGAACCTCTTCTTTTGGGGACACTAATCCTATCGGATCAGAGTCCCACCATTATGACTTAATTTCACTTCACCTCCATAAAGGCCCTATCTCTAAAAACAGTCATATTGAGGGGTGGTTTTTCCACATATGAATTTGGGGGAGGAGCACAACATTTAACCCACAATATATATGTACTCTCTTATCATTTCCCATATTACAGATGAAGACAGGTTCATTGAGGTTAAGTAACTTATCCAAAGTCAGCCAGCACCTAAGTTACTAGAGCTGAAATTGGATCTCAAGACTAATCCATCATAACAGAGCCCCAGAAACTAAGAATTTTAAAATACACTGCTATCGGTTTTACACAAAGTCCACAATATATACTTATTACATCATTATAATGTTATTTTCCTTATAATGATTATCATTCCCATTTCAGGTGCAGAAGAAAGGCCCCAAGGACTGGGCTGCTCAGTACCGGGAGGCAGTGGAGATGGAGGTCCAGGCTGCAGCTGTGGCTGTGGCTGAGGCTGAGGGCAGGGCTGAGGCAAGAGCTCAAATGGGAATTGGAGAGGAAGCTGTGGCTGGGCCCAGGAATTGGGATGACATGGATATCGACTGCCTAACAAGGGAAGAGTTAGGCAATGATGCTCAGGCCTGGAGCACATTTTCATTTGAAACTGAGGCCAGAGCCTAAGAAAATGCAGATGTCAGCACCAACATCGACTTCAGCAGAGGAGCTAGCACCAGAGCTAGCTTACACAATAGTGCTAGGATTAGCTTCAGTGGTGCACCCAGTCCCAGTGGTGGTTTTGGCAACAGAACTGGCATTAGTTTTGATGGCACACCCAGCACCTGCTCCAATTTCAGTGGTAGAGCCAGTATTAGCTTTGGTGGCACACCTTGTACCAGTACCCCAGTACCAGTTTCAGTGGTGGAGTCAGCTCTGGGTTTGGAGGCACACTCATCCCCACTGCCGGCTTTAGTGGTGCACTCATTAGCAGTGCCAGCTTTGGCAGTGCACCCAGCACCAGTGCAGTCTTTGGTGGTGCACTTAGTACCAGCACTGGCTTTGGTGGCACACTCAATACCACTATCTGCTTTGGTGTCCCTCCCAGCTCTGGTGCCAGCTTTGGTGACATGTTCACTGCTAGTGTCTGCTTTGGTGGTTCTCCTAGTACCAGCACTGGTTTTGACAGCATACTCAGCACCAGTATCTCCTTCAGTGGCTCTTCCATTACCATTGCTGACTTTGGTGGTACACCAAGCACCAGCATCTGCTTCACTGGCTCTCCCAGTACTTGTGGCAGCTTTGGTGGTACAATCAGCACCTGTGTTGACTTTGGTGGTGCACTCAACACCAGTGCTGGTTTCAGCAGTGCTGTAAGCACTAGCACCAGCTTCAGTGGTGCATCCACCACCAACTCTGGCTTTGGCGGTGTGTTTAGCACTAGCGCTGACTTCAGCGGAGCACTTAGCTCCACTACTGACTTTGCTCCCAGCACCAGCATTGGCTTTGGTGGAGGTCCCAGCACCAGCCTCTGCTTTGGCAATGTGTCTAACACCAATCTATGCTTTGGTGTCCCTCCTGGCATCAGCACCTGCTTTAGTGGAGCTACCAGTGCTAGTTTTGTTAATGGACTTAGCACCAGTGTGGGTTTTAACTTTGGCAATGGGTTAAATACTGACACTGGATTTGGTGGTGGACTAAGCACCTGTGCTGGCTTCAGTGGTGGTCTGAGCACCAGTGCTGGCTTTAGTGGTGGACTGATCTCCAGTGATGGCTTTGGTGGTGGGCCTAATACCAGCTTTAATGGAGGACTGAGTACCATCTTTGGCTTTGGCAGTGGTTCCAACACCAGCGTTGGCTTTGCTGGCGAACCCAGCACCAGCATTGGCTTCAACGGTGGACCCAGTTCTATCGTTGGCTTCAGTGGTGCACTGAACAGCAGTGCTGGCTTCAGCGGTGGACTGAGCAACGGTGCTGCCTGTGGTGTTGGAGTCATCAGCCTTGGTGCCTGTAGTTTCTCCTATGGCTAGAGAGGTTTCAGGTAATTACAGCATTTCCACAGCTAAGTCCCATGGGTATTAATATAAGTGCTGGGAGATGTTATAAGAATCTCCAAGGTGGGAGGGCAGGGTGGGGAGATGAGGACAATAAAGAAGTATGAGAAAACAGTATATTTGGTACTAAAATATGTTCCTTTTTGGTGTTTTGTTTTCAGGATTATTTCCCATGTTTACAGATACCATTAATGAGTTGCAGCAGTCCTTCCTTCTCATGGAGCCAAGGTACATCCTTGAAATCTTTGTTCACCCAGCAGTCTAAGCAAATACTACTGATCAGCTGAAATTGGCATGCTATAAAAAATTTGGTTGCCAATCCTGCTTTATTCTTTGCTTTTCGTGTACTGTCATATTTGGTATCAGAGTTACATTAAATTTGCAAAATGAATTGGAGTTTTTTTTAATTGTGTTTAGGTTGTTGTAAGTGATATTATGGGTTCACAGTAGAGCTAAAGATCAGCATAGCTCTTGAGAGAAGGTGGGCTAAAAGGCCAGGTTAGGCTAAAAGGCAAGTATGACTTCAGTGGGATAGAGACTTGGGCAAAGCATAACAGGAAAAGGATAATAGCTTGAACAAAGATGTGGAGGTTGAAGGCCTGGAACAGAATGCAGAGGGAGCAGGTTCTGGATAGTAATTATAGATTCATTTTGAGATGTTTGTGTAAGAATGGAGGGAGGAAGAGGGAGGTCATCAGAAGTGGACACAGAAACAAGGGAGGGTTTTATTAGGATAGGAAAGAGACCCTACCATGTTTCATAGACCATGGGGGCAAAAGCCAATAGGGAAGGACAGTAGATAGAAAAGGAATAGGAATTGACTGAAGTAGTGCATCCCTGAGAAGGTGGGATACAACAGAGTGCCAGAAAATAGAGGGTGGATTTTCAAAGTTAAATTCTTTGGCTTTGAATCCTATTCAAACCCAAAGACCCTTACTTTGAACAGGACTTAAGGGTAGCTGTGGAAGCAGATCAATGAAGATTTTCTTCAAGCAGTAATCAGCAACCAAAAAAAAAGCAATGTGGGTTATACAAGGTTTGGGTTGCTGGTAGTTGTGATGAAAGGGCAAAGGAATAAATGCAGTGAGTGAATGAGTGTTTTTTTAGCACTGGGTTGCTGGTACCTGCCCAGAAATACTATGTGCATGCCTACTGTGTAGGAGGCATGCTGCTAGGGATCCTGTGGATGACACAGAAAGTTGTAAAGACTAGAGGTCAGTGGTCAGACAGTGATGTCAGTATCCATGTAATGGGTGATCAGTGGAGTTGAGGGGGACTGGGAGGCCAGGGTATTGTTTGGATTATTTATATGGACAGTGATAACACTCAGAATGGCAGCAAGAATTGGAGAAGAGAGGAGTACAGTGGTCCAAGTACAGCTCCTCTGAGTATAGGGATGATGGTGTCATGCCCTCGGCCATACTGCCCACCAAAGAACAAGGCCAACAAGTAGTTACAGAGATCTATCTCCTGCCTCACTTTTGGAGATGCTATGCCAGAACTCTTTCTGCCAGGAAGCTCTCTCCCATTCCACATCTCCACAGTACCAGAGCCACTTCACAGGGTCAGGATCTTAAGAAGATCCTGTGACAGAAGCCTCACAATGGCCATCTCTCCCCTCTTAAAGGCAGCCAGAGAAGTTTTCATTGATCAGAGAATACAAATTAAGAAAAAAAAGTTTCATCCAGAGCTAGACAGCTCCTTGGTTGTACCTAGAAATCAAGACCCATTCTAGAACTGCTGAGGGCATCTTCACTGAAAGCAGGACTCTCTCAGTGAGGCCAAATCCAAAGTCTTCTCAGTGTAGAAGAAGAATAAGGATAGAAGCTTCTAATGGTGGAAGACAGTGAGGAAAGAGGTAGTTTGGACTCCTGGGAAGCACTCAATAGTGGGCAGGAACGGTGTCCAGGGCTTCCTCAGGTTCTCGGGTGACGTCCACATTCTGAGAGGAGAAAGCCCAACATTAATAGGGAGGAGACAGCAGTGTGGAGCCCCAGCCCGTTCCTGGTCTGCTGTCTTCACTGCCACACTCTCTTCCAGCTGAGCCTGGATCCTGACCTTTTCCCCAGGCAAGTCTTGGGGAATCTCAGCCTGGGGCCTTTTGGCAGGGGCTGCTCTAGCCCTGCATCTCCATGGTGCCTCCAAGTCTGGGCTGTGATTCCAGCATTTCTGGGTGCTGGCTGTCTACTTGATGGTGTGAAACACCCAATGTCTGTGGGACTGGGGTACCCTTTCAGTGCAGGAGGGTGCTTTTGCCATGTGTCCACTTAGGCCACAGAGTCCCTCACTTACCTCAGGCTTCTCCCGGTGTGTGTTTACAGCCTCCACATTCAGGTCGATGGACTCCACTTTGCAGCCTCAAAAAGAACAACCCATCCATCCATAAACCCCCAAGGAAAGCACAGGTCTTCCCTGAGGTGTCATCCCTTACCACCTCCATCACCACCCACACCCCCAGCTCCACGCTGTGTGCAGCTGTGACTTCCCTGTGGAGAGGGGAATTTGGACCAGCTCTGTGATGTGTGGGGACAACACCAGGCCTAAGAGGCAGCCAATGGGACATCCCTCCAGCTCTTCCCCTAATAGTCTCAGTGTTCTCTGAGCCTCCATTGCTCAACTGTCAATGGGAAGATGAAAAGAGATCATCTCTGGGGCCTCCCCTAACTCTTGTGGTTTGTGAGACAGCGATCTAATGTATATAATGACGAAGCTCTGCGGGTTCTCCAAGGTGAGTCAGCTGGTGAAGTGGCGGAAGAGTCCAGGGGCCACTGCCTTGGGACCATCAGTCCCAGGTAAAGTTTATTTAGAGGACAATGGTTATAGCAATATCCAAGGTGGGGAATGTCACAAGGGAGTTTGGGGGAGCCTGAAGAAAGAGGAAGGTGGTATCATTGGGGCCTGAGGCTGGCAGAGGAGGCCCAATGCCTGTGTAAATCCACTCTGCTAACTCCATCTCTGGATTGCACTCTACTCTGGGCTTCAGTACACCAACTGCCCTGTACACAGTGCAGAAGAGTTTTGAGACTGTCCCTTCCCTGCCCATGAACAATTCACAGCTAACTAATGCCACAAGAAAGAGTCTAAAGTGTCCAGGCTAGCCTTTGAGCCCAATCTTAAATCTGGCCCCAACATACACTTGTTCCTCTGGTCTCATTCGGAGATACCCTGCCCCAGCTACAACTTGGTGCTCTGTGCTCATTGCTCTCGTAGAGACAGAGGAAGTTGGGGCTAGAGGACATCCCAGTTTTTCCTCATTCTCATCTTGCCACCATCAGTCCTACCTCCACTAGCAGCCAACTACCCACCCAAGAAACCTCCACCACGACTCTACTGAGCAAATGGTATGCACTGGAGGCATACTTATACTTATGGCCTATAAGTGCGTTTTCCCAGATGAAAGTGGAGGCTCTTACCATAAGCCACAGGTGTGAGTTTGAGCACTGTGTGCAGAGGGCACCTGAGGTATGGCAGCTCATCTGGAAAGGAGAAGGTGACCATCAGGGACAGGGTGCTGGGGAGGTCACCAAGTCCCCAGGCCTGCAGGTTTTCAGCACTCTCCCTTGTCCACACCCCTTCCCCATGGTTGGCTCCCCAGGGGCCCACTGCCCGGCACCCTGTGGGGTGGTCAGGGAGGAAGAGAGCAGGGAGGAGGCCGGAGGGCCCTGGGGAATGCAGCCAGACCACGGGTCCCCCAGGACAGTCAGGCTGGTCACCTCGGAGGTGGCCTACCTCCTCACCCACAGGGCAACCTCGACAAGGCAGGCCTCCCACCTCCCCCCAGCCCCGCCCCAGCCCCGGGTCTTCCACAGGCTCCCTGGCCACGGAAGCCCACATCGCCTCTCCCCTCTCCCCAAGTGTTTTCCTGAGAACCTACTGCGCACCAGGCCCTCGGAGGAGGTGTGAGGGTACCCGGGCAGCTCCACAGCATTTGCCCCCATCCGGGCCTGTGCCCGCTGACTCCTCTCGCTCTCGTTGACCGACAAGCATTCCTCAATTCACTTGTTTCCAGTTATTGACTATTCTGCATACATTTTCATGACTATTTCCTTGCCATTTCTTCTATGGGCCTACATGTTGTTACCAGACATCCCTGAGGGGAGGGGATGATCAGGCCCATTCCACGGATGAGGAAAGTGAGGCTCCCAGAGTCAAGACACCCTGAGGCACACAGCCGGGAAGAGGCAGCGCTGGGCCTGGCACCCAGAACCCTCTGAGTTCAGATGTGTGCTCCGCCCACTGCAGTCTGCCGCCGCTGGCCCGAGGGGCTCACGGTGTCTTGGGGGTGATGGCCCCACCTCAACACTCTCTCAGAACACCCACCTACACACCCTCCCAAACTGCCCATACCACTCCCCATCTCCCTCCAGTGAGCCAGAACCCCAAGGCTCACAGCTTCCCAGCCCTGAGGTTCCTCCTACACAAGTTAGGGCCCTGCCAATGCCCTCCCAGCCCCCTGAGACATCCGCTTTGACACTTTCCTGGACATCCATCCTGCTCCTCCTCCTTGTCTTTGTCACCATCACCGTCAGGCCCTGGGCCCCACACTTTGGTGCGCTATCTCCTTCCCACCTGGCCGATACTCTGCGGGATTTACTGTTCCTCCTGCCACACAGGACGCAACAGACTCACAGTAGGGAAGCCACTTGCCTGAGGTCTCTGGCCCCGCCCTGCCACCACCTCCACAAGTGACCTGGCCCTGCCTTTTCTCTCTCTGGCCTTTAGAGGTCCCACCTCTCACAGCATGGGATTGGACTAGGCTACTCTGAGGGGGCCCCAGGTCTGTGGTCCGGGGGTCGGCACTCTTAGTCACATCATGTCTCTGGGCTTCAGTTTCCTCACCTGGGTAATAGGGGTAGGAGCATGCGCTCAGCCTGCCTGGCTCAGCTCCCGGGGCAGCGGTGAGCAGCTGGTGTGGCCCACACATGAAAGCAGGTAGGAGGTGGGTAAAGTAGTGTGCAAACAGGACACACACCTACTGCTGACATACTCCATGCATGTCTGGGGGTGGGGAATACATCTAAAATTTATCTGGGATCGATGTCCCTGTCAGCCCCTCTGAGGCCCATGACCTAAGTAGGGTCAGGCACTTCACCTCTCAGAGCCTCCTTTTCCTCATCTGCACAGTTGGGTTATAGCGCTCAACTCAGTCTCAAAGAGAACTCTGAGCAGTAGATATGTGGACAATATCAGAAATCTGGTAACACAAGGACTGCTACCCCAGCCCCCATCACTTTTTTTTCCAGTGAGGAGATTATGGACCTGTTAGAGGAAGTGATTTGTCCAATGTCAAGTTCTCAAGTTCCTTGGGTTCCAATTCTAGATGACTCCATATTACAAGTGTCCTTGATTTTGAAACTAACAATATAGAAATGATGCAAATCCTCAAACATTGCACACTTCAGGTATGGCTTTGCTCTGTCCTCACAAACCCTCACAGTGTCCTGGAGATGGTACTACTGCAGCATCCATATCACAAGTGTAATCTTACACCTGAAGGTGGCACAACAATCCCTTGCCAGGCCATCTTCCCTAGTTTGTGATTCAGTATATGTAGTCAGTGTATAAATACTCTGTAAATTATAATGTTTAGGTACTTTTTTAGAAAAGAAATAATCATTTAAATTTTAAAAAATGAAAGCACTATCTTGAAATCACCTCTACAGTAAATATAGAAACCTATAATCAGAATCATGAGGCCACAAAAGGTCCATTACCACCTGATGACAGCAAGCTTCTGAAAAATACTGGCTCAGCTTTTCCAGATTGAAGCAGACTGTATAGGCTGGCTTTGAAGACATTAGCTCAGATTGGTAATAATACTAATAATAGCAGATAACACTTATGTAGCCCATGCTACGTTGACTTAGAACAGTCATGAACTGTTCTAAGCTGTTTACAAATGTTGATTTATTTAAACTTCATCATTATTCTCCCCATTTTACAGATGAGGAAACTGAGGCAGAGGTTAAAGTAATTTGCCAAAGCTAGTATGTGATAGAGCAAGAATTTGAGCTCAAGCATTTTTGTCCTAGATACTGTGTTCTTAACTACTAAGATATAAACCACCACTTGCTAGTGTCAGGGTCTCAAATCACACCCAACTCCCCATGCCAGGAACAGAGAGAACAGTGGTACCTGAGCTCTTATCCAGGAAGTAGGCTAGGAGGCACCGCATGACAGCCTGGTGACAGATCACCAGTACATTTTCCTGCCGTTCTAGCTCCATTATAACTGGCTCCAGACGCTGAACCAGATCCTCATAGGACTAAAAATAAGAAAAATGCTTAAGTAAGAAAGGGACATGAGGCACATTTGCCCACAGGAGAGGAACTCTAGACTAGGAGTTAGGAAAATTTGGTTGTGGTGTCAGTTCAGTTGTTGACTCAGCAGTATGACCTTAGACAACTCACTACATTATTAGGGTCTTGGTTTGTCATCTATTGAATGGGAGGGGCAATCAATATATTTAACTAGGTATCGATAACTGTACAAGATCAACAATGAAAATAAAAATTAAAAAAAATAATAAAACTTCCCACTACAAAAATTCCTAGAAAAGCTAGATAAAATAAATGCCTGTACTGCTGACATTTCAAGAAAATAAAGGATACATCGTAGAGTCCCACCAAAACACTAATTTGAAAGAACATAAGCACCCCTATGTTCAATGCAGCATTATTTACAATCGCCAGGATATAGAAGCAGCCCAAGTGACCATCAGTAGATGAGTGGGTAAAACAGCAATGGGACATTTACACAATGGAATTCTACTTGGCTGTAGAAAAGAAGAACGTTTTACCCTTTGTGACAGTATGGATGGACCTGGAGAACATTATGCTAAGTGAAATAAGCCAGTCAGAGAAAAGCAAATACCATACGATTTCACTTATCTGTGGAATCTAATGAACAAATTGAACTAACAAGCAAAACAGAGACAGACTCATAGATAGAGAGCAGATGACAGCTCTGGGGAGATTAGGGTGGGGAGGGATCAAGCAGAATGGAAAAAGGACTCACAGACATGAACAACAGGGTGGTGATTGTGGGAGGAAGGGGGTATAAGGGGAGTAAATGGCAATGGAAAATAAAATAAGAAATAAAAAATAAAATCAATAAATGTAGGCTTCCAAAATGAATAAAACCTTTGGGGGAAAAGAGTGATAAGTGGATGTGGAAGCTACAACTACCCTGTGGGCACTTATCAATCATGCTATACAAGACACTTGAGTTTTTAAAACCTTACAGAGATAGGAGACAAGGCCTTAGGCATGTACAAGTTAGGGAGTCGCAAATGAAATTCTCAAATAAACCTGAGAACCTCAAAGGGCTACATCCTCAATAAAAGTATAAACTGAAAAAAGTATATATAGGCAAAGAGAAATAATAAGAACATGTATCTGTGTCTGCTTGACTCTTAATACAAAAAATTAGGAAATGCTTCCTATAAGAATGTACAACTACAAGTCTACCCTCCAGTGGGTTTGTGGTTGAGCATTACACTATCCATGTGTTTTAGAAAATGTTAAGTTGAATGGAAGGGAAGATAAAGTGCTTCTCAGATAAGGTCAAGTTCAAGGAGTTCATCATCACCAAGCCCTTATTATATGAAATGTTAAAGGGATTTACCTAAGAAAAAGAAGATAAAAAATAGGACAGTGAAAAGACAGCAAACTCACAGCTATTAACAACCACACCTAAAACAAAAGCAAACAACTAGAACAGGAACAGAACCACAGAAATTGAGATCACATGGAGAATTAGCAACAGGGGAGTGGGAAGAGGAGAGAGGGGGGAAAAGGTACAGAGAATAAGTAGCATAGATGGTGGGTAGAAAATAGATAGGGGGAGGGCAAGAATAGTGTGGGAAATGTAGAAGCTAAAGAACTTATGACACATGGACATGAACTAAAGTGGGGAAATGTGGGTGGGAGGGGGTGTGCAGGATGGAGGGGAATGATGGGGGAGAAATGGGACAACTGTAATAGCATAATCAATAAAATATATTAAATTTAAAAAATATAAATAAATAAATAAATAAATAAATAAATCCTCTACCCACGAAAGAAAGAAAGAAAGAAAGAAAGAAAGAAAGAAAGAAAGAAAGAAAATGTTGAGATTTTAAAAAGAAGTGATTTCCAGTTGTTAGCACCCAGGAGTGTTTGGAAAAAGCAAATAGAAATTTTCTCTGGACTCTCTCAACTCAGATTGCATGGGATATCCACAGTTAAATTTTTGCCAAACTGAAGATCACATAGTATGCAAGGAAAATAAACTATCATGAGTGAAAATAAGCAGGAAAAAAAACAAGAAGGGAACTTTAAAAACTTAAATAAATAATACAAAATATAAAACAAATATGTTTAAAATTTTTTAAAAATTAAAGAGGGAGTAAAAAAATGTTAGGAAGAAATGAGCTGCTACCAAATAAATGATGCAGATTTGAAACAAAACTAAATAGAATTGTAAAAACAAAAAATATCCATCAAAATTGAAAAAAATGGATGGAGTAAACAGAAGTTTAGATACACGTTAAGAAATAGTAATTTGGAAGACAGATGAAGAAATTATTCCAGTTGCAGCAAAGAGATCAAAAATAAGAAAAAAGTAGACCTTAAGAATAGAGACAGGACTAACACACATGTAATTGCATTTCCAGAAGGAGATATTACAGAGCATGTGATGTCTAAGAGTTTTTCTAGAACTGATGAAAAATCCCAATACTCAGATTCAGGAGCCCAACCCAAGCAAGATAAATGAAAATAAATTAATAATTAGACACATCAGACAACAACTTAAAAGCAATCAAGACATAAAGACCCTAAAAACAGCCAAGAGAAAATAAACATCAATTAGACTGATAAGAGACTTCTTAGCCACATTAGAACTTAGAATACAGTGGAGATAATATCTTCAAAGTACTGAGAGAAAACAAACACCAAACTAGAATTTCATACCCAAAATATCATCTAGAACTGAGCCCCCACCAAGACCTTTTTTAAAAATTGTTTTATTTTTATTTATTTTTAGAGAGAGGGGAAGGGAAGGAGAAAGGGAGAGAAACATCAATCTGTCGTTGCCTCCTGTGTGCCCCCTACTGGGGACCTGCCTCCCAACCCAGGCATGTGACCTGACTGCGAATCAAACCAGCAACCTTTCAGTTTGCAGTCCAGTACTCAATCCAGTGAACCACACCAGCCAGGGCTATAATGTAATTTCTGAGGATAAAGATAAAAATGTGAAAATGCTTTCACATTGGATATCAATTGTTTTATCTTCTCTGATGTCCACCTTTTCTGATAATTGTTCCCAAGAATTTGTATCAGAAATGGAATACGACTAATAAATAGTCTAAAATGTGGAACTGTCTAAATGGAGGCTGGGTAGAAAGCAATGAGGATTTACCGCACATGGGGATAGGGAACCATCAGGTCTGGTTCATGTGGTGGCAAAGAAGGAGGTGAAAATTTTAGCCATGGCCCATTTGGATTCTAACCCGCTGCCCAGAAAGGCTGGAGCTTTAGACAACTTGACAATAAAATGTCAGGACATTAGAGTATGTTGAACTATTTTAAGTGCCTTTAGTGAAAGGATACTAGAGACAAAGTCTACGATAAAGTGAGTCCTGCTAAAAGCAGAGAGGAAATAAGCAGGCAAATATGTAGCTTTTAAAACAGAGGAATCTCTTGCCTATAAGCAAGAATCTGAGACATCTATGGGCCAGGTAATCATGTGCCTTGTGAGATGGGAGTTGCTTAAAAATACGCTTTATCTTCTTTCTAAAGCAATCTAGGAAACTATGGAACTTAACCATTGGAATGGAGATATTGGGGAGGAGTTCTATGAATCAGCCCATCCTTCAAACCTTACCTCTCCCTTGGGATAGCGGTAGCGATATTTATCTTGGTCCCTTAGTGCAAATTCTTCAGGGTAATGTTCCTGAATTTCTTCATAGGTCATCTCCTCACACACACCCTGAGGAAAGTTATTTGGGGACAAAAATATTCACAAGGTGAAATCCACACAGCCTTTAGCATGGTTTTGAGGCCAAATGATTGTTGAATAGTAGCACCTAGGTTTCTGCGAACACAGCTCTCGGTTTGTGCCTGCTGAGTGTGTGTGTGTGCATAAGGTGTGTGGCTGTGCAGATGTGAGAGTGAGTGCATGCGTATAGGTGTGTTCAGGATGAGTATATGGTAGGTCTCTGTGATATGTCATATGATTGTCCTAATACGTTTGTAGGTGTACATTGTACATATATGTATGGATTTCTATCAATATTTGGGCTTAAGGATTTGTGACTTTGCATGTGTGGATGCAGTATGTTTATGGTGTATACCTGTGGTATGTTGAGGGACCTATGTTTTGTGTTTGTGTACTTATCATATGTAGTGTACTTGTGTGATTGTGTGTGTAAAGGGTGTCTGAGCATCTGACAATGTGCCTGCATGGTTGTTTCTATGGTATGTCTTTCCATGTGTGTCTTGGTGTACCTGTGGCATATGTATTTGTGAATCTGTATGTCCCTGATTATGTTTCTAGTGTATATGTGTGAACATATGTATGCCTATGTCTGAGGTCTGTGTGAATTTGTGGTAATATGCTTGAGGCTGTGTGTCTGTACTGTGTATGTGTCTATGGTATGCCTCTGTGTTCATGTGATGTAGAAATATGCAAAGACAGCATGTGTGTCTGATTGTGAGTGTGTCTATATGTATCTCTGGGTGTTTCTGTAAGTGTGTATGTGTGCATGCATATGGTGTAGGTGTTATTGGTAGATATGTCTGAGAGAGGGCCTGTGTCTGACTAAGTGGGTCCATGTGTCTGTGAAGTGCATGTCTGTGACTGTAAACATACATGGGGTGTGTGTCTGTGACTGCGTATGCAAGTTTGTGCATCCACAGCAGGGTTCTCCCACTTTATAGCATTTCTCATCCTTCCTGCCCCTACCTCTGCTCTAGGATCTCTGGCAGATAAAGAAACAGCTATCTATGGAAATCTCAGAAGGCAAAGATTAGTAAATACCTAATGATTTCAGAGTGGGCCTAGGGAAGATACACTCTCCTCACCCAAAGAAGAAATTGGGAGTCAGAGATTGTTCCTCAGGAGCATATGAGAGCTCTGAGTCCAGTGAGAAGTTTCCAGAAGTAAGGTGGCCGCTACTGGAGTAGGAAAGTGATGTTGGGTTTATGTTTTCCTTCTGGTTGTATGGATTCCAAGGATTAGATCTTCCTATAGGGGAAGCAGCAGGCTCTGGCTGTTGTCTTTTGAGCAATCTACCAGGTTTCCCTTAGGGGTGAGGCTCACTTCTGCCCCAGCCCACAGACAACTTTGCATTGTCAAACTTCTTCTACTGATAGTGCCCATGAGAGAAAGTGTGCCCATGAGAGAAAGTGTGCCCTATGGAATACCCAAGGTCCTTCTAGATTGGCTTCAACTTTCTATTATGAAGCATTTTGGGAACTTTTTGCGTGTGGAAATGGTCACTGATTCCCTATTGACTTCAGGAAAATTGCCTAATCTCTCTGAATTTTGTTTTCCTTATCTGCAAAATGAGGAGAATCACATTACCCCCCAAAATTGTTTTGAATATTAGAGGTAGTATGTGCAAGAGACTAGTACAGGACGTACAAAGCACATTTTAAAGACTCAATCAATTGAACTAATTATTAATATATTATTGATCATGGAAAACAAATCAGAAACCTAGGCATCATTCTAAGTTCTTGCTTCTTCCTGACCCACCCCCTCATCATGGATTGCTGAGACTCTACCTGCTAAAATTCTCTCAAACCTATTCCTTTTTTCCTCCCTCTTACTCTCCACTGCTACAACTTTAGCAGTTCTACACACACACAATACCCTCTTTGCTTAAGCTGTTCTCTCTGCCTGGCATACCATTTCTGATCTCCACTACCTGGGCTCAATATTAACCCTCCAAGTTAACACTGGCATCATTTCCTCCAGGCAGATGCTGGCTGAGCTAGATGCCCTGCCCCGATATCTGTGCACCTATAGTAGCCTATCAGAGCCTGTATTACACCTACCGTTCTGTACTCCTTCGTTTATCTGTCTGCCCTGTTTAGCCCAAAAACTCAGTGAAGACAGGAACCAATCTCCATCTCCAGTACCACCCCAGTGGTGAAACAAAGTAAGTTTCCAATAAATGTTCACATCACGTATGTGCTAGAGAAAGCATAACTGTACTCTTACGATGAAGCACTTACATATTTTCTTGCATGCATTTTATAGCAAATACATGTGATATCTAGAACAATGCTGTATATACCTTTTTTAAGTATGTGTATCACTGTGCATGTGTAGTTAAGTACATATGTATGTATGTATACACACATACTTGTCTGTATTTGTACAGGTATATTTAGCAGACAAGCAAGTTAACCTACCTACATTCACGTTATCTACCCCTGTTTTGAAGCTTTTACTTTGAGGTCTAACAATCATAATCTGTGCACTGCTACCTGATGTCAGCATATATATAGTGCAGGTGAGACAATGGAGAGGAAACAATGCCTTTTCAAAGAGCTCATGAGAAAACCTGACCCTGAAGAGAGATTGACATGTCATGAGGGTCAGATGACATATTTCCTAAGTTTTTCTTCTTCTTTCCATCTCCAATGCCACCCTCACCTCTTGCCTGGACTAATGCAGTCATCTTTATACTGGTGTATAAGCTCATTCTGGCTTTCTTCCTACCTAGTCTCCACATGTGGCCAGAGTGGTCTTTTTATTTGAAAAAATGTGAATCATGTTCAAGCCACTCCTCCTTGACTTAGATGACATCAATGTCTTCCCTTTTATAGGGCAGCATTCAAATCCCTCAACATGATACAAAGCTATATAAACTGCCTTCCTTTCTAACCTTTTCTCCCTTATTTCCAGACCTTACAATCACAGCCCCAACCTCTCTACTATTTTATCCTCATTTTTTTGTCCATGCCATGTTCTCTTCTCACCTCTCAGCCTTCACATGAGCTGTTCCTTGCCACTGAAATTAAATTTATCCTCTCACTCCCAGCCCATTTTGCCTGTTTCTTTTCTCACCTCTAGCTTCTTGTAGGAAGCTTTCCTTGTAAACCTCCCACCACTGAGTCTTTTCAGGAGCACCCTCACCTTCTGAGCCTCCACAGTCCCTTGTACTTCCCCTCTCACAATCCTTTGTCACATGAGATGCAGTGTCTTTTTTACTGTCTGCCTTTGGGCTCCATGAGGAAAGGAAACTTGTCTGCTCTGTTCTATCCTTCATTGGATCCTTAGCACACAGAATGGTGTCTGGCACATGGGTGGTTGTTAAGAAATGTTTGTTGAATTAATTAGGTTACCATAGAGGCGAAAACAGAGGCAATCCAGAGTGTAAGCCCAGAGTCAAGCCCCGCCATCCACCAGGAAATCCATTCCCCTACATCTCACCGCATCAATCTCGTTCAGGGCCTTCCACTGCTCATAGGGGACGCCCAGGGCCTCAGCTGTCTGGATAGTCCTCTTCATGTGGCTGGTCCACACTTTCAGGGAGCTGATGCCCTGGGACTGAATGAAGTTGGCCAGGGCATAAGCATACTATAAAGTGGGGGTACAGTTGAGGAGAGGAGGAGAGAAAGAGAAGAGATGAAAGAATACAGGGTAGCCATGAGAACAAGTTCAGATCTCACAAATGGTAGAATGATGATGTACAAGCATGAATACAGAGTTTAAATATCATACTCTTTCCCAAGAGAATAGAAAAGAGTATGTGTGTTTGCGTATGTATATGTGTGTATATTTGTTCACTAGTGCTTGGTCACTGAACCATCTATTCAGTTATTCATTTATACAAACAGCCCACCTGTAATATTTGTGGAGATTTGGAGAAGAGGACAGATGGAGGCACTCTACCGGAAGTCCATCTCCCTTCTCTTCCTGCCTCTATCCCACCACTCATAGATGTTTGTAGATAATCCAGTCACATCACCAAGTTTTGTCCACCCCATATGTTCACCAATTCCCCCTGATCCACAAACTGATCCTTTGGCCACCCCTTCACCTAGGGGTGAACACTCCTGTTATGTGGCCTACTCTTGTAAGAGTGGCCTACTCTTGTAAGTGGACAGACCCTGGAATAAGGTCACGCAGGTGCTGGAAACACACTAGACCACAAGTACAGAGATTTCTAGGGTCTGGGTACTCAGAGCATGTGTGGATGTGGTATGGTAGGGATTTGGGGGAATTTCTCTTTGATCCTTTGAATTCTTAGTGCTTTAGTAGGGGTCCTGGTACCCAGGTTCTAGGAGCATTCAAACATGTATTGAGTATATGTGGACCTATGATGGGTAATAGGGTGTCCTGTTCTAAAGACACAATCAGTACAGGGAGGGAAACAACGACAGCACCAAGGGAAACCACACAGGGCTGCGGGTGCCCAGATGAAAGAGGGATTCACTCTCCTTCTGTGTACAGGCCTGTTACTAGTCACAGATGGTGTGTGAGGAACGTCTGCACAAATGCAGAGACACAGGCACACATTTAGATGCAGAAACATGGGCATTGTGTACACACATCCTAGTGGTGGATTCTGAGTCAGCAGGCAGTGTGCTCTGGTGGGAGGAGCCCTTGGCTGGGTGGTAGGTGATGGGGATAAACTGCTCCAGCTCCCTTACACAGTCCCCATGTGCCTGGGATGCGTCCCGGCACCTCTCTGGCCTTGGATCTCCTGCCTGTAAGATGTGAACAGCATGCGGTCGCCCAGCCTGGTCTCTGTGAGTGGAGATCAGAGAGTGGATGGGCAGCACCCGGAGCTGAGAGTTGCTGTGATTGATGTGGGTGACGGTCCACGGGAAATTGCGTGGTGCACTGTGCCCATGAGTGTGAAGGTTGGGCCAGGCAGTGTGTGCACATGTCCACATTTGTGTGGAGGGAGGCGCGCCATTTGCAGACGGCCACGTGTCCCAACTGGGTGCTGAGCTATGCAGGCAAGGCCGTGGCCAGCCCCAACTAGGAGACCCCTGGCAGCAGGTGGTGCCACAAGGTGGGGTTGACGCCTCTGGTGGCCTCTGACTCTGCTCTAAGGAGTGAGAGAGGTGAAGAGTCAGAGGTCAGGGTCCACCTCGAGAGGAGGCTGGCAGTCTGAAGGCAACGGAAAGGCAGACACGAGGACGCGGCTGCTGGTGAGGTGCCTTGCCCGTGGCACTGCCACCTCTGCAGTGGGGGATGCTGAGGGGCAGGCAGAAAGGCCTGGTTTTCAGTCCTGGCTCCAGCTGCGTGTGACCTGGGGCTGCTCTCTGCTCCTGTCTGGGGCTCAGCCTCCTCATCCATAAACTGGCGACAGTACTGTCCAGCCTGCAGAGCTGCCACGAAGATTAAATGAGGCCACACAGGTGGAAGCAGATGGTGCTGCGACTGTGCACAAGTGTCCCATAAAAGAGGGTACCCCACTCCATCCTGCACCCCACTTCCCACTTGTCCCATCCCCCAGGCAATTTCCTCCAGCAAGAACCTGTGCTAACAAGCCCAGGCTCAGGGCTGAACCCTGGGGAGGATGTGTCCCTTTATCGAGCCAGCACCCATAATGTGCAGCATCCATAATGCTTGGCTGGATGGAAGGGGCTCATGCCATAGAGTCAGAGTTGGGCCAGTACTGGGAGAGATGGAGCCCGGGGCCTGGTGACCTGCCTGGGGGCAGGAGAGGACAGGGGAAGGCTTCCTGGACCAGACTGGGGAGCAGGAACTACATTCTGCAAGGTGGTGTGGGAGGTAGGGGAGGAAAGAAGCAGTAATTGGTGAGAGATAAGTGCTGACAGTGTAATGACCTGCAGTGGGGTGGAGGTGGTGTAACATCAGCCCTGGGTAATGGAGGAAAAGATGGATTCAAGGATGGGGCACTTCAGTATAGCTGTCTGTGCAAGTAATAGCCACTAGCTGACAGAGAAAGGCAGCCTAGGTGAGGAAACTGCATAAGTGAAGGTATACAGTTGTCAGAAAGATGAGGGGACCAGTCAGGCAGGGGCAAAGGGAGCTCATCATACTGGGGCTGGAAGAGCAGCCAGATCTGGGCAGGCCTGGAGTTCCAGGACCAAATTCTCAGACTTGCAGCTCCTACGGGCACATGATAGCCCTTCAAGCATGGGTCAAGACTGAGTGGCTGACAGGGCAGAAGAGTGGGAGTGACCTGTCACTGAGTACCGCCATCCTCAAGACCCAGGCAGTGGCCACTCCACTGCCTATGGCCCACCTAGTTCAGCTCAGCCAGTGCCTCAGTGCACAGGGCCCTCCCTACCTGCTTGCCCCCCCTACCTGCTTGCCCCGAGCTGAGAGGCCAGAGTCACCTCCAATGCGGCCTCTGAGGTTGAGTTCACTTTCACCATGCCGGCATAGGTAGATGGAGCGGGGTGTGACATGGATGTTCATAAGATAGTATACTGTACGGCTCTGGATGTGGTCCTGCACTCGATTCACCATGTAGCGTGTGCCCACGTCGAAGATCTTGATGTAGGACAGGTGGCTGAGTCAGTCCAAGCAAGAGTGAGGAAAGTTCAGGGGCTGAAGGTGGAGAGACTAATCCCAAGATAAACCCCCAACACACACCCGACTTCAAGCCTCCTCCACAACCCAGCTCTCACCGGCCTTTCCTCTAACAAGATACCATACCTTGTGCTTTTCTGGGTACCTGTTCTAGAGATTTGGTCCCTGACCACCTTCAGGAGCTCGCTGCCTGCTACCATCTCCCTCTGTCTCCTTTTCTGTCTCAACTTGAGCCAAGTTGTCTTTTCACCTTCATTCATCACACTCCAGGCATCCAGGGTTCCCTTTTCTGTGGTTCCCATTCCTGACATTCTCGGAGAGAAGAGGTAATCTGTGCCCCTGGATACCTCCAACATCTCACTGACAGCTCCAGATTTGTCCACTCCCTTGCTCTTTCAAGTCATGAGCCAAGCTCTGCCACTCTGTTCTTTGAACCTCTGCTATGATATATTTTACTTGACACTCTATATGCAGTTAGTTACCAGATTATGTCTTTGTGTGCTTGTGTTTCTGTGTATGTCTCTTTCCTTACTCAGAAAGGAGGGTGAGTTGAGTTCTTTCCCCATCTTCCATGAAGTCAGCACACACACCCTTGTCTGTTCTAAGTATTGTGCTTGGGCTGAGGACTCAGCATTTGCCATTTGGGAGCTGTTAGGCCTGGTAGGAATACATATTTAGAAATGCATGATCAATGCTCAACACCTATTCTCCAGTCACTAGTCACTTACTCTAACGTGTGCCAAGTGCTGGGGTGTGGGAATACATAGATAGTTTACAGCATCAGTGGGAAAGTTGTGGTCCTTGCTTAAAGCCCCTTTTTAATCACCTCAGTTCTGTGATTTGTCATAAACTAACAACTGTAAACAGAATGATAATCAAATTATTCAACAACTTCTTTACAGAGAGCTCAAAATAGGGGACATTGATTAATCAGAAGAACCATAGATCAAGACTTCTGAGGCACTTGCTGTGCCAGGCATTAATTCCTAAGTTGTCTGATTGTAAGGAGTTCAGTGTGATCCCTGTTAACAGGTTGGGGAGGCTGGGGCAATGGGGTGACACACCAGGAACCCTGTGTGCACAGTAACAAATCCCAGTGAATGGAAATAGCTGCACTAACCCAAGGCAGGTAAGGCAGTGGCTGATGGGTTTGGTTTCATAAAATTTCTGTGATGTTCCTAAAGAAGGCATTTCTATCTGCACCATACTCATCATATCCATCCCTATCATTCATGTCTAATGGTTCCCATAGGACATTCATATTTGCTGAACATTTTGGGGGCTTCTGGCAGGGAATGCAGACTTTCAAGTATATGAATCCATATAACAATCCTAGAAAGCAGAGATTATTACCTGTGTTTTATAGTTGAGGAAGCTGAAACAGAGAGAGGAAGTGATTTGCCTAAGGTCATCCTCTCCAAGGACCCTCAGAGTCCTTACAATTAGAAAATAGATGATGTAGCATTGTTGCATGGCTACTGTCTGTTCCTGACACTAGGTTCTTGGTGGCTGTAGGAGAATTTCCAAATTGTTCAGCTTAGTCTGATATTCTAGGTGCCTTCACATATTGGTCCCACTTGGCCTCACCTCACTATTCCATGGTCATGCTCACAACTTCTTTATTTCATGTCAGCCTTTATGCCTTTGCTAGTATATTCTCTGTACTCCTCTACTCTTATTCAGATTTAACTAGGCCATTATGAAGTGCTATTCTCTTTGCTTGAAAAAGTGTTTCTTGCCTGGTCTCCAAAGTTGAGGTCCCATGCCTCCATACTTCAAGAACCAGTACGTTCATTCTCTCTAGAAGGCTTCTTTGAGCCCAGGATCAGAGGTGCTTCACACCAAAAGCATTACAGTAACTAATACCCATACATACCATGTAAAATGTCAATAAAGTTATAAAGTATATTATAATATGAGGAGGTTCTACCAAGTTCTGTTTTCATTTTTCCCATTTTGACTAACTTGATGCTGGAAATATAAAATATTAAAATATTTCAAGATTATTTTATTTTTGGTAGCCTCTTCCTTGCTGGTACCATAAACACATCTAGTGTACCTACTAGGTAAACTTGCTCTTCTAGACCTCTTCCACTGAGCCGGGCTGGGTCCCCTCCTCTGTGTTCCTCCAGCACACTTGTCCTACCATCCCAACTATTCTAATCAACTGTATATTCATGGTCTTCCCCAACCAAGTGGTCATTCCATTAGAGCAGGGATGGACCTTTCTTCTTTGGGTTCGTAGGGCACAGATTAGGGCTGGGCCCTGAGGCATGTACTGTAATTATCTTCTGATGGAAAAATGATTAAATAAAACCAACCCTCATAATCAGTCATCTTCATGCCCAAACTGATTCATCAAACATCTGCGCACCCACAGGAGAATAGGTTGAAGGCTAGGGGCTTTCTCAATATCATTATTTCCCCCGAGTTCGTCTCCTTCATACTTCTTCCACCATGTGCTGCTAGCCCTTTTGTGAAAATCTGAAAAGGTAACACTTTCCTCAGAGCAGAAACAGCCCCACTCCAGCATATATGCCTTGGTGACAGAAGTAAGTGCACACTTGACCTAAGTGCACACTTGACCTAAGTGCCCATGCACAGAGAACAATCCTCACAATTGTACATAAGGTCCTGACTCTTGCACTGAGTGTCTAAGCCTCATGTGACACTTTTTATGATATTGAGATATTAGAATTGAAGAACCAGGCTGGAAGTTTGAAGATAAGGTTTGATTATATATTCTGCTACTGATTAATTGTGTGGTCTCAGGTAAGCCCTTTCCCTCCCCTGGGTCTGCATTTCCCAATTTGAGGAGTAAGGCAGTAACAATGCTCACCTCTTAGGACTTCAGTTAGACAAAGCTGGAAGGATATTCTTTAAACCTCCTAGTGTAGTATTGACTGTTGAAACCTCCTTACCCTTCTCACTTGGGTTCCAAAGAGTCTGAGCAATGTGAGTCTCTTCTCGTCACAACCCATTTTGAAGGAGAGTAGAGTTCTGGGAATACCTTATATCTAAAACTTAACATCTTCCCTATACTGTCAGCTAACACCTCTCCTATATTTACCTGGTATTTTGAATAAAGGTTTCAAATTTTTCATGTGTCTTCCCATATTGCAAGGTACTATGGAAAGTACCTGAGGATAGATTCCACCTTTTTTGCCCTTATTTACACTCCCTATGTGTATGACAGCCAAGAGGACCAAATACTTATTGATTGAAGAGGTATATGTGGGTACTGTAGGAAGAGACATGGCTAGGAGACAGAAGATGTTGTTAGAATCCCAGCTCTACTATTGAGTTATGGTGGGAGCTTTGGCAAGTATTTTCAGCTCTCTAAGCCTCAATTTCCTCTTCTTGAAATTCATGATCATAAGACCTATTTCAGTCTCTTCTACAGGGGTACTGAGGGGATTCAATTAAACAAGATGAACATGTTTGAAAACTGAAGTACCATCCATGGGTAAGAACACTGCAAAAAATAATAGCAGTAAAGACAGGAGGGAGGCTCCCCCTGCCTCCTCACCCTGAGATCAGGTCCCTGATCTGTCCATATTGCTCAGGAAAGCACTCCTTCAATCTTCTCATGAACACCTTACACATCAAGGAATAACCATCTCATTGATAAGTAGAGCTAAGAGTATCCTTGAAGACAAATCATCAAGTCCAACTCCCTAATGTTACACATAAAGGAGTTGAGGCCAAGAGAGGGAGGAAATTTCCCTGGGTCCTACAGGACATCAAAACATGGCTAAGGATCCAGACCTGGATTTTGGGGTTCTGGGCTCTTACCTGTCCAGTTCATCATCCAAGGGTTGGTAATTGAGCTCATAGCATTCAATTCTTTTTAGAAAGTCTTCCAGAACCTTTTCTCGGTCACAGTCTATGTAATCAGGGCTGCCGAGTTTCACTTGCTGGGAGAAGGGAGAAGGACAGAGGGACTGTGGGAGACAGAGACTCTGACAGTGCCCTTGGGAAGGGCCTTTAGAGATCATTGAGTACAACATACCCCATAAGAAAAATGGCAAAATTGACACTTGGAGAAAGGGTCTTGCTTAAGTTTATAAAATGAATCCATTGAAAATCTGGATTGTGTAATTCTCATTTCTTATACATCTGTGTGGTCAAACAAGGTATGTTACATTATATTCAGTTCTATAGAGTACAATGTTTCAAGAGAACGTTTATAAGAGGACTGGAAATTGTGATGTTAGAAATGGTTGAAGAAGAGGAACATGAAATGTTGGCCAAGGGTCATAATGGTTTAAATGTATCAAGTGTTTACTGGAAGAACATGGCATGTTGGGTTTAGATTCCTGAAGGGCTGGTATCTCCAATTTCCTCAATACCTACCATTTCCACTCATCTTAGTGAGTGGTACTATCATCCACTCAGTTACCTGAGGCTAAAGAAATCTGGAAGTCATCTTATAATAGATGTGTCCCTTTCAAACATTCCCCACCTCTCAGCAGGCACCCAAATCCTCTCCACTATATCTTCTAAATATCTCTCTAATTGGCCTTCATTTTCTCTTGCCTGGATTCTCATGATACCTTTGTGACTGATCGCTCTTTGTAAAATCTTGTTATTTCTGATGTATTCCCCATACCAGCAGCCAGAAGAATATTTTTTTCATTGTTGTTATTTCAATTTTTTTTTATTGTTGTTCAAGTACAATTTTCTAAGAAGGGTATTTCTAACATGCACATCTGACCATGAAATTCCCTTGCTTAAAACTTTTCACATTTCCTCATATATTTTAGGACAAAGTATGAAATATTTTAGCAGATGACTCATGGTTTGTCATTATTGGGCCCCAAATAATTTTTTTCATTCTCATCTCCCATTGTACCCCTATTCTTCTACATCGTATTCCCTTATTTTCCACTCTTTGCCTGCCAAATTCCTATGCATTCTGCAAGGTGCACATCAGCTATTACCTTCATTAAGAAGACTTCCTGATACATCCTGTCCCTCCCAGGCAAGGTTAGGTCCTTAAGCCTCCTTTATTCCCTCATCTTAGCATTTATCCCACAGAGTTATGTCTATAAACTTGCCAGGCTCTTTTCCTAGACTGTGAGCTCGAGAGCAAGACTCTTAGCTCTGGCTGGTGTAGCTCAGTGGATTGAATGTGGGCCTGTGAACCAAAGGGTCACTGGTTTTCATTCCCAGTCAGGGTACATGCCTGGGTTGCAGGCCAGGTCTCCAGTTGAGGACACGTGAGGGGTGACCACACATTGATGTTTCTCTCCCTTTCTCCTTCCCTTCCCTTCTCTCTTAAAAATATAAATAAATAAATAAATAAATAAATAAATAAATAAATAAAATCTTTAAAAAAAGAGCAAGACTCTCCTCTATCCATTTCTATGTCTCTAATACCTGGAATGACCTGGCACAGGTGTATGGATTCATTTTCTGTTGAATCAATAAATGGATGGATGGATGGATAGATAGATAGATGAAGAGGAAAGAGAGGGATTGGACATGTTCTTTGCTCCTAGAGGCAAAAATAGGACCAATGAGTGAGAATTACAAGGAGGTAGATTCCAGCTTGATCGGACTGTATTTGATGAAGGTAATGAGCCTCTTGTCACAAAAATATATGAAGAAAAAATCTAGACAAACATTTACCTGAGATTTCAGGTATCTGATGAAGGGTTGAAGGAGATGACTTTTAAAGTCTCTTCTGTCCCTGAGCTCCAGTAATTTGATGAAATAAGGAAGAACAAAATGTGTAAGTGATCTAGTTCTAGACCACATGCCTAGAATCTAAGAGGAGTGATAGTTCTGATATGAATTGTGAGGCAGAATAAAGAGCTCTTGAGGCAGAGAGCCAAACCTGAGGTCCAGTCCCATTTCTACCTCTTTCTGGCTGTGTAAACCCTTGACAATTCACTTCCCCTCTTGGAAACTGAGTTTCTTGCTTCTAACACTGAAATGATTCTTAACATGAACGTTCGTTGTGAAAAAAATCAATGAATCAGGCTTGGTACCTGGTGCATATTAATAACTCTCTATATATTGACTTCATTTAATTACATAGGAAAATTGTAGGCCACAATTGTCAGGGAACACTTCCTATAGAAATTAGGAAGGGAATCCTGGAGAAGAATGCCTTCTTTAATCTCATAGAGATATTTTTAGGCATGATCCAAGCCTGAGGCAAAGTAAGGAGGAAGGGCAACTTGGGCTCCTTACCCTGATGTTTTCTGCAATGATGCCAGGGTCATTACAGATGGACTCAATAAAAAACACCTATAAGAGAAACAAAAGAGATATTTCCAGCAGGGAATTGTGTTTGATAAGAGCCAATCATAAATGTCTAAATGTCTCAGAGTCATCCCTAGAGCATCTTTGATAATATAATTTCATACAGTAGTGCTTTAGGATTCTGATTTTTATGAGGCAGATTGGCTGTAAATTGAAAGACTCAAGATTATTGCTTTGTGTTTTTACTGTTTTTTTAAAGTAGGATCCTATGAATAATGTCTACAAAATGAATTTGGTTCTTAGACATAATGCTCCAAGAGAGATGGACATGCTAAGGTAGTGATGGGAATTTAGCTTACCTGATACCATTTCACCTAAAGTCAACTTTCCTGATGCCAATTCACCCAATTAATTCAGCTAAAATGATCATTTCCTAGAGCAGTAGTTATTTTCTTTCTTTTTTTTGCAAATGAAATGTTTTTTATTCCCCTTAACCTTTTACACCCATCTCCTTAACCCCTCTCCCCTCTGGCAATCATCAGTTTGTTTTCTGTATCAGTGTGTTTTTTTCTGTTTTATTTATTCATTTTTTTTTTTTTAGATTCCACAAACAAGTGAAATTATATGGTATTTGTCTCCTTTTGTCTTACTTATTTCATTTAGCACAAAACCCTCTAGGTCCAACCATGTTGTTGCAAACAAGATTTCATTATTTTTTTTCTAAGAAAACTAAAAATGGATCTACCTTTTGACCCAGCAATTCCACTGCTAGGATTATATCCCAAGAACCCTGAAACACCAATCCAAAAGAACCTATGCATCCCTATGTTCATAGCAGCACAATTTACAATAGCCAAGTGCTGGAAGCAACCTAGGTGTCCATCAGTAAATGAATTGATCAAGAAACTATGGTACATTTACACAATGGAATTCTATGCAGCAGAAAGAAAGAAGGAGCTCCTACCCTTTGCAACAGCATGGATAGAACTGGAGAGCATCATGCTAAGCGAAACAATTCAGGCAATGAAAGACAAATACCATACGATCTCACCTTTAACAGGAACCTAATCAACAAAACAAACAAACAAGCATAATATAACCAAAGTCACTGAAATTGAGAACAGGCTGACAGTCACCAGAGGGAAGAGGGGAGGGAATTTCAGGGGAAAAGGGGAAGGGTTTAGAGCAACAAGTATAAAAGACACATGGACAAAAACTATGGGGGGTGGAAATAGGAGAGAGGTGGGGAGGGCTGGGGCGGTGGGCCAGGATGGTAGTAAAAGACAGAAAACTGTACAAGAATAACAATTAAAATTAAAAAAAAAAAGAATTAGAGGAAAAAAAAAAGATGTGATTTAGATGCTTCAAATCCCTAAAACTGAAAAAGTGAGAAACATCAATTTTGTATTTTGGAGTAATTTTGCTGTAATGTAATTGAGCTCATTATAACCAGTGTTATTATAACCATAAAAATATTTCATTCTTTTAATTGCTAAGTAATATTCCATTGTGCGTGTATATATATGTATGTGTATATGAGGGTATACACGTTCCTTTTGGAACATTATGGCTTTCTAAGCACCTAACTGTTCTCTACCATATCTTCTTTATTCATCTATTGATGAAAACCAAGGTTCCTTTGGCTATTGTAAATAGTGCTGCAATAAACATATCTATTTGAATTAGTGCTTTTTTCCCTCTTTGGATAAATACCCAGAAGTGGTATTGCTAGGCCATATGGCAATTCCAATTTTTAATATCTTGAGGAATTTCAATTGTTTTCCATAGTGGCTGCACCAATTTACAATCCCACCCACAATGAATGAGAGTTCACTTTTTCCCACATCCTTGCCAACACTTGTTACTAGTTAGCTTTTTGATGATAGCCAGTCTGACTGGTATGAGGTGGTACCCCACTGTGGTTTTGATTTTCATTTCCCTGATGATTAGTGATGTTGAACCTATTTTCATATGTGTATCAGTCATCTGTATGTCTCCTATGGAAAAATAGAAATTCAGGTCTGCTACTCATTTTTGTTAATTGGATCGTTTTCTTAATGTTGAGTTGTATGAGTTCTTTGTATTTTGGATATTAACCCTTTATGAGATATATCACAAATATCTTCTCCATTCAGTAGGTTGTTTTTTTCATTTCGATAATGGTTTCCTTTGCTGCATTTTTAACTCACATGCTTTTTGTAGTGGTTCTCTCTCCTCTTTCGTCATCCTCCCCTTACAGTGCCAGCCTGTCAGCAATCATCTTCCATTGCCTAATGTGGTACCTTTCCTTTCCTGTTCTGTTCTGTTTTGTTGCTTCTAAACATTATCTGGAAAGCCATCTCAACCAAATTAAAATGTTGAGCCTAAGGTAGCTGATTTGGCCTCTATGAGTCCTCTGGTTTGCCTTTCTTTAGGATTTATGCCTGGATAAGTAGGTTCTAGATAAGAGTAGCAGTGTTACTGTACCTTGTAACCATGTTCCTTAGCAAACTGCAAAATCAGTGACCGTCGTTCTCTGGTAGTGTTGGTGGCATCAAAAACCTAGAGGCAGATGATGAGATTGGTTTGCTGTGAGTCTGGTGCTGATAGAATGCCTACTCTTTGACCATCCCTGTGGTCAGCTAACTGTAGTGCTACCAGAAGGGGATAGAACTTGGACTGGGTGATGAAGGATAGCAAGGATTTGGAATCGGCTTGTATCAATTTCTCAAGCACTCATTGAACCGTGCTATCTACCCAAAAGTGTAGTAGGCTCTGTAGGAATAATAATGCAAGAAAACAATTGTGGGTTTTTAGTAGGGTCATTATACAGGTGAAGTAGCTGAGCCTTAGAGGAAGGATTTGCCTTAACCAAGTCCCTGAGAGTTGCTGACAGAGCAGAGCTAGAACTGATTTCTCCTCAGTTCCTAGGTGAGGCTTCTTCCTTCCCTATCACTTTGGAGCTCTTTAAGAACAGGAAACTACTCCCTACTCTCAGCACCTTAGATGGGATAGCTTGCATATTAGAAGATCTTTGTCATTTTTAGAATTTGCGAATCCTATCTCCAGGGTCTCTATGAGAATAACTTGACTAAGATGTTTAGGTAAATCTCAGAACTAAAACGTTTGTACTTTAGTTTTAAACTCTACTGTAGTCCTGCTAAATTGTTGGCAGTGGAGTGGTAGGTACAGTAGCTAAAAGTATAGATTCTGGAGCTGCGCAACTTGGATTTCAGTTCTGTCCTGCCACATACATACTATGCCATTATAGGGAATTATTTAATCTTTCTGTGTGTCATTCTTCTGGGATATAAAATGGGGGAATAATTATAATACCTTCCTCATAGGATAAGATAGAATTAAATTAATATGTACAAAGTACTTAGAATAATGTGTGGAACATAGTAAATGTTCAATACATATTAGCTGTTCTCCATCCCAGCAGAAATCCTAGGGAAAATGCAAGTTTCTTTACCGCAACATGACCTTCCTCATGGCTGAGATAGTCATGGACATCCTTAAGCGCTGCCAAAGCACATTGCCTGAAAAAGATGGAGAAAAAAAGCAGACAAGACTTATTCCCAAGACTGGTTCCTCTCAATTTTTCTACAGTATCTTTTGCACCATCTCTCACATGTCTTACATTATATTATTCACCTAGTAAATATTAACACATGACAAGCACAGAGAGGTCACACAGGTGACGGTGGATCTGTGTGTACATCTTAGGAGCAGGTATAAAGTGGCATACCCAGGAAAAATGGACTGACACAGCATGATATTAAAGGCTCCAACCCTTGAGTTAATAGGGCTGAATGGGTTCTTGAACCCAGTTAGAGCCTGAGTATATGATCTGTGAAGTAGAAGGCATTCCTGGCACAGGTAATAGCATAAGCGCAGATATGACCTTGGCAATGTTTTATGGTTTTGGAAAAAATCTATTTAGTGATCACTCTTTCCAAGGTTCTATTATCCTCATGGGCACGGATCAATAAATGAGACACAGGCTCTCTTCTAAAAGTGTTCAGAGTCTTGGAGAGGAGAGAGACCTTGAGATTGAATGGATGAGACCGGACAGACTGCAGTATGCCAAACTATTAAGACTCTTGTCTCAAATGCTAGGCTGAGAAATTTCCATTCTTTCCTGTCAGAAGTAGGAGAGTGTTTAAAGTTCTTAAGCAGGGGATAGTTATGACTAGAAACAGGCTTTGGGTAAGATGGCTATCCAAACCACCATTTGAGTCTAGAGGGCCTCTCTGCTAACCCTAGTTAGTGCCTCTGCTCTAGTCTCTCATCATCTAAACAAAGCCTTCCCTCAGCCAGGGGGCAGCACAGGCCCTCAAAATGTTAGGTACTTACTTCCTGATATGTAGAGCTTCCATGTTGTCTGGGAGAAAGAATTCGTAGTTCTTGTAGCTAACTGCCTCTCTTCGATATTGGCCTAAATTAAACACTGAAAGCAGGGAACACTGGTGAAGCGGTTGGGAATATCTCAGTGGCAACAAGAACAAAAACACCCACGTCCTAGTTGGGAGAGATTTTAGAGGTAGGTACAATAAGGTATAATTTGTAGCTATATAATATGCTTACGAAGCTTCAAATTATGGCTACCAGATCATTTATTTTTTTACAACAATCCTGAAAAGTGGGAATCACCATTCCCATTTTGCAAGTGAGAAAACCGAAGTTCAGAGATAGTAAGTAACATTCACAGTTACTAAAGAGCTAGGATTCAAGCCCAGGGCTATTTGGCTCCAAAGCCGGTGGTTGGTTCACTATTATATTTTAGCGCAAACTCCAGCCCTTTTCATGTTCTACCCCATTGGAAGATAAAGTTAGATCCAGGGAGTAAAATCAATCACCAAGGGTCCAACAGTGAGTCAGAACTAGTTTGGGCTTTCTGAATCATAGTCCGATGTTATTACATTTTTCTGTATCACGATAGAGAGTCTAAATTTATGCCCTCTCTAGGTCATACTTTCTCACTCATAATGGTGTAAAACCAGAGAGAAGGGAAGGGAAGGAAAGGGGATAATAGGCAAAGAGGTAATATTTCATTCATTCAACCAATAAATATTTTCTGATGTGCACTCTGTGAGGCCAGATGTGAGTTCTGGGGTCTCAGAGCTAAACCATACCTTCGTGCTGAGGTTCTCAAAGAGCTCAGAATCCAGCAGATAGGACAGAGAATAAACCAGTGAAGATAGAGCTGTCACCCAGTTTGTTAAGTACTCTGACAGAACCATGCAACAAAGTAAGGGGCAAGAAAAGACTAATTAACTTGGGGTGACCTGAGAAGGTTTCTTGGAGGAAGCAGCATTTGAACTAGTCCTTTTAGGAGGGCAGGCCTTTTAGAGGAAGGCATGGGGGGCTGGAGTGGGGAACAAAGACGTCGCAGGTAGAGGAGCAGCTTGAGGAAAGGTGTGGCATTGGCAGAAGGCAGAACACGTTTGGGGAATGGTAAGTCATCGACTGTGACTGAGGCCTCTGAGAGACTGGCAAGGGCCAACTGTGCAAGGCCTTGAACAACAGGCTACGGAGCTTGCATTGAAGTCTGCAGGCCAAGAGATTCCTTGGAGACTGGAGGTATGGTCAGCCTTGTGCTTTGAAATATGACTGAGAGCCTCTGTGAGAATGGAATGGGCTGGAGCAGACAGGAAGCAGGCACATTAGAGTAGGGTTTGTGTGGGAGCCCAGAGGAATCAAATAGGAACGGGGGATGCACGGTGGGGGACAGACAAATCAACTGGAAAATGAGAGGGACTGATTGCTGAGTAAGAAGTAGTAAGCGCAAAAGAGACCATATCGAGGAGAACGGAAAGGTGGGAGCAGGGAGCAGGAAGGAGGTTGACAGGCAGGGAAGAAGACCCCTCTGGAGGCGGAATGAGGCAGGACCACTTCCGGCTGGGGAGGGGGAGTGGACAGGCTTAGACGTAAGGAGAGGCTTGGAGAGAGCAGATGCCTTCTGGACCCAAGAGGACGAGGTGAGCTAAGATGCCCAACTTTAGTGAAAATGCTCTGGGTCCGTTCTGGCTGCAGCTTCAGAGTGCTTGATTGCACATGCTGCTAAGTTTGGAAGAAAACCTTAAGGTTGTGAAGAAATGGTAATGCTAATAAAAGTATTAATACTGGTATGATAATAATAGAAATAGGAATAAAAATAATATCCCAGTCATAGAGTTGTCTTGAGGTCTTGCAAAAATAGAGCTCCTCGGGAAAGAAATGCAATCATACTAGTTTTCCTATCTAGCATGGGATTGAGCACAGAGTATGCACTCAAGAAATTTTAAAATTCATTAGGAATGTAGTGGTAGTGGTAGTGGTAGTGGTAGTGGTAGTGGTAGTGGTAGTGGTAGTAGCAGTAGCAGTAGCAGTATCACTAATAGTCCATATTCTGTTAATAATTGAGACTTTCCTGGTACTCGGGGCATTGTCCCTTCTTTTTTTTTATTTTATTTTTTTTTATTTTTGGTTAATATCTTTATTGTACATACAACTAGAATTTCTCTCCATGATTAAATGCGATGATAAAACTCTCTTTTTTTTTTTTTTTTTTTTTTTTTTTTTTTTTTTTTTTTTTTTTAGCCCTGGCTGGTGTAGCTCAGTGGATTGAGCACGGGCCTGCGAAGCAAAGGATCGCGGTTCGATTCCCAGTCAGGGCACATGCCTGGGTTGCAGGCCAGTTCCCAGCATGGGACACACAAGAGGCAACCGTACATTGATATTTCTCTCCCTCTCCCGCTCTCCTACCCTTCCCCTCTAAAGATAAATAAAAAAAAAATCTTAAAAAAAATGGAAAAATATTTAAAAAAAACCTCTTTTTTTTTAATTTAATTTTATTTTTGTGCCTTCTGAGGCTTGCTACCTTCCTGTGTTTTCAGCCAGTGGCCTGTAGAGGGCTGTATAACAAAAGGTTTCAGAGACTTACCTTTAGTTGGTGTTCCAATCCAGTTCAGATATCGGGTGAGCTTTGTAGAGATGTAAGTCTTTCCTCGAGCTGGTAAACCCACCATAATCACCATTGTGGGGGAATTGGTAAACTGGGGTATGGATGCTGGAAGATAAACAGAGCCTCAAAAGCTTATCTCCAGGTTCACATGATCTTCTGGTATCATCTCAGGGATGTAGAATTGGAAAGACCATCTCTCCCACCATTATAACTATATAAAAGCCCCTACAATTGTAAACTGACTTCTCTTGAATTCATCAAAAACAAAACAAAACAAAAAAACCCCAAGACTGCAGTGCAAACAGTTAATCCAAAATCTGTAGAGACAAGCATCTGCAGGGAGCAACAGTGCCCAGATATTTATCTTTCACAGATACTACTGAACAACATATAAACTCATAAGAAATTCAGCTAAGAATGATTAAGGAATTGCATAATGTTGGTTGTGGGCTAGGGTAAGAATGTGAAGACCTTGGGGGCTGTAGACATAGGTGGTCTGGCATCCTCCTGCAGACTTTTCCTTTAGGAATTCCACCAAGTGCTAATAGGGAAGACTGAGAAGAATCCTGAGAAAGATATCATATAGCTCTGGCTTTGGGATGGAAACAAAACATCAGCCATTACTGAAATTTTTCCTAGACCATTCTTCCTACATATCCTGTGGAACAACAGCCTTAATCACCATGGGGAAAGACAATAAAACTCTAGCAAGAGAGCACTGGTGGAAATTCATTGCAGCTGGCAGAGAGGAGTGGCTACACCACTGAAACTCTGCCCAGACCAAACTTCTCTATCTCCCCTAAGGAAAATCAGCTTTAATCTGCAGAAGGAAGGGCAACAGGAACTGAAGGCACTGGTGGAAACTCTATACAGCTGGAGAAAAAAAATGGAAAAAATGTTCTAATCCAGGAAGAGCAGGAATATGTGCTCGGCCCACCATTACATTTAGAGGAGGGGCAGAACACTTCGGAAGGTCACACCTCTAAGACTCAGGATAAGCCTAAGAGTTAGGCTTAATCAGAATAGCATAAAATGTCCTTAGTCCCCTATTTCCCACTACCAGGCTAAAAAAAAATAATAAAATAGGTAATAATGGACTATACCTTTAAAGGATGCAAGAAATAAATTGTCTCCAGAGAGAAGCGAAAAGGGAAGAATCAAGGCAAGAAGAAACCAAAGTCTGAAGAGACAAATCATCAGGACCAGAATTAGTTAAAACACACATATTGGAATTATGAGACAAGGAATTTAAAATATCTATGACTACTATGTTAAACATTTTATTGGAAAGGTAGACACCATGCAAGATCCTAAAGGTAATTTCAGCAGGGGAATGGAAAGTATAAGAAATAATTAAATGTAAATGCAAGAGAAAAACAGTAACAGTATCAGATCTGAAGAATGCTTTTCATGTGCTCACCAGCGGACTTAACACAGCTGTGAAATCACTGAACTTGAAGATAGGTCAATAGAAATTATACAGACTGAAATGCAGAGATAAAAAAAGTAAAAAAATAAAACAAAATGAGAAAACCAAAAACTTTGGAACACTATTAAACAGTGTAATATATGTGTAATTAGACTTTCAGAAGGAGAATGGGGAAGAAGAAATATTTAAAGAAATAATTGCCAAAATGTTCCCAAATTAGTGATAGATACCAAACCAGAGAACTAAGAATCTCCCAGAACACCAAGCAGGATAAATAAAATTTTAAAAAGAACACATTGGCATATAAAATTTAAACCACAGAAAATCAGGCAAAAATAAAATATTGAAGGCAGCTAAAACTGAAATGTACAATAACAAAAACTAATGGATCCTCACTGAATGGATCCAATGACAGAGGACAAACAATCTAATTAAAAAATAGCAAAGGACCTGAACAGACACTTCTCCAAGGAGGACATACAGAGGGCCCAGAGACATATGAAAGGATGCTCAGCATCACTAGCCATCAGAGAGATGCAAATTAAAACCACAGTGAGATACCACTACACATTGGTCAAAATAGCTATCATAAACAAACCAACAAACAACAAGTATTGGGGAGGTTGTGGAGAAAAGGGAACCCTAGTAGACTGTTGGTGGGAATGCAGACTGGTGTAGCCACTGTGGAAAACAGTATGGAATTTTCTCAAAAAACAATAAATGGGACTGCCTTTTGACATAGCAATTCTACTGCTGAGGTTACACCCTAGGAATCATAAAACATTAGTTCAAAAGAACGTATGCACCCCAATGTTCATAGCCGCACAATTTATAATAGCCAAGTGCTGGAAACAACCTAAGTGCCCATCAGTAAATGAATGGATCAAAAAACTATGGTACGTTTACACAATGGAATTCTATGCAGCAGAAAGGAAGAAGGAACTCCTTCCCTTCTCAACAGCATGGATGGAACTGGAGAGCATTATGCTAAGTGAAATAAGCCAGGCGGTAAAAGACAAATACCATATGATCTCACCTATAAGTGGAACCTAGTCAACAAAACAAACAAGAGAGGAAAATAGAACCAGAGACATGGAAATAAAGAACAGTGACCAGAGGGGAGGGGGGAAGTGGATAACAGGGGAAAGAAGGGGAAGGCTCAAGTCAAGGAACATGTATGAAAGACCCATGAAGAAAGACAATGGGGGAGCGGGGATTGAATGTGGGAGGTGGGGGCAGGTAGGGCAGGGGAGAGTGGTGGTGAGGGGAAATGTGGACAACTGTAATTGCACAACAATTAAAAAAAGAAATGATAGAGAAAAGAGTCAGAAAACTCAAAGATCCATCATTAGAAGTCATCTAGTATGAACAACAGAGAAATAAAATGTAAAAAATAAAAGAACAGAGATTCAGGGTCATGTGTAAAAAAAAAAAGGCTAATATTCATGTTATTGGTGTTCCAAATGGACAGGAGAAAGAGGAGGGCCTAAAAAAGTATTTGAGAAATTATGACTGAAAACTTCCAAAGTTGATGAAAAACACAAACTCAGAGATTCAAGAATCTGAGTAAATCCTAAATAGGATAAAACCATAAAATCCATTCAGACACAAAATAATCAAATTGCTAAATACTACAAAAAGGAAATCATCTTGAAGATTACCTCTGTCACAATGCCTATGTCATTCACCTCATTTTACCTCACCACAGAGGCACTGTATCACCTCACATCATCACAAGGAAAAGAAGGGTGAGTACAGTACAATAAGATATCCTGAGACTGAGAGAGAGACCACATTCACATGACTTTCATTACAGTATACTGTATAGTTGTTCTATTTTATTAAGAATTATTGTTGCTATTCTTTTACTGTGCCTAATTTATAAATTAAACTTTATCATAGACATATATGTATAGGGAAAAACATAGTATATATAGGGATCAGTATTATCTGCAGTTTCAGGCACCCACTGGAATTCTTAGAATGTATCCCCTGCAGATAAGGGGGGTACTAATTTTCTCAAGATAGTGTGGTATTGGCAAAAACATAGACAAATAGATCAATGGAACAGAGAGCCCCAAAATAGACCCATTCAAATGTAGTCAACAGATTTTGGACAAAGGCAATTCACTAGAGAAAGCAGTCTTTTCAACAGATGGTGCTACAACAATTGGAAGTCCATATGATACAAATGAACATCATCACATATCTTTTATCTTATGTAAAATGTAACTCGAAATGGATCATTGGTCTAAATTTAAAATATAAATCAATAAAACTTCTAAAAGTAAACATAGGAGAAAATTTGCATGATATTGGGTTTGACAATGAGTTGCTGGATACATTACAAAAAGTACCATCCATGAAGAAATTAATAAATTAAACAACAAAAATTAAAAATACTGACCTGTGAAGGGCACTGTTAAGAGAATGAAAATAAATGCTTCGGATTAGGAGAACATATTTGCAAATTACATATCTTGTGTATCCAGAATATGTAAAGAACACTTAAAATTGAACAGTAAAAGAAAAAATATAATTTTAAAAATTGGCAAAATATCTGAAAAAATATTCCACCAACCCTATACAGATGGTAAAGTATCATATTAAAATATGTTCAATATTATCAGTCATTAGTAAAATTCAGATGGAAACTGGAATGAGTACAGAATGAGATATAACTATTAGAACAGCTAAATTTTATTATGTATATTATATATCTATATATGACAATATCAAATGCTGGCAAGGATGCGGAACAAAAGGAACTCTCATTCATTCCTAGTGGGAATATAAAATAGTTCAGGCATTTTGAAAAACAGTTGGGCAGTTACTCATAAAATTTAACAAATGATTATTATAGCACTTCTACTAGGAATGAAAGATATATAGGAAAAATTAAGGAAAAGATATATATTGAAAAGTTAAGTTTATACAAAAATATATATGAGAATGTTTATAGAGTCTTATCAAAAATCGCTAAATACTAGAAACATATAAGATATCCTTCAATTTGTGAATGTACAAACTGTGGTACATTCACAAAATAGAACACTATCCAGCAATTAAGTGAACCATTGATTCACACAACTAGGATAATACCAAATGCATTATGCTAAGAGAAAGAAGCCAGATTCAAGAACTGACATACGATATAATTCCACTTATATAATATGCTGGGAAATACAAAATCATAGGAAATGGAACAGATCAGTAGTTTTCAGTGTTTGGTGGAGGTCATAGGTGACCTACAAAACAATCAGAAAACAATTAACAAAATGGCAATAACAACACAACTATCAATAATTATTTTAAATGTGAGTGGATTGAATGCTCTAATGCTCTAATCAAAAGGCAAATGGAAAAGAAGATGTGATATCATATAGATATATATACATATATATGTATAAACTTGGCCATATAAAATAATAAAATCATTTGAGACAACAGGGATGGACCTAGAGGGCATTATGCTAAGTGAAATAAGTCAGATAGGGAAATACAAATACTATACTAATTATTTCATTTATATGTGGAATCTAAAAAACAAAGTAAACAAATAAACTAAACAGAAACACACTCATAGATACAGAGAACAAACTTACAGTTGCCAGATGGGAGGGGATTTGGGGATTAGGTGAAAAAGGTGAAGGGATTAAGAAGTACAAACTGGCAATTACAAAATAGTCATGAGAATGTAAAGTACAGCTTGGGGAATATAGTCTATAATACTGTAATAACTATATATGTTGTCAGGTGGATGCAGAACTTATTGGGGGTATCACTTTGTAAGTTATACAAATATCTAACCATTATGCTGTATTATGCTGTACACTTGAAACTTTATATTAAATGTCAAGTGCAATTTTTAAAAATTTAAGAATTCAATGACATCGATTACAACAATAAATGTAAATAGATTAAGCAATCCAGTCAAAAGGTGGAAAAATCTCATTGGATTTTTAAAAGACCCAACAAGATCTAACTGTATGCTTTCTGTGGAAGTTAAAATTTAGATTCAAAGATACAACAGGCTGAAAGCTAAAAAAATTTAAAAAAATACACCATGCAAACAGCAACTAGAAGAAAATTGGAGTGCTATACTAATATTACATGAATTAGATGATAAAAATATTGCTAGAAATAAGTAGGCACCTTTTATAATGGCAAAAGGATTGATCCATCCAATACATATAGTAACTGCAAATATATATGCCTATGAACAGAGTCCCCAAATATGTGGAGCAAAACCTGATACGATTCAGGAATAAATAGACAATTCAATGCCTGTTGTTGGAGATTCCAAAAGTGGATACTCCACTTTTAATAATGAATAGAACATCTACATAGATCGACAGAGAAATAGACTTAAAAACACTAACCACAAGATACTCTTAATAGATATCTATAAATCACTCCAACCCAAAACAGAAGAATACACATTATTCTTAAGTGCACATTGAGTATTTTCCAGGATAGATTATATTCTAAGTTATAAAAACAAGCTTCAAGAAATTTAAAAGAATTGAAATCATATAAAGTATTTTCTCCAATCACAGTGGAGTGAAAGTAAAAATATCAGAGTGAACTTTGGGAAATTCACAAATATGTGAACCAGAAGGAAGGATATAATAATTAGAGAATAGGAAAGCATTAGAAAAAAATGAATAAAACCAAAAGTTTGTTCATTAAAAAGATTAGCTATTACTTCTCAGCCTTTTGGCTAAGGTCACATGTAAAAAGATTAGCAAACTCAACAAACTTCAAATAAATTGACCAAGAAAAAAGAGAAAACTCAAATTAATTAATTCAGAAATGAAAGAGGAAATATTGCTACTGATCTTACAGAAAATAAAAAGAATTATATGGAAGTATTTATTATTAGCAACTACATGTTAACACAATAGATGACTTAGATGAAATGGATAAATTATTAGAATAACACAAACTTCCAAAATGGACTCAAGAAGAAAAGAAAACTGAAATGCTCTATAACAACTCGAGATTGAAACCAAAACGAAACAAAACAAAACAAACCAAAACAACCCAAAACAACTTGCCACAAAGAAAAGTTCAGGATTAGATGGATACACTGATGAAGTCCACCAAACATTTAAAAAATTACTGAATTTTTTTGGACTGTAAGATGCACCAAATCATAAGATGCATCTAGGTTTTAGAGGAGGAAAATAGGATAAAAATTTTGAAGCAAAAATGTGGTAAAATATTTAATAACATAAATAACATAGGCTACCCCCCATAGTGAGCCAGGTACACTACATTCAGACTATAAGATGCACCCCCATTTTCCTCCCAAATTTGGGAGGAGTGCATCTTATAGTCCAAAAAATATGGTAACACAATTCTTCAAAAGCTCTTTTGAAAAATAGAAGAGGAAGGGAATATTTTCCACATCATTCCTTGAGGCCTGTATTTCTGTGATACCAAATTCAGATAAAGATATCAGAGGGAAAGAAAATTACAGAGCAATATGTTATGAATATAGATGCAAAAATCCTTAACAGTATACTAGAAATTGAATCCAGCAAAGTATAAAAAAGATTATATGCTGTTGCCAAGTTAGCTTTATTATAGGAATGCAAGAATGGTTAGATCTCTGAAAATCATGTAATGTAATACACTTCAGAAGTTTCTCAATCTAATAAAGGACATCTATGAAAAACCCATGGTTAATATGGTACTTAATGGTGAAAGATTGAATGTAATCCCCCTAAATCAGGAATAAAAGAAGAATACCTGTTCTTACCTCATCTTTTCAACATTGTACTAGAGGTTCTACTTAAGGAAATAAGGTAAGTAAAAGAAAACACATACAGAAAGGAAGAAATGAAACTACTTCTATTTGCAGATGACATGATCATATATACAGAAAATCTCAAGGAATTCACTAAAAAATTCTACTATGACTAATATGATTTTAACAATGTTGAAAAGCTACAAAACATGATGGCCAGAGGGAAGGGGGGCTGGGAGGAGGTGGGCCAATAGTGTCAAAAATAAAAATAAAGTTAAAAACTAACTGATCCATAATGGAACATAAATCAAAGAGACCCTGGCCAAGTGGCTCAGTTGGAGCATCAGCCAAAAGGCTGTGGGTTTGATTTCTAATCATGGCACATTGGTACCGGTACCTAGGTTGTAGGTTCATACAGGAGGCAACCAATCTATGTTTCTCTCACACATCAATGTTTCTTTCTCTCTCTCTCTCTCCCTTTTTCTCTAAAATCAATAAAAAGATATCCTCAGGTGAGGGGGGTGGGAAAGGACCTAAATAAATGGAACAACATCCCATGTTCATGGACCTAAGACTTAATTGTTAAGATTTTGATACTCATTGATCTACAGATTCAACAAAATCCTTACCAAAACCCTAGGTGACTTCTTTGCAGCAATTGACAAGTTGATTCTAAAATTCATATGAAAATTTAAGGGGCCTAGAAGAGCCAAGATCATCATGAAAAAGAAGAACAAAATTGGAGGACTACAAAATTGGAGGACTGATACTTCCCAATTTAGAAACTGAATCGAAAAACTATAATAATATGGTGTGGTGCTGGCATAAAGGCAGACATATAAACCAATAGAATAGAATAGAGAGTCCTGAAATAAACTCAAATTTATGGTCAATTAATTTTCATCAATGGTCCAAAATAATTCAGTTCTTTAATCTTCAACCAGTGGTGCTGGGACAACTGGCTATCCACATGTAGAGAATGAAGTTGGACCTCTAACTCATACCATATGGATCAAAGACCTAAATGTAGAGCTAAAACTATACATAAATCTTTGTGATTTTGGATTAGATGTTTTCTGGGATATGACACCTAAAGCAAAAACAACAAAGGAAACAATATGTAAATTGCACTTCATCAAAATGAAAAACTTTTGCGCTTCAAAAGATATTGTCAAGAACATAAAAAGACAACCCAGAGAATGGTAGTAAATATTTGCAATTTGTAGATCTGATAAGAATTTAGTTTCCAGAATATATAATGAAGTCTTACAAATCAACACAAATAAAAAGACAACTTAATTTTTTTTAATGGGCAAAGAATTTGAATAGACATTTCTCCAAAGATATAGAAATGACCAATAAATACACAAAAAATGGTCAATATCATTAGTAATTAATGAAATTCAAATTAGAATCACAATGAAAAATTTCATACACACTCAGCATGGCTATAACAAAAAGTGGACAAATGTTAGTGAGGATGTAGAGAAACTGGAACTCTCATATGTTGCTTTTGGGAATGTAAAATGGTGAACCCACTTTGAAAAATAGTTTGGCAGTGTCTCAAAGTATTATACAGTAGTCCCCATTAATGCTGGGTTTCACTTTCCGTGATTTCAGTTACCTATTCCCAACCACCATCTGAAAATATTAAATAGAAAATTCCAATAATAAACAATTCATAAGCTCAAAATTGCACACTATTCTGAGTATCATGATAAAATGTCATACCATCTAGCTCCATCCTGTCCAAAACATAAATCATACTTTTGTCCAGCATCTCCACACTGTGTACTCTACCCACCTGTTAGTCACTTAATAGCCCAGCCAATTGTCAGATCAACATCATGATATCAAAGTTCCAGTGTTCATGTAAACCTTATTTTACATAATAATGACCCCAAAGCACAAGAATAGTGTTGCTGAGTGGTGGGGAGAAAATGCAGACAACTGTGATTGAACAACAATAAAGTAATTAAAAAGAAAAAAAGAATAGTGTTGCTGGCAATTTGGATACGCCAAAATAAAGTAGAAAGTGCTTCCTTCAATGGAAAAGGTAAGTATGGTACAATAATATATTTTGAGAGACCAAATTCACATAACTTTTATTATAATATATGTTATAATGCTTTTCTTCTCACTAACCATTGTTAATCTCTTACTGAGATTGGTTTGTAAATTAACCTTTATCATAAGTATGTATGTGTAGGGAAAATATAACACATATAGGTTTTGTACTATCTGTAGTTTCAGGCATCCACTGAAGTATTAGAACATATCCCCTGTGGAGCGGGGTGCGCTGCTGTAGATAGTCACAAGACTCAGTAATTCCACTCCTAGGTATATATCCAAGCAAAGTAAAAACATATGTTCAAACAAAAAGTTGTACAAGAATGTTCATGGCAGCATTATTCACAGAAGCCAGAATTGAAAACAACCCAAATGTCCATCAATTCATGAATGGAAAACAAAAAGTGGTATATCCATACAATGAAATATTATTCAGCTATTAGGAAGAATGTAGTACCTATATGTGTTACAACATGGATAAACATTAAAAATATTATGCCCAATGAAAGAAGCCAAGTACAAAAGGGTTGATTCCATTTATATGAAATGTACAGACTAGGCAAATCTACAGAAATAATAAGTAGATTAGTGGTTGCCAGAGGCTGAGGGGAGAGGAGAATCTGCAGTAATTCTGAAGGGTATGTGGTTTCTTCTGGGGGTGATGAAATGTCCTGGAATTAGTGGTGATGCTATACAACCATGTGAACATACTCACAACCAAGAAAGCTAAGATGGCAGGGTAGGTAAACACGGCTTGCCTCTTTGCACAACTACATCAAAATTATGACTAAATTATAGAACAACCATCATTCAGAACCTCCAGTAATCAAGCTGAATGGAAGTTCTACAACTTACAGAATTAAGGAAGAAACCACATTGAGACTGGTAAGAGGGGTGGAGATTTGGAAGGGGCTGGTCCCATACCTATGTGTGGTGGGTGAAAGTCAAGAGGGATATCTCAGGAGTGAGGGAATGGGGAGTGCTTGGTTGAGGGGGGTAAAGGGGGAAAATTGGGACAACTGTAATACCTTAAACAATAAAATATAATTTATATTAAAAATATATACTAATAACCACTAAGTTGTACCTTTTTTAGATTTTATTTATTTATTTATTTATTTTTAGAGAGCGGGGAAGGGAAGGAGAGAAAGAGAAAAACATCAATGTGTGGTTACTTCTTATGTGCCCCCCACCGGGGACCTGGCCTGCAACCTGGGCATGTGCCCTGACTGGGAATCAAACCAGCAACCCTTTGGTTCACAGGACAGCACTCAATCCACTGAGCTATGCTAGCCAGGGCTAAGTTGTACATTTTAAAATGGTACTTTATGGTATGTAAATAATATTTGTATTAAAAATTTTAAAATGCATAGGAAAAGATATATTAGGCAACTATTAAGCTAAATAGAAATAATGTATGTTTATTAATACCAGAAAGAAACTGCTGCAAGGCAAAATGCCAATGATATTAAACTAGAAATAAACAAGCTCCTTATACAACAATAAAATCTTCAAGTCACCAGGAAGATATAACAATTCTAAACTTACATGTAATTATTTACAAAGCTTCAAAATCGACATAGTTACAAGAAAATATTAACAAAATTTGCATATCAATAAGCAGCCTAAACCTCAGAAAAATATAGAGCACTTGTACCAGATAAACAAACACGACTTGAGTATATACTACAGTGAACTGAACTATAAAATGTCCATTCTTTTCAAGTGCTCATGGAACACTCACCAAAAACTTTCATATGTTAGAGTCTAACAGTTAGACCATAAAACAAATGTCAGTAGATTTCAAAGAATTAAAATCATACAAAATTTGTTCTGTGAAGAGAATGAAATCAGACTGGAAATGGAAAGGGCACTGATCTGTTAAAACAGAAGCTTGCCTTGCACAAGGTCTGGCAGAGATTACAGGAGGCCTCCTGCTGTGCTAGAAATTAACCCTTTAGTTACAAGATGATAAGCAGAAAATCCTAGCAGTCCTGGAAAAGGCACTGAGATGGTCAGGACAACAGACTAAGTGGCAGGGAAACTAAGAAACCTGGAGCCATGCTTACTTACTTAATTTTCTGGAAATATTTTACAAATTCATATGACTATACAATTGTGCATCTGTGGAATAACAGTTCTGTTTAGTAGAGCAATTGTAGCATCAAATACTTATATTTAATAAAAGAAAGTCTGAAAACTGATGAACTGAGCATGCAATTCCAGAGGTTAAAAAAGAACAGTAGAATAAATCAAAAGAAAACAAAAGAAATAGGATACTGATAAGGAAAACAGTTCAATAGAAAACAAAGATACACAGAAAGAATCAAAAAGCCAAAACTCAATTATTTAAAAAAAAAAAAAAAACTTCTAAGAGTACCAAACTTCTGGAAAGATTGATCAGGAAGAAAAAAGAGAAGGTACAAATAAACAATATTATAGAACAAAAGAGGAACAGAGATTTTATGCAACAGAGATTTTTAAAAAATATAAAGATAGGAACTTTATGCAAACAAATTTGAAAAGTGGTGTGAAATAGAATTAATGCTAGAAAAGCATAACTTAGCAAAACTGACAAGTAGAAATAGCAAACTGGAGTGATTCAATAATTCTTTAAAAGATTATATCAGTTTAAATACTTGTTATGAAGAAGACACCAGCCCTCAAAATTGTGCCAAATATTTAAAGAACAAATAGTTTCTTGGACCACCTCTGTCGTAACATAGAATGAAAGGAAATTGTTCCCACTTCATTTTATGACACCAAAATCAAATAGGGAAATAGAGAATGAAAAAAATTACAAACCAATCTCATTTATGAACAAAATCCCAAATTCCTGAACAAAATATTAATGAACTACATCCAAGCAGTTTTTATTTTTCATGGGACTGTAAGATTAGTTCAACACACAAAAAAATCTCTAACGTGATTCACCTTAACAGATTAAAGTATAAAAGCAACACATCATCTCAGTGGATACAGAAAGCACCATTTATAAAATTTAGCATCGACTCATTTCAAAATAATCCTATTGGCAAATTAAGAATAAACTGAATTTCTTTTTTTAAAGATACACTGACCTTCTTTACCCTGTTAAATGGTATCTACAAAAATCTACAGCAAATTTACTCAATGGTGAAACTTTAAAAGCATTCCCTTTAAAATTAGGATCAACGTAATATATACTATTAACATTTCTATTCAACATTGTACTAAAAATGATATGTGTGTATTGGAGGTAGGAGGCCTAGCAGCACAGTAATATAAGAAAAAGTGACCCAAAGATATGAGGATTAGAGGAGGAAAAAGAAAACTGTCATTTACATACAGATTATCAAAATCAATTATTAGGTCAGGTTTACTAGTTACAAATGCAATATCCAAAAACCAATTATATTTATATATAGTAGCAATAAACTGCTGTAAAATATAATTTTCTAAAAAGATATTTTAAAAATTGGCAACAAAAATAAGCAAAATTTTTTTTGCAATGATGTGGAAGCCCTTTTAAATTACAAACCTTACTCAAATGACATGAAAAAAGTCTAAATAGATGAAGAGACACACCATGTTCACAGAAGACTCAATATTGCAAAGATGTTAACTCTCCTTAAATTGATCTACAGATTGAATGTATTTCCCATCACAATCCCCCAAATTTTGTCAGTGTGTATGTGTTTTTGTGTGTAACTTGAAAAGCTGATTCCAAAATTTATGGGGACAGCATTTCATTTTATTTAATTGCATTTTATAACCAAAAACTAGAAACTACATAAATGATCATGAACATTAAGATGGATAAATAAGCTGTGGATATTCACAAAATGTAATATTACACAGGCAAGAAAAAATAAACAAACTACAATTGCATCCAGTAATAATATAGATAGATGGCCAACAAAACATAATGGTGAATGAGAAAAACAAGTCACAGATGAATATACACAGCTGTTCAAGCACTTTATACATGTTAATGCATTTAATCCTCAGAACAACCTCATTAAGTGATTGTGTAGCTCCCCTCCCCCATGACCCCCTTTGGGGCCAGGCCGGTCTTCTGGAGAGGATACTTCAAGCACAAGATGATTCATGTATTTCTGGGGTAAATAATCTGGCCCCCTCAGCAAAAAAAAAGTGAGGTGGACATTGCTCAGACAGGATGTGGCACACACCAAGTTTACGGCATTTGTGGTCTGACATAATTCAATCAATACCTTAGCCTTGCGGACACAGAGCCCCATGCTTGACTATCGTGAGTGGTAGAGTGAAAGTAACACAGAGTGACTGTTTTTACTGAGCATCCCTATGTGCCATGCTCTGGGCTTGAGGCTGGGGATACGATTGAAAAAAGACCACACGCCTACCTTCTTATTTAAATAATAACATTTATTGAGTGCTTACTATAAGCTGGGCACTCTTCTAAGGGTTTTATATACTTGAGCTATCTAATCTTCACAACAACACTGTTACTAACTTCTTTTTATAGATGAGGAAATGGAAGCACAAAGAAGTTAAGAGACTTGTCTAAGGTCACAGAGGCAGGAGCTGGGACTCAAACCTAGGCAGTCTAAATCCAGAACATCTGAATCACCAAATCAGCCCAACAATAGGGGAAGGTAGGTATTAATACTGTTTTACAGTTGAGGAAAGAGAGGCTGAGAACTAAAGTGAGCACATATTTATTTTGCATCCTTTATGTGACAGAGACTATACTAGGTGATTGATGCATATTATTTCTCTAACCTGAAAAAAGTTCCTAGAAATATAAGGATCCTAACTCTGGAGAACACAGGTATTCAGAGTGGCTTGCCTGCATGCCAGCTCAATCCAACAATCCCTTAGAAAGGATCAAGAGTGTCTGGGTGGGTGAGAGTGAGATGTAATTCTGTCTTATCTAGGTTCCTAGATCTCCAAACGAGTGAGTAAAACTGCTGGTGGAGAGGAGGAGAAAGGAGAACATGAGGTTTTTTCCCCTCTTTCTCTTCTTCCTCCATCTATACTCTATATCCTACATACTGTATTTAACATCCTATATCTTCCTGGATCCTCTAGGCAACTACCTCTCCCCCGCCCTGACTACATGTGACCCTGGACCTTCTGTAGCATTAGCATAGTGGAGGCTTGGTCAGCTTGTTCTTCAGTTGTCTTGGTCCAACAGTCCACAGCTGTTTTATCTCTGCTCACCTTATGGCTCCTCGGGCCATAATCCTTGTGCTGGAAGTACCTTGGTTCACAACTGTCACCCCATTATCTATGGGAAATGGTATACTGCAGTTTTCAAAAAACATCTTTACAAGTTTCATTTGCTTCTCCTTTGCCCCTCCTTTTTCCTTAATTTTCAAAGTGAACATTACACCAACAGGCTGTCCCTAAGAAGACTGAGTGTCTTCTCCCTCCCCGGGGAGGGCAGCAAGTGTTCATATGTGCCAAGAACACAATGCAGAAGATAGGACACCCAGCCTTTCCCAACCAAGTCAGGTATAGATTTATTAGAAGAGGCTTGAGAAAGGGGAGGAGCAATACTAACCAATGACATGGTACTGTTGTGTACCCAGGACTTGGCCCCGAGAAACGGTTCCAGGAACCCATCACCTTATTATATCCACACACTACCAGACAGGACCAATTTCCAAACATTTCACTGAGATCACCAAAATGGAACATTCTAGGCTAAGCAACAAACAGTTCCAAACTAGAAATGTCAAATTTCAAACAAGAAGCATTCTACATAAGCTGGAGATGAGGAAGAAAAGTTCCTAGGCAAAAATTCCTCTGATTAAATGATCTTGATCAATCCTCGTTCTTTCTGTCTTTATCTCTCTCTTTTTGTCTTTCTCTCATTTTCTCTATCTTTTCTGACATTAGTCTCTTGTTATCTTACACCTACTTCACCTAGCAGCTCATCTATTCCAGTGTTCAGGTTGGGGTGGGAGTGGATTGGGGGCATGCCTATGCTCTTTTTCTATACCCACTTTACCACCACCACCTTGAAGCCTATGGAAGCAAACCCCACTTACAGCCCCTCCTCCGTTGCAGCCCACTGCTGCCGCTGCTGTGTGGAATCCAGATCTTCTGCAACCTGGTTTGGGTGAGTTCTTCCATCTCTTGAGACATCTTAGGTGTCACAGCTAATGACACCACTGTCCATAAGATACCGGGCCTTATGGACTGGGACTTCTTGTCTTGCTAACTGTCTCTTCTGTTGCTGTGGACACAGCAGCAGGTGGACAGAGTTGGGACAGGGAGATGAGCTGGCTCCTGAACCCTCTGGCAGCCTGTCTCCAGCCTCCTTTCCTTTTTCCTAGTCCTTGCCTGCTTTTGCTCTTCTATGTACCAGTGAGGGCTTGAGTGCAGAGAGGGAGAGGTTGGGCAGAGGTCAGCAGAGGCCTCTGAACTCCAAGAGCTGTGTACATAGGAGATAAGTTCCTTCCAGCAAAGGAGGGCAGCCAGCAAGACAGCAGAGGTCTGGCCAGCCACTTCCCTCCAATGAAGACAGGACTATTAGAGTATGCAAATAAAAGACCAAAGATCATGTGCTTACATCCTGTGTAGGGTGGGGAGGCAAAGGTGTTGGAAGCAGGTCTCAGTAGCTTTCACAGCTTTGAAATAAAATACAGGCCCAAGTAGAATGTCAAGTTTCAATCTGGAAACTGAGATCCACATCAGAAATGCTAGGTTCCCAAGCACAAACATACATAGTCCCTAAAGAAGAATGCAATGTTTTGATCTAGCAGTCAAAGGCCCAAACTGGAAGTGGAAGATCCACTGCCTTACTGGCCCACCCTCCCCTACAAAACAGCATTGCAACACTTGTCTTCCCCTGAGTTCTTCCGCCTTTTCTATTGGAGGCCCTCTCCCCTTAAAATCAGCTGCCTGGGGCACTCTTGGAGAGATGGGCACTATTCAATCATCTTATGCTCTCTTCAGCCGAGGCTAAATAAATCTGAGTAAACCTGACACCTCTGGGAAGAGAAATGAGTGCAGCCATTGCTGGGGGAGAGATGGCAAGCACTGCCCACATGGCTGCCAGCAGCTATCAGGTGGGACCTTATTCAGAACCTGGCTAAAGTTCCTCATGCCAAGCCTTAGGAATGGAGGTTTAGAGTGGAAGCTGCAGCAAGCTGAGTATGGGCAGCAGGAAGCAATGGACTCAAAGTAGGACATCCACCCTGATATCTGTACTTTACCCTCTTTCTTCCCCTGGTTGTATTGAGGCTTTTATGTGTGAACCTCATCTAAAAGTACGGCTTACCTGGAAGATGTCCAAGTGTTCTCTTACTTCATTCTTTTGCAACCTTCCCACCCCCTGGTGAACCTCTGTTGATTGGCTATGAGAAAGCTCAACTTTCTTCCACTGAGTTGAGTCACACGGGGGCAATCTCTTGGGGATAGAAATCTCCAGTCCCTACCCTCCAATGTTCTTAGGTACACTTTGCCTTTTGCGAAGTCCCTTAAAGTACATTCTCAGTGTCCTAGTCTACACAAGGGTTAGATTCCTTCCAGTTGTTGTGTATAAATCATACCAAACTTTCATACATTTCACAGCCTGCCCATGTAAATGAATCTCCTGAAGCAGTGGATCACAGTGATTAAGAGCAATAGGATCTTGGAGCCATACTACCCAAATGGAATCCCACCTCTGCCACTTGTTACGAGACACTGTGATCCCCTTTGTGAAGTAAATGGTCAAACATCTCTTTGGCAAACAATGAGCATACAGGAAACACTTGGTAAAGGAAATTTACAACATTATGACAAAGGATTAACATTTGTAATAAATAAAGAACTCTTCCTAATCAACTCGAAAGATGAATTCACTTTTACTTTTTTGAAGCCTCCTAGAAATTTTTCATCCAACCCTCTCAGGTAAGGAAATGGAGGCCTAGAGAGGGGAAGTATTTTCCTAAGGTCCTATAGCAAATAAGTCACCAAGTCAGGAGTAGAACACTGAACACTGGATTTCTCCCAGTCCAGGGCTTTTCTTTGGTTAATTAATCAATCTAGCTTGATTTAAGAATGTGGTCTTCCAGATTAGCTCAGAATGTTTAGTCTCAGAACTAGACTTTGAAAGACATACAACTCCCTTAAATCCTAATAAGTCTCTTAATAAATATTACTCTGGTAATGCTAGTAATAATCTTAATAACTCTTTAAATGTATGTTTTCCAAAGCAGCAACATATTTCTTATCCTAGTTGCTCCTTAGAAACATTCTCACTAGCCTCACAGGGAAACTGAGGTCTAGAGAGGGGAAGGGGCTTGTCCAAGGTAATCAAGCCAGTCACATGAACTCTCTTCTGTTTACAGTTTTGTTCTTATGATCCTGCCAAGAGGCAGAAAGATAATTTTAGCACTAGGAAATATGATATAGGGAGCTAGCAGGCTGAATTGGTAAACCTAGGATCCGGTCTTGAAAACCCAACTTAAAACTGCCTGAAATTGGCTATTTATTGATTTATTTTTACTGCTGTTAACAATTCTGGCCTCAGAAGCAGGAGAACTAAACAAGCTTTATGGAAAGGCCTGAGCCTGGTTTTTGCCAATCAAGCCCCAACCTGCCTTTCCAGTATGTATCTCTTTAGATCCCCATGCTTAAACTATGCTGGCTGACTCACTGGGCCCAAAACATGCCATGCACTAATTTTTGCCGCTGGGCCTTTGCTTAGCCTGGAATGCCTTCTCTTCCTTGCATTCTCAGCAAGATACAACTCACTCTTCAAGATCTGGCTCAATGTTCACCTACTCTTGAAAGGGTTCCCTGTATTCTCAGGACACGTTTTGTCTTTGGTTCTCATATTGTATATATCCTTCCATCTGTCTGAGCAAGTATCCACCTGGGTTTCCCTGGTCTACTTCCCTGCTAGACTGTGAGATCCTTGAGAATGAGAACTGGATCTCAGCTGTCTGTGATCTGTTTCCCCAGTGTCCAGTTAAGGCTCTGGCACAGAGGAGACACTTGCTCAATGAGTGTTTGTATACTTTAAAACATCTCTTTGCCCTAGATGAGTTAAACACATAGACAAATAATCCCCATTTATCAAGGTAAATGTTATACAGAGAGCTATGCAGGTCCCTGGGTGGGGGTACTAATTTGGTTGAAGACAGAAGGTGGCATCTAGAAGTTTCTCAGCCTTGAATGGAGCAGAACAGAATACATAAAAGAAGGACATCTTCCCTGAAAAGGTTCAATTAACTGGTTAAAGAACAAGAGTTCACTCAGTACCACAGACTCACTCAACACCAAAAGCTGAGCCACAAATTCTAAAATGGGATTAACTCTGGGGGGGAAGCATACAGTGTGACTTCCTGAGGCGCACAGATCCTGATCATCCTCCCAAAGTACGAGGTATGTTAGAGAATCCCATTAAAAGCAGTATCAAGACAGGACTGATGGGTAGCAAAATCACCAATGGGGTCTCCCTATTGGTAATTCTTGGAGTGTGTGGATGTGAATGCATTTGGAGAGGGGAGATTGACCACATGCTTACAGGTCAGGTGCTTATATGTAATTATCAGGTCTTCTGCGGCAGCAGCCTAGGATCTATTTCTTCCTTAGCTACCTCCTTGGTCCACCATCCTCCACTACTTTCAGACCTATGCCTTGGATCCACGCTTGCTACATTCTAGTTCTAGGTGTGGCTTCACAGACCATAGTCACTCAGGGAGAAGAGCAACTAGAGGGTTGTGAGTGGTACTGCAGGCTGAGGATACAGAAAAGTCAGGATCACTAATGTCAGGCAGAGCATAGAAGTCTTGAAATATCTCCAAAGAGCATCGGCTCCTGTCCTTCCATTCCTCTTCACCTCGAGACAGTCCTCTAAGGGAATAGGTTAAAGACTTCAATTTCCATTTTAGTGAGGAGGTTATTGAAACCCAGAGAAGCTAAAAAGCTGTTCAAGTGCCACAGCAAACCAGCCCTACCTCATACACTGGGGGAAGAGATAAAATCTCTATCACCCAGGTCATTCAAAACTGAAGTAGACCAAGTTAGAAAGACTTCCGAAAGCACTAGGGAATTACCCTTTGGGCTAGTGTCCCACAAAGATAGGTCAGAAGGATGATAGGTAGATAGATAGATAGATAGATAGATAGATAATTAGATATAGGTATCATCTTTTCCCTAACTTTCTCACAGCCTTTAATGCACACTTCAAGTGAACGCCTATGCAAAAACAAACAAACAAACAAACAAACAAATGAAAACCAAACCCAAAAACTTTCCAGACAGCCTAAAGGATGGATTTGGATTTGTGTAACTCATTTTTTTCTGTTTCACCTACCTGTTCTCCTAAAGGTTTTTCCTTCCATTGCTATTTATCCCGACACACAGTCCTCTTCTATTTAGAACCCCCAAATGGGTCCAGTGGGTGGCGTCAAAGAGGGAGCCTGGAGCCTTTCGTTGGTTTCCTGGGAAGGCTGGGGAAGTATCCTTGGTAAGAGGTGTGTGTGTGTGCTTTGTTGAAATATCAGCTGTTGTAGTTGCCAAAGAAGTTCCTGAGCCACCCGGAGTCTTTTCTCTTCAGGCTAACCATGTGTTCACATTGCCCCAAAGGTCAGAACTAATATTAACAAGCCACTGCAGAAAGGGGAAATTAAAACCAGCAACTGAGACAGGCAAGATCTGTATTTCCTTGGGGCTAAGTTTCAGACTGTTCTTCAGGGTAAGTAGGCACGATCTCTTACTGGAAAGTGATTTGGCAATATGAAGTAAGAGCAATAAAGAGGTTCATTTCCTTTGTCCCAGTTATCCCACTCCTGGGACTCAATCCTGAACCAATAACCACCAGAGCATGAAAAAGTTCAAAGCACCAAGTTTTAAGTTATAATTGCAGAGATATTTTCCGATGGCAACAGCTGAAAGGTAACCTTCAAGTCCTCCAGGAGGAAAAACATCTCTTTGGGTCTTTTCTGCAGACATTGAGGACGATGAATCTAAGGCTATGGAATTCTGGGGGCGGGAAATAATATTGCTGCAATTCTGAGTGAGGAACCTAAGGATGGAAAGTTATGCTTTTCCTGGACATTGGATAGGTCTATTATTTCTATTTTTTGTATTCTGAAAAGTCATTAACCTGTTGGTGCTCTTGCTATTGTCCTTTGTTCATTCATTCAACAAATACTTATTGAATCCTGTAGTATATGTTATCCCTTATATTAGGGAATAGGACTAACAATATGAATCAGACTGGTCATTGCTCTCAAGTTGCTGGCAGTCTAGTGACAGAAATAGAAATCAGTGGTAGCTATGCAAGGTGATAAGTGCAGTGACAGAATGGACCCACCATAGGGTGCCATGGGGGCCTGGAGGAAAAGATCCAACTGGGGAGGTGTGTAGTTAGGAGAAACTTACTCCAGATAATATTCCTTGAGCTGATTAAGACAGGGTTTGAAAACTGACTCTATTGCTTTTCTGGCACTGGAGTGAATTCACTCTACCTGTCTTACTTAGCCTTAATGCCCCTTAAAGGGTTGTCCTGAGAATGAAATCAGATAATGCATATGGAAGAGGGATGGGCTACACTGAGAGACAGTGCTGTTTTGGAGCTTGGCTAGTCCATTTAAATTCGCTGGGCCTCAATTTTACTCATCTGAGAAATGGAGCCAAGAAGTGTTTGCCAAACCACGTCCTTAGGGATGCTATAAGGCTGAAGACAAATGACTGCAGGACAGGCTTGAAACAGCCTCCTCCCGCCCACTCCCCCTGTCCAATAAAACCAGAAGCCCTCTCCCAAGTCTTGTTCTACTAGAGAGCTTCTTAGTCTTCCCTCCTGAAGCAGCGAAGTTCCTTTCACGGCCGCCCCCCGCCCCACCCGCCGGCGCCCGGCGAGGACAGTTAAACCAGCTACTCCCAGGGCGCCAGCCCCAAAGCCAGCAGCTCACTAGCAAGGCGGGTTGTCACACTGGGGGCGGAGCTTCAGTGGCCGCGCACTTCCGCTCAACGTTTCCCTACTTAAAAAATGGCGAAATTTCATTCGTAACTAATTCGAAACACGAACAGAACTTTTGAACGAGCAGAAACGCAGTCAGACTAGGATGCAAACGCTAAAGTGCAGCAGGAGGAGAAGACCAACTAGAGGCCTTTTCCCCCGCCATTTATTCCTCTTAGGCGTTTGCACCGCCCCCTTCAGCATCCCTCCTCCAGCCAATGGGAACTGAGGGACTTGAAGCCCCACCTCACGTGCGTCCCACCCTTCCGTGGCACGCAGGAGGACGCCTGCGCAAGAGCGCGCGGAAGGCCAGTTCTGGCGAACTGGGGAAAGTCCAGGCATTCTCTCATCCCTAGGTTCAGCGGCCAGCTGAGGGGCGTTAGTGGTTGTCAAAATGTTGCGCGTGGTGAGCTGGAACATTAATGGGATCCGGAGCCCTCTGCAAGGGGTGGCAAATGAGGAGCCCAACAACTGTACCGCCATGGCCATGGCGCGCATTTTGGACAAGCTGGATGCTGACATCGTCTGTCTTCAGGAAACCAAAGTGACCAGTGAGCGCTCAAGAATCCAGGGCCCCCTACCATACTTTCCCATTTCTGCTAACTTTTGCCTGCTGTTCCATCTCTTTTCACTTTGTCTTTAGAGTCCTCCCATTAGAGTCTAATGGGGTATCAAACTCATTTTCGGGGGGGGGGGGCATCTCAGACTCGCAGTTGCCTTCAAAGGGCCGAATGTAATTTTAGGACTGTATAAATGTAACTACTCCTTAATAGAGCTCGGTGCTGCCGCTGGGTAGAAACAAGGTGCCTGGCGGGATAAAACAAGGTGGAGGGCCGGATTTGGCTTGTGGGCCTTGTCTTTGCCACCTTTGCATTAGATCCTGTTCAGAATCCTGATCCTCTCCCCTTTAAACCCCCATTTTTCAATTCATCTAGTTCTCCTAATTCCCAACTCATCTTTCTTCAGCAAACCTTAATTCCCTCCCCCTTGCAACCTCTAGCCTGGCTCAGATCTTCTAATTCCCACTCATTCTCTCGCCCCAGGTCAGCCCCTATAATCCCCCCAGACTCCCCAATTCCTCCTTCCCGCCTCCAGCACAGATCATTTAATCGCCACTCCATCTTTGCCCCCAGATTGGGCTCCCTAATTTCGCCTTTTTACACCTACAAATCAGATCCCTTGTTCCCCTTATCTCTACTCCCATCTCTCCTCCCCAGCTCAGAGCCTCTCATCATTTATACCTCAGGTCCCATCCCAAGCTTAGTCCTCCTAATTCCCTCTCCTTCCCACCCATCTCCCATTCCCAGCTCACTCTCCTGATTCCTTCCCTCTCCACACACTACTTTCTGAGACTCCCTAACTACTTTTCCTCCCATATCCAGTTCAGATCCCTCTCCTTTCTCCCCAGGTCAGATTCCCAGTTCCCTCTCCCATATTCCCATTCCCCACCACCAGCTCCTTCCTGTCACCTAGTCACCTCCCTCTTCCCACCTAATTATCCACCTTCCATTCAATAGTTCCCCCCTGCTTCTAGTTATGATATCAATTCCCTCTCTAGTCTCCACCTTTCTAGCTCCTCCTCTAGTCATAGATACTTCATTTTCTTTTTCAACTCTGACTGATGTGTACAAGGAATTAACCTACATCTGTAATTCCAGGCCTTTGTGTGTCCTGGGTCTTGCTTTTATCTTTGACGTTATCTTTTTTTTTTTTCCAGGGGATGTGCTGACAGAGCCCCTGGCTATCATTGAGGGCTATAACTCCTATTTCAGCTTCAGCCGCAACCGGAGTGGCTATTCTGGTAAATGGGGGCTTTGGGGAACTTTAGTGATAAAAGCGAGTAGGGGTAAAGGGTTTTTAAAATTTGATTAGAAGGTAATAAGAATCATGGGATTTTAGTCTATAGAGCTAAAGCCACAGAAAATTATGTGTAAATTTTTATGTATAAAATTATACTTTGGACATCAGAAGCACAAGAGTGTGGCAGCTAATTGTGTGAGCTCTGAAGCCAGACTGCCTGGGTTGAAATCCTAGCTGACTTCCTAGCTGTGTACCCTCTGGCAAGTTACTTAACCTCTTTATGCCTCAGCTGGAAAATGGGGATAATTCCTACCTCCTAGGGCAATTATAAAGATAATGATAATAACTAATACTTGTTGAACACTTACCTTGCATTTGTGTACCACACTTAGAACATTGGTTGTTGTAGATGATGGGATTGAGATTTCAGGGTTTGAGTAGAGTTTACCCAGGCTCTAGGGAGCCATAAATGGTCTTTGAATTGGGAGAGGTGTCAGTACAGCACACTTAATGAAGATGAACCAGGTGACTTGTGTGGGGGCAACAGACTTTGCTACCAGGCCTGCTCAGAGTACCCTGTCTGTCTCCAGGTGTAGCCACCTTCTGTAAGGACAGCGCTATGCCAGTGGCTGCGGAAGAAGGCCTGAGTGGCCTACTTGCCACTCAGAATGGGGATGTGGGTTGCTATGGAAACATGGATGAGTTCACCCAAGAGGAGCTTCGGGCTCTGGATAATGAGGGCCGGGCCCTCCTCACACAGCACAAGATCTGGTAATAGCCCATCTCCCCCTGTCACTGAGTACTGCTGGTTCTACTCTTTTAGCCTGGTGATTCTGAGGCTAGCCTTTATAACTTTCCAAACTTGCCTTTCCTGGACTCTAGTCCTAGTTGGGTTACTCACTACATGACCCTGGGCAAACCATGTCCCCTCTGAGCCTTGAGTTCTCCATCTCTACAGTGGAGGCCGGGAGGTCCAGCTCTCCTGTTACCACAGCCAAAGGCAACTTAGCCTAGGCTGAACTGATTGCCCCAAGATGCTGTCTCTCTGTGTGTACTATCTTTGCCAATGGCAGCACCCCCACCTGGTTTACCTGGGTGTCATTCTAGATGCCCTTCTCCTTGCTGCATCCATAGTCAGTCCCCAAGTCCTATGCATACCAGCTCATTCATGTCTTTCTGTCCCCTTTACACTCATTTCACAGGCAACCATTGAGTGGAAGCCACATTGTGTGGGAAGGAGAGGCTTGAGAATGACTTTTTTCTCTGGGGGGGTCTCTTTTTCCCAGTACATGGGAAGGGAAGGAGAAGATCCTGACCCTAATCAACGTGTACTGCCCCCATGCCGATCCTGGGAAGCCTGAGCGGCTGGCCTTTAAGATGCGCTTCTATCGCTTGCTGCAGATCCGAGCAGAAGCCCTCCTGGCAGCTGGCAGGTACTGCAAACCTGGGCAGCAAGGATTCCTTGAGTTTGTCTTGTGTGCCCAGCCCTATGTCAAGCTCCATTGGAAGGGATATGGGATATTTGTCTTTGGAGGTTTTTCACAGCCTGGTTACAGATACCAGCACGCCTGCCAGAACAGGCTCCTCTCTGTAGAGCTGTGAGGAACAGGTAAAGTGACACAAGTGTGAGTGTTTACTCAGATACCTCTGAGCACCAGTCCTGGCTCCTCCTCTTATTCATTCGAAGCCCCAAGGCTAGTCCTGCCTCTGTTTTCTCTTTAGTCAAATGAATGGATGAATCCCTACCTCACGGAATAGTTTTAAGGAGGAAATGGGATGAGGAATATAAAGTTCCTGGGAGCAAATAGTAAGTGTTATCTCAGAGGGGACAGGAAAGTGAGGGTGGGTTAGAGTAATCAAGGGATGCTTCCTAGAAGAAATGGTACCTGAGTTCACCTTCAAAGGACCAGAAAAATACCATTAGGTAGAGATCAGTCAGAGAGTCATGTGAAATGGAACAGCATCACCTTTGGAGATCAGAATCAGGTTGCTCAGGAGTAAAAGGATCAGGGTTATGATAAAATTGGAGACGTAAGTGGTTATGAGTTGCTGCTGGTTCTCACCTTGGCCTCAATTTGGGAGGTGGCCTGAGTTCTTGAGCCTAGGAGAAGGTAGATGGGCCAAGACTCCTGCTTCCCTCTTGAATGTCCACTCAACGATCCCACCATTGTGTTTTCCAGCCATGTGATCATTCTGGGTGACCTGAACACAGCCCACCGCCCCATCGACCACTGGGATGCAGTCAACATGGTAAGGCTCCCTGCAGGGCCCTGACTTCACTCCTGACCATGGTTCTGTTTAGCCTGCCAGCTAATGCTGGTTTTTTGGGCCAGGCACAGCTTCCCTTCATGGAAAAGCAGAATTTAGCTTGAAATATTATTCTCAAAGCACAGAGGATTCTTTATTCATTTAAAAGACATCACTGACCCTACCCGTGGGCTAGCCCTGAGTCATCTGCTGGGGACCCAGTTACCACTTAGTTTGCGCTCTTGGCCCCTCAGAGCTTTCAGCATGGCGGTAGGCTATGGACACATAACCAGCCAATTATAGAATGGTGTATTCAAGGCGGAGGCAGAGATGGCAGTCCAGGCAACTAGAGAGCTCAGAAATGGGATTCCTAGGCCAGCCTGGATATTGGGAGGTATCTGAAAAAGTCTGAATCTTTTTTTTTTAAATATATTTTATTGATTATGCTATTACAGTTGCCCCATTTCTCCCCCATCATTCCCCTCCACCCCACCCACCCTCTCCCACCCACATTCCCCCCTTTAGTTCATGTCCATGGGTCATAAGTTTTCTAGCTTCTACATTTCCCATACTATTCTTGCCCTCCCCCTGTCTATTTTTTTCCCATTATCTATGCTACTCATTCTCTGTACCTTTTCCCCCTCTCTCCTCCTCCCACGCCCCTGTTGCTAACCCTCCATATGATCTCCATTTCTGTGGTTCTGTTCCTGTTCTAGCTGTTTGCTTATTTTGCTTTTGTTTTAGGTGTGGTTCTTATTAGCTGTGAGTTTGCTGTCTTTTCACTGTCATAGTTTTATCTTCTTTTTCTTAGATAAGTCCCTTTAACATTTCATATAATAAAGGCTTGGTGATGATCAACTCCTTGAACTTGACCTTATCTGAGAAGCACTTTATCTGTCCATCCATTCTAAATGACAGCTTTGCTGGATAGAGCAATTTTGGATGTAGGTCCCTGCTTTTCAAGATTTCAGATATTTCTTTCCAGCCCCTTCTTGCCTGGAAGGTCTCTTTTGAGAAATCAGCTGACAGTCTGATGGGAACTCATTTGTAGGTGATTGTCCCCTTATCCCTTGCTGCTTCTAGAATTCTCTGCTTCATTTGAATCTTGGCTAATGTAATTACGATGTGCCTTGGTGTGTTCCTCCTTGGGTCCAACTTCTTTGGGACTCTCTGAGCTTCCTGGACGTCCTGGAAGTCTATTTCCTTTGCCAGATTGGGGAAGTTCTCCTTTATTATTTGTTCAAATAAGTTTTCCACTCGTTGCTGTTCTTCTTCCCCTTCTGGGACCCCTATAATTCGGATGTTGGGACGTTTAACGATGTCCCGGAGGTTCCTAAGCCTCTCCTCATTTTTTTGAATTCTTGTTTCTTCCTCGTTTTCTGTTTGGTTGTTAGTTTCTTCCTTCTGGTCCACTCCATTGATTTGAGTCCCAGTTTTCCTTCCATCTCTATCAGTTCCCCATGCATCTTCCTTCATCTCACGGATTGTAGCCTGCATTTTTTCATCTAGTTTGTGAGCAAAATCAACCAATTCTGTGAGCATTTTGATGACCAGTGCTTTGAACTGTGCATCTGACAGGTTGGCTATCTCTTCACTGCTTAGAGGAATTGGCTCCGGGGCTTTTATTTGTTTTCTGGTTTGAGCCATTTTTAGTGGGTTTTTTTTTGTTGTTGTTGTTGTTGTTGTTTTGGTTTTAGTCTGGTCGCGGCTATTACGTAGTGAGGGGGTGGAGCCTTAGGTGTTCCTCAGGGCGGGGCAGCCCAGTCGCTGGGTTGTGACGCTATAGGTGGGGGCGGGGTCTGAGAAGGAGCAATGGCGCCTGCTCCACTCTCTCCCGGACTCCGGCCCTTTCCGCTGCTTCCCCTTCACCTGGATTATCTGCGCATGCGCGCGTGCTGTTACGTAGTGAAGAGTGGAGCCTCTGGTGCTCCCCAGTGCGGGGCAGCCCAGTCGCTGGGTTGTGACGCTGTATGTGGGGGTGGGGCCTGAGAGGGAGCAATGGCGCCTGCTCCGCTCTCTCCTGGATTCAGTCCCCTCCGCCACTTCCCCTCCGCCTGGACCGTCTGCTCGCTCGAATGTGAGACCACCTGGTCAGTCAGCCAGCCACCTTGTGCGGCCTCACTGGGTCTGCACAGTTGCCCCCCAGTGCCCGGGGTCCGCCAGCTGCTGCCTGTAGGCCCGGGGACCGCCAGCCGCCGCCTGTGCACCTGGGAACTGCCAGCCGCTGCTGCTTGCGTTCCTGGGTCCGCACCTCCACTTTCTCCTGCCTCGACTCCGCCCCTCTTACTGGTCTGGATGAATGGTTGTTGGACTTCCGTACAGTTCAGTTTTCTATAAGTTCTGGTTGTTTTCTTGTTTCTAAATATTTTTTGTCCTTAATTTTGGTTGTGAGAGGAGGCACAGTGTGTCCGCCTACGCCTCCATCTTGGCCGGAAGTCCCAAAAAGTCTGAATCTTAAAAGATGAGTAGAATAGAGCTTTGGGGTGAGGAGAGCAAAGGATTCTAGCATGAGGAAAGGGTGCACATTGAGAATTTTCCTGGTGTGGTTAGGGAACTGCAGGTCCCATTCCTGTTAGGGGGAGATGTGGGAAGGGAGATGAGTGGGAAGAGATGGGGCTCCTTTGGGAGCCAGATTCCAAGAGCCTTGAACATCACATTACCTTGATCATTTTCCTAATACACTGTCTCCTGCTCATGAACCTTCAATACCTCCCTGTTACCTCTGTGATGCAAGAGAAAATATCTAGGCCTGGCTCTCAAGGCTCTTTCTGCTGTGTGCCCAGTATCTATTTTTTTATCTTCAGTATCTTTACACACTGTCCACCTTAGCTTCTCTCTGCCCATTAAAAAGTTATTCTGATTTTGGCTTTTCTCACTATACCCTGAATTGGTGGTCATCATGTCGCTTCTGTCTTTTTTCTCGTATGAACCTCTTATTTCTGAGTCCCTCTAGGCCAATGATTCTCAACACCTGACATCACATCAGAACAAGGAGCTTTTGCAACAACAACAAAAAATCAATACCTTGACCATTTAAATCAGAAACTGCCGGTAGCAGTATGTTTTAAAAGCTCCCAGGCTGACTTTATTGTACAGTCAAGTTTGAGAACTACTGCCCCACAATCTATAAGGCTTTCTTGTCTTGCCTTATTATGAGTTGTGGTGGGGGGCAGGATTAGTAATTTATGCTGGTACAGTTCAGCTCAGCACTGAGCTTGGCCCAAAAAATGCTGTAGGAAGATTCCTTGATTAGTTTATGGAAGACCCATGTAAACATACATGTGCCTCCCAGCTTAAAAAATGAGCAGAAATGAGATAATGGTGGTGACGTGCTGGGGAAGGGGGTGTACACTACAAAGTATGAACCTTTAGTCCCTCACTGCCTTATTCCTCATCAGGCATTTACTCAGGCTGTTCTTGCTGCTTCCTGTGATAGTGTCATAGACCTTTATGCCTTCTCTCCTTAGTTCAGAACTATTCCAGATCTAAGTGCACCTCCTACCTTCTTCCTTCCAGGACAAGAGAACTAATAGTACCAGGTCACATGACAAACACTGTCCAGAGCAGCAGAATATGTCCACTTCCCACCAGACCAGCTCTTCTAGTCTTCTCATCTCCCAAAAGAGCACTATGATCTCCTTGGTTGCTCTAACTAGAAGCCTGGGAATTGTGTTAGCATTGTGCTTCTTTCCCCCACCACCCTTCCCACATTTAGTTGGTCAGCAAGTACTATAGAGTCTAGCTCCAGATCATCTCTTAATTTCATTTTTCTCTGATTTCTTTGGTATTACCTTAGTCTAAGTGACTATCATCTCTTGCTTACATGAACTAAAATAGTCATTTCCTGCTGGTTTTCTGGCCCCCAGTTTGGTCTCCCCTCAGGTTTTCGGGTATGGTGTCTGTCCCCTTCCTCCACAGGCCTGTCATAGAGGCTGTTCTCTCAATTTGTAACACCCTTCACCTGGGTTAGTCTTGCTCAGCTTTTACTTTTCAGCTCCAGATCACCTCCTAAAAGCCTCGTTGGTCCCCAGAACGAGATCAGGTTCCTACTTTGTCCCTAGCATCATATCTGGCACATAATTGGTGTTCTTTGATCATTTGTTGCATTGAATGAGTGAGTGGGTGGATTGGATGGATGAATGAATGAATTGGGGAGCCGAGTCAAAAGACATACTCAGACCTGGATCCCTGGAGCCTGTCAGTTCAGGAATGAGGGATGGTCAGTGAGGGCTCCAACACAAAAATAAGCCAAATAGTGCCAGAGCATTTAAATAAAAGAGCAGCAGTCATCTTAACTCTGGTCCCCAGCCCTACTTTCTAATGGCAGCCACTTCGAACATTCTCATTTCCATTCTTTTTTTAAAGATTTTATTTATTTATCTTTAGAGGGGAAGGGAAGGAAAGAGGGAGAGAAATATCAATGTATGGTTGCCTCTGGTGCATCCCCTGCTGGGAACTGTCCTGCAACCCAGGCATGTGCCCTGACTGAGAATCAAACCGCGATCCGACTGGGAATCAAACCGCGATCCTTTGGTTCACAGGCCCGCGCTCAATCCACTGAGCTATACCAGCCAGGGCCTCATTTCCATTCTTTCCATGAGCAGTTCTAAGGATTGCTTTGATTAAGCAAACAATGTATCAGTAAGGATGGAAATTGAATCCCAGTGCTGGACTGTGATCTTGAGCATTAGTCTTTGGAACAACCATGTTTTCTTGTCTGTAAAATGAAGCAGTTAAGTCCCTTCCAGTTCCAAGCATCTAGTTCTGCCTCTCTCTCTTTGTTCCCCTTCCCCTTCCCCAGGAAAACTTTGAAGAGGATCCAGGACGCAAGTGGATGGATGGCTTTCTCAGTAACGTGGATTGCCAGGCTGGGTACCATGTAGGGGCCTTTATTGATAGCTACCGCTGCTTCCAGCCAAAGCAGGAGGGGGCCTTCACCTGCTGGTCCACACTCACCGGTGCTCGCCGTCTGAACTATGGCTCCCGTATTGACTATGTGCTGGGGGATAGGACCCTGGTCATAGATACCTTCCAGGCCTCTTTCCTGCTGCCTGAGGTGATGGGCTCTGACCATTGCCCTGTGGGTGCAGTCTTGAGTGTGTCCTCTGTGCCAGCGAAACAGTGTCCATCTCTTTGCACCCGCTTCCTCCCTGAGTTTTCAGGCACCCAGCTCAAGATCCTTCACTTCCTAGTTCATCTCAAACAAGATTCTGTGCGCAAGCAGTCAACACTGCAGCTCAGCAATCAAACCCAAGTACAGATGCGCCAAAACAAAGCCCGCATGCGCTCAGCCAGGCCTCGGGCAAGTCAGGCTGGCTCCATCAGAGGCCAAAAGAAACTGATGAGCTACTTCCAGCCATCCTCCATCCACCCCCAAGCTTCTCCAAATTTGGAGCTTCCTAGCCTGGGCACCCTTGTGACCCCAAAGACCCCAGAAGACAAGGTGATGGCCAAAGTGGTGGAGGGGCAGGTCAAGGCTTCAAAGTCCAAGGATGAGAAGGAGGTCCAGATCTCATTCTGGAAGTCTGTGCTGGGGGGGCCCTTGCCCATGCCCCTCTGTGGAGGTCACAGGGAGCCGTGTGTGATGCGAACTGTGAAGAAGCCAGGACCCAACCTGGGCCGCCACTTCTACATGTGCTCCAGGCCCCGGGGTCCTTCCACTGACCCCTCTTCCCGCTGCAACTTTTTCCTCTGGGGCAGGCCCAGCTGAACCAGCCCTGGCCTAGGGATTGTGGCTTGGTCAACCCTGGGCCTGATCTGAGGCTAGCACCTTCCTAAGCTGTCACCTCTTCCCCTCTCCCTCCTCCCCCTTCACCTTCCTCAAGGATCCTTGTGTTTCTCTTCCTCTAAGTCCCCTCTTCTTCCTGCCTATCTCTTCATTGGTGCACTTCTTGTGCCTTCATGCTGCTACCTAGGCCCCCGCCCTACTTCCTACCTTCCTTTAAGAAGTACACAGGAACCAGTTGCTCCAGGACATTTTAAAACCCTTCCCTTCCTTGCTGGGAAATGTATGTGTGCCTAAATAAAGTCTGTCTTTGTTTTAGTGCACCATGTCATTTGAACATTTTGGATATGCTCCATGAGATGTTATCTCAACACTGGGTTTGCCAACTGCCTGTAGCCTGATGATATAACTCAGGAAGAGGAGAGGAAGGAGAAGTGGTGCTCACCATAGAGGGTTCTGCTGAATTGTAGGGTTTCCTGCACTGCTGAGGTTGGCTCAGGAAGGGAGGTGGGTGTGATGTGACAGAAAGCTCAGGTGGGCTGTGCAGCCGTAAACCAGCACTTCCCAACTGGTATGTCTAATAGCTGCCATAAATGGCTTATAGTGTGGAAAGAAATGGGTCTGTCAGCTCTAGAGTTGCCAGTCAGGGTCAGGAAAGATTGCCTCCTAGGCAAGTATCATTAGTTCACCTAAATGTGCCATACAAATGTTCTATTTGTGCTGTGAACTGGTAAGGTTGGGAGCATTGCCTTGAACAAGTTGCTTGCTATGGTCAAGACTGTTTCTCAGTTTGTAAAATGGGGCTGGTGATTCCTGTTCTAATAAGGTGCTGTGGGAACAGAAGAGGATAATGGATTGAAGAGGGCATCCATTCCTTCTGCTGGAAAATATCTCCAAAGGTTCGGTGAACTACTCTCCTGCAGGTAGTTGGTTGGAGCTGACTCTATCTCCCAGCTTCAGGGACTACCTGAGGCCCGGGTTTCCAGGTTGACCAGTGACAAGTCAATCCCTGGATTTTTCTTGAAACCATTGGGTAAGAGCCATTTCAGATAAACCTGCCATGTGTCTCAGGTCTTTGTTCAACTTACTCTGTGGTTTTTGTTCGTCTCCTTTCTGGATTTCAGTTTTCCTATCAGTAAAATAGGGTGGTCAGATCAACAAGTGATCTGTGGTTTACTGATGGCTCTGCCACTTGTCTTACAGTCAGGTATAGTGCAGTTTATTCTCTGACCAACAGAGGGCTACAAATGCTGCAGTTTGCTCTTTATTTGTTTTCAGACTCAAGTCAGCTGGAGGCACACAACAAAGCAGAGGACCGGAAGAGGCCCAGCCCCAAGTGGAGCGCAGATAGGGTGGGGTTCTGAGGCAGCTGGCTTCTCATGCATAGGTGGTGACATACTGGGGCCCCATGTTCCCAAAGTAGGAGCGTTCCCACTCACTCATGAGCTCAAAGTGCACAGGACGGCGACAGAAATTGCAGGCAGTCATAGATACATCCTGAAGGGGCAGCCCCACCTCAGTCCAGGCTGTCAGCAGCTTCTCTGAAGATAGTGGGAGGAGGAGAGGGAAAGAATTGGTTAGACTAGGTTCTCTTAATACCTATATCACAGTACAGATGTGCCAAAATATAGATCCCTTGAATCCATTGAGATGGCTTGGAACCAGAAGTAGCATCTGGTTTGTTCCATTGTGTGTTATGATTGTTACTATTTGTGTATGGGTCCTCTCGTGTGTAAAAGATTTGGAAGCATCTAATTGACACAATTTATAGCTGTACTGGCCTGGCCTGGACCACATCGTAAGTACAGGACATGCTGTGGTCCAAGAAATTAATACATCTCCTAGCCTGGGGAGGAAAATGACACTGACAGTAACTGTACAGTGTTATTGTTGTGACCTGGGAGCCTGGAGTGGGGAGTGTCCTGGAGGGGATAGGAACCCAGAGGAGAGAGCCTGATCCCGCTATCAGAAATGCCTCAGGTGTGTGCCACAGCTCTGCCCACAGCTTTTAAAATGATCGCTCCCTGGGTGATCTCATCCATTCTCATGGTTTTAAAGACCATCTTTATGCTGATGATTATGAAATTTTCATCTCCAGCCCAGACTGTTCTCCTGAATCCTATACTTGTATATTCAATTGCCTTGCTATTCTCCCATGTCAAATCAGCATCTCTAACTTAACGTGAATACAACTGAGCTACTGATCCTCTGTACCCTCTGCCAAAGCCTACTCTATTTTCAGCCTTACCCATCTCAGTTGATGGCAATCCCAATTGCTCAGTCCATAAATTTTAGAGCCATCATTTATTTTTCTCTTCCTCTTACTACACATCCAATCTATTAACAAATATCATTGGCTCCACCTTCAAAATCTGGCCACTTCTCATCACTTACAGTGCTATCATCAGGCATGAGCCACCATCATCTTTTACCTGGAATATTACAGTAGCCCCACCCCCATTGGCTCTCCCTGCTTTCACTCTTCCTCCCTTTCAGTCTATTCTCAACATAAAAATTGGAGCAATTCTGTTAAAACCTGAGTTAGATATGTCACTCTTCTGCTCAAATCCTTCAAAAGGCTATCCATTTCAGAGTTAAAGCCCAAATCCTTCCAATGGCCTACAATACCCTACATAGTCTTGGCCCATATTGCCCCTCAGTCTTCATTTTTCTATCTCCCTCAACACTACTCAATCTATACTTATCTTATTGTTCCTCAAATACAAAAGGAATACTCCTGTGTTAGGGTCTTCACTCTTAGGCCATTCTGTCTGCCTGGGATGATCTTCCCTTAGATATCTGTCCAGCTAACTCCTTCACCTTCATAGTTTTGCTCAAGTGTCATGTCAATGAGCTCTACCCTTAACACTCTATTTAATGCTACAACCTTCTTCCAATCTAGCCCTTGTCCCTCCCCCACCTCATTAGCACTTCCTATCCCTCCTACCCTGCTCTATTTTTTCATAGTGCTTAGAACCACCAGGCTATGTACTACTGACACTTGAACAATGTGGGAGTTAGTGGCACTGAACCCTGCACAGCCAAAAATCCACATATAACATTTGACTCCCCGCAAGCTTAATTACAGTCTGTCAGTATCCATAAGGGATTGATTCTAGGACCTGCCATGGATACCAAAATCTGTGGGTGCTCAAGTCTCTTAAATAAAACAGTGTAGTACAATGCATACAGTCAGCCCTCTACATCTATGGGTTCCCAACCACTAATCAAAAATACTGTTTTTTTTTTTCCCATGGTTGGTTGAATCTACAGGTGAGAAACCTGGGAATACAAAGGACTGACTATTAAAAAAAACTTTAGAGAGAGGGGAAGGGAAGGAGAAAGAGAGGAAGAGAAACATAAATGTGAGAAATAAACATTGATTGGTTGCCTCTTGTATGACACCCCAACTGAGACTGAACCCGCAGCCTAGGTATGTGCCCTGTCTAGGAATCGAACCAGCTACCTTTCACTTTGTGAGACGATGCCCAATCTACTGAGCTACACTGGTCAGGGCCCCACTTTATTTATTGAAAAAAATCTACATAAGTGGACCTGCACCATTCTAACCTGTGTTGTTTAAGGGTCAACTGTAATTTACTTATTTTAAAATGTTTTTTAACTACCTCCTTCCACTAGAATGTAAGCTCCAGAAGGATAGGGATTTTTGTGTCTGTTCTGTTTACTACCGAATCCCCAGCACCTAGAACAGTGTCTAGCACACTGTGGGTACTCTCTAATAAATATTGGTTGAAAGAATGAAAGGATACCTGATTAAGCCAAGAAGGTGAAAGAAAAAGAAGTAAGCCAGAGGAAGGGTTTGAGGGAGGGCATTCCAATTAGAAGGGAGTGTTAATTATCAAAGTCCCAGAGGTAAGGGAATAGAGCAAAATGAGGGAACTACAAGTTATTCAGTGCAGCTGTAGAAATAAAATTAATGTGGGGGAAGAGGAGAGGATATAGAGATCACCATGTTTAAGGCATTGAATGTCATGCCAAGGAGCTTTGACCATTCTATAGACCAGTAGTCTCCAAGTTGTGGACTATACATTCTATTAGTATAAACATTTTAGCATGTACTTCCAATGTATGTATGTTTGTTTATATACTCTTTACATGTATCATTGTCAGTCTATATATTAAAGATCCAAATCAGTAATGCGTAATTCCCAATTTTTAAGATGAAAAGTAAACATGAAATCCTAGGTATACTCTGTAATTTCCAGGACTCGTAAATAATAAACCTGTACCTTTAAAAAATTTCCAATAAACTCCCTCACCCTATGGATCATTTTGCATACCTCCCTCACATTGGAGACCACTACTCTGCTCCAGACAATAAGGAAACATGAAGAGGTTTAAGCAAGGGAACTATATAGCTATACAGTCAGATTTTTACAAAAATCCCTCTGTGGTCAGAATGGAGAATGGATTAGAAGGAAGCAAGAGAGAAGTGGATAAATTAGGAAGAAATCACACTGATGAGGTTTTAAAAATTATGAATGGAGAAAAGAGAACAAATTTGAGAGAGATTGTAGAGAACATTTGCAAGATTTTAAGATGGTTTGGCTATAGGTTTGAAGTACTGGTAGAGTCATGTGGATACCACTCATATTTCTTTCCAGAAAAAGCGCAGCATAAGTGGACACTCAGTGAAATGAGGATGCCTAGAGCTCTATAATGGAAGCCTAGAGCAACTGAGAGGACTGAGGCAAAGCTCCAGAAGTCTGGATCATCAGCGTAAGCAGTAGACCGAGTGGTTATGGCCATGGCGGTAGACACAAACTCCCCAGTTCAAATCTAGTAACTGTGTGACTTAGGCCAGTTATTATATATTCCTGATGCCTCAGTTTCCACATATGTAAAATGGAAATGCTAATAATATCTCTACCCCATGAGGGTTAGATGAGTTAATACAAATAAAGTTTTTAGAATGGTACTTGGCACATGATAAATACTTAATAACTGTTGGCTAATATTATTTGATGTTTTTAATCAATGAATGAGTGAATGGCAACTACCTATCTTGTATTCATTGAATTCTCATACTGTCTATGCTCCAGACAAGCAGAATGACTGTTGCCATTGCATGCTCTCTGTTTTCCTATCTCTGGGTCCTTGCTGATGGAATTCCCTTATTCTGGAATGTCCTTATACCATACCACATACACATCAAAGTGTTACACAAGGACTTTCTCACACACAAAGCCTCCCTAATTTCACCCTTCGTGCCCTCTCTGGCCATAAATGAGCACTCCTTCTCCAGCTCCCAGAGCACTGTTAGCTCATCACACTGGACCAGTACAATCCATGCCTATGCCTGTCTCCTCTGCTAAACCATCAACTACCTACATGTCTTTCACCCAATGGACCTGGAATGAGCACCTTCTGTATGTCAGGCCCTGTGCTTAAAAACTGCTCCCTGTAGGAATCCAGCAAGCTTTAGGTGAATTGACTAACCTGCCATCTTTCAGGATAAAAACAAAGCTATTCAGTTAACACTATAAATCTCTCAAACCAGTCCCTGTTTTGTGTTGTCTTTATAGACTCATAGACTGACACTCCCTTCCCACTCCCTACTGTCCTACATTCCTGTAACACCTGCTGTTGTTCTTGATATATCCCAGGCTGCTTCTCACCCTCTCCTTGCCTTTCTTAATGTTCTTCCCTCTACTAGGAATACCCCTCCACACTGTCTGTCTTCTCGTGGTCCAGTACCATTTCACCTTGAAAGACTCAGCTCAGGTGTCATCTCCACTAGGAAGCCTGTCTCACATCGCATATGTTGGATCAGGTCCCCCCTCTCTGTTCACATGACATTCACATTCACTGTCTTTGTTGAACCCCTTGAGATCATTGTTTGTGTCTGCTATGGCCTCCTCAACCAAACTGGAGCCCTACAAGTCTAGGGACTGTTTCTCATTCATTGATGACCCTAGTATAGAGTTTGGCACACATTAGATGTTTCAGAAATATATTTTTAAAGTGAGTGGCATCCATTCTCTCTCTCAGCTTCTCCAAATCGTCAGGCTGAAAGGAGGGAGAGTACTATAGGCAACAATGTTGAGAACTTACCCACAAAGTCTTCCATCATCTGAGGGCTGTGATGGGGGGAGGGTGCCAGGCGCAGCAGCTCCTCACCCCGGGGGACGGTTGGGTAGTTGATGGCCTGCACATAGATGCTGTGCTTAGAGAGCAGGAGATCACAGATCTTGCTGTTCAGTGCTGCATCACCCACCTGGGCTCACAAGAAAAACCTGTCAGTATCTGCCCCACTGGCCCCACTATTACTAGCTCCATGAAGCAGGTGGAAGAAACAAGATGAAGGGACAACACTAAATTTTTGGACAGAATTTTTTCATAAGGGGCTTAGTCAGTAGCAGCTCCAGAATATTTATCAAGGAGTTGCTTAGAGGCAGCGATCAAATTTTAAGGAGTGTAGTGGAGGTGGTGCTAGGGTCCTTGTCTTGAAGGTGTTTGCAGAGCAAACATACTGGTTTACTTAGCTCATATGTTAATTTGAGGTAGTCATGGATAAGAAGACAAATCCCTTAAGCCCCGCTCTGGGATGTTGCCATTGGATTAATTTAAAACAAACAAACAAACAAACAGATATTTACGAAAGCAGTCTTTCAAGGGAATATTAGGTTGATCCAAAGAGCGGTTATTATTTTTTTCTCATCCATTGAACAACCACATAAAATTATCTCCCTACACCCTTACCAACATACACAAATAGATGTTGTTTAAGAAAGAAGTTGCAGTTCATTTTTAAAGCCAGTAAATACTCTAATGCAGTTGAGGATCAAAAATAGCAGCTAGTTTCATGGCTTTTGATTTTAGATTTTCTAACTTCAATTCTGAGTAAGAAATACATTTCATGCCGTGATCATACTATGCATATATACACATACATACATGCATGTGCATATAATCATATATAAAACTGAAAATTCCCATGAAATAATATCCTAACTATATGTGATGTACTTCAACATTTTCTTTATCATTTTCTTTGTAAACAACTATATTTATAGCCACTATACCATAGATGTGATGAGTAAACCAATGGCCATTCCTTTGTAAAATACAAGAATTTTCATCATGCATAGTTTATGGACTCATTAACAGGCAGTCTCTTTAAGAGGCTGGATGTTCAAGAAGGATTTGTTAATGCTAGTCATAACCTATTAAGATGATGTTATGACTCACAAATGGTCTTGACACACTGTTTGAAAAACACTGAATTATGTATATGTCATGGAAACTCAATATTGCGAGGGTCAGGACAGTCTGATAGGGATGACATAATAGCTAATGAATGGGAAAAGAAGACTGGTTAATTCAGAATGGCTGATAACTTTTCAAAAATGGTTAGCAAGAAAGCATAAACAGTAGCTGGTGTCAGTTTGCTGGGTGTTGGAAGGTTTCCAGAAGAGATAGAAAGGGAGGGCAACAGGAAGGGTGGGGCTCTCACCCGGATGGGTATGATGTGACTGGGACAGGGGATAACAGGAAAGCCCCTGTCCATTAGTAGCTGGCGCATGTGCTTGACATTGCGCTGGTGGGCCCGCCTCAGGGCTTGGCCCTCCTCTCCCTTGAGCAGTCGCACAGATTCCAGAGCCCCAGATAGCACCATGGGAGGCAGTGAAGTGGTGAAGATGAAGCCAGCAGCATAGGAGCGCACCATGTCCACCAAGTCACGGGTGCTGGCGATGTAGCCACCCACACAGCCAAAGGCCTTGCCTGGAAACAGGGAGGAGGAGGATATGCATAGACCCCATTATCAGTCCCCCCCCAAAATAGGATCATGCCCCAGGTAACACAAGGAGGTGCACCAGAAGCTGGACTTCTAGACACCAGAAGATGGAGCTCTCGACTCCCTTCCCAGGCCTCTGTCAAGACAGGAGAAGTATTATCAGCAAGAGCTGATAATTCTGCTGCTTCAAGATAGGACTTCCAAGGCCTGCCACCTGCAGTGACTAGATAGGCAGGAGCTGGGTGGGGATCTTAAACTGGTTAGGTCCAAAAGTGGAGCTAAGATGAAGCTTGGGGCTGAGTGGGAAAGGAGATTAGAACTACAACTCTCCACTTACTGAGTAGAACCTGGCTAGTTGGTCCAGCTCAGGGATCATCTTAAAAAACCCAGATTTTTTCAGCAGCTCTTTAGTGAAGAGGAGTGAGGGAGTCCAGGAGTTTTATAGCCTGAAACTGTGAACTATACCCAAATAGTTCCCACAGCTTTGGGGAGGAGGTAGTAAAGGATCTTTCAGGGGCCTCCTTTCTGGATTGTGTGTAAGGGAAGTCCAAGTCACTCACTCACCAAGAGTTCCAGAAATGATGTCAATTTTGTGCATAATTCCATCACGTTCCCCAATGCCAGCGCCCCGGGAACCATACAGTCCTACAGCATGAACCTCATCCACAAAGGTTAGAGCTCCATACTGGTGGGCCACATCACACAGCTCCTCGAGGGGACAGATGGCACCTGAGCAAAATCAAGGAATAGAGATATCATAACCCTTCCTCACTTTCAGCTCCAGTGTGGAATTTGTAACCCACAACTACGTTGGGACTATTTCAAACTTCTTTATATATTGACTGCCTTCACTTCACTGCTACCAAAGCTTGTTGTTGTTTTTTTTTTTTTCTTCTCTCTCTCTCTCTCCCTCTCTCTCCTTTCTCCAGGCTATGATCAAGTCTTGCTTCTCTATTTTTTTTTCTATTTTTACTTCATTCTGACAATATATGTTCTCTTGTTTATGCCACTTTCCAGCCTCTCTTTGCTTCCTTTTCCACCTAGCAAGTATGTGTATTTCCACTTAGGGTGGGCACCTGCCTATATGATACCTTTGTTTTTAAAAAAGTCACCTTTTGCTCCAAATTAATGTAGTCTTGATTTTAGATCCTACTCCTTCCCTCAGCCAGGTGCTGTTGGCAGCCCTGTCAATATATTTATTCTTCACTTGTCCTCCCTGTTTCTGTCTTTCTGGCTTTCTGTCACTATCTCTCTTTTTGTGGCCATTTCCATCTTTGTTTCTACACCTCTATTTTTCTGTCTCAGCCTTATTTTTCTGTCTCCCCTCCCATTCCTTCTTCTTTGTCTCTCTGTCTCTGTCCCACTCTCCTTCACTTCTTTCTTATTGTGTCCCTTTGTCTACCTCTCTGACTATCTCTCTGCTTCAGACTTTCTCTATACCTTTGTGTCCCTTTCTGTGTTTCTTTGTGCCTCTGTCTATGTCTTTTCTGTGTCTCTGTGGCAGTGTATTTCTTATCTCTCTCAATTTTGTTCTATGAGGGCACCTCTCAACACACAGACTTAGTCTCAATCTATTGAATGAAAATGAATTAGAAGTGATCTGTAGTGTCCTCTCCATTTCCATACATATTACCATTTTTCCATGTTGTTCTAGACATCTTCTATGTTTACAGTTGTTTATAAGGTCTTCAAATGGCTGTGAATATGATATGTAGACTTTTTGGCTACTCTGCATATACAACAACCTATACCTTCTCCATTCCTGGAAACTACTGAGATATAGAGAGTTGGAATACAGAAGGAATTTTTCATGTGGAAACAGGGACTCCAGGCCAAGATTAATGTGAGCAACTGGTGGGAACAACCACAGGAGGTATAGCTCAAGACAAAGGGGACAGTGTGATGACTCAAGCATCAATTCAATGGGAGAAACTCTGCCCTACAATTGACAGTTTAGACAGAGTTTCTGTAAAAAAAATAAGAAACCATTCTCTTACAAATGTAAGGAAGTAGGATGGCCCTAACACAGTTTCCACTAGAGAAATAATGAATTAGAGTAGTCTCTGTAGTAGAAATATAATCATGGGATGATTTTACTTTATTACTAGTTGTAGAAATGTGGGAGTGGGCAAAACAACTTTTTTTTAAGAAAAAGATATTATTTATTTATTTATAGAGAGAGGGGAGGGGAGGAGAAAAAGAAGGAAAGAAATATCAATGTGAGAGAGGAATATCAATTGGTTGCCTCTTGCACTTGCCCCTCACCCCAGCAACCAGGAGACCTGGCCTGCAACCCAGGCATGTGCCCTGACCAAGAATTGAACCGTGACTTTTGCTTTGTGAGATGATGCCCAACCAACTGAGCTACACTGGTCGGGGCATAAGTTCTTTACATATATTATTTTGTTTAATTCTCACAGCTACTCTATTATTATCACCTTCATTTTTCAAATAAGGCAGCTGAGACACAGAACAATTACAAAACTTGCTCAAGCTAAGTACCATATTTTGCCATGTATAATGCTCACTTTTTGCCCAAATTTTTGAGGGAAAATAAGGATGTGCATTATACATGGGTAGAACCTGAAATACCTTTTATCTGTTTTTCTGTTTTGTAATTATTTGTTTAATAAAATTTCTTGTACCATAACATGTTCAAAAATAAATGGTAAAATTCCTTTATAATCCAAAAAAGTATCCTAATAATTTAATTTAATTTAATTTAATTTAAAAAAATAAAAGGAATGATTTTTTTTCCTGAAAGTTTGGGCCAAAAACATGGGTGTGCACTATACATGGGAGCATGTTATACATGGCAGGTGAGTTGGCATGCTGGGATTTGAAAATGGGTAGTCTGGTTGCACAGACTCTGCCTTACCATTATATTATGCAGATGGCACATATGTTGGCTAAATCTGAGGATACTATGGACTCTCTTTTGTTTCCATTGGAAAAGTAACAAATTGAAATGTAGTGAGGACCTCTTCCCTTTAGGAGGTGTGGTCTAAAACACATGATTTCTGCTCAAGAGGGGCAAAAATAGAATGATTTGGGCATTGCTTCAGTTGGGGGGAAAATGAGGTAGGAGTGTAAAGATCATTTATTTCTATTTAGATCACAATAAATTGGATGATGTTCATTATCTCTAATTCTTACAACCAGATATTTTACCTTTGGGTAAACTGAGGCTCAGAGAGTTAAAGAGTTATCCAAGGTCATAGAGCCAGTAAGTGCCTGAGATGGGATTTGAACCCAGATCTGTCTGATGTGAAAACATGTTTTGATTCCAATGCTTCATACTGGACCTTGAAAAAACTTCCAGGCAATAATTTGTGAAATTTTCCAATGTAGAGGCCAGACACTGAGAAAATTGATTTATGTACATCATTTATCATGGAGGGAGCCTTGTGTGACAGAATTGGAATCATACATCCTAGGGTGCAAATACTCACTTTGGCACCAATTACTCAAGTCATGAAAGATAAATTGGGAGCTGTATCTGAACTTTAATTGCTTAATCTGTAAGATCACTGTAATAGCTGCCTCCGTCTTTTGGCATTTACTGGCTGTGTGATCTTAGGCAAGTTACCTCATTTGTCTGTGTCTCACTTTCCTCATGTAAATAAACAGAAACAATAATAGCACCTTACCCCCATAGAATTGTGAAAATCAGTAAATTAATATACATAAAATACTAATAATTTTGCTTGGCATGTAATTAGCACTCTGTAAATGTTAGCTGTTATCATTATCATCATGGTTTTTGTGAGACCAATGTTAGTAAATATACACTCACGCATATACATACCATCCATGGAGTGAACAGTCTCAAAGGCCACAATTTTGGGTGTCTCAGGGTTGGACTTCTTTAGAAGTTTCTTCAGGTGGTCAGGGTCATTATGCCTGAAGACAAACTTGGCTGCTCCACTGTTGCGGATACCTTGGATCATTGAAGCATGGTTGCCTGCATCTGAGTAAATCTCGCACCCTGAGGAACCAGATGCATAGTTCATAAGCTTCTGTCCCAGAATTCCCACTTAAACCTCAGGACTGACCTGGTGGGGTAGAGGGACAACCCTTTCCTTCTTTTGAAGACCCTGCTCTGCTTCTTCCTCCTCTGGAAACTTTCATGACCTCTTGCTTCCTTGGAAGAACTCCCCCTTACTAAAATTCTGACTCCATAGCTTTCCCTCTGGTCATTTCTAACCCTAGTCTGGCCTCTGAGTATCTTGGAGTAGAGGAAATTTTAATGATTTCCCAAGAAGCTCTAGAGTTTCCTGAGGACAGGACCTAGGTTCCTTTTCTTAGATACATAAGATCAAGCCTTAGAAAGGAATTTATCCCAGAGCATACTTGTTGATTTGTGCTAATGCTAGATTCTTCTTGGTCCAGATGAAATCCAACCTTTTCCAGGTAGCAATCCTCTGCTTACAGGGTGGATAATTATCAGACTTTCACAATTTGAATAATAAACTCATGGCACATGATAGCTGAAAGGACCATTAATGACCATGGAATCCAGTTCCTTTAATGTACAAGTGAGGAAGCTAAGGTCCAGAGAGGGGAAAACCTTTCTCTAGAACCTGAGGAATGTAGGACTTTTTACTGGGCAATGCTGGGAGGACAGGTGGGGGGGGGAGTTGGTGGAAGGAGTTGAATCCTGGCCCACAAATTGCACTAATATCAAGAAACTGTGGATTTCGTTAGAGTAAGGTATCACTTCTATCTGAGGAACTCAGGCATGATTTCCTGGTGAACCTACCATGAAGGAGAAGTAGGCTGGAAATTTCTTAAGAGCAGAAACCATATCTGTTTATTTTTCTGTTCCTGATACCCAGTATAAGGCTAGGTACACAGTAGCTGATCAATAAGCATTTCTTGAATAAATGGATGAATAAACATAACTCATTTACAAGTGAGTGAATGAATATATAAATGAATATATTACTGAATGAAAGAGTGAGAAAAGGGAAATAAAAAATGAGGCTTAATAGGTAGGTAGAGGCCATATTATTTGGGGCTTTAGAAGCCATGATGCAGAATTTAGAATTGATCCTAAGGGCAATGGGGATCTATGAAAGGGTTTTGGGCAGGGGAGTAACAAAAACGTGCTTGTATTTTTAAAATATCATTCTGCCTGATATGAATAATAGATTGCAGGAGGGCAAAGGTGAAATCAAGAAATTTAATTGGTCTAGGCTAGGATGTTTGCAGCGGAAATGAAAGAAGTCGAATTGTAATGATTGAGGAGGAGATCCATTGAAAAAATTTCAAAGGATATTGGACTTAGTTGGGGTCATGTGTGATCTCAGAAAGAGCTTCTGAGAAGCAGTGGTGATGTCTATAGTGTGCTAAAGAATCAGCAGGAATTAAGGAAGGGATAGCAAGTATGGAGACTTCTCTCAAGCAGTTTGCCAGTTATAAGGAGGAAAGAGGTAGGGTAGTAGCTAGAGCATAATGAGGGGAAATTTTTTTGTGAGATGCAAGAGACTTCAATATGTTTTAAAAAAGGGAGAGGCTGAAGATATAAGAGAGAGGGGACTTTATAGATCCAAGTTTTTGAGGAGGAAGAGGGGAATGGGACAAAGAGCACCAGCAGCCAAAGTTGTCAACAAAGTAAAGGGCATCTCTTCCACTGTGACAGGAGAGGACATGTGGAGATGCTAATGTAGGTGAGGTGGAGGTGTAGAAGAGCTGAGGAGAATGAAGATTGGCAAAACTTCCCTGGAGACTTGGAGAACTGACCATGGAAACAGTATTGCCAGAGCGTGTAGAGGAGCTGTTACAAGTTGGGGACTATAAATTTTTAGTGACTCCCATCTGAGCAATTATATCAGCCCAGGATTGACAGAGACGGTGGCAAGTTATATTCATTTAGGTTTGGGACTATGATGGAAGGGTGACAGGCATGTGAGTTGAGGATATTATTGACTGGAGAGTGGGAAGATAAGATCCAGTGTACAAGGGAAGGGATTGGCTTTAGGCAGGAGGGACGTGTAAAAGAAAAGAATGAAAGAAGAATAGATGAACAGTTAGACAAGTTTGTAGGTTTGGTGGCTATAAGTTAAAGGAGTCTCTATCTGGTGGCTTCTTTTTTTCTTTGTGGTGTATGATGTAAGGTTATTTACTAAGAGTAAAGGAGGAGGTAGTCACAGGTTTTAGAAGAGGGAAGAAAAATTTTAAAAGTGGATTTGGAGACATAAAAGGATTGTTTATGAGAATTAAGAGCCAAGCTGAATTGGGGGCTGACAAATTTATTGTGTTTCTCTTCTGTAAAGTTGGGCAATATTTCTTAGTGGTGGTCTTTAGCCTATGTGTGGAAGAGGAGAAAGGAGAGGAATGTAGTCAACCAGTGAATGTTGAGGATATGCAAGGTAGGTGAGAAAGAATAGCAATGGGAGCAAGTGGACTCAGAATACAGGGAATGAGTGGTGAAGACAGTGAGAGTATATGCTGTAGTGCATGATACCAGCCCTGAAAAAAGCTTGGGCCTTAGGCTTACCTGGCAAGATCTTGGCCAAGGTGAAGAGAGTAGAATCATTTGCAACAAAGCAGGAGGAGAAGAGCAGGGCTGAGTCCTTCTGGTGCAGCTCAGCCAGCTCCTGCTCCAGCTCCACATGAAACTTACTGGTACCTGAGATGTTGCGGGTACCACCAGCTCCAGCTCCATGACGCTGCAGGGTCTCCCTAGTCAGGAAAAAAAACAGAGGGGAGACAAGGAGAAGAGGAAACCCTTGTCAAACACTTAGGAAATAAGTAGGTTTCTCTTTCTTAATTGGGGTCAATGTTGGCTTAGTGGTCCTGTGTGAGCTGTGTCCTAAGTGGCCAAGTAGAGGGCAGGATGGGGGTGGTGGAGGGGCACAAACCCTCCTTTTTAGGCTGCAGGTACTCTGGGATGGAGGGAGAAGCTAGGTTGAACTTGAGCAGCTTGGAAGATTTTCTAGAGGTCACATACCATCTCTGAAAATACTCACTCTGCAGCCAGAGTGAGAGCTCATGGACAGTGGGCTTACTTGTTCTCCCATCCTATTGTCTATATCACTGGACAGCCAAGAGTTTAGAAAATATGTTTTTTTTTGACTGACTTAGTTCATAGCATATCTGAGGATTAAATATGTTAGAGGGCCTTGTACAACAGGGGTGGTGGGTGGAACCCAGGTTTCCACTTCCAGCTCTGCTTTCTCTTTCCACATGTGGCTTTGGCTCTTCTCTGGATTGTCCCCACAGCTCATGTCTCAGACACTACTACTCACTGTGTGGCTTGCAAGACCCGAGGGTGCCTGCTCATGCCCAGGTAGTCATTACTGCACCAGACAGATACATCCTTTGTGGACACAGCTGCTTCAGGGAAGTGTTGGGCAAAGGGGTATGCATCAGCCCAGCGATTCACAGTCTTGAACACACGGTAGGTGTGGTCCTGCTTCTTCTCCATGATCTTGTCCCTGAAAAATTGCTCATAACCGAAGACATGATTTCCTGCAGGAATAGAGATGGGGATGAAAAGAATTCATTTAAAAATCACTTCCTGGCTAGTCCATATTTCATTCATGCTATTGATTTTGCCTTCTCTAATTTTCTTTACATTTATTCCTTTATTTGACCAGTTAGTAACTTGCTGGGCAATAGTAACTCTCCACTACTTCATTCAACCATCCCTTTGCTTACTCACTCACTCATTCACTCAGTAATTTATTCATAATTCACTCAGGCTTTGTACCCCTGGCATGGACTCATCTCTTTTCCTGAGGTTAGTGTGGAAGCCTCATTACTGGAATCACTATTTCCAGTTTCAGTGGAAAGAGTATTGACAGATCTAGTTTCAAGTAATTACTCTGCCACTTCCTATTTGTGTGACCCTGAGTGAGTCATGAATCCTCTCTCTTAGATTGAATTTCCTCATCTGTAGAATGAGGCTAATAACACCTTCATGCAGGACAGAATATAAAACCCCCAAACTAATATCTGGCATATATAGTATTATTATGACTAAAGTAATAGTAGTAGTGGTTATAATAATAACAACAACTAACATTTGATCATATTATCATAGCCAACACTTAATTACTGCCTATTACATGTAATGCTCTGTCTTATGAACTTTACACCTATTATTTTATTTATTTCTTGCAACAACCCTATGTGGAATGTTCTATTAGTATCTTCATTTTAAAGGTAAGGAAACCAAGGCATAGAGAAGTTAGGTAACATTTTATTCTGAGGTTAGGTAAATTGACCAAGGTCATACAGCAAGTAAGTAGTCTACAAGTAAGTAATCTAGAGTCCGTTACTTTAACCACTACCATTGCAAAATGGACAGCCCTGCTTTCAGAATAAATTAAAATAACATATGCCAAAGAACTTGTTAAACTCCAGAATTCTATATATGAGCCAGAAATCATGGTTGTTGCTGATGGTAACTTATGAGGTAGGGGTGTACACTAGTAACACATTTTGTTGCAGGGATGTTAGGAAATATGTATCAAAAGTTGTTAAAATGTACAGACTGATGTACCTAGAGAAACTTTGTAGTACAGTTAACAGAAAAATTATTGATATCCAAAATTTATTTTTTATAAGTTGAAAGACTGCTATGAAAATTTTCAACCCAATAGAAAAGCAGGCAAAAAATATAAACTGAGAATTTGATAAATGTAGAAAAATATGCTTAATCAGGGAAAATCAAACTGTACAAATACATTTTCACCTATCAAACTGATAAAGATTTAAAAGTTTGATATTATCAAGTGCTGGAAAGGATGTGAGAATATAGATACTTTCTCTGATAACTGGTACAACACTTTGGAGGGCTAATTGGCAATATTTACTAATATTGAAAATGTACACACCCTTACACCCCGAGAATTTCTACCTCTTGGTGTCTATCCTAGAGAAACAATTAGCTATGTGCATGAGGAGGTACAGTCAGTGAGGTTTGTTGCACAACTGTTTGTGACAGGAAAAATTGGAAGCAACCCAATACAAGACTACATAAATTATCTGAAGTATATTCATAATAAGTCTAAGGTAATACTATATATTCTATGTGGGTACATTTATATGTATGTAACATCAGCAAACAATGTAAACTGGAAAAACATGCACAAAAACTAGAAACAATAATCTGAAATATAGGTGTTTGATTAACTGAATGATGTTGCATCCATGCTACAGAACAAACTTCAATCCTTAATAATTAGTATGCAGCTCTATGTTTAGAGACATGAAATGATGTCCATGAGATATGGTTAAGTAAACAAAGAAAAGTAACAAACTGTGTGTAGAATAAGATCATATTCCTAATAAAAATATGTGTGGATGAGAATGTAGGAGGTCTGTGTGTCTGTGTGTCTGTGTGTGTTTAGTCATGTAAAATATCTGAAAGAAAACACTGCAAAAAATAATGGTGGATAGCAGAACTCTGATTTTAAATTTCTCTCTTTATACTTTCCTGTATCTGATGGAAAATATTTTACAGTGAATCATATTCCTTTTATATTAGAGAAATAAAACAAATTCCATTATAAAAAATGGTGATAAACACACACAAAAGAGGGGAAAGTCTCTCTATGCAGGATGATAATTTCTGAAGGAAGCATGAAAAAGAAATAATAAGAATAAATGTAATATTTAATAAGGCCTCATATAAAACTAGAAACATGTCCATAAATGTAATCTTATTTCCTCCTCATGATAACCCATTGAAGCAGGTATTATAATCCCACTGAAAGGAAGTGAATTACTTGCCAAAGCACACAGGTCCAGCAAGTGCCAGCATTAAAATATAAACTCAGACTCCCTTTGGTTTCAGACTGCTTCCTTGCCATTTCCTCTACTGTGTCAGAAGCCATTTCAGCACTCCTTCCATATTTCTACCTCCTTTATTTCCACCTCAACACATTCAGAAGTCATGTTGTTCTGTATCAGGTATGTGACCATCTCTGAAATTTGATCTGGCTCCTGGGAACTGGAGAATGGATTCCTCAGGCTGGTTGAGGGAGAGTGGGATTCATTGGCCATGAAGGTATGTGTGGGGGTGCAAAGAAAGCGTTTGTTGTCCTTTTTATGAAGTAGATAAGCCTTCTGCAGAACGAAAAAAAAAAGTTCTGCAAAGTGAGCACCTATTCATCTACTCAGGTGGAGACTCCTGTGTCAGGAAACCTTCCATAAGGTGAATCACACTTCTCTCTACTAGAATTTTCCCTTGGGTAAGGTAACTAGGGCAGTCACTCTGGGTCTTGCATGCAGGAGGTAAATACAGGGTAGTTTATGTATCTTACTCTTCTTTTTTGAATGTCATTAAAATTCAATTTTGAAAATTTTACCCGTAATGATATCCCAAAAGGGCCTATGAAAGATGTCAACAATGTGATCATGTCTCAAATGTGATTATCTTGAGTGATCTTTACCATTTGAGTTGACTTGGGACTCCATATCATTGTATAGTATGTACCTGGTTCTAACACTTACTCTTCCATGTAAATCCAGATTGTCATAGACTGGTATTGCTTAAATGTGGGATCTCATCCTGTTGGGATCCATTTATCCACTGGGAGAGAAGAGGAAGAATTCTAGAGGCTCATTTTAGATTATTGGCCAAAAGTGACAGGATCCTGTATATGTATATGGATTGGGAAAGATGTGCTTCTGTACCCGGTCTAAGCTACTGCCTACCATGGTTCCCCTGGAAAGACTGGACTCCCCATCGTGGGATGCATACTAACTGTCCTTAGATTAGCTTAGCTCAGGAGTGTAGTGAAGTGAGTTCAAGTGTGAGGAGTAGAGGTTAGATGATATGGAACTTGATTCCAACCTGTCTTGAAAGTCTTCACATCCTCCTGGACTTCTGGGGCTGCCTTCTGCACAATCTTGCTCTTCCCATCCTGGAGTTCTGAGAGCATGAAGGGACAGTGGCTCTTGGCCCAAGATGGAGAGTCTGTGCAAGGTAAGAAAGTAAATGGTAGTGCATTTCTAACCATAAGTTCAGTATAATAATTATTACTGAAACCTACTATATCCCAAAGTGCCATGTTAAGCTATGGTAGAGACGCAAAGATCGATGAGCCTGGTCCCTGTGCTATGGGAACCCCTAAACTGATAGGAATGGCACGTGCTGAAGACACATTATGAACAGTGCTGGAATGGGAGAGAGGACTTAGGCTATGGAAGTCTAGAACAGGGAAGACACATGATCCAGAATTGGAATTTGACTGGCTGTATGTCTAGGCAGGCTGTGCAAATGAGATGATGCACAAGTTAATTGTCTCATGAGAAATATGGGATACTCTGGTAAAGAATCTGGAAGACGATCATTTGACAGGAGCAAAGGCTCAGAAGGTTGAGATAACAGGCAATTTTAAATAGTTCCAGAATGACTGGAGTAGATAGAGTATGAGAGGCATGAAGAGTGAGACTCTTTAGAGATACTGGCAGAAGTCAGATCCCAGGTGTATTTTTAGGCCATCTCATTCTGCTTTAACACTTTTTACATAACCTCTACCAATTATTAAGCAATGATGAACAGTATGACTTGGAACCTTGTTTCTAGGACATCCTCCACTTTTTCCGGTAGCCCCTTCTTACCTCCTCCAGCTTTGGTTGCCTTAAGGTGGATTTGAGAACAGGTCGGTCCTTGGGTGGCCAGGATAGGACAGCATCCAATACCAAAAAGGAACTGGTGAGTCTTAATCACTTTGCTCAGGAGGCCTGAGGGGCCATGGGCAAGCACTGGGCAGCGCTGTAGCAATATGGCTGCTGCCACCATCTTGAGCCCGAAGTCCTGCAGAAGATGTGGAAGAGATCCCATTATGAAGACCTGACCTAAAGCCAAGGGTCATTCCTGTGTTTGATCCTTTGCCTTTAGCTTCTGACCCAATGCTTGTGCTTATTGTCCTTTCAGGGTAAGAACTTCCCCAATGTTAAAATGTACCAATAGGGCATCAGAAAGGAAGAAGAGACTGACTGTTAAACAAAGATATGGAAGAAAGAGTTCCAACTGGAGGTCAGAAAGCCTGAATTCTGATTCAGACTTTGCCACCGATCCCTCTGTGATACAGAAAATCATGAAGTGTGATTATGTGTGGCAGGATGGGAATTGAAAACCCACTAAACCTTTAAATCAACACTTAAGGCCAAGAATATTGGCTTCAGCCAAGTGGAGCTTCAACCTGATAATGCACACAGATATGGTTGACCAGGGCTTATGAGTCTCAACCCAGAGTTTTCCCTGAGCAGGCTCAGACAGAGAAGGAGAACAAGTTTGAGGTCACAGACACCAGCTTAAGCATATTCAGGGAATAGGACAAAAGAGCAGGCTCTAGGTCCTACAGAGCCTGGAATTCCAAGCTGTTCCCCAAGACTGGAATTTTGCTGTTCTTTGACATGCCTCTGCAGTTTGGAAAAGCACAGATAGAGAAAAACATAAAAGCAATACCCAATGGTCTGGGAAACAAGTCTATGGGTGAATGAATGAGATGGAGGCTAACACAGAGGAAAGAAAGGGAACAGAGAGAAGATCCTTAAAAAGAAACCAGAAACCAATGTCACCCCAATAAATTCAATAATCAACAAACAAGCAAACAAACAAAAAAACCAAATATATACAGTAGGTATTCAATAAGTATTTGTTGAATCTGGAAGTAAATTAATGGATGAACATGGACTCAAATAGGAAAAAAAATGAGAGTAGGGGAAGAGTCGGAAAAAAAGAAAAATCAGGAAAGATAAAAGAAGGAAAGTGAGAGAGAACAAAGGCAGAGTGGCAGTGGTGGATTTAGAAGTACAGGAGTTGTGGGAAAGAGATCAAAGCTAGAAGAGAAAGGGGCAGGGTACAGATAAGAAAAAGGAGAGGTGGACTGCTCCAGAAAAACAGAGGACAAAGGATAATGGGAAATACAGGATAGGGGAAAAGACAGCTGAGAGAAACAGAGTGGAGAGAGAATGGGGGAAAGGGATGGTGAGGGAGGGAAGGAAGGAGGAGAGAGAGATATTAATGAGAGAGAAATAAGAGGTAGAGGCAGAGACAGAAGGACATGAAAAGGAAATGAGATTAGATCAAGGAACGTACAGGAATATACAAAGACTCAGAAAACTGAGAGCAGAAATGGAGAGAATCTAGCAGTGGCAAAGAGTCATTCAGGCATAAATATGAGGGAGAAAAGCGTCCTGAGATTGTGGGAGTGGGGGAGAGCAACAGAGGAGTTAGGGGAAGAGGAGCTCTGCCTTGATGAGGGAGATGAGATAGAGACTGAGTGACAGAAGGGAGTAGAGACAAGGTCATACAATAGAGACAAAGAGGTAGCTAAGGTGGATTAGGGATTGGGATGAAGGAAGGCTGAGAGATACTCAGAGAAAGCCACCTAGAAAGAGTAAGAGGGAGGAACAGATTAAAAGACAAAGGGCAAACTGGATATCTAGCATCAGTGGATCAAGAGACAAGATCTGGGACAGGCCAACAGGAGAGAGATGAAAGAATGTGGGAAGACCAAGGCCCTGGCACCACCAGGACAGCAACTGAGTAGAATCTAATAGAACCTCTAGTGCTATTAGATATAGGGTCATATGTTATGAGGGACAAATGAACAGAGGGAGCTCGTGGCCCTGTCCTCATATGGCAACCTCCTTCACCTCTTACAGAGCAACACCCCTCCATTCCAGATCTCACAAAGCAAGCATGCTCTCTCTAACTCACAAAGCAATCTCTTCCCCTTTTTATACCCCAAAGAAAAAGGATCCTCCTTCCAACTCTCACAGGCTGTCATATGAGCAAAAGTTAGTATGTGGGGCAGGGTGTGTGGGTCCTGAACTTGGGAAAGACAAGAGGGTATTTAAAGAACTAAATGAAGCTCATCATATTAATCCTTTGAAGACAGTGCCTGGCACATAATTTTCAATAAACTCTAGCTTTTCTTATTTCAATTCCAGCTCCCCAACTCCCTGTTGGATATTCTTGAAAAGTCACTTCCCCACTCTGGGTCTCAGCTTTCATTAGCTGTCAAATGTAAGGTATTTATACCTATCTCATATGGTAGGTGATGAATTGGATCCAATTCCTACATCGTATCTGGAGGTATGAGTTTTCCTTTCCCTGCCTTCCTGCAAAGGTTAAAGCACTTGAGGCTGGGCCTGCAGACCACAGATAAAGTTCCCAGAGTTTATCGCCATTGAGGTCTGACCAGATGAGACCAGGGTGTGAGACAGAAAGGGAGCTCCTTTCTAGAATCACGTCTGGGCATCTGGCAGGGGCTGACGCTGGCTATTGGTGGTGAGGAGGGGTGGGTAAATCAGGGAGAGGCAGGCAAAACAGATGGCTAGGTTCAGGCTCCTATAAACTCCTTTTTGACATAAACACTGACACTTATGACAACAGTGGGGTATGTAATGGTAAGGAAAGTACCAAAGATTGGAAGCAAAGTCAAGTCCCACTTTTGGATGATGGTGGATTAAGGCCTACTCCTATCTCCTTTATAAAAATGGAAGAAGTACAATATGCTCATCACCTCTAACGGGGTTTTGGCCATGTTGTTCTCACAGACCTAGCAAAATATAGACTACTTCTTGGAATTTGTTGAACTATCATGTTCTTTCAAGCTTCAGTTCCATTTTCTCTGTTCTGATACTCCTTTCCTGGAATTTGTCCTGCCTCACTCTGCCTGTCCATTTTTATGACCCATAACCTTATAGTCTAGTTACCTTGGGCTGTTTACATTCCATCCCACTACCTCTCATTGAACTGGAGTGAGTGAAGTTGAATAAAAGGAGACTTTTAGCAATTTAGGATATTAAGAACACAGCCTCTAGAGCAAGATTATTTGTTTTTTAATCCTGGCTCTACCACTCACTAGCTCTGGGACCTTAGAAATGTGACATCTCTGCTCTGTATCTTATATCTGTAGAATGTAGATAATAACAAGGACATTCTACTTCACAGGGATGTTGTGAAGATTTAGTAAGATAATCTATATAAAATATATATTAAGAGCGCCTATCCCATAGTAAATACTGAAAAACTGTTAGCTATTATTTTTATTTTCTACACTTCCTATGTAGGGAAAGTAAAGGTACAACCAAGGGAATTTACATTATGAATACACCAGACTAGGTCTGAAAAGTTGATTCTTGTCTCAATCCTGATTCTTGTCCTTATCTGTTATAATTTACTGTATGAATTTGGGCCCTGTACTTTCCATCCCTGGGCCTTAATTTCTCTACAGAGATTGAACTAGAGAACTTCATAGATTCCATCAGATTCGAATACTCAAACACTCACAGAGTACTCATTGTTGGAAAAGCTTCACATTCATTGGCTTATTTAATCCTTGTGACAACCCTGTGAGGTAGACACTAATATCAACTTTATTTCAAAGATGAGGAAACTGAGACTCAAAAAGATTAAATAACCAGTCCAGATCACAGAGCTACTAAATAGAAGAACTTGAATTTAAACCCAGGCAGTCTGGTTACAGAGCCTACTAACTTAATTACTGTGGGTCTATGAATAAAATATTACTACATGTACTCTTGACTGAGATGCCAACTCCAGAGGTCAGTGCTCTGCTGTACAAGGAGGTCCCTTTCTGGGATATTTGATTTTGAACTGTGATCAATGCCTTTACCAAAGGAACAGATTTCTAACTGAAGTAGAATTTCAGGCACTGGTAAACATTCATTCATTCCACCACTTAACTTATACACCCATTGTGTGGCAATCCTTGCCAAGGTTATTCTTAAAACAATGTTTTTATTCCTAGAGATAATGGTAAAAATTTGGATCAAAAGACTAGAAGGTTTTCCTTGTACCTTGAGATCCCCTCTCATGTCAGCAGCCAATTTGTAATCCCAGATATCAGAAGGCCAACCACAACTCTGTTCCAGCAGAGAGCCAGAAACCACTAACTGCAGTATTCTTTGCCCCCTCTCTCCCTTTTATGGCCTACTTTGTAAGAATCAGGTCTGAAATAGATGCATTCACTTCATTTCAGGAATTGGAAGCATCAGGCTTTATTTCCCTTCCTAGCACCCTCTCTCCATCATGGCAGAATCATAGAGAATTTTAGATAACTGGAAGCAGAGAATCAGAAATTCTTTAAAACAAAAACTTCGGAGACCATAAAATCAAAATTCAAAGAAGTTGTGGAAATTATAAATGAACCAGCTCCCTTTTCAGAGGGTCTCACAATGAATTACGATGAGAATACAAATCTATTGACTTTCAGCATAGAGCCCTTTCAGTGACACAATATTCCTCTTTCACCTTTTCCCCCTTACTCCTGCTAATTATTCCTCTCCTAATTCCTTCACATTTATCTCTCCCTACACAATTCATTATTTCCATCATCTCCATATTCCCTTCATTTTCTCTTCCTACTTCTGTCCCCCTACTCTCTGACTCACTGATCTCTGCTGTCAGGCAAGCAGAGTTAAGGAGTCAAAGTGAGAGAGGAATGGACAATTGCTGGAAGAAATATGAAGATGTCTTTTCAGGAGACAGAAAAGGAGAGGAAGAGAGAGATAGAAAGAGACTGAGAGATACAGAAAGAAGAAAAAGATGGAAAGCATGAGATGGAGAGAGAGGGGGGGATACAAACAACTCAGATGAAGGGGAAATAAGAGAAAGCTAGTGTGTCAGAGAGTGACCTTGAAAACAGACAAAGGAGAGGAAACAAGGGGGGAAAGACAAAGGAAAGCTGAAAAGGAAAAGCAGGAAAATACATAGGGCAAAAAGAAAGAAGATAACAGAGAGAGATTCTAAGAAACAAAGTCAGATCTAGAAAGGCCAGAGAGTTGGCATGTGCAGCTTTGAGGTGGAAAGACAGACCAGAAAGAGGGCTCCAGGCTGAAAGTGACTCTTACCTGTTGCCCTGCACTGAGGACGAACGAAAAACGGGGCGGGTGCTGTGAGTTAGGACCTGGCATTTATCCCTTCCTCCTTGGCTCAGCTCCACCCACCCTGCCTACTGCTGGCTTGGCCCTGCATTAGCCTCAAAGTTATCTTAGGACCTTGTTAGAGATAAAACCCAATGCAGTCCCCTCTCACCTCCTCTGTCCCCTCTCGATTTTCTTTCTCTTTTTCCTCTGCCATAGGAAAATGAACTTACTGGGCTTCAGAATCAGGTCATCCAAATATAGCTAAGGCACCTTGAACAAAATTACCTCTCTGGCCTCAGTTTCCCCAATTATAAAAGGTGGGCAATAAAACTCAGAAGCAACTATAGCACAAGTGGAAAGGGCTCTTGCTTCGCAGTCAGCTTCCCACAGGTGACAACTGGGCCATTGTAACAATTCAGTAGCATTGTATACAGAAAACACTAAGCACAGTGTCTGGTCCAAAGAAATAATAGCTAATGTTGATTGCTTACTGTGCACCAGACCCTCCATTAGGTGCTTTACATGGATTAATTTAGCCTATCCTCACAAGGACCTTACATGACATGTACTATTATCCCCATGTTACAGATGAAGAAACAGGCTCAGAGAGATGAGGCAACTAACAGAAAATTAGCCAGCTAGTAAGTACAAAGCTCAACTATGAACCCAGGCAGTTTGGCTCCAAATCCAGACTCTTTTTTTTTCTGCTTAATCCCTTTGCCTTTTTTTCACCCAGTCTCCTAAACATCCTCCCCTCTGACAGCTGTCAGTCTGTTCTATGTATCTATGCTTCTCCCTATTAAATTATTTTGTTCATTAGATTCCACACACAAGTGAAAGCATATGGTATTTGTCTTTCACTGACTGGCTTATTTCATTTAGCATAATATTTTCAAGGTCTATTCATGCTGTCATGAAAGGTAAGATTTCCTGCTTTTTATGGCCAAGTAGTATTCCATTATGTAAATAAATGTACCCTTGATTTTTTATTCACTCATCTACTGATGGGCACTTGGGCTGTTTCTAGAAGAGCCACACTCTTTAAGCATTACTCTGCTTTTCAAAATATACAGTTTAAAAATTTGAAGTTCTCTGTTCTATTACCCTCTCCTTATAACTTTTTAATTGTTCTTCCCTTCTTGTCACTGTCTTCTTCTCCTTCCCTTCTCAATCTTACAGGCAAGAAGGGGTTGGAAAAACATATTTGAAGTCATGAAAGGCAAGGACCTACATCCAAGATTGCTCTATCCAGCGAAGCTTTCATTTAGAATGGAAGGGCAGGTGAAGTGCTTCCCAGATAAGGTAAAGTGAAAGGAGTTCATTATCACCAAGCCCTTATTATATGAAATGTTAAAGGGACTTATCTAAGAAAAAGAAGAAGATAAAAAATATGAACAGTAAAATGACAACAAACTCACAACTATCAATAAGCAAACCTAAGGAAAAAAAAACAAAAAGAAATATAAAAATGAACTAAGCAAACAAATAGAACAGAAACAGAATCACAGAAATGGACATCACATGGAGGGTTATCATTGGGGAGAGGGAAGGGGGAGAGGGGGGAAAGTACAGGAAATAAGAAGCATAAATGGTAGGTACAAAAATAGACAGGGGGATGTTAAGAATAGTATGGGAAATGGAGAAGCCAAAGAACTTATATGCACAACCTATGGACATGAACTAAGGCGGGAGAATGCTGGTGGGAGGAGGGGTACAAGGCTAAGGGGAATAAAGGGCAGAAAAAAAATGGGTCAACTGTAATAGCATAACCAATAAAATATATTTTTAAAAAAGATAGTCTTTCAACAAATGGTGTTAGAACTGGATATCCACGTGGAGAAAAAAATTTATCTAGATACAGACCTTACATCTCTCATAAAAATTACCTTATAATATATCACAGACCTAACTGTAAAACACAAAACTGTAAAACCCCTGGAAGATAACATAGGAGAAAATCTAGATGATTTTGTGTTTAGTGATGATTACTTAGATAAAACACTGAAGGTACAATTCATGAAAGAAATACAATAAGCTGGATTTCACCAAAATTAAAAACTTCTGAAAAAAACAATGTCAGGAGAATGACAAAATAATCCATAGACAGAAAATATTTGCAAAAGGCATATCTGATTAAGGACTGGTATTCAAAATGTACAAAGAAACCTTACAACTTAACAATAAAAAGGAAACAACTTGATTAGGTAAATGGGGAAATATCTGATTAGACATCTCATCACAGATTTACAGATAATAAATAAGCATATGAAAATGTTCTCAACATTTTATGTCATTATGGAATTGCAAATTAACAGTGAGATACCATTACATTTTAGAATGACTAAAATCTAAAACACTAACAACATAAAATACTGGTGAGGACATGGAGCAAGAGGAACTCTCCTTCATTGCTGTTGGGTATACAAAATGGTACAGCCACTTTGGAAAGCAGTTGGACAGTTTTTTTCTAAAGCTAAAGATATTTTTACCATATGATTCAGTGGTTGAACTCCTTTGTATTTACTCAAATTACTTAAAACCTTATGTCCACACAAAAACCTGCACATGGATGTTTATAGCAACTTTATTCTTAATTGCCAAAACATGGAAGCAACTGAAATATGCCTGGATAGGTGGATGGATACCCCCAAAATGCTTTTGTATATCTATACAATGAAATATATTGGGTTGGCCAAAAAGGTTCGTTTGGTTCTTTTGTTGTGTATGATGGCTCTAGTAGCACTTAGTCGTCTTTAACTTCATTCAAAACAATTTTGTTAGATTGTATTGTGACAGCTGTCATATCAACATGCATTAAAAAAACTTATCAAAGTTGGTGGATTTTTGTGTAGCTATTTTAATATTGAAGATGGAAGAAAATACACAACTTTTTAGCATATATATTTTATTATTTCAAGAAAGGTAAAAATGTGACTGAAATGCAAAAAAGGATTTGTGCAGTTTATGGAGAAGGTGCAGTGTATAGAAAAGGTGCTTTTGAATGTGTCAAAAGTGGTTTGTGAAGTTTTATGCTGGAGATTTCTCTCACGATGATGCTCCATGGTTGGGTAGACCAATTGAAGTTGGTAGCAATCAAACTGAGACATTAATTGAGAACAATCAATGTTAAATTTCACAGGAGACAGCTGACATACTCAAAATATCAAAATCAATAAAGTCATTGGTGAAATTGAAAAATGTGTCTTTTATTTTATGGAAAACACTAAACAGATTTTTGGCCAACCCAATAATTAACTTATAAAGGAAATGAGCTATCATGCTACAAAAATATACAGAGGAACTTTAAGTGCATATTGCTAAGTGAAAGAATCCAATATTAAAAGAGTTCCCTCTTTATTATTATAACTATAAGATTGTCAAAAAGACAAAACTATGAAGTCAAAATGAAGATCACAGGTTACCAGGAATTTGAAGGGAGGGAAGCATGAATCACTCAAGCACAGGGGATTTTTTTCAGGCAATAGAACTATTTTGTTTGATACTGTAATGGTGAATACATGTCATTATACATTTGTCAAACCCTAACTTTCTGGGCTTTCAGTCAAAATGGCAGTGAGGTAAATGCAGTACTCCCATCCTCCCATAACCACATCAAAATTACTAAATTACAGAACAACCATCATTCAGAACCACCTGAAATCTAGAAGAATGGAAACCCTACAACTAAGGATATAAAAAAGAAGCCACACCCAGACTGGTAGGAGTGGCAGAGATGAAGAACAGAATGATCCCACAGCCCTGCTATATCCTAACTGAACTTTAACACTATGAAGCTGTCTCACAACCATGATGTTCTGCAGCTGTGATGTATCACAACCGAGCTGTTTGCAATGAATAAAGTTTCCTTCTTCACAGTACTCCAAATTGAGGATCCTGCTGGCATTGAATTGGTGCCAATGACCATCACTCAACAATATCAAATCAAACACTTTATAATAAGAATTATATACAAAGTCCAAGCGGGATTTAGCCCTGGTATGCAAACATGATTCCATATTCAGTAATCAATCAATGTGATACACCATATCAACAGGATGAAGAAATAAAGCCACATGATTGTATTAATTGATATTAACAAAAAAACCTGACAAAATCCAATGCCCATTTATGACAAAAGTCCTGAGTAAGTAAAGAATAGAAGGGAACTACATTAACTTGATAAAGACCATATACAAAAATCAATAGAATTAATAAATGAATTCAGTAAAGTAGCATGTTACAAAATTAAAATATAGAAATCTGTCATGTTTCTATACACTAATAATGAATAATCAGAGGAGAAATTAAGAAAACAATCTCATTTACAATTACACCAAAATGAATAAAATACCAAGGAATAAATTTAACCAAGAAGGTGAAAAACATGTACTCTGAAAACTGTCATTGAAGAAAAAAATTAAAGATACAACTAAATAGAAGGACATACTGTACTTATGGATTGGAAGGATTAATATTGTTAAAATCACCATACTACACAAAGCATTCTACAGATTCAGTGCAATCTCTATCAAAATACTAATGATATTATTCTCAGAACTAGAAAAATAATCCTAAAATTTATATGAAATCACAAAAGACCATGAATAGCCAATGCATTCTTGAGAAAGAAGCACAAAGCTGGAGGTATTGTGCTCCCTGATTTCAAACTATAATACAAAGCTAAAATAATCAAAACAGTATGGTACTGGCACAAAAACAGACACACAATTCTATGGAACAGAATGGAGAGTCCAGAAATAAACCCTTGCTTATATGGTTAGTTAATCTATGACAAAGGAGGCAAGAGAATACAATGGAGAAATGACAGTCTCTTCAACAAGTGGTGTTTGGAAAACTGGACAGATACATGCAAAAAGAAATGTAACTGGACCACTCCCTTACACTATATATGAAAATAAACTCAAAATGGATTAAAGACATAAATGTAAGATCTGAAACCATAGAACTCTTAGAGGAAAAATAGGTAGTAAACTATTTGACATGTCTTAGTAATATTTTTTACGGATATGTTCCCTCAAACAAGGGAAACAAAAATGAAAATAAACAAATGGGACTTCATCAAACCAAGAAGCTTCTGCACAGCAAAAGAAACTACCAACAAAACAAAAAGACATCCTACTGAATGGGAGAAAATATTTGCAATGCCCTATCTCATAATGGGTTGCTATCCAAAATACAGGGTCTGGCCCTGGCTGGTGTAGCTCAGTGGATTGAGCATGGGCCTGTGAACCAGAGGATCACGGTTCGATTCCCAGTCAGGGCACATGCCTGGGTTGCAGGACAGTTTCCAGCAACAGTTCCCAGCAGGAGATGCACGAGAGGCAACCATACATTGATATTTCTCTCCCTCTCCCTCTCTCCTACCCTTCCCCTCTAAAGATAAATAAATAAAAATCTTTTAAAAAAGTACAGGGTCTGGCAGTAGTAATGCCTGCTTGAATGTGGTTGCTAGGGTAATAATATGGGTGTAATAATTTATAGTTTTAATTTGAACATTTCACCTAAAATGTCACATGGTGTGCTTCAGTGTGATATTATTATATTACAGAATTACATGCTTACAATTTTGATTACAAAATTTTTTTAAAAAGGGGTACTGTTTGTGCCAGACCCTGTATACAAGAAACTCATCCAACTCAAATAACAACAACAAAACAAAAAACAATTTGATCAAAAGTAGGCAAAGGACATGAAAAAACATTTCTCCAAAGAAGACATGAAGACAACCAACAGACAAATGAAAAGATGCTCAATATCACTAATCATCAGGAGAATGCAAATCAAAACCACAATGAGAAACCACCTCACACCAGTCAGAATGGCTATTAGCAAAAATTCAACAAATAGCATATGTTGGTGAGGATTTAGAGAAAAGGGAACCCTAGTACATCATTGGTGGGACTGCAAAACTGGTGCAGCCACTGTGAAAAACTATGGAATTCCACAAAAAAACTAAAAATAGATATTTCATAGCAATTCCACTACTGGGTGTTTATCCGAAGCAAATGAAAACACTAATTTGAAAAGATATATGCACCTCTATTTTCATGCAGCATTATTTACAATAGCCAAGATGTGGCGCAACCTAGGTGTCTATCAATACATGAATGAATAAAAAAGTGGTGCATATACACAGTGGAATATTACTCAGCAATAAAAAATAATGAATTCTTGCCACTTGCCACAACATGGATGAATCTAGAAGGCAATATACTAAGTGAAATAAATCATACAGAAAAGGACAAGAACCATGTGAATTCAATCATGTGGGATATAAAACAAAAAGCACTGAATGAACAAATAAAACAAACAAAACAAAAAACAAACACATAGATACATATAACAGAAAGGTGCTTTCCAGAGAAATGGGATGGAAAGAGAACAAACAAGGTAAACAGAGTCAAATACATGGTGATGGAATGAGACTAGACTTCAGGTGGTGTGTATACTTTAGAGTAGACAGATGTCATATTGTGTAATTATATACCTGAAATTTATAAATGTTATTAATTAACCAATGTTACCCAAGTAATTTTAATTAAAAAATCAATGAGTTTTATTTTTTGTATTTCCAAAGTGCGGCATATATTTTAGTTTGTCATTTGCATTTTACATGTTTATTTTCTTTCAAAAATCTTTTTTAATTGGATTTTTAAAAGATTTTATTTATTTATTTTTTGAGAGGGGGAAGGGAGGCAGAAAGAGAGGGAGGGATACACTGATGCAAGAGGGAAACATCAATCAGTTGCCTCTTGTAGGCACCCCAATTGGGGACCGAACCTGCAACTCAGGAATGTTCCCCGACTGAGAATTGAACTGGTGACCTTTTACTTTGTGGGACAATACCCAACCAACTGAGCCACACTGGTCAGTGCTCCAAAACCTTTTTTTTTTTTTATTAAAGTGTGTGTGTGTGTGTATATATATATATATGTGTATATATATATATATATATGCACAAACCATAAATGTACAGGTCAATATATTTTCAAAAATTTGGCATACTTGGGTAGTAACCAAACTACATATACATTAACATAACATCACCATCATCCTAGGAGTTCCACTCCATTTTCATTTTAAAATTTTACCCTCTCTCTATCCTGAATTCTAGGGCCATGGATTAGTTTTGTTTGTGTTTGGACTGTGCATAAGTAAAATCATATAGTATGTACTTTTCTGTATGTGGTTTCTTGTAGCTAAACATTACATTTATGAAAGTCTTCCTGCTGGTGTGGTATTTTCTTTCATTCTCATCAAGATGTAGTTTTCCATTGCATAAATATACTATATTTAATTTATCTACTCTGTTATTGATGGATGTTTGAGGAGTTTTCATCTTAGAGCTACTAGTAATTACATACCTTGAATAGTCATGTATACATCTTTTAATGAACACGTATACTACGGGAAGAATGTTGGCGGTGATATCCTTATCCTGCATCTCCCTTGAGACCCTGTGGGGGCCAGAAGTGGGAAAGCTGGGGATAAGAAAGGATAGGGAGGCATGAGAGAGAATTTGGAGGCTCTGAAATCCAGGCGCCTATATGGGTAGGAGGGTTTTTTTTTTTATGACAAGGAAGAGAGGACTTGAGTGTATCCTTGAACCCCGTGGTAACTAAAAACTAGAATCCAGAAATGAAAAATCTTGAGGCCAGGACTACAGAGCCAGTCTGAGGGCATATATTTGGGGTCTGCTAGCATTGAAACTTATCTCACATAGTTTGATTTCTAAAAAGCCCCTTCAGAGTGTGATAAGGACCACGAAGTGGGTAATTATGGGAGGATTCATAGTAGTTGTTGGGAATTGGAATGGTGGCATGGATCCCAGTGGGGATGATTTAGAGTGAGAACACAATACTAACTGTAGAAGGTGAAGGCAAGTCTCCAGAAAAAAGCATTCCTTTAGAATGCAATGTGGAAGCACTGAAGGGAGTGCTGAGAACCTAGGTTCTGGAATAGCTTGACACTTAGGAATTCCAGGAGTAGTGCTGGCCCCTGTCTTTTCCATGGGTCTAATTTCTTCTCTGCCCTCACTCATTTCAGTAGACATAATGGAATAGGAGAGCAAGAAAGTATGAGTCCTTTTTCTATGATTAGTGACAAGAATCCTATTTTATATTTCAGAAACAGAGGCAGAGAATTATTAAACTGCGGTAGGGAAAGGCAAGGGAGGTAAGATATAATATTTTCTGGCCTCCCTCCCCCATTCTTAGTTTTTCATTTTCTCTCTTTTCATGACTAGAAGTCTGGACAAGTAATGGATTTTGGTTACCGAGGCAACTGAAGCTGAATATGCTTGATTCTTCAGCTTGTGAGATAAAATCAAAATTATTATTCAAAATGCAAGACCTTATGGAGGATATTTTTTTTAAGTATTAAATTTATTTGGGTGACTGACTAATAAAATTATATAGGTTTTAGGTGTACAATTTTATAATACATCATCTGTATATAGTATTGTGTATTTACCACCCCAAATCAAGTCCCCTTCCCAACGACACTTATCCCCCTTTTACCCACTTCTACCTCCCTCTACCCTCCTTTCCCTCTGGTTATCCCCATATTGCTGTCTGTGTCTATGAGGGTTTCTGTTTGTTTAATCCCTTCATCTTTTTCACTTAGCCCAGTAACCCCCTCCTATCTGACAGTTGTGAGTTTGTTCTATGAGTCTGTTTCTCTTTTGTTTGTTAGTTTATTTTGTTCATGCTACTCCACATATAGTAAAATCACATGGTACTTGCCTTTCTCTGTCTGGCTTATATCACTTAGCATAATGATCTCCAGGTTCATCAACAAAATGAAAAGACAACCCACTGAATGTGAGAACATATTTGCCCATGATACATCTGATAGGATGTTAATATCCAAAATTTATAAAGAACTTATAAACTCAACATAAAAACCCCCACAAACAATTCAAGGACCTGAATAGACACTTCTCTAAAGAGGACATACCGATGGCTAATAGACATGAAAAAGTGCTCAGTGCCACTAATCATCAGAGAAATGAAAATCAAAACCACAATGAGATATCATCTCACACCTGTAAGAATGGCTATTGTCAATAAATCAACAAATAACAAGCGCTGGTTAGGGTGTAGAGAAAAGGGCATCTTCATGCACTGTTAATGGAAATGCAGATTGGTGTAGCCCCTATGGAAAGCAGTATATGGAGTTACCTGGAAAGATGGGTTTTCGCCAAACAAGCACAGACTCAGTTATCCTTATAATTCTTTTACATACACAATAAAAAATACAAAAAAATAAACAGAGAACTTTTTTTAGAAGTTTAATTGAAAATCACTCTGTGGAATGGCCTTGAATCCTGCCCTTGCTGTTTTCTACTCTCTTAATTGGCCCCATGCTGCCAGGTCTCGTGCTGAGGGGCAAAGGAGGCATCACTTTAACTGGCTTTTAAAGCAAAAAATTACATACCACACCAATCAATATCTTTCCCTAGAGGTCCTCCTCAAATCCATGAAAATTGGTCCCAAAATATCAGCCTTTCCATGTCTAATTAATATGTATTTGTTTTGGGTGAAATATCAGAGTCCATCAGCAATGTAATGGGAAGACAGTACTATTCCTTATATGTTGCTGCCCCTAGTGTAAAAAATGTAGACTGCACTCTCTTGACAGCTGCAGGCAGCTCTGAGCAGGTTTTCCATTTGAACATTATTCACACAATTTTAGCCTGGTATCTGTATTTTTCCAGATATACAGTTGAATAAACCTGTTAAAGTTTTTGATTACAGAGTATTGAGACAGGTAATCTACCACTGGCCTTAATATTCTTCTGATGGTAAAATAGATTTTGTTCTGTGGCAGCTGCTTTTTGATACAGTCTAAGTTAAATTTATTGTAATACAAACTGTTCTCCGCTTGTAGACTTTGAAATAATTTTAGAAACTTCACATGGATGTCAACTGGGTTCTAATCATGTGATCTTAGAACCCAAAGGCCTAATAATTTAAAGTGAGCTGCTGTTAAAATTTAAGAAGGGAATAAAAAGGGGGTATTTATATATGTCTATAAACTCTTCTAAGACTGGAGGACTTTCCATAGAAAACAAAAAACATACTTTTGAGTAGAATTTGTGTGTGTGTGTGCATGTGTGTGTACAGGAGATAAGGAGAGGGTGGTAGGAACTTGTATGCATCAATATTTATTGAACACTACTAGGTGTGAAATAATTTGCACTGTTTACTTCATCTAAGCATTACTAATGTGCAACTGTTTGGGTATATGGTGTCTTTAGAGAGCTTTTCACCGACTAACAAGGGAGGACTCATTAAGATATTTTATTGTATAGGAGCCAAGAAAGACTGGTGGGATGTCCCATTATAGTCCTCCACATAGATTCTTGGCAAGATGCTCTGAAATGTATGGTCCCTAGGAAGGTGTGAGGTTGCTGAGATAATTGCCAACTTTGCATCCTTGTTCCAAGGCAGCTCTTCCCATATGGGATGAACTTCCTGCATAATATGTCTATCCTCTTTCCTCTTAAATTGACTTTTCCAATCAAATGCCTAGGTGTTCATCTGAAAATCTGTGTCAAAAGAGCAGGAAACAGCAAGTTGTGGCACTGAGGGATAATTCTCTTATTGGCCATCTCTGTGCTCAGCAGTATCTCAGAATTGCTGCAGGATCCCTATTCAAGAAGCTCTTACCAGAATTGTTCATAGAATCTTTATATGGAATATCAAATAAATGAGTGGCCTCATTTCTACCTATTCTTTTTTTTAATATATTTTATTGATTATGCTATTACAGTTGTCCCCTTTCTCCCCCATCATTCCCCTCCACCCTGCACACCCTCTCCCACTCACATTCCCCGCTTTAGTTCATGTCCATGTGTCATAAGTTCTTTAGCTTCTACATTTACCATACTATTCTTGCCCTCCCCCTGTCTACTTTCTACCCACCATCTATGCTACTCATTCTCTGTACCTTCCCCGCCTCCTCCCCCCACGCCCCTGTTGCTAACCCTCCATATGATCTCCATTTCTGTGGTTCTGTTCCTGTTCTAGCTGTTTGCTTAGTTTGCTTTTGTTTTAGGTGTGGTTCTTAATAGCTGTGAGTTTGCTGTCTTTTCACTGTCATAATTTTGATCTTCTTTTTCTTAGATAAGTCCCTTTAACATTTCATATAATAAGAGCTTGGTGATGATGAACTCCTTGAACTTGACCTTATCTGAGAAGCACTTTATCTGTCCGTCCATTCTAAATGACAGCTTTGCTGGATAGAGCAGTTTTGGCTGTAGGTCCCTGCTTTTCATGATTTGGAATATTTCTTCCCAGCCCCTTCTTGCCTGCAAGGTCTCTTTTGAGAAATCAGCTGACAGTCTGATGGGAACTCCTTTGTAGGTGACTGTCCCCTTATCCCTTGCTGCTTCTAGAATTCTCTGCTTCATTTTAATCTTGGCTAATGTAATTACGATGTGCCTTGGTGTGTTCCTCCTTGGGTCCAACTTCTTTGGGAGTCTCTGAGCTTCCTGGACTTCCTGGTAGTCTATTTCCTTTGCCAGACTGGGGAAGTTCTCCTTTATTATTTGTTCCAATAAGTTTTCCACTTGTTGCTCTTCTTCTTCCCCTTCTGGGACCCCTATAATTCGGATGTTGGGACGTTTAATGATGTCCCGGAGGTTCCTAGGCCTCTCCTCATTTTTTTGAATTCTTGTTTCTTCCTTGTTTTCTGGTTTGTTGTTAGTTTCGTCCTTCTGGTCCACTCCATTAATTTGAGTCCCAGTTTTCCTTCCATCTCTATCAGTTCCCCATGCATCTTCCTTCATTTCACGTATTGTAGCCTGCATTTTTTCATCTAATTTGTGAGCAAAGTCAACCAATTCTGTGAGCATCCTGATCACCAGGGCTTTGAACTGTGCATGTGATAGGTTGGCTATCTCTTCATCACTTAGAAGAATTGGCTCTGGAAATTTTATTTATTCTCTGGTTTGAGCCATTTTTGGTGGGTTTTTTTGGTTTGTTTTGGTTTGGTTTTAGTCTGGTCGTGGCTATTACGTAGTGAGGGGTGGAGCCTTAGGTGTTCCTCAGGGCAGGGCAGCCCAGTCACTAGGTTGTGACGCTATAGGTGGGGGCGGGGTCCGAGAGGGAAGAATGGTGCCTGTTCCACTCTCTCCTGGACTCCGGTCCCTTCCGCCGCTTCCCCTTCGCCTGGATTATCTGCACAGCATGTGCGTGCGGTTCCGTAGTGAGGGGTGGAGCCTCAGGCGCTTCCCAGTGTGGGGCAGCCCAGTCACTGGGTTGTGACGCTGTATGTGGGGGCGGGGTTTGAGAGGGAACAATGGTGCCTGCTCCGCTCTCTCCTGGATTCAGTCCCCTTCGCCACTTCCCCTCTGCCTGGACTGTCTGCGCACTCGAATGTGGGACCACCTGGTCAGCCAGCCGCTTTGTGCGGCCTCACTGGGTCTGCACAGTTGCTCCCATGTGCCCCATGTGTCAGCCAGCTGCCGCCTGTGGGCCTGGGGATTGCCAGCCTCCGCCCATGCACCTGGGAACCGCCAGCCACCACAGCTCACGTTCCGGGTCCGCACCTCCACTTTTTCCTGCCGAGACTCTGCCCCTCTTACCGGTCTGGATGAATGGTTGTTGGACTTCCGTACAGTTCAATTTCCTATAAGTTCTGGTTGTTTTCTTGTTTCTAAATATTTGTTGTCCTTAATTTTGGTTGTGAGAGGCGGCACAGTGTGTCCGCCTACGCCTCCATCTTGGCCGGAAGTCCTCATTTCTACCTATTCTTATGTAGATGAGGGCACCTTATGGTGAAAACCTGAAGGGTATTATTCATTTTCTCTTGCTGGACATGTCTAAAAGCCTGGTTACTATATATATCTTGCTGTCTCTCATGAACATATCTTATGAACCATGGAAATAGTCTTAGGCACTGAGGAGCCAAGCAAGGATTTTGGGAATATAGACTAGAGAGATATGAGCCTGACAAGTCCATGGCTTAATTGTCTGTGTGTGTGTGTGTGTGTGTGTGTGTGTGTGTGTGTGCAGAGAGAGAGAGACAGAGAGAGACACTTGGAGAGAGAGTTCTGAGAATGTATATTGAATGAAAATTACAGTAAGAGTTTAAATCAAATGGTGTTCAGAGAAGTCCAGAATACTATATCCTAGCATAGCAGCCAAAGGAAACCTGGGGCTATGAGGCAAGATCACATCAGGGCCAAGATGGTGGCTGAGACTTTTGGTGGATTGTTGGTGCAAGTTAAATTTGGTTTACTCTGATTGGGAGATTGCAAAAATTCCTACAGTCTGACATATCTGAATAGGGGAGCTGCACATGCCTTTTTCTTCCTAAGGTGCCCTGAATGAAAAGCAACAGAGTGAAGTAACTTCTTCTGGATTTCAGGTGCTATGTTTCACCATGCTCTGGATACCCAGTCTACCTCAAACAATCAAAAACCTAAGAGCTCAGAGAAATCTTATTGCAGTTATTTTTAGAATGGCAACTGTAATTATTTTTCATGGGAAGTTAGTATAGAACAGGTACTCAATCTCTTTTTCATACTCCACTTTTCTCCTCATATCTAACTTTTTTCCTTCCATATCTAACTCCATCTGGACACACAGATCATAAAAAACTGGGTTTAAGATAAAAGATATTTTTAAATGATATAAAATAGGATATACTGTGAAAAAAATCAAGAGAGGTGAAATGGAGTGCCTGCTTGTGGGTCTCTACTTCAGCTATATATCACGATCTCCTATTGAAGGTTTTTATCTATTTACTTACTTATTTATTTATTTATTTTTACATGAATATTCATAGCAACTTCATTTGTAATACCAGAAAAATTGGAAACAGTTACAACAATGGGTGAATGGTTAAACAAACTGTAGTACATCCACCATTGAATATGATCCAATGACAAAAATGAATTACTTATTGATACATACAATAATCTAGATGCCCTGCCAGGGAATTATTGAAATAAAAAGATCCAAAACCACAAGGTTACATAACATATAATTTCATTTATATAACATTCTCATAATGACACAATTAAAGAAATGACAAACAAGTTAGCGGTTGCCAAGGATTAGGAATGGGGTTTGGGGACTGGGAGGGAAATGTTTGTGATTAGAAAAAGGCATCAAGAAGGATGCTTGTGGTGATGGGACAGCTCAGTGTCTTCACTGTGGTGATAGATACATGAGCCTCCGTATTTGATTAAACTACATAAAACTACACACATACATATAGACACATCCATAAATAAGTACACGTAAAATGAGAAATGTGAATAAGATCGGAGGATCATGCTAATGTTAATATCTTGATTGTACAACTGTTTCCAAGATGTTACCCTTGGAGGTGCCTTAGGGTATATGAGCTATCTCTGTATAATCTCTTTTTTAATATATTTTATTGATTATGCTATTACAGTTGTCCCATTTCTCCCCCATCATTCTCCTCCACCCTGCACACCCCCTCCCACCCACATTCCACTTTAGTTCATGTCCATGTGTCATAAGTTCTTTAGCTTCTACATTTTCCACACTATTCTTGCCCTCCCCCTGTCTATTTTCTACCCACCAACTATGCTACTTATTCTCTGTACCTTTTCCCCCTCTCTCCTCCTCCCACTCCCCTGTTGCTAACCCTCCATATGATCTCCATTTCTGTGGTTCTGTTCCTGTTCTAGCTGTTTGCTTCATTTGCTTTTGTTTTAGGTGTGGTTGTTAATATCTGTGAGTTTGCTGTCTTTTTACTGTCATATTTTTTAATCTTCATTTTCTTAGGTAAGTCCCTTTAACATTTCATATAATAAGGGCTTGGTGAGGATGAACTCCTTGAACTTGACCTTATCTGGGAAGTACTTTATCTGCCCTTCCATTCTAAATGAAAGCTTCGCTGGATAGAGCAATCTTGGATGTAGGTCCTTGCCTTTCAAGTCGTCAAATACTTCTTTCCAGCCCCTTCTTGCCTGGAAGGTCTCTTTGGAGAAATCAGCTGACAGTCTGATGGGAACTCCTTTGTAGGTGACTGTCCCCTTATCCCTTGCTGCTTCTAGAATTCTCTCCTTCATTTTAATCTTGGCTAATGTAATCATGAGGTGCCTTGGCGTGTTCCTCCTTGGGTCCAACTTCTTTTTTTTTTTTTTTTTAACTTTTTTATTATTTATTTATCTTTTAGAGGGGAAGGGTAGGAGAGAAGGAGAGGGAGAGAAATATCAATGTACGGTTGCCTCTCATGTGTCCCCTGCCGGGAACTGGCCTGCAACCCAGGCATGTGCCCTGACTGGGAATCGAACCGCGATTCTCTGGTTCGCAGGCCCGCGCTCAATCCACTGAGCTACACCAGCCAGGGTGGGTCCAACTTCTTTGGGACTCTCTGAGCTTCCTGGACTTCCTGGTAATCTATTTCCTTTGCCAGATTGGGGAAGTTCTCCTTTATTATTTGTTCAAAGAAGTTTTCCACTTGTTGCTCTTCTTCTTCCCCTTCTGGTACCCCTATAATTCAGATGTTGGGACGTTTAAAGATGTCCTGGAGGTCCCTAAGCCTCTCCTCATTTTTTGAATTCTTGTTTCTTCCTTCTTTTCTGTTTGGTTGTTTCCTTCTTCCTTCTGGTCCACTCCATTGATTTGAGTCCCAGTTTTTCTCCCATCTCTATTGGTTTCCTGTGTGTTTTCCTTCATTTCACTTATGGTAGCCTTCACTTGTTCATCTAATTTGTGAGCAAAATCAGCCAATTCCGTGAGCATCCTGATCACCAGTGCTTTGAACTGTGCATCTGATAGGTTGGCTATCTCTTGATCACTTAAATGAATTGGCTCTGGGGCTTTGATCTGTTCTCCCATTTGAGCCATTTTTGGTTTTTTTTTGGGGGGGTCTGGTCATGGGTGTTACATAATGAGGGGTGGAGCCTTAGGTGTTCCCCAGGGCGGGGCAGCCCAGTCTCTGGGTCGTGATGCTGTATGTGGGGGCGGGGTCCAAGAGGGAACAATGGCACTTGCTCCACTCTCTCTCAGATTCCAGTCCCTTCCACTGCTTCCCCTTCCCCTGGATTATCTGCATGCATATGTGGGAGCACCTGGTCAGACAGCTGCCTTAGGCGGCCTCACTGGATCTGCAGAATTGCTACCCCATTCCCAGGGTCTGCTAGCCGCCACCTGTGTGCCTGGGATCTGCCAGCTGCTGCTGCCTGCACTCCCAGGTCACCAACCTCCACTTTTTCCTGCCGCGACTCCACCCCTCTTACCAGTCTGGATGAATGGTTGTTGGACTTCTGTACAGTTCAATTTTCTATCAGTTCTTGTTGTTTTCTTGTTTCTAAATCTTTGTTGCCCTTAGTTTTGGTTGTGTGAGGAGACACAGTGTATCCACCTACACCTCCATCTTGGCCAAAAATCTCTGTATAATCTCTTACATCTGCATGTGAATCTACAATTATCTCAATAAAGATTTCAATAGAAATATATTATAAACAGTGATAAATAATTATGAAACCAAATCTGAATTTTTTGAAAAGGACCCGTAAGTCGGGGAACCAAGTTGTAAAACTCCCAGGTCGCCTCAGATCTTCTGGCAATTTGTGCCCAGAGTACCAAGTAAAGACGCCTTATCTGAGGTTCTATCTAGGCTCAGTGGCACAGAGTGCCTCATTCGTGATGGCTACTCTGCATGCAGGAGGTGGGGTCCTCAGAACAAGTGCTACATATTTGCCATTCATTCTATGAGGAGTGCATTTCTAATGGGAGATGTGGTATTGTGATGTCTAGGGTTGGAGAAGGGATTTGAGGCAGTGGCACCTGGTTAGTGCTCTACAAATCCCACCAATTTAGGCCACTGCCTACAAGTCCAATTGGGGTACCATTGGTGAGCAAGGCTTTACACTGCCTGGCTCCTTAAGGGGAAGGAACCATGCTAATGTAATTACAGCTGATATTCACCAAACATATCTTAGTGGCCAGGCCTTGTGCTAAGTGCTTTACATGAATTAATTTACTTAATCCTCATCGTGGAACCATTGCTTACTTCTGAAAACCAAGTTTTATGGTGCCCAGATACCTCAACACTGACCTTTCAGGTTTTCTGCAAGCCCAGTAGGTCCTTGGTTGATACCTTGTTCTTCCTAGAGTAGATGAGAGGTTCTTGGGAATGTGCTCTTATCATCTCTTCCCCTCAAATATTGAGCATTTCAAAAGGAGAAATTCCCAGGGACTCATCTTTGAAGATTCTGATTCAATAGACTTGAATGTCATCCAGACATGAGGATTATTTTAAACTTCATTTATTGTATGAAGATAGAAGTGGCAGGTGTGGAAACAAACTCTTTTTCAGAACAGCTGGCAAGGGGCAAGAATTGAAGGGTTTGGGGTGAAGCAGGTAAAAGATTATTTTAGTAACAAAGGAAGAAATGATGAGAGGGCTTGAATAGGGTAGTAGTTTTCACTTACCAGAATCACACCATTTCTACACTAAAAGTCATTAAGGTTTGCACCAAAGCACTGCAGGAAATCCACCTACTTTGTCTGTGCTTCAGTAACCTTATTTCATTGTCCCCTTGGGGAGAGCCAACTGCTCCCTTGATTCTGTCCAGTGGGTGTGGGAGTTCACAAAACTTATTGAGGATATTTGTCACATATTTACCCCATTATTTTGCCGTTAGACTGTAGAGCTTCAGTTTTCTTATATATGTAATTATATGAACATTGACTGTATTTGAAAGAAAGAAAGAAAGAAAGAAAGAAAGAAAGAAAGAAAGAAAGAAAGAAAGAAAGAAAGAAGAGAGTGGTAAGGAGAAAAGGATAAGAAAAGAGAGAAAGAAGGAAAAGAGAGGGAAGGAATGAAGGAAGGAAGGAAGGAAAGAGAGAAAGAAAGAAAGAAAGAAAGAAAGAAAGAAAGAAAGAAAGAAAGAAAGAAAGATAAAGAAAGAAGAATTACCAACACAGCATGCACACATAACCATTTTCTACATCTTCTGTGATTAAGAAGATTTTTCTTTTTCTGCCTTGACTAGTGTGGCTCAGTGGATTGAATGCTGGTCTGTGAACCAAAGGATCACTGGTTTGATTCCCAGTCAAGGCACATACTTGGGTTGGGGACGGGCACATGAGAGGCAACCACACATTGATGTTTCTCTCTCTTTCTCCCTCCTTTCCCCTCTGTCCAAAAATAAATAAAATCTTTACTTTTTTTTCCTCTTTTGTGTTTCCAAAATTGATGAACTATAATATTTGACATTGAATCCAGATGGCTTGGCCTGACCCATCTTACATATATAGCAAAGATGTATTGCCCCTGAGTATAAAAACCTCCTGGTTAAAGGACAAAGGATGATTTTAAATACTGGCATCAGGAAAATACATTTAGCCAAGGCATCAGCCAACTCATTAATAGATGCATGCATAGTAAAACTGACTTCACATGATTAAAGATAATCTATGACTTCTTGTCATATTTTAGAAAAGATTTTATTTACTTATTTTTAGGGAGTAAAAGGGGAAGTAAACTTTTTTCTTTCAATCCTTTATCTGTCTTTATGTGTAGCTGTGGATATATGTATAATTTACACTGCTGAGGTCATGCTCTCTACACAGTTTTACATTAAGCACATTTACACAATCATTTACTGTCCTTTTTCTAATCATAAATGTAATTATTTAGAATATACAATAAACAACAAAAGGATTGATAGTGGGATGTGGGGATGGCTGGGGTGGGGAGGAGCAGTGGGAGGAAAATGGAGACAACTATATTTGAACAACAATAAAAAAAGAGAAAAAAGGAAAAATCATTCAGTAACCTTATTAACAGTAACATTAATATTGTTATTTTAAAAAGAAAATAAATGACAACAAAAAACAGGCAAAACAAGGATTGTTTGGAAGAGAGTATAAGTAATGAGGTGAACCCTAAGCAAATATAAAAACATACTGTGAAAACTATGAGGAATAAACACTGTGTTACTAGCTGACAAATAACACCATTGATTTTAATGCATATGAATGTTTACCTAAGAAAGGGAAGATAATTTAAATAACTCTTTAAATAACATATTGATAAACCTTAATGGAAAATCTGAAGAACTTAGAAAAAGAAAATTATAAAATTCTTTTGAGCACTCTATTTGAAGGTGTTAATAAATGGAGAGAATTTGAGTCTGTGTAGAGGACAATGGACAAGGTGGCTGTAGGTGAGGAAAAAGACATCATAATAAAAAACCTAAATATAAGACCTGAAACAAAAAATACATAGAGGAAAACATAGGTACCAAACTTACAGACCTTAGTATTAAAGAGGATTTTATTAATTTGACCTCAAAAGCAAGAGAAGTAAAAGCAAAAATAAACAAATGGACTACTTCAAACTAAAAAGCTTCTGCACAGCAAAACAAACCACCACCAGAACAAAAAGCAAGCATCCAAATGAGGGAAATATTTGCAAACAACATCTTTGATAAGGGGTTACATCTCTGATAAGGGGTTACTATCCAGAATTCATACAACTCAACAAGGAAAAATAAATAATCCATTTAAAAGTGGGCAGCGGACCTGAACAGACATTCCTCCAAAGAGGACATGCAGATGGCCAATAGATGTGAAAAGATGCGCAACTTCACTAATCATCAGAGAAATACAAATTAAAACCACAATGAAATATCACCTCACACCTGTCACAATGGCTATTATGAATAAGTCAGCAAATGAGTGTTGGTGAGGATGTGGAGAAAAAGATACTCTCATATACTTCTCATGGGAATATAAATTGGTGCAGCCACCATGGAAAACACTATGGAGGTTTCTCTAAAAATTAAGAGTAAGGTTACCATCTGCTACAGCAATCCTTTTTTTGGTTATCTATCCAAAAAATTTGACCTTCCATAGATGATAAACCAAAGAAAGTGTAGTACATATATACTGTACAGCAGAATACTACTCAACCATAAGGAAAGCTGAAATACTGCCATTTGTGACAACATGGATGGGTCATAAAAATATGCTAAGTGAAATTATCAAATGGAAAAAAGTCAAGAACCATATTATTTCAATCATATGTGGGATATAAAACTGAAAGCAACAAATAAGAGAAACAAACAAACAAAAACTCACAGACACAGACAATAGTATGGTGGTTACCAGCGGGAAAAAGGAGTGGGGAAGGTAGGTAGTAAAGGGTAAAGGGGGTCAAATATAAAGTGATGGAAGGAGAGTTGACTCTGGATGGTGAACACATAATGCAATATACAGATGATATATTACAGAAGTGTTCACTTTGATACGTATATAATTTTATTAACCAATGTCACCCCAATAAATTTAATAACATTTAAAAAAATAAATAAACTTGGAGATTGGATCGAAGATGGCAGAGGAGTTAATTAGAAGCTACACTAACCTCCTCCCAGGACCAATCTGGAATTACAACTAAATTATAGAAAAATCATCCTGAATAACCAACTGAACACTAACTTTATAAGGAGAGAAAAGCCTTATAGCCACAGACAGATAGAAGAAACCACTTCTGCACAAAATGACTGGTGAGTGCAGAGAAGACACAAGGGGGCTGGCTGGTCTCCCATGGGCAGCAACTGAAGTGCTAGAGGGATATTTAAGTAGCCAGGGAGTTCTACCTGAGAAGTGTAGGGTCTAAACCCCAAGTTGGGCTCCCCAACCCGAAGCACCAGTGCTGGAAAGGAACCCAGATAACATCCAGCTATAAAAAGCAGCAGGGTTTCTCTCTGCCAGGGAGAGAGAGCTGGAGACACAGAGAGCCTGTTAAAGGACCAGAATACAAAATTTCATTTGTAGCCACTTACCCTGGGTGCCAATAAAGGGAGGGCAGAGTGGACTAGAAATGACTGAGGAGAGTTTGGGGTTGGTGGCTGTGGGGAGAGAACTGAGGAAACAGTCACCAGGATTTCTGTGCTGAGTCATCTCCCATACTGCAGAAGCCATCTCTCTCAGGCAGAGCACTCTTCTCTGAATGGCATCAGCCTCAGGGGAAGCAACAGCCCCACCTGCAGGAAATACTCTGCCCCACCTTGTGGTATTTAAGCCAGGCTGCTGATTAAAGCTCACTTAGATTAACAAAGTCACTAGTTTATTGGCTGATTAGTGTAATAGCTAAGACAAAAAATACACAGCAGCCAAAATGGGAAGACAAAGAAATAGACCCCAGATGAAACAAAAAGTGATTTTTCCAGAAGAACTAGATTAAATGGAGGCAAACAATTCATCAGATAGAGAGTTTAGAGTAATGATTATAAGGATACTCAACAACATGAAAAAAAGACAGAGAAACCATAAAAAAGGACCAATCTGATATAACAAGTGTAATGTCTGAAATAAATAATACACTGGAAGGAATAAACAGTAGGTTAAATGAAGTAAAAGATAGAATCAATGTTTTGGCAGACAAGGTAGAAAAAACACCCAGGCAGAGCAGTAAGAGGAAAAAAGGAATTTAAAAAAAAAATGAGATTAAGAAACATTTTGGACAACATGAAACGTAACAACATCCTCATCATGGGAATATCAGAAGGAGAAGAGAGTGAGCAAGAGATTGAGAACCTATCTGAAGAAATAACTGAAAACTTCACTAATTTGGTGAAGGAAAAAGTCACACAGATCTGACCCAGCATGGCTGTAGAGTAGAGGGCAACTCACAATGGAGAATTTGAGCCAAACCACCTGGGAGACAGTGGCAGGCTCAGGTTTGAAAGGCAGAAGCTGTAGGTGTGCAGAAACCGTTTTGTCCTCAACTATGTCTTTGGCATCTGGAACCACAATAACACACAAAAGATACTTGATAAATATTTATTAAATGAATGAAGGAATGAATTATACCATTGAATTCAAAAGATAAGTTATTGTTATATCTTCAATTATTTTGATAATTCTTACTGATGGCTTATGCTGAGTATTTGAAATAGCCTGTATCCATTAAACATAATAATAAACATTGTTTAATACAGAAAAAAAAAAGAAAGGCAGAAGCTGAATGCCTGAGCAAGACTTGCTGCAATCAGGCAGTCTTTCAAAGACAGGCGAACCAACCCCCGACCTGAGGGATTAAAGGCTTGGCAGATTGAGGAGGCCAGGCTCAGGAGTTTCCTGCTGTTTACATTGCCTTAGGAGGAAGAAGAAAATGTGCTGATAGAGAGCCCTTCGCCAGACACTACTTACCAGACACTATGTGCTACACAGCTCCTTCGGCCCCAATTTACTACACCCAGCAGAGTAGAGAAAATAGAGACAGGCACAAGGTGCTATCTTCTGTACTGCAAATCTGTTTAACATTCACTTCATATCCTTCAAGTTTGGGGATAATATGGACCAAGTTTTATAACATAGCTTATTTCAAATCTCATGTATTGCTCTTCCTTCTCTTATTCCATACTACCTCCTACCTCCCTCTCCATGTATTTGTTTTAAATTCTATTTTCTCCTTTGCTATGAGTTGTTTCTATTCCACAATCTTACTATTGCTCCCCTCACCCTCTCAAAACCATTTGTAATTGTCATTAGTCATCTCACATTCCTTCTCTAGTTCTTAAAATACCCTTATTCTCTCTCCGCCTTTATTGGTCTTTGCTTGTAGGTTGTGGATAAGGTGGTTGTTGTTACAGTTTTTCAATCTTATTTCTAGATAGTGACTATCTTTGTATTTCAAATCTCAAGTTTCACTGTTCCCTTCTCCTACTCCATTTTGCCTTCCTCCTGCCCTTTCCTTTTTTGTTTTAAACATTAATTTTTCCATGACTTAGCCAGGTTTTTATCTTTCACACTTAGTATTCCTTCTTCCTCTATTCTCTCAAAATAACTTCTCTTTCCTGTAGACATCTAGGCTCTTCTCTCTTTCCTTTTGCTCTCTGATTCTCATCCCATCTATATAAATCATAGCTCATTGGTTGTTGATGTTTCTGGTGGTGGAGCTTTTCCTGCAATTAGGTCCATATTATTTATATATATATATTTTTTTTCTTGTGGTTGTCTTTTTTTCCTCATTAGATATATACATATATTTTTTTCTTTATATAGATATAACCTAATATGATATGCCACCCTTCTTTTACTCCATTCCATCTTCCCACTGCCTCTTATTAGTTATGAAGTAAATTTGCTTTTCTTTCCAGCTTTGCCTTGTCTCTATCCCTACACTTATTGATGCCCCTACCTCTACCCACATAAAATATCTTTCCTTTCAGTTAGTCAATTCATATTCATTTTTCCTTTCTTATAATAATCTGAATCTCTTTATATCTTTACTAATATTGGCTCATTTGCTATTGATAATGTAATAGTTTGTGGGGGTTATTTTTGTGGGTGTGGGTCTGTTTCCTGGGCTGTTTGACTTTTGTTCTGGCAGCACCTATACAACAGTATATAAGACATGGAGGGGCCCAGGCTGGTGTGGCTCAGTGGACTGAGCACCAATCTGTGAACCAAAGGGTCGCAGGTTCAATTCCCAGATCTGGGCACATACTTGGCTTGCAGTCCAAGTCCCCAGTAGGGGGTGCATGAGAGGCAACCACACATTATTGTTTCCCTCTCTCTTTCTCCCTCCCTTCCCCTTTGTCTAAAAACAAATAAAATCTTAAAACAAAAAAAGACAAGGAGGACAGAGTGACTCTCAGTCACTCAGCCAGAGAGAAAAAACCAGTAAAGGATGAGTGAACAACAACCAAAATCAAATCATAACCAGAGAGCCAACATAAAAGGCATAAAGGTCAGAACCTACATAAAGGCATAAAGATCGTCAATCTCAGGTGATCAAGGAGGGTGCACCACTGAGTCCTACAGGTCTCCTACCACAGAACAGCATACCTTGAAAACAAGGACTCAAAGCAGATCAATCTAACATGCAGAAAGAAGCAAGAAGAGTCACTTTGGGAGACAAAGAAACAACACCCAATCAAAAAGAAAGGAGGGAGATCCAGAAAGACTGCTAAACAAAATTGAGACAACCAAACCATCAGATATCAAGTTCAAAATAATGGTTATAAGGATGCTCAAGAAGCTTAGTGAGAACTTCAAAGAACTCCAGGGAAGCTTCAAAGAACTTACTGTGAACTACATGATAAAAGATATAGAAACTATCAATAAGAGAGACAGAAGGAAGTGAAAATGCAATATCTGAAATGAAGAACATAGTAGATAGAAGGAATTAAAAGCAGGTTAAATGAAACAGAGGATTGAATCAGTAAGCTCGAGGACAAAGTAGAAAAAAAATTCCCAGACAGAGCAACAAAATGAAAAAAGACTCAAAAAGAACAAAGAGGGGTTAAGGGAGCTGCAGGACAATACGAAATGTAAAAATATCTGTATCATAGGGATACCAGAAAGACAAGAAGAGGAGCAAGGGAATGAAAATCTATTTGAAAAAGTATGACAGAAAACTTCCCTAAATTGATGACAGAAAAAGTCAGGCATATCCAGGAAGCACAAAGGGTCCCAATCAAGAGGAGCCCGAAGAGGCCCACTCCAAGACACACCACAATTAAAATGGCTAAATTTAAAGACGAAGAGAGAATCTTAAAAGCAGCAAGGGAGAAACAGGAAGTAACATACAAGGGAACTTCAATAAGGCTATCAGCTGATTACTCAACAGAAACACTACAAGCCAAAAGGGAATGGCAAGAAATATTCCAAGTACTGACAAGTGAAGGCCTGGGACCAAGACTTCTTTCCCCAGCAAAGTGCTCATTTAAAATGGAAGGTGAGATAAGGACTTTCCCAGACGAAGAAGAAGAAGAAGAAGAAGAAGAAGAAGAAGAAGAAGAAGACGACTAAAAGAATACCTTCCCAGCAAACCAGCACTGTAAGAGATGGTAGAGGTACTGCTTTAAGAAGATGAAGAAAAACAGTGACAGAGAGAGAGAGGGAGGGAGAGGGAGAGGGAGAGAGGAGAGAGAGAGGAACATAGATACAAAGAGGAAAAAAGCTATGAATAAGTACCTATCAAATATAACCTTAAATATAAATACATTAAATGCTCCAATCAAAAGACATAGGGTAGCTGAATGGATAAGAAAACAGGACCCACATGTGATGTGTACATGATACTCAACTCAGAACAAAAGATCTACACAGACTGAAAGTGAAGGAATGGAAAAAAAATATTCCAATCAAACAGACATGAGAAAAAGCTGGGATAGCAATGCTTATATCAGACAAAATAGATTTCAAAACAAAGGCCTTAAAAAGAGGTAAAGGAGGACACTTCATAATACTTAAGGGACTAATTCATCAAGAAAATATAAACCTTGTAAAGATGTATGCACCAACATAGGAGCACCCAAGTATAGAAGGAAAATCTTGCAGGACTTAAAGAAAGATACGAACACCAACACACTCATAGTAGGGCATTTTATAAAAGATTTTATATTTATTTATTTTCAGAGAGAGGGGAAAGGAGAAAGAAGGAGAAAAAGTGAAACATCAAGCCATTACCTCTCACATGCCCCCAACTGGGAACCTGGCTTAGAACCCAGGCACGTGCTCCAACTGGGGACTGAACCAGCAACCCGTCAGTTCACAGGCTGCCACTCAATCCACTGAGGCACACCAGTCAGGGCCATAGTGAGGGATTTTAACATGCCATTGTCAACAATGGATAGATCTTCCAAGCAAAGAATCAGCAAGAATATTGTGGCATTGAATACCACTATAGATCATATGGACTTACTTGATATGTACAGAAACTTTCACCCTAAAGAAACAAAATATACATTCTTTTCAAGTGCACATGGGACATTTTCAAAGACAGACTACATGGTTGGACACAAAACAAGCCTAAACAAATTCAAGAAAATTGAAATCATATCAAGCATCTTCTCACATCACAATGGCTTCAAACTATAAACCAACCTCAAGGAAAAAACTCAAAAACATTCAAATGCATGGAGACTGAATAACATACTATTAAATAATGAGTGGGTTAACAATGAGATAAAGGAAGAAATCAAAAACTTTCTGGAAACAAATGAAAATGAACGCAAAAGAGCCCAAAACCTATAGGACACAGTGAAGGCAGTCCTGAGAGGGAATTTCATAGCACCACAGGCCTACCTACAAAAGACAGAAAAATTTCAAATAAAGAACCTAACCCAACATCTACAAGAAGTAGAGGAACAACAACAAACAAGACCTTAGTGAGTAGAAGGAAGGTAATAATCAAGATCAGAGCAGAATTAAATGACATAGAGACTAAAAGAACAGTTCAAAGGATCAATAAATCCAGGAGCTGGTTCTTTGAAAAGATAAATAAAATCAACAAACCTTAACCAGGCTCATCAAGAGAAAAAGAGGATCCAAGTAAACAAAATCAGAAATGAAAGAGGAGAGATTACAACAGATACCACAAAGATACAAAAAGGATGATAACAAATTACTATGAACAACTATATGCCAAGAAATTTGAAACCAGAAGGAAATGAACAAATTTCTAGAAAAATATAGTCTCTCAAAACTGAATGAAGAAGAAGAAAGCCTAAACAGACCAATAATAGCTGACAAAATCAAAACAGTAATCAAAGAAACTCCCAGCACACAAACACCCTGGACCAGATGGTTTCACAGCAAAATTTTACAAAACTTTTAAGGAAGAGCTAACCTGTATCCTTCACAGATTATTCCAAAAAATCCAAGAAGAGGGAAGACTCCCAAACTGTTTTTATGCAAATTAAAATGGCAATGAGATACCATTTCATGCCAGGTCAGAATGGCCATCAATAACAAATCAACAAACAGCAAGTATTGAAAAGGTTGTGGAGAAAAGGAAACCCTAGCGCACTGTTGGTGGGAATGCAGACTGGTGCAGCCACTGTGGAAAACAGTATGGAATTTCCTCAGAAAACTAAAAATGGAACTGCCTTTTGACCAAGCAACTCCACTGCTGGGATTACACCCTACAAATCCTGTAACACCAATTCAAAAGAACCTATGCATTGTTTATGAAGGCCATTCTGACTGGTGTCAAGTGGTATCTCATTGCAGCAGAAAGAAAGAAGGAGCTCCTACCCTTTGCGACAGCATGGAAGGAATTGGAGAGTATCATGCTAAGCGAAATAAGCCAGGCAGTGAAAGACAAATACCATATGATCTAACCTTTAACAGGAAGCTAATCAACAAAACAAAGAAACAAGCCTAATATAAACAAAGACACTGAATTTGAGAACAGTCTGACAGTGACCAGAGCGGGAGGGGAGGGAATTTCAGGGGAAAAGGGGAACGGTTTAGAGCAACAAGTATAAAGGACTCATGGACAAAAACTATGGGGGTTGGAAATGGAAGGGAGGTGGGGAGGGCTGGGGTGGTGGGCTGGGGCGGGGTAAAAGACAGAAAACTGTACAAGATCAACAATTAAAAAATACTGATTAAAAATATAAATAAATAAATAAATAAATAAATAAATAAATAAAAAGAACCTATGCACCCCTAGTTCCATAGCAGTGTTATTTAAAATAGCCAAGTGCTGGAAACAACCTAAGTGCCCATCTGTAAATGAATAGATCCAAAAACAGTGGTACATTTACACAATGGAATGCTACACAGAAGAAAGAAAGAAGGAATTTCTACCTTTCTCAACAGCTTGTATGAAACTGGAGAATATTATGCTAAGCGAAGTAAGACAGGCAGTGAAAGACAAATACCATACAATTTCACCTATAAGTGGAACCTAATGAACAAAACAAACAAGCAAGCAAAATACAATGAGAGACATTGAAATAAAAAACAAACTGGCAGTAACCAGACGGGAGGGGTGAGGGAGATAATGGAGGAAAGAAGGGGAAGACTTGTCAAGGAACATGTATAAAGGACCCTTGGACAAAGTCAAAGTGGGGAAAGATGGAGGGTGGGAGTTGGGGGGTGGGTGCAGCGGGGGAGGATAGTGGGGGGAAAATGGGGACAAGTGTAGTTGTACAACAATTTTTTGAAAAAGTAAGTAGAATTGTGTAATGACAGTGTCCTTGAGTAGAAAGATCAATAAAAACAAAAAATAAACTAAATAAAAGAATAAGAATTATGACTGTTCAAACTCTTAATAAAATTATTTTTGAGGAACCAAAATGTATAGGTTTTTAAAAAAGAAGAGATGGGGGAGAATGGGAGGGAGGGAAGGAGGATGGACTTGGTACGGAGAGAGAAGAGAGAGAGGGAATAGAGAGATAGGAAAATGATTGATTCATTCATTGATTGAGACAATACCAGTATCCCACGTCCCTTCCAACAGGGGATATTTAACAACATCTGCAGACATTTTCTGTGGTCACAGCTGGAGAGTGTAGGTTACTACTAGAACCTAGTGAATAAATGCCAGAGATGCTGCTAAACATCAACAGTTCACATTCACATGACAGCCTCCCCAACCCACACACAAAATAATTACCTGACTCAAATGCCAGTAGTTCCAAGATTGAGAAACTCTGCTCCAGAAAATTAGTGATTAAACTTAAAAAATTAAGAAATTCATTAGGTATGAAGCATATAAAATAAACATGCAGATGTAAATACCTTTCATATGTAAAAATAACCAGAGAATGGTAGAGAAAATCCTACAGTTTCTATATGTGACAATGATTTTTTTAATTCTAAAAGTCTGTGAGCATTTATTTTTTAATATGCAGTGATTATTTGGATTATTTGCTTCATGTGCAGTGGTGATAGTGACAAAAATAATGATGATGATGATGCTTTATATTTCCAAAGCACTCCTGATTTTTTTTTTTTTACCAGATGTTTCCAATAACTGTGCTTTTACTCTTGAATGTTAAATTAAGTGCATGGCTGGGACCACAGTGTTCCGTTGCCATGGTTTCCCTGGATTTCATAAACTGTTGCTTAGCAATTGCACTCATCATCCAGCTACTTTCCCTTTATACTGTCTACACATTTTGTCCCCAGTAAAATGTAGCTGTGCCTCTTGGAAAGGGAATATCCTAGTCTCTGCACAAAGTTTAATCCTTCCACTTTTGTCTCTTTTCTTTCTTTATATTTTCTTCTTTTTAAAATAATCAGAATGCCAGATGTCAGAAAGCTTTACAGTTTAGTGGTAAAAATAAGATCTGTGGCATCAAGTACACCTAGATTCACATCCCGGGTTTGCTGATTCATTAACAATTTGGAGTGTAGTCTGTCACCTAATGTCTCTGTATCTCCTATTCCTCATTTACTAAATTTCGTAATTATATTTATTTCATAGGTATATTGTGAGGATTAAATAAGATAATATATCAAAAATTCTATGTGGCAAAGGTTAGAGAAAGCCAAGTATTTTTTTTTTTGGCAACAATGATATAAAAATATAAATCAGTAACAGAGAAAAAAACTGAAAAATCACAAATATATGGAAGTCAACACACTCCTGACCAACAAATGGATCACAAAATAAAAGGGAAATAAATAAGTTTCTTGATACAAACAAATATGAAAATATAATACATCAAAACTTATGGGATGCAGCAAAAGCAGGTCTGAGCAGAATGCTTATGGCAATAAATGCCTATATGAAGAAATTAGAAATATCTCTAATAAACAACTCAGCTTAAGACCTAAAGGAACTATAAAAAGAATGAACTAAGCCAAAATTTAGCAAAAGTAAGAGGATAATAAAAATTAGAGCCAAAAAAAATGAAACAGAATACAAGAAAAAAATAACAAAACTGAGTTGGTTATTTAAAAATATTAGCAAAATAGACAAACCCCTAGCTACACTAACTAAAAAAGGAGCAAACAAAAAACAGAGGGAGGACCCAAACTAGTATAATTATGAATGAAAGAGAAGACATTACAACTGATATTACAAAAACACAAAGGACCATGTGAGAGTACTATGAACAACTATATATTAACGAACTGGGCAATCTAGAAGAAATGGATAAACTTATAGAAACATACAATTTATGAAAACTGAATCAAGAAGAAATAAAAAGTCTGAGTAGACTAATAATGAGTAAGGAGATTAAGTCAATAATTTCAAACCTCCCAACAACAATCAAAATCCAGAACCACGTTGCTTCACTGGTAAATTTTACCATTTACAGAATTAATGCCAATCCTTCTCAAACTCTTCCAAGAAAAACTAAAGAAAGAGAAACATTCTCAAAATAATATTCAAGGTCATCATTAAATTGATACCAAGCCAGACAAGGACACTATAGAAAAAAAAACTACAGACCAATATCCCTGATGAACATACATTCAAAAAATTCAACAAATAGCCCTGGCTGGTATAGCTCAGTGGATTGAGCACCAGCCTGCAAACCAAAGGGTGGCTGGTTCGATTCCCAGTCAGGGCATATGCCTGGGTTGCTGGCCAGGCCCCTGGTGGGGGCACATGAGAAGCAACCACACATTGTGTTTCTCTCCCTCTCTTTCTCTCTCCCTTCCTCCTCTCTCTAAAAATAAATAAATAAAATCTTCAAAAAAAATTCAACAAATACTAGCAAACCAAATTCAGCAGAACATTAAAAAGGATCATATGCTATCATCAAGTAGGATTCATCCCTGAGATTCAAGGATATTTCAATATACAAGTCATTAAATGTGATATATCACATTAATAAAATGAATATAAAAACAATTTGGTTATAACATTATATGCAGATACAGTATTTGACAAAATTTAATATACATTAATGATGAAAACTCTGAACAATTAGGTATAGAAGAAATGTAACCCAACAAATAAAGACCATATATGCCAAGTCAACAGCTAGCATCATTCTCAACGGTGAAATTATCTTTTATTGCATATTTTACTGTTGTTCTATTACAGTTGTCCCAATTTTTACCTCATTGCACTCCACTGCCCCACCCCTGCCTCCCACATTCGATCAGTACCCTGGAGTCCAGGTCCATGGGTCATTCACATATGTTCCTTGACTAGTCACTCCCCCTTCTTTACACCCTCCTCTCTCCCCTCAGGTCACTGTCAGTTTGTTCTTCATGTATCTGGTTATAGTTTGCTTGCTTGTTTGTTTTGTTCATTAGGTTCCACTTATAGGTGAGATTGTATGATATTTGTCTTTCACTTCCTGTCTTACTTCGCTTAGCATAATATTCTCCAGTTTCATACAAGCTGTTGAGAAAGGTAGAAATTCCTTCTTTCTTTCTGCTATGTAGCATTCCGTTGTGTAAATGTACCACTGTTTTTGGATCTATTCATTTACAGATGGGCACTTAGGTTGTTTCCAGCACTTGGCTATTTTAAATAACACTGCTATGGAACTAGGGGTGCATAGGTTCTTTAGAATTGGTGTTACAGGATTTGTAGGGTGTAATCCCAGCAGTGGAGTTGCTTGGTCAAAAGGCAGTTCCATTTTTAGTTTTCTGAGGAAATTCCATACTGTTTTCCACAGTGGCTGCACCAGTCTGCATTCCCACCAACATTGCACTAGGATTTCCTTTTCTCCACAACCTTCTCAATATTTGCTGTTTGTTGATTTGTTATTGATGGCCATTCTGAACTGGCGTGAAGTGGCATCTCATTGTAGTTTTAATTTGCACCTCTCTGATGGCTAGTGATGCTGAGCATCTTTTCATATGTCTCTGGCTCCTTTGTATGTCCTCCTTGGAGAAGTGTCTATTCAAGTCCTTTGCCCATTTTTTAATTGGGTTGTTTGTCTTCTTGGAGTGGAGTCATGTGAGTTCTTTACATATTTTGGAGATCAAACCTTTGCCCGAGGTATCATTGGCAAATATATTTTCCCATACTGTTGGTTCACTTTTCAGTTGCTGATGTTTTCTTTAGCTGTGCAGAAGCTTTTTATTTTTATAAGATCCCATTTGTTTATTCTTTCCTTTATGTTCCTTGCTCTAGGGAACATATTGGTGAAAATATTGCTGCATGGAATATCTGAGATTTTCCTGCCTATGTTCTCCTCTAGGATGTCATGTCATAACTTATATTTAAGTCTTTTATCCACCTTGAATTTATTTTTGTGTATGGTGTAAGTTGGTGCTCGAGTTTCATTTTTTTTGCATGTAGCTGTCCAGATCTCCCAACACCACTTGTTGAGGAGGCTATGTTTACTCCATTTTACACTTCTGCCCCCTTTGTCAAATATTAATTGACCACAGAGACATGGATTTATTTCTGAGCTCTCTATTCTGTTCCATTGACCTATGTGTCTGTTCTTATGCCAGTACCAGACTGTTTTGATGACTGTAGCCTTGTAATATAGGGTGACATCAGGTATTGTGATCCCTTCTACCTTGTTCTTCTTTCTTAAAATTGCTTCAGGTATTCAGAGTCATTTATGGCTCCATATAAATTTTGAAATGTTTGTTCTAGATCTGTGACATATATCATTGGTATTTTAACAGATATTGCACTGAATCTATAAATTGCTTTAGGCAGTATTGATATTGTGATGATGTTGATTCTTCCAATCCATGAACAAGTTATATGCTTCCATTTATCTGTCTTCCTTAACTTTTTTCTTCAGTGTTGTGTAGTTTTCTGAGTACAGGTCTTTCACCTTCTTGGTAAGTTTTATTCCTAGGTACTTTATTTTTCTTGTTGTAGATTTTTTCCTGATTTCTGTTTCTGATATTTTGTTGGTGTATAAAAATGCCTTCGATTTCTGAATATTGGCTTTGAACCTTGCCGTTTTGCCAAATTTGCTTATTAGGTCGAGTAGTGTTTTGGTGGAGTCTACGGGGTTTTCTATGTACACTATCATGTCATCTGTAAACAATGAGAGTTTTGCTTCCTCCTTTCCAATTTGGATGCCTTTTATATCTTTTTCTTGTCTGATCTCTGTGGCTAGGACTTCCAATACAACGTTGAATAGAAGTGGTGAAAATGGAAACCCTTGTCTTGTTCTTGATCTCAGTAGGAAAGCTTTTATATCTTGCCTGTTGAGTGTGATGTTGGCTGTAGGGTTTTCATATATGGCTTTTATCGTGTGGAGGAAGGATCCCTCTACTCTCACTTTGCTGAGTGTTTTTATCATAAATGGGTGCTGTACCTTATCAAATGCTTTTGTGCATCTATTGACAGGATCATGTGATGTTTGTCTTTCCTTTTGTTTATGTGATGTGTTACATTTATTGATTTGTGAATGTTGTACCATCCTTGCATCCATGGGATTAATCCCACTTGATCATGGTATATGATCTTTTCAAAGTATTGCTGGATGCAGTTTGTAAATATTTTGTTGAGGATTTTAGCATCTATGTTCATCAGTGATATTGATATTGGCCTGCAGTTTTCTTTCTTTGTTGTGTCTTTATCTGGTTTTGGGATTAAGATGATGCTGGCTTCATACAAAGAGTTTGGAAGTCTTCCATCTTCTTGGATTTTTGGAATAGTCTGTGAAGGATAGGTGTTAGCTTTTCCCTAAATGTTTTGTAAAATTTTGCTGTGAAACCCTCTGGTCCAGGGTGTTTGTGTGCCAGGAGTTTTTTGATTACTGCCTTGATTTCATCAGCTATTATTGGTCTGTTCAGGCTTTCTGCTTCTTCTTCATTCAGTTGTGGAAGATTATATCTTTCTAGAAATTCATCCATTTCACCTAGGTTTTCAGATTTCTCGGCATATAGTTCTTCCTTGTAATTTCTTACAATCCTTTGTATTTCTGCATTATCATTTGTAATCTCTCCACTTTCATTTCTGATTTTGTTTATTTGGGTCTTCTGCCTTTTTTTCTTGATGAGTCTGCTTAAAAGCCTGTTGATTTTGTTTATCTTTTCAAAGAACCAGCTCCTGGATTTTTTTATCCTTAGAACTGTTCTTTTAGTTTCTATGTCATATAATTCTGCTCTGATCTTGGTTATTTCCTTTCTTCTGCTTGCTCTGGGCTTTGTCTGTTGTTGTTCCTCCAGTTCTTGTAATTTTATGGTTAGGTTGTTTATTTGTAATACTTCTATCTTTTCTGTAGGTCTGTATCACTATGAACTTCCCTCTCAAGACTACCTTTGCTGTGTCCCATAAGTTTTGGACTGTTGTGTATTCATATTCATTTGTTTCCAGAAAGTTTTTTAAATATATTTTATTAATTATACTCTTACAGTTGTCCCATTTCTCCCCCATCATTTCCCTCCACCCTGCACACCCCCTCTCACCCACATTCCACTTTAGTTCATGTCCATGTGTCATAAGTTCTTTAGCTTCTACATTTTCCACACTATTCTTGCCCTCCCCCTGTCTATTTTCTACCTACCATCTATGCTACTTATTCTCTGTACCTCCCCCTCCCCAGTCCTCTGTTGCTAACCCTCCATGTGAGCCATTCCTGTTTCTGTGGTTCTGTTCCTGTTCTAGTTGTTTGCTTTGTTTGCTTTTGTTTCAGGTGTGGTTGTTAATAGCTGTGAGTTTGCTGTCTTTTTACTGTCATATTTTTTATCTTCTTTTTCTTAGGTAAGTCCCTTTAACATTTCATATAATAAGGGCTTGGTGAGGATGAACTCCTTGAACTTGACCTTATCTGGGAAGCACTTTATCTGCCCTTCCATTCTAAATGAAAGCTTCGCTGGATAGAGCAATCTTGGATGTAGGTCCTTGCCTTTCAAGTCGTCAAATACTTCTTTCCAGCCCCTTCTTGCTTGGAAGGTCTCTTTGGAGAAATCAGCTGACAGTCTGATGGGAACTCCTTTGTAGGTGAGTGTCCCCTTATCCCTTGCTGCTTCTAGAATTCTCTCCTTCATTTTAATCTTGGCTAATGTAATCATGAGGTGCCTTGGCGTGTTCCTCCTTGGGTCCAACTTCTTTGGGACTCTCTGAGCTTCCTGGACTTCCTGGTAGTCTATTTCCTTTGCCAGATTGGGGAAGTTCTCCTTTATTATTTGTTCAAAGAAGTTTTCCACTTGTTGCTCTTCTTCTTCCCCTTCTGGTACCCCTATAATTCGGATGTTGGGACGTTTAAAGATGTCCCAGAGGTCCCTAAGCCTCTCCTCATTTTTTTGAATTCTTGTTTCTTCCTTCTTTTCTGTTTGGTTGTTTCCTTCTTCCTTCTGGTCCACTCCATTGATTTGAGTCCCAGTTTTTCTCCCATCTCTATTGGTTTCCTGTGTGTTTTCCTTCATTTCACTTATGGTAGCCTTCACTTGTTCATCTAATTTGTGAGCAAAATCAGCCAATTCCGTGAGCATCCTGATCACCAGTGCTTTGAACTGTGCATCTGATAGGTTGGCTATCTCTTGATCACTTAGATGAATTGGCTCTGGAGCTTTGATTTGTTCTCCCATTTGAGCTTTTTTTTTTTCCTTCTGGTTGTGGGTGTTACATAGTGAGGGGTGGAGCCTTACGTATTCCCCAGGGCAGTCCAGTCTGTGAGTAGTGGGGGCGGGGTCTGAGAGGGAACAATGGCGCTTGCTCCGCTCTCTCTCAGATTCCAGTCCCTTCTGCTGCTTCCCCTTTGCCTGGATTATCTGTGTGCCAGTGTGGGACCACCTGGTCAGCCAGCTGCGTTGGGTGGCTTCACTGGGTCTTCACCATTGCCACCCTGTGCCCGGGGACCGCTAGCCACCGCCTGCATACCTGGGATCTGCCAGCTGCTGCTGCCTGTGTACCTGGGTCCACCAACCTCCACTTTTTCCTGCTGCGACTCTGTACCTCTTACCAGTCTTGATGAATGGTTGTTGGACTTCCATATGGTTCAATTTTTCTATCAGTTCTCATTGTTTTCTTGTTTCTAAATCTTTGTTGTCCTTAATTTTGGTTGTGCAAGGAGGCACAATGTGTCGACCTACGCCTCCATCTTTGGCGGAAATCGGCCAGAAAGATTTTTATTTCTTCCTTCATCTCATTATTAATCCATTCATTGTTTAGTAGCGTGCTATTCAATCTCCATGAATTTAAGTGTGTTTTTTTTTTTTTTTTTTTTTAGTTTTTTCTTTAGGTTGAATTCCAATTTCAGGCCCCTGTGGCCTGAGAAAATGCTTGATATGATTTCAATTTTCTTGAATTTGTTGAGGCTGGTTTTGTGTCCTATCATGTGGTCTATCTTTGAAAATGTTCTATGTACATTTGAGAAGGATGTGTATTTTGACTCTTTGGGATGAAAGTTTATATACATGTACATGTACATATACATATACATATACATATACATATTCATATACGTATATCAGTTAAGTCTATTTGATCTAGGGCATTTTTTGATGCTGCAATATCCTTGTTCATATTTTGTTTGGAAGATCTATCCATTTTGATAGTGGGGTGTTAAAATCCCCTACTGTAATTGTGTTGATGTTTATATCTTTCTTAAAGTACTCCAAGATTTTCCTTATATATTTAGGTGCTCTATGTTCGGTGCATATAGTTTATAATGTTTATGTCTTCTTGATGGTTTCTTCCCTTGAGTATTATGAAGTGTCCTTCCAGGTCTCTTTTCATGGCATTTGTTTTGAAGACTATTTTGTCTGATATAAATATTGCTACCCCAGCTTTTTTTTTTTTTCTTGTCCATTTGCTTGGAATATTTTTTTCCCAACTCTTCACTTTCAGAATGTGTAGGACTTTTTTTCTGAGGTGGGTCTCTTGTAGGCAGCATACATGTTTTCTTATCCATTCAGCTACTCTGTGTCTTTGGATTGGAACATTTAATCCATTTAAATTTAAGGTTATTATTAATAGATACTTATTCATTGACATTTTAATCCCTTCTTACCTGTGTTCCTCTCTCTCACTCTTTTTCTTCCTGTCTTAAAACAGTCCGTTCAGCATACCTTGCACTGCTAATTTGGTGGAGGTGTACTCTTTCAGCCTTCTTTTGACTGGGAAACTCCTTATTCCATCTTCCACTTTCATTGAGAGCCTTGCTGGATAGAGAAGTCTTGGATGCAGGCCTTGGTTTTTCATTACTTGGAATATTTCTTGCTATTTCCTCTGGCTTGTAGTGTTTCTGTTGAGAAGTTAGCTGCTAGCCTTTGACGGGTTCCCTTGTATGTTAACTTTCTGTTTCTCCCTTGTTGCCATTAAGATTCTCTCTTTACCTTGTAATTTAGCCATTTAATTATGGCATGTCTTGGAGTAGGCCTCTTTGTGTTATTCTTTATTAGGACCCTCTATGCTTCCTGGACTTGTGTGACTTTTTCTCTCAACAAATTAGGGAGGTTTTCCTTCATTACTTTTTCAAACATGTTTTCTGCCCCTTGGTCTTCTTCTTCTCCTTCTGGTATCCCTATTATATGAATATTATTCTGTTTCATGTTGTTCTGAAGTTCCCTTAACTCTCCTCATTCTTTTTGAGTCTTTTTTCTGTTCTTGTTCTCTCTGGGAGTGTTTTTCTACCTTGTCCTTCAGCTCGCTGATTCAATCCTCTGCTTCATCTAGACTGCTTTTGATTGCTTCTACCGTGTTCTTTAATTCAGAAATTGTTTTCTTCATTTCCCCTTGGCTCTTGTTGATAGTTTCTATTTCCTTTTTCATGCTGATATAGTTTGCAATAAGTTCCTCATAATTTCCCTATAGTTTTTGGTAATTCTCAGTGAGCTCATTGAGCTTCCTTATAACCATTGTTTTGAACTAAATATCTGATAGTTGACTTACCTCTATTTTATTTAGTATTATTTATGAAGATTCCTCCTTTCCTTTCTTTTGGGGTGTGTTTCTTAGTCTTCCCATTGAGACTCTTCTCAGGGGGATCTAACCTGCCATTTAATTAACCATCTGGATCTCCTGCCTGTGGGCTCCCACCCAGCCTTCTTGAGTCTCCACCACATTCCTTACCAGTCAGGTTGTGCTAAAGTTGATTCTTCTGTCTGTCCAAGGTTATAAGGCTTGTCTCTAGCTATTGTTCAGTTGCTTGTTCCAGGTGATTTCTCCACAGTTTAGTTGTAATTCCAGATTGGTCCTGGGAGGAAGTTGGTGTGACTTCCATTTACTCCTGTGCCATCTTGCCACTCTGTAGTTTCTTTTTCTAATCCCATTTACTATGAAAAAAAGAAAAATAAAGTACCTAGGAATAAACCTAACCAAGCAGGTAAAAGACCTGTACTCAGAAAACTACACAACACTGAAGAAAAAAATTAAAGAAGACACAAATAAATCGACGCATATAACTTTTTCATGGATTGGAAGAATCAATATCACCAAAGTGTCCATACTACCCAGAACAATTTATAGATTCAATGCAATCCCTATTAAAATACCAAAGATATATTTCATAGGTATAGAGGAAACATTTCAAAATTTATACAAAACCATAAATGAACCCGAATACCTGCAGCAATTTTGAGAAAGAGTAACAAAGTAGGAGAGATCATAAAAACTGACATCAAATTATATTACAAGGCTGCTGTAATCAAAACAGTCTAGGACTGGTATAAGAATAGACACACAGATCAATGGAACAGAATAGAGAGCCCAGAAATAAACCCACTTCTCTATGGTCAATTAATATTTGACACAGGGGGCAGAAGCACAAAATAGAGTAAAAATAGCCTCTTCAACAAATGGTGTTGAGAGATCTGGACAGCTACATTAAAAAAAATGAAACTCAACCACCGACTTACACCATACACAAAAATAAACTCAGGATGGATAAAAAACTTAAATATAATACCATATGATCTCACCTTTAACAAGAAGCTAATCAACAAAACAAACAAACAAGCATAATATAACCAAAGACACTGAAATTGGGAACAGGCTAACAGTCACCAGAGGGGAGAGGGGAGGGAATTCCAAGGGAAAAGGGGAAGGGTTTACAGGAACAAGTATAAAGGACACATGGACAAAAACTATGGGGGGTGGAAATGGGAGGGAGGTGGGGAGGGCTAAGGTGGTGGGCTGGGGTGGGAGTAAAAGACAAAAAATTGTACAAGATCAACAATTAAAAATTTTTTTAAAAGTTGCAACACCATAAAAGTCCTAGAGGACAACATATGGATGAAAATCCCAAATATTCCATGCAGCAATGTTTTCATCAATATATCCTCTAGAGTAAGTGACATAAAGGAAAGAATAAACAAATGGGACTTCATCAAAATACAAAGCTTCTGCACAGACAAAGAAAATATCAACAAAATGAAAATGGAGCCAACTGTATGGGAAAATATATTTGCCAATGATACCTCAGCAAGTGTTTGATCTCCAAAATATATAAAGATCTTGCATGACTCCACTCCAGGAAGACCAACAATCCGATTAAAAAATGGGCAAAGGACCCAAACAGACAGTTCTATAAGGAGGACATACGGAGGGCCCATAAACACATGAAAAAATGCTCAAAACCACTAGCCATCAGAGAGATCAAATTAAAATAGATACCACTTCATACTGGTCAGAATAGCCATCATAACCAAATCAGCAAACAACAAGTGCTGGTGATGTTGTAGTGAAAAGGGAACCATAGTACACTGTTGGTGGGAATGCAGACTGGTGTAGCCACTGTGGTAAATAGTACAGAATTCCCTCAAAATCTGAAAATGAAACTGCTTTTTGATCTAGTGTTTCCACTGCTGGGATTATACCCTAAGAATCCTGAATCACCAATTCAAAAGAACCTATGCACCCCAGTGTTCATAACAACACAATTTATGACAGCCAAGTGCTGGGCACAGCTTAAGTGCCCATGAGTAAAAGAATGGATCAAGAAACTGTGGTACATTTACACAATGGAATACTACACAGCAGAAAGAAAGAAGGAGGTGAATACCCTTATTATATGAAATATTAAAGGGACTTATCTAAGAAAAAGTAGAAGATCAAAACTATGAACAATAAAATAATAATAAACTCACAACTATTAACAACTGAACCTAAAAATAAAACCAAGAACAATCTAAGCAAACAACTAGAACAGGAACAGAATTGCACAAATGAATATCACATGCAGGGTTACCAGTGGTGTTGGTATGGGGCAAGAATGGGGAAATAGGTACAGGAAATAAGAAGCATAATTGGTGGGTACAAAATAGATAAGGGGAGGTTAAGATTAGTATAGGAAATGGAGCAGCCAAAGAACTTATATGTACGACCTATGGACATGAGCTAAGTGGTAGGTAATTCTGGAGGAAGGGTGAGTGCACAACGGAAGGCAATAAAGTTGAGATAAAATGGGACAACTGTAATAACATAATCAATATAATATACTTAAAAATATATTTTAAAAAAAGAAGGAAGGAAGTCCTACCCTTCATGACAGCATGGATGGAACTGGAAAGCATTATGCTAAGTGAAACAAACCAGGTGGTGATAGAAAAATACCGTATGATCTCACCTATAAGTGGATCCTAATTAACAAAACAAACAAATGAACAAAATAGAACCAGAGGCACAGAAAGAAAGAACAAATTGATAGTGACCAGAGGGGAGGGAAGAGGGAGATAACAGGGGAAAGAAGGAGAGTGTGCAAGTCGAGGTACATGTATAGAGGACCCATGGACAATGAATACATGGTGGGGATTGACTGTAGGAGTGGGGGGTGGGACAGGGAAATATGTGTGACAACTCTAATTGAACAACAATAAAAAAAGGAAAAAAAAACTCTGTGAAGGATTGATATTATTTTTATTTAAGCTTTTGGCACCATTAACCAGTGAGACCATATGGTCCTGGGCTTATCTTGTGGAAAGATTTTTAAATCTATTCTGAACTTATAGTTGATATACAATATTGTATTAGTTTCAAGTGTACAACATAGTGATTAAAGATTTATATACCTTGTGAAGTGATTGCCACAATAAGACTAGTACCCATGTGGAACAATACATAATTATAAAAATATTTTTCACTATATTCTTTATGTTGTATTTTACATCCTCATGGTTAACTTTATAACTGGCTCTTTGTACTTCCTAACCCCTTTTTTGCTCATCCCTCACCACTGTGGCAACCATAAGTTTTTTATCTGTATGTATGAGTCTGTTTCTGTTTTGTTTTGTTTGTTGATTTATTTTGTTTTGTAAATTCCACTTATAAGTGAAACTACATGGTATTTGACTTTTTCTGTCTGACTTATTTCTCTTAGCATAATATTCTCTAGTTTTACCCATGGTGTTGCAAATGGTGATGTTTTTATTAGCTGAGTAATTTACCATTGTATAAATGCACCATGTCCTTTTTATCCACTCATCTATTGATGGATACCTAGGTTGCTTCCATATTTTGACTATCATAAATAATGCTGCAATGAATATATAGGTGCATATATCTTTTTCAATTGGTGTTTTTAATTTCTTTGGAAAAACATCCAGAAGTGAAATTGCTGGGTCACATAGTATATATCTTACATAATATGTATGGGCACAAAAATAGCTAGAAAATATGTACAACTCTCCATGGATATAATAGTCACTGGATTCATGATAGTAGATCTCACCGAGGAAGAGAGAGCAGCATTGGATCTGGGCAGAAGTAAACAGAAGGCTTGACCAGATCTATAAAGTAAAAGATAGGTCGAGGTAAGGTTTAGTTTTTAAGTTTGAGACATAGAGGCATTACTTATATAGGTCTTTGTAATATTAATCTTTATTCTTTTCCCTAAGTTTGAAATATATTCTCAGTGAAAAAAATTTCATCCTAAAACTCAGCAAACAAACCTCAAAAGTTATCACAGGACTTTTGTTTTATGACAGTAAAAGTGCACATGCTATAGACTTCCTTGAAAGACTCTAATTCTTGGAAGTTATAAAATAAGTCTGAACTTGCACTGTGAAATAACTCAGAGGAATTATCTGTAGACTGGTAATAGTAAGGAGTCCCTGAAAGAAGGACAGCAGATGGGGCCAGACTCACTTGTTTGAGTAAGCCGTGGCCCACAATGTGTGCAAATGTTGCAAATGGGGTGACTGGGCCAAGAGTGATCTATAGCCTGGGAGGTGTTTCCTGGAATCAGAACAGAGCCCACAGGTAACTGAAAGGTGATCAATTAGTGTATTGCAGCAAGGGTATTGTGAACTGATTCCTGCATTTCCCTCCCTATACCATTCCCAACACTTACTACTGGTGGTGGCTGTGGCAATGGTGAGATCAATGTCTATGGAAACTTGGACATTCAGACAGGACAGTGCCTAGAATTGGTGAGTTAGCAGACAGTCTCAGGGAAGAACACTCACAAGAATTGCTGCCAAGTCATCCAGCCTAATCTCGTATCCCACCCTCATCTTTCCCACTACTTTCACTGAAAATATGGCATTAAAATAAATCCACATTAATAATAATCATGGCTCTTATTAATTAGGCATTCCTTATTGTGAGTCATAAATATACCTTGTGCATTAGTTTCTTTTTGCTGGTGCAACAAATTAACAAAAATTTAGTAGCTTAAAGCAACCAAATTTATTTTTTCACAGTCCTGGAGGTTAGAACTCTGAAATGTGTCTAGGTCTACATTCCTTCTGGAGGCTCTAGGGGAGAATCCATTTCCTTGCCTCTTCCAGCTGCTAGAGGCCCCTACATTCCTTGGTGCAAATCCTCTTCCTGCATCTACAGGGCCAGCAGTTTAGCATCTTCTCTCCTCTTTGATCTCTACTTCTATCCTCACATCATTAACGGACTCTAATTCTACTGCCCCCCTCCTAAAAGGACTCTTGTGTTTACCTTGGGACTGTGCAGATAAACCAGGACAATGTCTGTGTCTAAAGATCCTTAACTTAGTCACATCTGCGAAGTTCCCTTTTGTAGTATAAGGCAACATATTTATAAGTTCTGGGGAAAGGACATGGACATCTTTGGGGTCTGGGGAGAATTTTTCAGCCTACACCATATTGCATGAGCATTTCCATTTGATTTTCACAACACCACTGTGATATATACCCATTCTCAGATTAGGAAACTGAGGCTTAGAAAGGTTAAGTGACATACTGGACAGGAGACAACTTAGAAGGGGCAGAACTAAGTATGAAAACCCTGGTAAGGTGAATAATGCCCTCCTGCCTTGCTCTTCCCCACATCTGACCCTTTTATTGTCTTTTTTCTGCTCCTGTTGGAAGTGAGCAAAAACACTTCTTGCATGTTAAGTTTCTTTATACCACCAAACATGCACTCCATTGGAGTGGCTGTGAGGTACGTGATAGCAGAAACCAGGGCCTGGATCTGAAGATGTAAACCCAACTGTTCACATTCACCAGCAGTGTTATGACCTTCAGCAAGAGAGTTCACTTTCTCTAACTTCATTGGTAACCTGAAGTTGTTGTAAAGATTGCAGTTTGGAGGTTAGTTTAGGTGCATAGTCTACCATAACATTAGTTTCCGTCCTTTGTTTGTACTCACAGGGCTCTCACAAACCAGTTGCCCTTGCTTTGTCATGTGCTACTTACTTCAAACAGTTCTGTCATCACAATGTTCCAGGGCATGGTTTTATGATTTCTTCCTGTTAATAACATGCCTTGTGATGTTCTGGCTATTAAATACATGGTGTTTATAGACTAATAATCTCTGTGGCCTATGTAATATGAATGTGATTTCTGTTTAGCTTTTGTGAACACTGAGAGCAGCCCACAAATTAAAACTTGTTTCTGATTACTCCTTTGAGGAAATGGTTTGAAAGCCATAGCCCTAGGTTGTACACTATTAAGAAAAGGCTCTGATCTACTCAGGGTGCTTTGCAGAGCTGTCTTGTCCTTGTTGTGGAGTGGAGTAAAGGTTTACCGACATGAAAACAGTAACTGGGAAATGGCTCCTATCCTCAGTCAGCTGGTCGGTGAGCAGAGGCAATGTAGCAACAAGCATGCATGGCTCCAGACTGCATTATGACTAGGCTTCCCCAACAGGAGGCGTTGGTAGCCTCTGGCTTTGCAGTTACATTGCAGTTACAACTGACTGTTGGAAAGAAAATTAGTTTCCTGCATTATATTCCCATAAAATCCCATCAGAATGGAGAAGCTATTTGAAGTAACAGGTAATTTTGCAGTCCTCTAGGCACATAGATTTACAAAGAGCAAACATAAAACAAATATCTAACAACAACAACAACAAAAAGCTGAACTCAAAGGAATCTGCTCTAACCCAGAGTCACTGGTATGTGCTGTTAAATTCCTGGAGAGCCTCACAACAAACCCGACAGACAAGACTGGGGCCGACAGACAAGACTGGGGCCGTTAGACTTTCGTTTTTGTTTTTGTTTTTTCCAGAGGACACAGAGGTTAGGAAAATCAAGGTCAAGGAGCTTTTAAGTGACAGGGCTGGGCCAAAATGCACATTCCCAGGTCTGAGTTCAGTGCTCATGCCTGTATACGAGGCATCCCCCTTCTGCACAGGTACAGAGGACTTGGCCTCGTTGGGTGCAGTTCAGCTGGCCATTCTGCTTTCCGAACAGGTCACGCTGCCCCACCCAAGAGTTAGTTCACCAAGCATGGAACTTATTCCAGAAACTCTACCAAGGGCTGGGAGACATCAAGGAGCTAGATAAGAATCTTTCCCTCAGTAGGATTACTCTTAGGTCCTGACAAGCAAGCATTTAATTTTTTTCCAGCAAAACTGGTAAAGAGTATTCACTTGCTTTTAAAACTTTGGCTAAAAACATGTGCAAAATCTTTTCCATCATGTATTCCTTCAATGTGCATTTGTTAAACGCCACTCACACACATTGCTGAAACTCCTTGAGTGGCAAAGCTGTTCTTCCAGCGTGATAAGTGCTTTTCACTCATTATCTCATTTAATTCTCACAATCCTGAGACCAGTTCTTTAATCAACCTCGCTTTAAAGATGAGGAAAGGGAGGCTCACAAACAAATAAACAAAATACAAACAGAGTGACCACTGCTAGAGAGGGGTTTGAAGAGCTGGGTGAAAAAAGTGGAGGGGTTAAGCAAAACAAAAACCAAAAAACAAACACCTCACAAACACAGACAACAGTATGGTGATTACCAGAGGGAAAGGAGGGTGGGGGAGGTAGAAGAGGGTAAAGGGGGGATGGATGGTAGGAGACTTACCTCTGGGTGGTGAACACACAATACAATATACAGATGATGTATTACAGAATTATACACTTGAAACCTATATAATTTTATTAGCCAATGTTAATTCAATAAAAAATTTTTAAAGAAAGATGCAATAGTGGTTACCCTAAACACTCCTTTCTCAAGGGAGCAACAACTGATTCAATGTCCTTTTGGTCAGACCAAGACAAGCTTTAGGGATGGGAAAGCCTGTGGGCAGGCAGATGGAATTTAGATACTTGGAGCTGAGAGGAAAGGCAATTCAGGCAGTGGAAACAGTGAGCAAAAACCTGGAGTGGATAAAGTTCAGAATATGCTCCAAATTACATTCAGATTACCGAATAAAAGAAAGAAGTAAAGTAAATCAGGTATTTGGATAGACTGGAGTCTAGGAACCTTAGAGCCAACCTACACTCCTACGCCTTCTCCCCATTTCCTACTTTTTCCCAGATTCTAAGCCTGTCAGTCATCACCCTTAAAATGCCTTTCTGCCTCTCCATCGCCATGGCAACCACTTTAAAGCTCATTTTCATTCCCTCTTTCCTCTTATTCTAATTGCCTCCTAAGTGACCTGCCAGACAGTAGTCTACTTCTCTGTAAGGCTGTACAAATGCAAGTCCCATCCAGTCAGTGCCCAGTTTAATAATTCCGTGAATATATATAACATTTTAAAGGCTCTGCACCTTTTATACATTGTTTGCTTTTGCAGTTCTGTCTCCTCTTATCACCATATTATGTCTTAAATGGGCCTCCAAATTAATTAGTACACACATAATTTCCTTCTGAAAAGTGGTCAAGTGAATGAATGTGCTCGGTAAACCAAGGTAGGAAAGGAGAGATGATTATTTCTATGAATACACTTTCCACCTTTTCTGTCCCACCTCCCTCTAATACCCAGCCTACCTTATGTGGAATGGGGTAGAGATACAGTCTTTCTCAAGACAAGCCAATTCCTAATTATAGAATGCAAGGACCTGCACCCATTCATTTTCCCTTGGCCTACAGTCCCCTATCCTTCTCTTTTCCACTCACCCTTCCCCACTTGACTGCCTGTTTCCTATTTCCTCTGCCCTAGAAAGTTGGCAAAAATGGACAGCCCTACTTCCTCTGCAGGAGTCCAAGGGAACTTACTGAAAGTGGGGCCAGGTGAAGCATTGGAGGGGAGGTCTCTTGCTGAAGGCTTCTTGGATGGAAATCAAGAAGGCTGGAGGCAGTCATGGTTAGTCAGGAAGCAGCTTCATTGGAGCTAGCCATGTAAGCACTAAATGTGGTACCTTGTTGCCCTGTGACAGGAACAGTATTGTCCACAGCAGTAGAAATGATGGCAGAAATGGGTGCAGCTGTGGTGGCAGAGGTAGGGAAGGTAAAGGGACAGAGGTTATGTTGAGAAAGTAGTGACAGTAGTCACAGAGGAAGCAATAAAATCAGTGAGAGCAGTTTCAGCCTGAGAGACAAGTTTCTAATGCTGCTCTATAATACACTAGTCTTTCCTGCTTCCTAGGCTGCTGTAATTTGTGTGCACCCTTCCCTGACTTGCCTGAGCAACCCGTTTCCCCCACTCACTGCCTGGATAGACACAAGCTTCAAGAACAGAATAGTGAGCCTCATTGCAGCTCACAGGGTGTGGTAGAGATCTGAGATGCCAGCAGCCATATAAGTCTCATGGCTTCACAACAGCCAAGGGCTTCCATTACCTTCACAGCCTTCCTTGGCCCATGCACCTTGGCGATGTTAAACAACTTGGAGACCCTGTGTCCCTATTTGATTTGCCCCAGCCCTACTGAGAGCATGAACTGGGGTCCTGACACCTAGTGGAGGCTGAGATTTTCACAGGGATTAAGCACCTCCTGATGGGGTCCTGCTCTCTGAAGGGGTTCCAAAGCTTGGCAGAGACCAATGTCTGGGGCACTCCAACTTCCTGACTGGACCAAGCCACCTAGAAGGGTACAAGTACCTTGCTGAGCCTGAGAATTTGGGAAGGTGTGAGTACTTGTTGGGGCCCTAATCCCTCAGAGATATGGAGCTCCTGGAGTGTCCCAAACACTTAGCAGACCCCTAACAACTGGTGGAGCACAAGCACTCAGTGAGGCCCTAGAACTCCCACAGTTAATGATAATCTGTGGGGCCAGAGCTCATCTGAGACTGCTAGCATCATGTGGGTTCCAGTCCAACCTTTGGTCCAAAGCAACTCTTGGGAACAATTCTTTCAAGGGGCTCATAGCAACTTACAAGACTGCATGAGCTCTCACAGATGGCATAATTATCAAACCTAGAGCACCTCTTGAAGACAGAGCCCTCATATTTCTCAGATTCCTAATATTTCACAAGGCTTGGGCACCTCAGAGATTTCAAGCATCTCCTGGGGTCTGAGCAATTTGGAGGACCCAAGCACTTTACAAGGCCTGAGTGACTGGGAGGCCCCAAAGCACTTCCAGTGGTCAAAATGTATCCACAGGTTCCAGCACCTCAAGGGACCCAAGCATATGCAAGCATCTATCAAGTGATTCCAGCACCTCAGAGGCTACCAACACCTCTGAGACCGCAAGCATCTTCTTTGAATTTCTTTTATTTTTAGAAGGAAGGGAAGGGAGGGAGAAAAAGAGGGAGAGAAACATCAATGTGAGAAACACTGATTGGTTGCTTTCTGCAAGCGCCCCACCTGGGGACAGGGCACAGAGCCTGCAACCCAGGCATGTGTTCTGACCTGGAATAGAACTTGTGACATTTGGGTATGTGGCAAGCATCTTGAAAGCTGACACCCCCAAAGGGTCATAGCACTTTGAGGCCCTAAGAGTCCCTAAAGATTTAAGAACCTCTGAGGGCTCCCAAACTCTCAAAATTCCTGTGTATCTCTGAGGCCCCAAAGACCTTAAAGGCTTCTAGCATCTTTGAGGTCCCCAATGCCTTAAAGGCCCTTAGAATCTTTGAAGGCCCCCAACATGTCTGAAGTTTCAAGTCATTTGAAGGACCTTTGAACATTGAATGTTCAAAACAGCTCAGAGTCAGTACCTCAAAGGTTCTAAGTATCTCAGAGACCCAAAGTATCTAAAGGTCCCTGCCGCCTTAAAGGCCCCTGCATATCAAAAGCATCAAGCACATCTGAGGTCTCCACCAGCATAAAGACACTCAGCACCTTAGAGACCCTGAACATGTTGAAGGCCTGAAGTACCATGAAGTACCTCAGAGGTTCCTGGTATCTCAGAGGAACCCAGCAGTTCAGAGATTTCTACCACCTCAGAAGCCTCAGGCATTTCCCAGAAACAAAAAATCTCAAACACTTGGAGTACCTGGAGGGTTGGGGAAATCTCAAGGTCCCCAAACAACATCAAATGCCAGAAGAGCTTCAGAAAATGTTTCCTAACAGTGATGCTAGACATCATTTTCATGGCGGACATGTGTGCTAAAGAGAACTTCATCTGAGAGGTTCTGCACAAGTTAGCAGTGCAGCTGAGGCAGAAGTATGGGTAATTAGGAATCTGAAGAAGATAATCACCAAAGAGTGTGTATGGCAAGGGTACCTGGGGTATAAACCAGTAAATCATGGCAGTCCAGGGAAGTATACATTCTTCTGGAAACCTAGAGCCAACTCGGAATACAGCGCATGAAAATTTTAAATTTCTGGCCAAAGTCTATAATACAGAACCCCGAGACTAGCCATCACAATAGTGTGGAACTGTGAAACAGATGGAGGCCAGAGCTATAGCCAAGCCAAAGCACTAACTTATGCCCCAGGCTGAGTCCTTGCCAGAATTCAAGTTCCTGCCAGTGCCTGAGCAAGTTGTATTTTCACTTATACTTTCAGTGCTAGTAGCAGTAACACATCCTGCAGGTAGTGAAGACAGTTCATATTCCTCATTTGGTGAAGAAAGGCAACCAGAATACTCACAAGGCAATGGATACTACTGATATAAAAGGGGAAAGGATAGGGGGAGAAAATAATGTAGCTGTAATTTTTTTTAAATATATTTTATTGATTATGCTATTACAGTTGTCCCGTTTCTCCCCATCATTCCCCCCACCCTGCACACCCTCTCCCACCCACATTACCCCCTTTAGTTCATGTCCTTGTGTCATAAGTTCTTTAGCTTCTACATTTCCCATACTATTCTTACCCTGCCCCTGTCTATTTTCTACCCACTATCTATGCTACTCATTCTCTGTACCTTCCCCCCCTCCTCCCACGCCCCTGTTGCTAACCCTCCATATGATCTCCATTTCTGTGGTTCTGTTCCTGTTCTAGCTGTTTGCTTAGTTTGCTTTTGTTTTAGGTGTGGTTCTTAATAGCTGTGAGTTTGCTGTCTTTTCATTGTCATATTTTTGATCTTCTTTTTCTTAGATAAGTCCCTTTAACATTTCATATAATAAGAGCTTGGTGATGATGAACTCCTTGAACTTGACCTTATCTGAGAAGCGCTTTATCTGTCCTTCCATTCTAAATGACAGCTTTGCTGGAAAGAGCAATTTTGGATGTAGGCCCCTGCTTTTCAAGATTTCAAATATTCTTTCCAGCCCCTTCTTGCCTGGAAGGTCTCTTTTGAGAAATCAGCTGACAGTCTGATGGGAACTCCTTTGTAGGTGACTGTCCCCTTATCCCTTGCTGCTTCTAGAATTCTCTGCTTCATTTTAATCTTGGCTAATGTAATTACGATGTGCCTTGATGTGTTCCTCCTTGGGCCCAACTTCTTTGGGACTCTCTGAGCTTCCTGCACTTCCTGGTAGTCTATTTCCTTTGCCAGATTGGGGAAGTTCTCCTTTATTATTTGTTCAAATAAGTTTTCTACTTGTTGCTCTTCTTCCCCTTCTGGGACCCCTATAATCCGGATGTTGGGACGTTTAACGATGTCCCGGAGGTTCCTAAGCCTCTCCTCATTTTTTTGAATTCTTGTTTCTTCCTCGTTTTCTGTTTGGTTGTTAATTTCTTCCTTCTGGTCCACTCCATTGATTTTAGTCCCAGTTTTCCTTCCATCTCTATCAGTTCCCCATGCGTCTTCCTTCATTTCACGTATTGTAGCCTGCATTTTCTCATCTAATTTATGAGCAAAATCAACCAATTCTGTGAGCATTTTGATGACCAGTGCTTTGAACTGTGCATCTGATAGGTTGGCTATCTCTTCGTTGCTTAGAGGAATTGACTCTGGGGTTTTCATTTTTTCTCCAGTTTGAGCCATTTTTGGTGGGTTTTTTTGTTTTGTTTTGTTTTGGTTTTAGTCTGGTCGCAGCTATTACGTATGAGGGGTGGAGCCTTAGGTGTTCCTCAGGGTGGGGCAGCCCAGTCGCTGGGTTGTGCCGCTGTAGGTGGGGACGGGGTCCGAGAGGGAACAATGGCTCCTGTTCTGCTCTCTTCTGGACTCCGGTCCCTTCCGCTGCTTCCCCTTCACTTGGATTATCTGCACACGCGCGCGTGCTGTTACGTAGTGAGGGGTGGAGCCTCAGGCGCTCCCCAGTGTGGGGCAGCCCAGTCGCTGGGTTGTGACGCTGTATGTGGGGGTGGGGTCTGAGAGGGAACAATGGCGCCTGCTCCCCTCTCTCCTGGATTCAGTCCCCTCCGCCACTTCCCCTCTGCCTGGACCGTCTGCACGCGTGAATGTGGGACCCCCTGGTCAGCCAGCCACCTTGTGCGTCCTCACTGGGTCTGCACAGTTGCCCCCCTGTGCCTGGAATCCACCAGCTGCTGCCCACGCACCTGGGAACTGCGAGCCGCTGCTACTTGCGTTCCTGGGTCCGCACCTCCACTTTTTCCTACCGCGACTCCACCCCTCTTACGGGTCTGGATGAATGATTGCTGGACTTCCGTACAGTTCAATTTTCTATGAGTTCTGGTTGTTTTCTTGTTTCTAAATATTTGTTGTCCTTAATTTTGGTTGTGAGAGGAGGCACAGTGTGTCCGCCTATGCCTCCATCTTGGCCGGAAGTCTGTAGCTGTAATTTATGATAAAGTTTGTGTGCACAATTTAAGCATTTAGATATTATTTGCATGATGAAGATATTTACCTTTTAATTTCTGGAGTTTTGCAGTCTGTATTCTTCAAAAAAAATTTTGCGTAAAGTTCAGAGTTCCCTCATAAGTTTTATTAATGCTAATTAACAATTTTTGGAAATTGGAATTGCTTTTAAGGTTGAAATTCTCCATAAGCACTTTATCAGCTTTGGATAAAAACAATATTTTTATTGTACTCCACAATGTAAAGTAAATCATACATAGTATTTGAAGATACTGGCCTTTCAAGTATTTTTTAAGATTTTTAATAGTTTATTTTTATTGTACTTTCCTATTATATTTACATCCCTTACACCCTCTTTCACTTCCACCCACCTAGCCTTTCAAGTTTTGAATTGAAGAATGATAAAACAATCTGGCCCTAAGTGACAAAAAATGAGAGAAATTAAGCTTATTTATGTACAAATTTATACACTCCTAATCTTTCTTGTATAAAGTTTCACATTTCCCATGATTTTCCTAAGATACTGCAAAATATAGGGGAAAAAATAAAAGCATAATGACGAGGACACCTTGTTCATTTATTGACCACCAGGTATGTGTGAAGCACCAGTGTACATTCTGAAAATGCTCCTTAGCACACAGCCCTGGGTACTAAAGAATGCCCTAGATGACATGGGAGAGACAAATATGTGAACTGGCAGTGTGGTAAGTGCTTTAGTAGGGATGAGCAAGGGGTGCCACGGAAACCTAGAAAAGCTAATGTGACCTGACCTGGGGTTGGGACAAGAAAGAGGACATCATAGGCCGCTATGAAAATCCAAGAGATGCTTAAGTAAGCTTGGAGGGATTTGAAAGGGGCATCAGAGCATACTATGGAAATATCGGGTATTAGGCATTTTTGAATAGTTAACCCAGCTTGGGGGAGGGGGCATGGGCAAAGGGAAAGGAAAATCAGGGTGCAGTGGAAATAGAAAATACACTTAAATCAGCTTGACGGGCAGGCAGAGGAGAGAGGGGTGGTTGCAGGTAAAAGGACATTGTGAGGCACTACAGAAATTCAAAAGATGTGACTGAGAAAATTCTTGGTGATGTGACGGGGGTCTGAAAATAATCATGGAGTAGGGGCAAAGAGTAAATAGGGAGACACTAGAGGCTGCACAGACTCTAGGGAAAAGACATCCTTCACTGAACTATTAAGGTTACATCAAGGGAAGTGGAGAAAAAGAAATGAGATGGGGAAGAGGTGAGCAGGGTCTAGAACATCAAAGGGTGGGAGTCATGGCTGGTTATAATGAGAACACAAATGGTTAATAAAAATGAAAATCCTGGATTAATAAAAATGGCTCCTCACAGCAAAGCACAGATGGAGTGTTGGACGAGGCAGAGACCAGATTTGACAAGGTGGGCCATCTCTGAAAGGTAACCTGGCATTTCTGTCAGGAATGTCAGGTTTGTCAGGGTGTACAAATTGTTTTAAAAGTGCAGTGTGTGTGTGTGTGTGTGTGTGTGTCCAGGGGGTGGGGCAGAATTCGCACGTTGTCTCCTTCAGCCAGTGTGGCAAATACAGAGGGCTCTCTGGCAGGGTGGTGGCCCATGGTATATACAAAGTCATGTGGTATCAGGTTTCTTCCCACCTCATTGTACCAAGGAGTTCAATGTGTTCATTCCCATCTCACTGTGCCACGGAGTTCCATGCCCTTGCCATCCATTCTATCTCCAGGGCCTTTGGAAGCCTCTGCCTCACCCTGCAGCCAATGTGGGGATGTGGGAGTTATCCCTCACATTCGAATCTGCTACAGGCAAGGAACACACATAGGATCTCTGGCGACCCCCAGAGTGACCACATTCACCTCTGGAATCAACACTTGCTGAACTAAGTGCACTACCAGGGAACACCATGGAAGGGTACCTCACCTAGCTTCGTGGGGCTCAGAGGGAGCAGCTATGACACACCAAAGAGTGGCCAGGGTACCGTGCTTCCAGCCAAGTGCCAGGTAAAGTCCCTGGGGGACAGGGTTGGCTAACAAATGACTTTCTGGCAAAGGCTCAGAGACCCATAGACTTAAGCCTGCTACACATAGAAGTAGGAACTACAACTTCTCAGCAGCTTCAAATTCATTCAGCCACCAAGAAAATGGAGAAGGCCTTCTGTGATTCAGGCAAAGTGACAGAAACTGGGATGCAAAAAATCAAAAAGAGCATGCCTGGCCCTGCAGGGGCCGTATTTGTCAATACCACCTCCAGAGGTAGTCAGGTGTGAATCTGAGGCTCAGATTACTGAGTGACTTTCCTGTCCAGAGCCACAAGGGAGGCAACTCACCTATCCTAGTCAAGACCCCGAGTGCATTCCCTGAAAATCCAGAGTGCTTTCCTACGGGCCACCCTGCGGTCCCTCTCTGCCTGCCAATGCACTCACAAGGTCTCTGTCTTCACAAGACACTGGGGAAGGCAGTGGGGCAGGTCTCAGTAAGCCCGACTGCAGCCTCGAGTCCTCTTGGCGACAAGGCTGACTTTAAAATTCTCCCCCTTTTATAGGAAGAGGCTCACAGAAGCCAGACCCCTCCAGGGCATTCAGTTAGTAAGTGGGAGAGCCTACAGAGCAGGGCTGCACTGAGCCTCTCCCCTGTACCAAGGTCGTGCCACATACTATTTCTGCTAGGTCAGTAATATTACACCCCTTTCCCCCAATCTACAGGAAGCACCAGCTAGCTCAGGGGAAGAAATAATGTCCTTCTAGAACCTGTCAGAATCCGTGTTTTCTTCGGCTCTGGTGGGGAATATCTGTCCAATGGTCTAAAATGGTCATTTGCTAGTGTGAGCCAAGAAGCTTAATTCAGCCAGAGAACCAGTACAAAGGGAGAAAGGGTGGGAGAATATGCCAAGCTGCACTGTAAAATGATGGCCGCTGGAATTGGGAGGGCTTCGGGCAGGAGGCTCCATGGGGCAGCACAAAAGATTGGGTGGCCTGGCCTAACCCAGCCAGAAAGTAATCAATGCCCCAGGCTCATTCTCCCCCCACCCCTCCTCAGCCCTCAACACACTGCACTGGTAGTGCAAACAGTTAACTTCCATTTGATTAGCTCAAGACTAAACAAGGGCTGGCTTTCCAGTGGCTGCAAAATGGATGACAGGGCTGAGGGAGAGGCAGATAAAGGGGCTTCGGGAAGGTGGTGAGAAAAAGAGCATTCATCGTTTCTCTTCCGTAAATCCTTTGAGCTTTGTGCAGTAACTGGAGGGGACACCGGCTGGGAGCCTCTTGCTGTGTAAATCAGCAACCTAAGCTGCCCCCACCACCCAGCAGTTTCCACAAAGTGAGTTGAAAAGCTGCGGTTTTCCTTTTTTCCTTGGCCAGCATTCCTCCTGAGCGAATTGAGTTTCTGGGTCCTAGAGCCCCCCAGTTGTTTAGGAAGTTCAGGTATACACAGCCCCGAAGTCCCCCAGTGCATAGCAAGACTGGCAGCTGCCATTTGCTGCTTGCCTAAATTGTGCCAGACACTTTGATGGCTGTTTTCATGCATTGTCCCTAACTTTTGCAGCAATCCGGCAAAGTAGGCACCATCAGGCCAAGTTTACAGAGGATGAAACTCAGGGTCAGATAACAGAAGCAGGTTGCTAGGGTCACCTGCTTGGTCACTGAAGCCTTGCACATGAAGTCGGGGACAACCAAGCCTGAAGCCAGCACTCTTTTACTAAAACAGCAGGCTGCATCACCAGGGCCCCTGGGGCTCCCCACAGCCTTGGGGAAGACTTCTGTCTTCAAACTCCACTGCCACCCAGGGTCCAAGTGAGAAGGAGCATGCTGGGGTGGGGTGAGGAGGCTTGGGAAAATACAGTTAGCGATCCATTTGGGGATTAGATGTGGATGTCCCTTCACGCTGATCTGTTGCAGGCCTCCTCACCAGGTATCCTTGAGGGGTTGCTATGTGTGGAATGAGAATTTCCTTCCAAGACAAGTGTGCCTTTCCTGACACAGCACACTGCCCAGAAACTTGGCCACCCCGAACACTCCATCAGTCCTCGAATTCTAGGTCCTGGCTATTGCACAGTGGATCGACCAAACAGCAAACTTTCTGGGCCTGCGACATAGTTCGCTGGTCACATTTTCGATCCAGAAGGTACAAGGGCCAGCAGAGATCTTACCTTGAGCAGGGTAGACTGCCTGCTGCAAGACACAGGCAGTGAGCAGTGGGTATCAAAAAGATAGGCCGAGGGGTGCCTTCCTGGAACCCATCCTTGTGGCCTTGGCCCTAGCAGTCAGGGGCAGAGCAGACCAAAGCCATGGTGAAATGCAGATTTGCATTCTGCCTGGGCCTACTCAGGCACCCCTGTGAGGTGGGTAGCGGCCAGGATCTCTGTCTCCTTCTTTTGGCAGAAGCAGAGACATCCAGCTTTCTGAAGGAAATGACTTTGCCACAGTGGTGGTGTTGGAGAATAGTGGTTGGTATGAAGGTGTGCTGAGCTCTGTATGCAGGTTACTCCAGGGCTTGCAATCCGTGAAACAGTTAAACATCAAAGAGCATTACAGAAGAATAACGGTGGAGCCATCCGGGGCTCAGAGGAAAGGTTGTGGAGGAAAAGTAGACCCTAGGCTTGTGCTGCTCGTCACCCAGCAGGCATGAAGCCCACACAGGGTAGTTTAACGGGGAAGGTAGAGCCCATAACTAGCTGGTGAAAATCAGGCCCGGTTCTCAACTGGTCAAATTCTGCCTTGGCTTGTGAGTAACGAAAGACATCCTTGCAAATGTTATCAGAAAGTAAGCAATACATGAGAAGTGCCTGAAATCCCCCCTGTAACTCTGACCAAGGAGACTCTTGATTCATTCTTGGCCTGCAAAGTGTCAAAAATAACTGGGTCCACGTTAGTTTGGATGTTGAGGTTATCTAACAATCCACCCATTCATTCATTCAACACGGGTTTTCAAAGGTCTATTTGTGCCAGTCGCAGTTCCAGTTGCCTGGGAAACATATATGAACAAATCGCAAGGTCCGTTGCATGGGAACAGCAAATAAGAGGTAAACCTTTTCAATACCAAATGACACAGTGCCTTAGAAGGTGGTAAGTGCTCTGGTTGGTTTCAGTGGGAGTAGTAAGCCCACAGAACACAGAGAAAGGTGCACTGGAAATCCCAGGAAAGAAAGGGAGTATTAAATTCAAAGCTAAAGGGTGGTCAGGGTTGTTCTCATTGGAAGGGGGACATTTCAGCTAAGAAAGGAAGAAGGTGAGGGGGTTCACTTTACTGCTATATAAAGGAAGTACTGTTCAGGCAGAAGGACCAGTGAGTGCCAAGGCTCCAAGGCCCAGATGCATCAGGTTTGAGGAAGGTGGAGAGGCCGGTGTGACTGACAAGTTATGGGCAAGCAGGACAAGACTTGCAG